>JALGPY010000013.1:760000-1960000 GCA_023055425.1 Linanthus parryae | reverse complement strand
AGAGAAAATGTCTAGAAAAATACTAAGAAAGTAAAGCAAATCAAATCTAATACCTAGCCTCTCCCCGACAACGGCGCCAAAAACTTGTTCGACAAAAATCCCAAGTACAGGATATCGTCTCAAGTAATAAAATCCGGTAAGTCCGGAGTAGAATCCACAAGGAAAGGAGGGTTAGATAATGACTTGCTACACAAGAGTAACAAGTACAAAACGACTAACTAAAGCAAGTAACAAATTCTCAATAGCTTTAGAGCTTTCCAAGCTATCAAATCCACCACTAGTGATGGAGAAAGTTTGAGAATGCGAGTAAGAACCAAAAGAAACGCCTACTAATACATCTACGATTCAAGAGAATGGAGTTGGGTCAATTGATTTCGCTAGAAAACTTGTAAGTGAAGTTCAACACCCAAACTTTGTATGAAACGACGAAACATGGATTCTAAAGCAAACAGAATCGTCTAGCTCACGAATTCAAGAGCAAAACCCAAAATCGAGTGATGTCAAGCATCAAGGATATGTACTCATCTAAGTGAGTCCACATACAAGATCAATCTACAGTTCGGATTTGTCTTTCGAAACAAGAATTCAATGAATTCGACATCCAAACTTGTGAAACTTTGAAGAACAATTAAAAACTTCACAACAAGCTATCCAACTTCATCAATCAACCCAAAAATTAAACTAGCTAGACAGTAGAATGAAATCAAGAGAGGTTAAGAGAAATGATATTTTCATTAGCAACACTTTGATTCATACACTAGGTATCACCAATCCAACCTTTAAACTTGATTCAAACTACAAACTCAAGAGAAAAATAGCCAAAAACACAACTAAGCTACAAACTAATGAAGCAATTGCAAAGAAATTTGCTACTATCTCTACGGCTGATGCTGCTGCAATCACCAATGAAGAACAGCGCAATAGCAGCAAAACAGAGCACTAAATTTAACCAAGAACTGATTTCATAGCCCCCAAGAGATCATACAAACCCTTGAATTCATCTAAGGACTTCCCCAACGATTGAGGGCCTTTTCCTCTCTTCTTTTCAGGGCCGAATTGAGTTGATATGTGGGTACATATTGGGTTGGGGAGATATTTGAGACTGATTTGGTTCGTTTTGGCTACGATTAGGGGCTGGGATGAGCTTCCCTTGAAGCTTATGCGAAGCTTCCATGGATGTTTGGTTTGTTCTCTGTTGAACCGACGGGGAGAGAGAGATAGACGTGAAAGCTGATCTTTTCTTTCGCCTGAATTGCACTTGGCTCCCCCATATTTTTCGGGGGGCTTTAAAAGGCCCCCAGCTCTTCTTGAAATGTTTTGAAAAATATCAACTCCGCCCCTAATTCGTTAAAACTCATTCATAGCAACCCTTTTTAACTTTAGAAAATGTCACTTAGCACCCTATTCCATTAAAATCACTGTAAATAAGCCCTCTGACATAACTTTGGCCTTATGAATTGGTCCCTTGACGTCTTGAACTTCACTTTTTGGCCTATATCTTCCCTTGTCCTCTTCATTTCAGCCCTTGAAACTTCTCTTTGCTTGCACATTAGCCATAAAAGCTTCAAATATTCTTCAAATTAAATCCTCCAAGCCCTTTCTACATGTCTCTTGGCCTCTCCAAAGTCTCTCAATTCATCATTCAAGTTCTCCCAATTTTCCTCTTGCGTTCTAAACCACGTCTTTGCCTACGAAATAAGATAAAAATATCCAATACTACAAAGACAAGCATAAGTCTAGAAAGAGAGGTGAAATAGATAGATCACACATATTAGCAAGTTATGAAAAGTTCATTAACATACTAAACCATGCAATTTTAAGTCGTTAACACCCCCCCCCCCAACTAGCCTTTTTCTTGTCCTCCAGAAAAGAGAGCGATAAGATAAGCAAATTAGTGAAGAACCAATCATGAGAGACAAACACTCAACAAGACAAGGCTGGACTCAATTCTAAACTAGACTCAAATATTTACAAAAACTCACACACACATTATCTATCTTAAGTGAGAACCCAAAGAAAATAAAATCCTAAAGATTACTAACTAATTTTAATTTTTTTGTGGGGGGAAAAAGATGAATGCACAAATGTTTCCTCAAATAAATTCTCAAAGTCCAAAAATATTGAGAAAAAAGCCTATGGATGTCTAAGCATATACCCATACAAATGCGAACGGTGTTTGGTAGAAGGTGAATCATGCGATCCACAAAACTTTTTAATTAAGTCCAATTCGCAAGAAAGTATTCCTTCAAAAATAAGGATCACATGAAACTAGTCATTCTCATACTTATTCAAAAGCACCCATGTAGGATGGTCCTCCAAAGCTTTGAACAAAAACAAATTTTAGAATGGGGGATGTGGTTGTGGGCTTGTATTATCCTTTCGTGGATTTTTTTGGGAGGTGGTACGATTTATCATAATTTCATTTTTTTTTTCGAGATTTATAGCATTAACATTTTTTTTTCACCTCCAATCCAAGGCTCTCCAAGACCCACAACAAAAGAGAGGAATATACAAGCTAGTGGGCTTTTTAAGCTAAACCAAGGGAGCTATCTAGGTGGTGACGTAACATTATCCCCGGACACCCCTCTATTTCTTAGACATCGCATGGGGTGTCATTGATAACCACCACTCCAATGGGCTACAAGTTTCCACCGCAAAAACGATTAGAATTAAATCCTTTTTGTAGAGTTCAAATAGCTTTAGAAATGCACCCTTTATCAAAAGTAGTACGACGTCAAAGTTTATGTGATCAACTTAGCTTGAAGGAGTTAAACATGAAACGTAAATTTCGTGTGTCGCTTTGTGAGAATGCATGAGATCGCGGAATGTGGGATACTGGTGTAGATGTATTGAGTATAAGCAAAGAATTCATTATTTAAAATAAAAATAAAAAGAACATGGACTAAGATATTTCATTATTTGAAAACATCTATCTTTCAAAAATTTCCCATTTTCACTATTTCTCATTTTTCAATTTTTTTTTTTCAAATAAGTGACTCAACTACAACTTTCTAAGACTCAATAAAGCTATCAAAGAAGAAAATAAAATCTTGACTCAAGATGAAATGTTAAAATAAATAAAACTACCAAAGAAAGAAGAAAAAAGAATTTAGGATTTGACACGGGGACAGAGTGATGCTTCTCATGAAAGGTTCGCACATTTTTTTTTCAATTTTTAAGTTTTTATGTTTTTTTTATTTCAAAATTTTCATTTTTTTTTTGTATTTTTCATGTAAATCACTAATGAAAGAAAAAACATGCTAGTAACCATTTAAGCAAGAAATAAAATCTACTCCACCCCCAACTAAAATGTCACATTGTCCTCAATGTGTGAGAACAATGGAAGAGCATACAAATTTTAGCAAAAATTAAGGGATGGAAGAGACCTCATTTTAGCTTTCTTGGCCACCAAGCACAAGTCCTCCTCCAAGAGCAACCTACAAAATGGTAATAGAAAGAGAAAAAGAAAAAAAAATGCAAGAAATAGAGATAAACTAATTTATTTATTTACAACTAGGGGGTAGAGTAAAGATAATGATGCTATCCCACCCCCAATCTTGGAAATTTCTTTCCATGCCATGCCCCTACTTCATTCATAGAAAAGTACTTCTCCTTCAAAAAGTTGGATTCATCAATTAGAATAGATAGGAGAAGTAGCGACAAGACACAAAACATGAATAAGAGATGCAAGCAAAATCTAACGATAAAGTTAGAGCAAGTTGTTATATCATGCATCAACTTAAGAAAAGGGTTTGAAATATTCAAATGAATTGAATCATAGAATGGGTCTTCATAAGTTGCAAAAATTTTACTTGAAATCAAAACTTGAGAGATGGCGGCAACTTGTGAATCCTCAATCTCATCTTTTAAATAAGTCATGTGGATTTGGGGATGAGGCTTCACAAGTGGGAGTTAAAATAATTTGAGAACTTGAAGCCTCATCCAAACCCTTAGGCACATCTTCCATAATGATAGAATCCACGAGAGCATTCAAGTAAAATTCAACATCGTCACAACTACGAGCAAAGCTCCCCGGATCTTCATTAGACATATCAGTACTAACCGGAGTACCTCCCAACAAACTTTTGATTTCGTCACAATCAAGATCATAGGAACTCTGGTAAGTATTAGGCTCTTCATGAGCACAAGACAAGACAAAATTTCCTTCATTAGTGGTAGCATCAAATTTGACCTCTAACTTATCACATGAGTGGTTTCCATTTTGTGAATCCTCCTCACATGCGTCCCTATGTGATTCATCCAAAATGGCTTCACTCATTTCATGGGTTGAAGAGTTCTCATAAAAAATATCAAACTCACTACCAATATCACTATCGCATGCTTCTTTAGAATGTGCAAATGAGAAATGAATACAATCACCTATCCTAGTAGCAACAACTCCATCATCAAACACATCATCCAAAATTTGGTCTTGAATATGCTTGTGATGTGTGTGAACAGGAAGTTGAGACTCGTGTGATGATGATTCTTGTGAAGAGTACTATATTCAAGAGAATCATCATCATGCGATTGTGAATATGAGGATTCCACTCTATCAATCAAGTGACAAAACGATCATTTTACTTCCCTAAATGTTCCTTCAAGTTCACTTTGTGATTCTCTTAATTATCTTAGTGAATCACTTAGTTCTTTTGTGCCTTGGAGATATTTTCGAAGTGTCTCCTCTAGAGAATCACTTGTAGGCGTATTTAGCTCATCATTCACAAGTGATTCCCTCTCAAAATGATTAACTTCTCTTGATTCACACATCATATAATTATACTGATAAGTGCAAGAATCATGAGAGTTGAAAAACATGTAAGCGTTTGAGGGAGGTGATTGTGCACAAGAAGCATGAGATGTGTAATCTAGTATAGTACTATCACGCCAAGAATAATCATTCTTAGAAAAACATTCACCATTATTGTCAGGACGCTTACGTATGGAACGCATTGATTCCCTAGAATGATTTTCATGACTAGTAAATGCATAGTAGTAAGGATGTGAAGGAACGTTAGGCCTCTCACCTAGCCCAAAATGTTCATGAGACATTTTTTTTCCAAGCAAGTAGATGGGAGGTTCTTGATGAATCTCACAAGCCCTCTTGAATCTCACAAGATCAACTAACCACAAGAAACTAGAGAAAATGTCTAGAAAAATACTAAGAAAGTAAAGCAAATCAAATCTAATACCTAGCCACTCCCCGACAACGGCGCCAAAAACTTGTTCGACAAAAATCCCAAGTACAGGATATCGTCTCAAGTAATAAAATCCGGTAAGTCCGGAGTAGAATCCACAAATAAAGGAGGGTTAGATAATGACTTGCTACACTAGAGTAACAAGTACAAAACGACTAACTAAAGCAAGTAACAAATTCTCAATGGCTTTAGAGCTTTCCAAGCTATCAAATCCACCACTAGTGATGGAGAAAGTTTGAGAATGCGAGTAAGAACCAAAAGAAACGCCTACTAATACTACTACGATTCAAGAGAATGGAGTTGGGTCAATTGATTTCGCTAGAAAACTTGTAAGTGAAGTTCAACACCCAAACTTTGTATGAAACGACGAAACATGGATTCTAAAGCAAACGGAATCGTCTAGCTCACGATTTCAAGAGCAAAACCAAAAATCGAGTTATGTCAAGCATCAAGGATATGTACTCATCTAAGTGAGTCCACATACAAGATCAATCCACAGTTCGGATATGTCTTTCGAAACAAGAATTCAATGAATTCGACATCCAAACTTGTGAAACTTTGAAGAACAATTAGAAACTTCGCAACAAGCTATCCAACTTCATCAATCAACCCAACAATTAAACTAGCTAGACATTAGAATGAAATCAAGAGAGGTTAAGAGAAATGATATTTTCATTAGCAACACTTTGATTCATACACTATGTATCACCAATCCAACCTTTAAACTTGATTCAAACTACAAACTCAAGAGCAAAATAGCCAAAAACACAACTAAGCTACAAACTAATGAAGCAGTTGCAAAGAAGTTTGCTACTATCTCTACGGCTGATGCTGCTGCAATCACCAATGAAGAACTGCGCAATAGCAGGAAAACAGAGCACTAAAGTTAACCAAGAACAGCCCTATTTTGATCTCTTCTCTCCCTCTCTTCCTCTTTCACTTGTTCTTGGCCCTGAATTTGCTTAAGAGAGAGTTGAGTAGCTCAAGAACAAGTCCAAAATCTTGTGAAATCGGAGAGAGAGAGAGAGAGAGAGAGGAGAATGAAGAACCCCAAAACAGAGCACTGTTTACCTCGATGGTCTGTCGAGCCCCCTCTGATTTCTTCAATTTGGGATTATATAAGCAGATAGACCTGATGGCTTACCCCCAAGAGATCATCCGAACCCTTGAATTCATCTAAGGACTTCCCCATCGTCGATTTCATCTGGCTCTTATGAACCCTAGCAATTTAGGGCTTTTTCATCTCTTCTTTTCTGGGCCGAATTGAGTGGATATGTGGGTACATATTGGGTTGGGGAGAGATTTGATACTAATTTGGTTCGGTTTGGCTGCGATTTGGGGCTGGGATGAGCTTCGTCAGAAGCTTCTGCGAAGCTTCCATGGATGTTTGGTCTGTTCTCTGTTGAACTGACGGGGAGAGAGAGATAGACGTGAGAGTTGATCTTCTCTTTCGCCAGAATTGCACTTGCTCCCCCCTATTTTGCTGGGGGCTTTGAAAGACCCCCACCTCTTCTTGAAATGTTTAGAAAAATAGCAAATCCACCATGTTGGAATAGATGCCCTATAGGCAATCTAGTTTAGTATGAATTAATTTTGGCTAGAACATTCATTGTATTATTTATTGGATATTTAATATAATGAAGTCATTAGATTTACAATTGTGTTGTTTATCTTAAATATCCCTAGTCCATGATAATGATTAATAGGACAATCATCTATAGACTACTATGGGGTTGGATTGATATGGATATATCATGATCCAACGCATAGGTGTGCATTAAGGGTAATGGCGCACTGGGGTGACCCATCTCCGAGAAGGCTACATACACTTTAAGTTAAGTCACAAGTGCTTCTCGTGGTGCAATGGTATTGTCATCCTTAGACTTGAAGTCGCTAGATATTCTAGTTGTGGATTATTGTGATTTTGGTAGCATCAAACGGTACACCGTAACTGGGTAGTTATAAAGGCGTGTACCGGATACAATAAGAAGCAAGCTTAGAGATCTTAGTGGACGTAGACAGATTTTGTCCCTCCCACATAACGGGAGCAAATATCCTAGGCCACTCGAGGGATAGTGCTTATATAATGTCTGGCCAGACTCAAATAAATTAATATATGATATTGATGTTATTTGCACGAATAAGGCTATTCCCAGGATCGAGAAACTATGGATTGGATATACGAGTGTGACTTGTATGTCTCGTATCCAATCCGGATATAGAGACAAAGGGATGAGACAATTACTTGTACAAGGTTTGTCGGATGACTATTCTATTAGTTGGCTAGAATGGATGTTTTGCTCGAAACCGCTCCATATTAGCAAATTGTTGCTACCAACTAGATATAACCTATGGGGTCACATGATATATAGAGTTGAACTTGATTTGGGAAATAATTAATAGGATTAATTAATTATAAGGATCACTTTGCAACACCTTGCAAACTTAGTAGGACTAATTTGCAAGGAAGGGACTAAACCGAATTCTAGTAGGACTAGAATAGGTCCTTTAGGTAGTTGGCAAGGATTAGTTGGACTATATAAATGATGCTCCTTCCTTCCTTCCCATACTTATGAGCCTTTAGTTCATAACTTGAGTGGGAGAGAACAAAGGAGAGAGAGAAAGCAAGCAAGGAAGGTCGAACGCCCCCCTTGCCGCCGCCCCCTTGCCGTCGGCCCAACAAGGAGGACGCCACCTCCTTGTTTCCTCGTGTTGCGTGATTTCTTATTCCTCTTCCTCCGTTCCGGGCTAGCAAAAAGGAGAAGGAAGATCTAGATCTCAACTCTAGGCGTGGATCAACTATAGAGAACATGACACAATTCACGTTACAAGTCATCACAGGAGAAACCCTAAGGTGTGTAACTTGATTTCTTCCCTTACCATCGTTATGTATCTTGTCATGTGATCCTTGGAGGGTATTGCATGGATAAATTATGTTTTTCCGCTGCGTATCCATGATCAAAACCCTACACACCCCCCATCCGTTAAAACACATTCATAGCAACCCGTTTTAACTTTAAAAAATGTCACTTAGCACTCTATTCCGTTAAAATCACTTTAAATAAGCCCTCTGACATAACTTTGGCCTTATGAATTGGTCCCTTGACGTCTTCAACTTCACTTTTTGGCCTCTATCTTTCCTTGTCCTCTTCATTTAAGCCCTTGAAACTTCTCTTTGCTTGCGCATTAGCCATAATAGCTTCAAATATTCTTCAAATTAAATCCTCCAAGCCCTTTCTTCATGTCTCTTGGCCCCTCCAAAGTGTCTCAATTCATCAGTCAAGTTCTCCCTATTTGCCACTTGCGTTCTAAAGCACGTCTTTGCCTACGAAATAAGATAAAAGACCAATACTAAAAAGACAATCATGAGTCTAGAAAGAGAGGTAAAATAGATAGATTACACATATTAGCAAGTTATGAAGAGTTCATTAACATACTAAAACATGCAATTTTAAGTCGTTAACAGCACTCTTGAGCCACAATCAATAAAGACATTAAATCAAGGTGTCGAATTTTGTCTTCCTCTTCGCTTAAGCACAATTCTTAATATCATGGCCAATGATACCACGATGCTCACAATGTAATGAGAGTTTCTCATAACGAATATCAACCCATACGAACTTGTTAGTTGTTGGGTTTTTTAATCTCGATGCCTCTAGGCAAATGGTTGTAGACAGATATCCCCACATTGGTTCTCATATACTTTCCTGTTGGGAATTATTCGTCAATTCGAATTCACGCCGCAACGGAAGAAATTATAACGTCGCACGATAACGCACTACACACACGCCATATAGGAGAAGTAAAACGACACACAAGAATTTAACGTGGTTCGGCGAAACCGCCTACATCCACGGGAGGAGGAGAATTTCACTATATCAATGGAGAATACATCGTAGGGGAGAAACAGCACAATCCGCTGACCTTCGCAAAAAGACAATGCGGGAGCATGATAATAAGGATGGAATTGTTTCCATAATTGTCCGGGGAGGTTCTGGGGCTATAAAAGGATCCTTTTGGTCCTTTGAACAAATTTAAACATCTAAATACGTTGCTACTCATTAAATAAAGGTATTTCTTCCCTGTGGACGTAGTTAGCATATTTGGATGCTAGCGAACCACGTAAATCTTGCGTTTTGCATCTTTCTTTGACTATTCGTGAGGTGTGTGATCGTTTGAATTCCATAAGAAACAGGTATTAGAGCCTAGGTCGAGATTACGCCACCAAGGACGATGTCCAGATCGATGTTGAAGATTTACAGGTTCACCGGAGGTAACATCTTCGTTCTGTGGAAGATAAATATTGATTCCTTGCTGAAATCGCAGGGTTTTTGGGAACCTTTGACCACAGACAAGGGAGGCATGAATGTTAATACATCGGAGTTCAAGTTATTGGAAGAGAAGGCACACACAATAATTATGATGTGCTTATCAGATGACGTGATCATCGAGGTCGCAGATCAGAAGCAAGCAGCAGGGATTTGGCTCAAGTTAGAGGGTCTCTACATGACGAAGAGTCTCACTAGCAAGTTCATGATAAAGTAGAGGCTCTTCACTGTGCGGATGCTCGATGGTACGGATCTCAAGGACCATCTTGATCAATTGAACACAATTATGTTAGATTTGTGTAATATTGGCGAGAAGGTGGATGATGAGGATGTCGAAATTTTGTTATTGATCTCGTTACCTCCATCATACGAGAAATTTTTTCAGTCATTCATTGTGAACAAAAATGACTTATCTCTAGAGAAGGTCAGATCAGAGCTCCATGCTAGATAATTGCGCCATAAGGTTGCAAGCATAGGTACAGAGGACCATGCTTCCAGATTGATGGATTCGGGGGGAAGCAAGAAGTGTAAGAAGAACAAGAACAAGCAATTATGGGGTTCTATTACCTAAGGATGTCTGTTCCTACTGCAAGGAAAATGGGCCCTGGAAGAGGGATTGCCCTAAACGAGGAAACCATGGATAGAATGGCTCTACAGTCGTGGTATAGAAGGGAAATTCGTTTGAGGATTATTTCTTTCTACTGGCGGATGATGTCACGCATTCACACGATGCATGGTTTATTGACTCAAGAGCTTATTATCACATATGTTCTAAGAGAGAGCTACTTTCAAGCTACAACCATGCAGATGGAGGATCCGCTCATATGGAAAACATATTTGTTTTCAAGGTCATAGGAAAAGGCTCAATTAGGTTCAAGACTGTGGATGGGAAGACATGCACATTGAAGGAGGTGAGACACGTACCACTTGTCACAAAGAAGTTGATTTCTTTGAGTCTACTCGACAGCAAGGGTTTCAGTTCCAAGAGTGAAGGTGGAGGATTATGCGTCTACAAAGACTCGGATGTGCTACTCAAGGCGGTCAAGGATGGAACTTTGTATGTGCTACAAGGTTCAGCTATCACAAGGTCTGTCGAAGTTGCGCGCCTCATCCGAGGCTAAGGAAGCTTATCTAACTAAGCTGTGGCATATGAGGCTCGGTCATATGAGTGAACGAGGAATGCAGGAACTTCACAAGAAGGGGTATCTTACCGGGCATGTGTAGAAGACCCTAGGGTTTTGTGAGCTGCGTGTATGGGAAGCTACATCGAAGCAAGTTCCCCAAGGAGGTTTATAGAATGAAAGGTACTCTTGATTATATCCATTCTGATTGCTGGGGTCCATATCGAGTTGAGGCGATTCGATGGTACAAGTACTTTCTCAGCATCATAGACGACTACTCTAGGATGACTTGGATTTTCACAATGAAGCACAAGAGTGAAGCCATCACAAAATTCAATGAGTGGAAGACGCTAGTAGAGAATCAGGTGGGAAAGAAGGTGAAGAAGTTGCGCACGGACAACGAATTAGAGTTTTGTTCATCAGAGTTTGATGGATTCTGCAAAGATCATGGAATCGCACGACATCGCACGGTTCGCCACACACCGTAGCACAACGGTGTAGCCGAGCGAATGAATCAGACACCTCTAGCGAAACAAAAATATATGCTTTTGAATGCAGTTCTTTCGAGAGGCTTTTGGGGAGAGGCAGTTTTCATGGCATGCTATCTCATAAATCGGAGCCCCCACATAGGTATAGGATGCAAGATTCATATTGAAGTCTAGTCCGATAGAGCAGTGGATTACTCGGATTTGAGAGTTTTTGGTTGTGTTTTCCTATTATCACGTTGATGATGGCAAACTAGAACCAAGAGCTAAAAAGAGAGTATCCATAGGTTTCGGAACAGGTGTAAAAGGATACAAGATATGGGCAGATAACAATATATACTTAGCAGAAGTGCTATCTTTGATGAGACAAATATGTTGAAGAACTCCGTGGAGGTTGAGCTTGGAGGTGCAGAGAAGAAGGTGGAGGGAGAGTCGGATCCTATTGATCCTAAGGATTCTGAAATCCCTACACCGTCGCCGGAAGCAGAAGAGGAAGAAGAAGAAAAGTCTGACAGTGAGGATGCGTCTACACCAGAGGAACCTGATCATCAAAGTATTGCTTATTGAAGACCAAGGATAGTCATAATGCCTCCGGCGAGATAATGAATGACGGTATGGTAGGATATGCATTACAGGTAGCGGAAGAGGTAGAGGATGAGTCATCCTCCTACAAGGCCGCTATATCTAGTCCTGAGTCACCACAATAGATTGCCACGATGGGAGGGGAGATGGAGTCTCTTATCAAGAACTCGACTTGGGAGCTTGTTAAATTGCATGCGGGAAGGATGATAGTCAGTTGCAAGTGGGTTTTCAGAAGAAAGGAAGGAACTGCATCTGATGAGGGCATCAAGTATAATGCAAGGCTATGCAAGAGGGTTCAGTTAAAAATAAGGAGTGGACTACAAAGTGCTTTTCTCACTGGTGGTTAGACATTCTTCTATCCGGGTGTTACTAGCTTCAGTGGCACACCACGACCTAGAGCTTGATAAATTGGATGTCAGGACTACTTTTCTACAGGGAGAGTTGGAAGAAGAGATATACATATCCAACCGGAAGGGTTCCAAGTTCCCGGAAAAGAAGAACATGTGTGCAAGATGAAGAGATCTCTCTACGTAATAAAGCAGTCTCCGAGGCAATGGTACAAGAGGTTTGACAGCTTCATGTTGAAGATTGGTTACCACAAGTGCCAGTATGATTGCTATGTGTATCATAAGTAGTTGCATAGTGGATCACGTATTTACCTAATTCTTTATGTGGATGATATTCTGATTGCAACTCAAGATATCAAGGACATTGGAAAATGAAGAGGTCCCTTATCGCAAAATTCGAGATGAAGGATCTCGGAGCTACTTGGAAGATATTGGGAGATGAGATCTATAGATACAAGACAAAGAAGATTTTCTTGTCACATCGAGGATACATCAAGAAGATCCAGGAAAGATTCGGGATGCTATCAGCTAAAGCTATAGATACTCCTATGGCAACTAACAGCAAGCTGGGAATGTACACCGTTCAAACTGAAGAGGAGGAGGAGGAGGAGGAGGAGTACATGCCGAAGGTTTCATATACTAGCTCGTTGGAAGCCTCATGTATGTTATGGTCTGTACTCGACCGGACATAACATTCGCTGTAAGTGTGATTGGTCGTCTTTTGGCTCATCCGGGTTGGGACCATTGGCAGGTGGTGAAACGAATATTCATACCTTAAGGGTACGTCAGACATTGTCCTATTCTATGGGTCAAGTGAAAACATCTTTGTAGCTGGTTTCTCGGATTCAGACTATGCAGGGGATTTTGATGGTAGAAGATCAATGACGGGCTATGTAATTTCTCTAGGATCATCTGTTGTGAGTTGAAAGGCGACGCTACAGCCGACTGTGACTTGTCCACCACGAAGGCGGAGTATATGGCTCTATCAGAAGCACAAAAGGAGGCAATTTGGCTTAAGGGAATGGTCAATGATCTAGGACTATATCAAGTTCAGGCGATAGTCTACTATGATAGCTTGAGTGAAATTCACTTGACTAAGGACCAGGTTCATCATGAAAAAACCAAGCATATTGACGTCAGGTATAACTTTTTGAGAAGTGAAAGCAGGATCAAGGTGTTGAAGGTGGGGACAGCTGAAAACCCTGCAGATATGTTCACCAAGTCGGTTCCAAGGACCAAGTTCTAGCATTTTCTGGAATGGATCAGCATTATGAGCCAGCGAGCCCTTAGGGGCATGTCAGACCTGGCGAGCTCAAGTGAGTCTCCATGAGGGAGACATCGGGAGGGGAGAAGACAAGCTTTGTTCAAAAGGAGGAAGAAGCTTCGTTGCAGAATAGATACTTCAAGTCAAGGTGGAGATTTGTTGTAATGGTGCCTTGAAGATGAAGATACTAAAAGGAACGCGAAGAAGTGAAGCCTTGGAACTCTTCGTACGAAGACAGAGTGTCTTCGCACGAAGACATCCCATACTTGGCCAAATTCAGATTGTCTTCTTGGAATAGGCTACAGTCTCAAAATAAGAAGGTCTTCACACGAGGGCAGTTGTCTTCGTGCGAAGGTCTTTGCACGAATAATTCGGCCCATCGCACGAAGACAATGCCGGAACAGGAAAATAAAGGATGGAATTGTTTCCATAATTGTCCAGGGCGGTTTTGGGGGCTATAAAAGGGTCCTCTGGATTCCTATGAACATATGTTAACAT
Source organism: Linanthus parryae (assembly GCA_023055425.1). Classification (NCBI taxonomy): domain Eukaryota; kingdom Viridiplantae; phylum Streptophyta; class Magnoliopsida; order Ericales; family Polemoniaceae; genus Linanthus; species Linanthus parryae. Next base: position 1,946,177 of record JALGPY010000013.1, on the reverse strand, counting down.
CTAGAGACGTTCCTACTCATTGAATAATGGTCTTTCTTCGCTGTAGACGTAGTTAGCATATTTGTCTGCTAGTGAACCACATAGATCTTGCGTTTGAATCTTTCTTTGACTATTCGTGAGGTGTGTGATCGTTTGAATTTCATAACAACAATAATAGGCTCAAGTAGGAGAAGAGTAGTAAGCTCAACTAGACAAAACTAGGAGCAATGTAGTAGGCTCGACTAGGTGAAACTAGGAGTTAAAGGTAGTAAGCTCGAGTAGGCAAAACTAGGAGAAATTGGTAGGACAGTTTAACGACATATTGGGTCGTGAGAGAGGATATGTTAACCCTAAAAATACCAAGAACCAATGAGAGGAGTCCAAATATGAGAAAACGGAGTCCGAAAACGGCTTTAGAAAGTAAAAAACATTGGACAGTGGTTTCGGCAGTGGTAATTATGACAGTGACCCAAGGAGAGTGACAGCCACTTCTGGCTGTGGTAGTAAGAGAGACGACATCACAAGCAGGTCAGGGGCGCAGTGATGGCTGGATCAGCTCGAGCGGCTCATGCAGAAGCTAGAGAAGCTGACTGAAGTGGACGGTTCCGACGGAAGGCGAATAGGAATCTAGACTCAAGATGGCACTTGAATGCAGCTGGAACGAGAAGAGGCGGGTTGCGAGGAAGCGACGAGTGAGCTGCGAAGCCGAGAGAGGGGAAGGAATCCAGCGCATATCTGCGCGTGGAGTGTGGTGGCAGGACATCAAATTTGGTAGGGGCGTGTGGAAGGGTCCTCTTCCGATCGTCATGAAATTTTGGTGAGTTGGTCGAAAACTGATTCAGAATCCAACGACGTTGGTGGTGAGATAAACTAATTACTAGAAGAAGACCCAAAATGTCCAGGGTTTTGTCTTTGGGCAGCAAGGAATGACTGACTAAACTAGTCGGAACTCTCAACAGACATTATCCACGAAGGTGGTCTGGTGGATGACTAGCGGAGGCGCCGCTTGCCAGAGAAGAGGAAGCGTTTAGTAGGTTACCAGGAGTGTATAAGCTCTGATACCATGTTAAATGTAGGAGAATAATTTTATTAACCTCTCAACAATTAACTAGTACGTCTAAGTTCTAACCATTATGTAGGCAAATTATACTACCTTGATAACTCTAAATAACTGAAGATAACATACACCTTAATATGATAATCTAAAATACTACGGATAAGATAAATCTTAACAATGGAAAGTGGTGAAGGAAGTGTAGTGCTATTTTTATGGCTAATGTTGTTGATAATAAGAAGACGTTTGGTGCTAACTATGGAATGTTAAGTGGATCTCTAGATCTGATAATAGCTTAGCTGATTTAGTAGCACATTTAGTGCAGGATAGAAACTTACTAGAAAACTAGGTAAGCAATCACCCAGAGAGCATAGTGAAGGTGCTTTCAAACGATTGTAATAGTTTTCCAGGGTGTTAATGCAACTGTGTTTGTCCAAAAAGAAAATATCCATAGGAAGACCTTAATTTTTCTCCAATTTGAACTATCATAAATGAAGAGTATTTTAGTTCTTAATATTACATTTTTATGTAGATCTGAAACAAGATCAATTCAATATATATATATATATATATATATATATATATATATATATATTAAAGCAAGTGAATGACCTCCTTTCGCCACATGTGATTTTTCTTTTGAATGCAGTTTGTCAATGATTTTTCCCAAGGGGATTACATGTGGCATATATGTAGCAATTAAGTTTTGCCAGCTTTGATTCATGTGACATGTAAGCTTACCTAGATGAATCTTTGTTTTGTGTGAAATTTAATTTACCTTGAAACCTACACTGAATTCAAAATTGACCAAGATGCAAGAAAAAGTTCAATGTATATATCTTAGTATTGATTCAATGTATTTTATTGTAGGTAAGAATACATTTTGTTCTTTGAACTTGGTTTGGCTTAAATTAATTCAATAGTGACAGCCTTCTAATGGAAACTTAAAAGGAACATTTCATCCTCACCAAACTACGAATGTTAGAGCTTCTCTTTTGCTTCCACCTACTAGAACATTGTGGATTCGAGTGGTATTATGCCTTATACATGTGTTATACATTAAGTGATTATGGGCTAAAATAAGAAAAAGTCAAAATAACCAAGGAAAAATTCATCCAAAGGAGGAAAGACAACAACAAAACTGCGGCTGAGGAGGCGGCCGTGTCCATGCCCCCAATGGCGCCATGAGAGGTATGAGTTGTAATTGCGGAGGGTTAGGGCATACCTCTGCAATTCTCCAGTTAAAGTCCTTAATAAATTTAGAAAAAGTCTACTGGTTCATCATTGCTGAAACAAAAGATAAAGTAGAAAATTACAAAAAAAAAATATTAGAAGGTCTGGGGTTCTATAATTGCTATGGTGTTGACTCTATTGGTAAATATGGAGGAATGTGTTTTGCTTGGAACACTAAAGGGGAGTGTGAAGTGGTTTACTCTAATCAATCCAAGATATGTGTCCTAATGAATGGCATGGGTGAGCTTCCACATTGGCTACTTGTCTGTATCTGTGCACCCTGCTCCCCCAAAAGAAGAGAAGAGCATTAGGATCAGAATGATGACATCTCTAACAGCTGTGGACTCCCATTTGTGGTGATTGGGGATTTTAATGAGGTCTGTACTCAAAGTGATAAAAAGGGTGGCAGATTAGTACAACAAAACTTCTTATAAAGAGTTGCATAACTGGACTTCTACAATTGATCTCATTGATCTAGGGTTTGTTGGTCCCATATATACATGGTGTATAGGGTGGCAGAAGGGAAGAACAATCAGAAAAAACGTTGGACAGGGCATTTTTTGACTCTATATGGAGAATTTTGTTCCCAAAAGCTACTGTGATCCATGGAATAGCTACCTCCTTTGATCAAATCCCTATTGTCATTGACACTGACCCCAATACTCCTATCGTACACAGACCATTCAAATTTGAAAATATGTGGGTTAGAGATAACTCTTGTAACAATGTGATCATGAAGTCGTGGAGGAAAGAAAGAAGGTATAGGTTACCATGCTCTTGGTACACTAAACATTGTTTCACTAGAGCAGCTCTGAGAAAATAGAATAGGGAAGTTTTTGGCAACTTTGAAACCAGACTTCAAGAAGCTTATGAGGAATTGATCAAGACCCAAGAAGAAGACACAATAAACCAAGTGGAGGAGAAGAAATGGAATGACACCATCAAAGAGCTGCTACTAAGAAAAGAGATCAACTACAAACATAAGTCAAGGGTCCAATGGCTCAAAGAGGGAGACTCCAATACCAAGTTCTTTCATGTGAATGCCGCTATAAGAGGGAAGAGAAATAAAATTGAAGCAATTCTCAAGGAGGATGGATAATTGATCTATTATAGGGATGAGATACGTAATGCTTTCGGAAAATTCTACAGTGAGCTCTTTACCTCTTGTAACCCTGACATACCTGATTGGTTAGAAGAGGTGGTCCCTAAAGTTATTGAGATTGAAGATTGGGATGAGCTCAACAGAGTTCCTAATGATAGATAAATCTTTGAAACAATTTGTAGAATAGGAAGCTACAAGGCTCCTGGCCCAAATGGATTCTTAGATCTGTTTTAAAAGAGATTCTGGCACATTGTTGGTAATGATCTCTGTGAATTGGTCAAGTTTTTATTCAAATCAGGTGTTATGATAGATAAAGTGAATGAATCTACCATTGTTCTTATCCCTAACTTTGAGGTTGCACACAAGGTTGGGCAATTCAGACCAATCAGTATGTGTAACATCACATATAAGGTAATCGCTAAAATCTTTTGTGAAAGAGTTAGGCCATTTCTACTTAAATCATAAATCCTAGTCAATCTGCATTTGTCCCCAAAAGGAACATCCAAGACAATGTTATTTTACTACATTAAGTTCTCCACTCCACAAAGAAGAAGAAAGGGAAAATTGGTGATGGTTATTAAATGTGATATGGAAAAGGCCTACGATACGCTTGAGTGGTGTTTCACAAAGAAGATGCTGAATTGGTTTGGATTCCCTGAAATCATTATTGATAGGACCATCACTTGTATTAGCACAGTGGATTATAATATTCTTCTTAATGGTGGACTCTTTGGAAAGCTCAAAGCTTCTAGAGGGATTAGACAGGGGGACCCCTGTCCCCCAATTTGTTTATAATCTGCGCAGATATGTTATCAAGCGTACTGGATTTTACCTTCCAAGAAAATGGATAAATGGCATAAAGTTGACCAAAGTGAGCAATGCTTTGACCCAACTGATGTTTTCTGATGATTTGCTGATCATGTCAAGAGACAATGAGAAAGAAGCTCAGTACATCAAACTGTGCTTACAATTGTATGAAATAATTATAATACAGAAGATGAACAGCAGTAAATCGCAATTTTCTATAGTGACAATACCCCAAAACTCACAGAAGATGAGTTAAAAATGTTCTGGATTTTAAGAAAGGTTCCAAAGATGAAATCTATCTTGGGTAGCCGGTGTACATGAAGGGATCCAAAAAAGAGACGTTTAGAAGCACAATTGAGAAATTTGAAAGTAAGGTGGCTGGATGGAAAAGAAAGTTGCTGCCTCAAGTTGGTAGAAGAGTGCTTATCCAGAGTAATCTCTCCCTCTCTCCTAATTACTTAATGTCCATTTTAAAGCTCCCATATAACATAATAAATTGGTTCAGTTCCCAAAGCTCAAAGTTTTGATGAGGGAATGGTAAAAAGGAAAAGAAAGGCATCCACTACAAAAGCTAAGATTACCTATGTAGGAATATAAATGATGGGGGTCTGGGTTTTAAGGAAGCTAAAAAACAGAACCTAGCACTCTTGTCAAAACTAGCATGGCAGGTTTGTTGTAAGGAAGATAAGAAATGGGTAAAGCAAGTGTTGGGAAAAGATTGCAAATCTATTAAATTTCAAAGAGTTGAGAAGAAAAATGGATATTCACATTTTTGGAAAGGTCTTCTTGCTTCTAGAGATATTATAAAAGAGAAAGCTATTATGGGAGTTGGAAGAGGTAACAACATTGATTTATGGCAAGATCCGTGGGTGCCAAACCTGGAGATGAACAAGCCTAAACCCCCAAACGACATCACATTTGGGCCAAAGAGGGTAGAAGACATCATATAAAATAAGAGAGAAGGTAGAACAAACAGCTCATGGAAGAATGGATGGATGATAATGAAGTGAGTGAATTATGAAGATAAAAATCCCCAAAGCTGAATGTGAAGATTGTTGGGTCTGGACTGTGGCCAAGAATAGTGATGTTAATGACAAAGACATGTACAACTACCTCTCAAAATGACCAAGTATCATGAATGCTGTTTATGAAGACAACTTGTGGGGTTGTTGTTCGTTTGAAATCCCAAGTATAGGATATCGCTACAAGTAGTAATCCGGTAAGAACGGAGTCGAATCGACAAGGAGAGGAGGATTAGACAATGACTTACTATACTAGCAATAGAAAGTAGAAAACAACTATGTGACCACTCAGTCACAATTTTAACAACAAATTATCGATTTACGATAAAGACGCGGATAATATCAACTCAGTCTGGCACTTTTAGACGTCCAAATCTCAACCAGCATGACACACAGTCCTCCAAAACAAAAATTTTAATAATACTTCTGAAAACTGGTACGTGACTGATTTATTCAAACAGTTACATCAGCTGGTCAAAAATGACATTTTGGTGTAAATATCTGGCTCAAACAGTAATTTACAACAAATTACTAAAAACAGCTAAAAACAACTATTTTAGCTAAAAACGTGCTTTTTAGTAACTACTTTGCGATTCAGTCCCGCTCCGGGTCAACCTGTAAAACAGGGGGGTGAGCCAAAACACCCCAGCAGGTACCGCCTAACCACTGGAGTAGAAATCTAAAATCTACTTAACACAGAGCCAGTTATTACACATCAGCATGCGGCACCAAATACACAAACACGGTGATTTAACAATCACCAGACAGTCAACACATAGCTAGAAAGCTATAAAAATTCACACCAGCAGTATAAACAGGTATAGACTGTAACTGCATAAATTTAGAAGTTAGATTTCCCCTACCTTACTGAAAAGTCGACAACAACAAAAGTTGTACAAACCCTCAGCTGCTCCATCGCCAACAACCAACCACAAACTCTCTGTTATGCTACAGAACTCGTTCTTTCCTTTTAACTATTAACTCCTCCAAGCCCCAATTTTCTCCAGTATAAAGTTACTTAACAATCAAGAAATGTTGGCACATGACTAACAATATAAAGTAGTAGCAATAGTCATCAACTACCTACATGTATGTTTTGACGTGGCAAATTTTCCAATAAGGGATAACCATCATCTTAAGGTTCTTCCTTTTTACAAAGAGGTCCTCAAATTTCTAGGTAATTACTACAAATAGCGAATTCAGTGTTCTGTCAAAAGTATCACACGCAAGACAATTATTGTTTCGATTAAAAATTCTCATACTCGCACTGTAATGAGTTAATACACAATTTATTAAAAAAGCTATTGTATATAGAAATACTCATTTTCACAATGTGATGTCAACTTCACTGCTATCATAATCACACTAAATCAGCCCAAAAAGAATTGTTAAATAAACAAAATCAAGAGTCAAGCCATTGAAATGAACGAATTATGATTTCATAAATTAAACAAGTATTTAACTATTTTAGAAAATGCGGGGTCTTATAGACTAACTAAATCAAGTGACACAAATTCTCAATGGCTTTAGAGCTTTCCAAGCTATCAAATCCACCAAAATTAATTGATGGAGCAAGTTGAGATTTGACAATTCGCTAATCTAAACAACTAAGGAAGAAGTGAAATGACAAGTAGAGAGGGGCTAGGGATCATCAGTTTCTTAAGTGACCAACCCTCCTATAAGATTCAAGCCCGCTTCTCAAATAACAAGAAACATATCCACAAGACATGTACCTCAAGAAGTGATTGCTCATTGCAATCCAACTCGCCACAAGAGAAGTGTGTAAATCCAACACGCTAATCAAGAACTAAAGAGGATATTCAACTGAGATTCCCCAAACATATGTAAACACACATAGGTGTTTCCACATGAAAGATCAAGCAACAAATGAGATTTTGTAAATTCTCATAAAAATCACCTAACTGGTACTCAATTTCTTAAAGTTAGGACTGACGAGTTCCTCTCACTCAAGTGCAATTCCAAACCAAACACGTCAATAATATTCGCACATATACCTATTCAATGCATCAAGTACTTCAACTTGAGAAATCTAAATATTGCACTAAGCATTCAAGTAACTAAATTCAACCCATTCATCCTTGAAATTAAACTTGAAGCAATAGGAAGATTGGGGAACTAGAGAGTCCCAAATCACCCAAGCAATTGAATTACCTAGACATGATATATTCAAGAGTAATGAAGGGAAATGATATTTTCATAGCCAACACTTGAATCAACCAATTGTTTTCACCAATTCAACCTCACAACTTGATTAAAATACACAAAACTAAGCAGTAATCACTTCCAAGTACAAAATTCATCTACTAAAATGAAGAAACTGATAACTAAACTACTGCTGCTGCTGGTACTGCACCAAGAACAGAGCAGTAGAAACAGAGCATATACAGTGCAAGAACAGCACCAAAACAGAGCCAAAAAACTGGACTGAAAATTGCGTTAATCGATTCTCCTCTCTTCCTCTCGTCCTCTTTCTATGTTCTTAGCCCTTAGATTGCTCAAGAACAAGGCAAAATCGGAGAGAGAGAGAGAGAGAGAGAGAGGAGGAAATGAGCACTTAAGCCGATTAAGTCTCCAGATAAATTCTTCATTTCTTCAATTCAGATTATATAAACCTTGTATCGAGCTTCCTTTCCCTACAAGGAGTGATCCTAACCTTTCAATTCATTTCACCTTCTCTGAATCGTCGATTTGAACTTCGTAATCATGTGCCCCGGGAATTGGGGCTTTTTCTTCCCTTCAATATTGGGCCTAATTGATGGGAGTAGAAGATAGAAGATGGGCAGGGGATCGTTTTCTATGATTTTGGATCAATTTCGTTGAGATTTGGGGTCGGGTCAAATCTTCAAAGAAGCATGGAGGTTCAGCCATGGCTTCGAAGAAGCTGCTGGTGCGTGTGAATGAGATGTTTGATCGAAATAGGCTTCGGCCCCCTCAATTTTGCTGGGGCTTTAAAATGCCCCCCATCACTTTTAAGTACTTTAGAAACTACCCCACATGGAGAATAATGGCACCAAGACCCATCTCCTTTTAACTTCTCATCATATAAGTCCTAAACAACTTTGTGAAACTCCAAATAAGCCCCATCTCCGTTAGATTCTTCATTTCTTGGCCCGTAACCTTGACTTTTATTTCAAATTAGGTTCTTGAATCATCTAATCAAGTGCTTCTAATGCCTTTTTCATGTCTCTAGGACATCCAAATCTCTTTAATTCATCATTCAAGCTTTCCAAACTAGCCTCGTATTTCCAAAGCATGTCTTTGCCTACAAACAAGATAAAACAACCAAAACTACGATGACAAGCATAAGTCTAGAAATAGGGGTAAAGTACGTAAATTACACAAAAAAGAAAGCTATGAGAAACTCATTAACCTACTAAAACATGCATTTTAGATCATTAACACCCCCCCCCCTGAACTAGCATTTTGCTCGTCCTCGAGCAAAGAGAGCGATATAAGTAGTAAACTGAAGTAATCATGTGATACACGCACTCAACTAAACAAGGCTTGACTCATTTCTAAACTAGACTCAAATATTTACAAACACACACACACATTATCTATCCTAACTGAGAACCCAAATAAATAAAATGCTAAATATTACTAGCTAATTTTAATTTTTTTGGTGGGGGAAAAAGAAGAATGCACAAATATTTTCTCAAATAAATTATCAAAGTACAAAAAGATTGAGAAAGAAACCTACGGATGTCTAAGAATACACTCATACAAATGTGGGAGATGTTTGGTAGAAGGTGACACATGCGATCCACAAAACTTGTTAATTAAGCCCAATTTGCAAGAAAGTATGCCTTCAAAAATAAGGATCACATGAAACTAGCCATTCGCATACTTCTTAAAAAGCACCCATGTAGGATGGACCTACAAAGCTTTGAAAAAAAATCGAGTTTTGGAATGGGGATGTGGTTGTGGCCTTGTATGATCCTTTTGTGGATTTTTTTGTGAGGTGGTGCAATTTTTCCTCATTTTTTTGGAGGTTTTAGCATTAAACGTTTTTTTCACACATGTCCACCTCTAATTCAAGGTTCTTTAAGACGCACAACCAAAGAGAAGAATATACAAGCGAGCGGGTTTTTTAAGCTAAACGAAGGGGGCTATCTAGGTGGTGGCATGACATTAATTCCCGAACACCCCTCTATTTCTTAGGCATCGCATTGGGTGTCATGGTCACCACCACCCCAATGAGCTACAAGTTTCCACCGCCAAAAACAATGAGAACTAAATCTTTTTTGTAGAGTTCAAATAGCTTTAGAGAATACACCTTTTTTTAAAAGTAGACGACGTCAAGGTTTATGTGATCAACTTAGCTTGAAGGACTTAAACATGAAACATAAATTTTGTGTGTCGCTTTGTGAGAAAGCATGAGATCGCGGAATGTGGGATATTGGTTTACATGTATTGAGTATAAGCGAATAATTCCTTATTAAAATAAAATTTAAAAGAACATGGAATAAGAGATTTCTCTCTTTTATTTTTCTTCTCATTTTTTTTCCAAAATAAGTGACTCAACTAAAACTTACTAAGACTCAATAAACCTATCAAAGAAGAAAATAAAATGTAGACTCAAGATGAAAGGTTAAAATAAATAAAACTACCAAAGAAAGAAAGAAAAAGAAAACTATGCTTTGACACAGGAAAAGAGTGGTGCTTCTCATAAAAGGTTCACTCATTTTATTTCAATTTTTTTTTAAATTTGGATTTTCACTTTTTTCACTAATGAAAGAATAATCATGCAAGTATCCATTTAACCAAGAAATAAGTCTACTCCACCCCCTAACTAAAATAGTACATTGTCCTCAATGTGTGGGAACAATGGAAGAACAAGTAAATTTTAGCAAGAGATAAAGGGATAGATGAAACTCATTTTGCATTCTTGGCCACCAAGCACAAGTCCTCCTCCAAGTGCAACCTACAAAATGTTCATAGAAAAAAAAGAAAAAAAATGCAAAAAATAGAGATAAACTAATTTATTTATTTAAAATTAGGGAGGTGGAACAAAGAAAATGATGATATGTCACTCCCAATCTTGGAAATTTCTTTCCATGCAAGGCCCATACGTCATTCTTAGAAAAGTACTTCTCCTTCAAAATTTTGATTCATCAATTAGAATATAAAGGAGCAGTAGGGGCAATGCACAAAATATGAATAAGATATGCAAGCAAAATCTAGCAATAAAGCTAGAGGAAGTAGTTACGCCATGCATCATCTTAAGAAAAGGGTTTGAAACCCTCAAATGACATGAATCATAGAATGAGTCTTCATAAGTTGCCATTTTTTTACTTAAAACCACAATTAGAGAGATAGCTGCAACTATTGAATCCTCAATCTCATCACTTTTAAGCATGACAAATGGATTTAGGGATGTGGCTTCACAAGTGGGAATTAACATAATTTGAGAACATGAAGCCACATCCAAACCCTTAGGCACATCTTCCAAAATGATTAGAATACAAGGGAGAATTCATGAAACTCTCAATTTCATCACAAATACGAGCATAGCTCCCCGGATCTTCACTAGGCATCTCAACGCTAACCGAAGTACCTCGCAAAAAAATTTCTATTTCATCACAAACAAGGTCATAGGAACTCTGGTAAGTATTAGGCTCTTCTCGAGCACAAGACAAAATTGCATTCCCTTCATGAGTGGTAGCAGCAAGTTCGACCTCTAACTTATCACATGAGTGATTTCTATTTCGTGACTCCTCCTCACATGTTTCGCTATGTGAGTCATCCAAAATGGCTTCACTCATGTCATGGGTTGAAAATTCATCATCAAAAATATCAATCTCACTACCAATATCTTAATCACATACTTCTTTAGAATGTGCAAATGAGAAATGAATACAATCACCTATCCTAGTAGCAACAACTCCATCATCAAACACATCATCCAAAACTTGATCTTGAGTATGCTCATGATGTGTGTAAATGGGAACTAGAGACTCGTGTGATGGTATGTCTTGTGAAGAGTGAGAACTATATGCAAGAGATTCATCATCTTGAGATTGTGAATTTAAGGATTCCACTTTTTCAACCAAGTGAGAAAATTATTCTACAAGTTCTCTTTGTGATTCCAAAAGTTTTTTTGTACTTTGAAATATTTTTTCATTGTCTCCTCAAGAGAACTACTTATAGGCTTTCTAGTTACTCATTCACGTAATCTTCCCTCTCAAAATAATTCACTCCTACACAGATTCACACATCATAGCATTATGTTGATAAGTGCAAGAATCATGAGAGTTCGAAAATATGTAAGTGTGTGAGGGAGGTGATTCTGCACAAGAAGCATGAGATGTGTAATCTAGTACTGTCATGCCAAGAATGATCATTTTTAGGAAAATAATCACTATTTTTGTAAGCACGCTCACGTTTGGAACACATTGATTCCTTAGAATGATTTTAATGAGTAGTAAATACATAGTAGTAAGGGTATGAAGGAACGTTAGGCCGCTTCTCACCAAAATTAATATATTCACGAGACACTTTTTTCCAATCAAGTAGATGAGAGGTCTTAACCAACCCCAAACAACTAGAGAAAATGTCAAAGAAAACTACTAACTAACTAAAAAAGTAAAGCTAATCAAATCTAAAGCCTAGCCTCCCCCCGACAACAGAGCCAAAAACTTGTTCGTTCGAAATCCCAAGTATAGGATATCGCTACAAGTAGTAATCCGGTAAGACCGGAGTCAAATCTACAAGGAGAGGAGGGTTAGACAATGACTTACTATACTAGCGATAGAAAGTAGAAAACGACTAACTAAAGCAAGTGACACAAATTCTCAATGGCTTTAGAGCTTGCAAAGCTATCAAATCCACCAAATTTAATTGATGGAGCAAGTTGATATTTGAAAATTCGCTAATCTAAACAACTAAGAAAGAAGTTAAATGACAAGTAGAGAGGGGCTAAGGATCATCGGTTTCTCTAGTGACCAATCCTCCTATTAGATTCAAGCTCGCTTTTCAAATGACATGTAGCATATCCACAAGACAAGTATCTGAAGAAGTGATTGCTCATTGCAATTCAACTCGCGACAAGAGAAGTGTGTAAATCCAACACGATAATCAAGCACTAAAGAGGCTATTCAAATGAGATTCCCCAAATTTCAAGTGTTTCAAGCATCAAACATATGTAAACACACATAGGCGTTTCCACATGAAAGATCAAGCAACAAATGAAAATTTTAAATTCTCACACAAATCACATAACTAGTACTCAATTTCTCAAAGTTAGGATTGACGAGTTCCTCTCAATCAGGTGCAATTCCAAATCAAACACGTCAATAATATTCGCACATCGACCTATTCAATGCATCAAATACGTCAACTTGAGAAATCTAAATATTTCACTAAGCATTCAAGTAACTCAATTCAACCCATTCATCCTTGAAGTTCAACTTGAAGAAATAGGAAGATTGGGGCACTAGAGAGTCACAAATAACCCAATTAATTGAATTATCTAGACATGATATATTCAAGAGTAATAAAGGGAAACAATATTTTCATAGCCAACACTTGAATCAACCAATTGTTTTCACCAATTCAACCTCACAACATGATTCAAATACACAAAACTAAGCAATAATCACTTCTAAGTACAAAACTAAGCTACCAAAATGAAGAAACTGATAACTAAACTGCTGCTGCTGCTAGTACTGCACCAAGAACAGAGCAGTAGAAACAGAGCATATACAGTGCAAGAACAGCACCAAAACAGAGCCAAAAAACTGGACTGAAAATTGCGTTAATCAATGCTCCTCTCTCCCTCTCGTCCTCTTTCTATGTTCTTAGCCCTTAGATAGCTCAAGAACAAGGCAAAATTGGAGAGAGAGAGAGAGAGAGAGGAGGAGGAACTGAGCACTTTAGCCGATTAAGTCTCCAGAGAAATTCTTCATTTCTTCAACTCAGATTATATAGACCTTGTATCGAGCTTCCTTGCCCTCCAAGGAGTGATCCTAAACCTTCAATTCATTTCACCTTCTCTGAATCGTCGATTTGAACTTCGTAATCATGTGCCCCAGGAATTGGGGCTTTTTCTTCCCTTCAATATTGGGCCTAATTGATGGGAGTAGAAGATAAAAGATGGGCAGGGGATCGTTTTCTATGATTTTGGATCAATTTCGTAGAGATTCGGGGTCGGGTCAAATCTTCAAAGAAGCATGGAGGTTCAGCCATGGCTTCGAAGAAGCTGCTGCTGCGTGTGAATGAGATGTTTGATCGAAATAGCCTTCGGCCCCCTCAATTTTGCAGGGGCTTTAAAATGCCCCCCATCACTTTTAAGTACTTTAGAAACTACCCCACATGGAGAATAATGGCACCAAGACCCATCTCCTGTTAACTTCTCATCATATAAGTCCTAAACAACTTTGTGAAACTCCAAATAAGCTCCATCTCCGTTAGATTCTTCATTTCTTGGCCCGTAACCTTGACTTTTATTTCAAATTAGGTTCTTGAATCATCAAATCAAGCGCTTGTAATGCCTTTTTCATGTCTCTAGGACATCCAAATCTCTTTAATTCATCATTCAAGCTTTCCAAACTAGCCTCTTATGTTCCAAAGCATGTCTTTGCCTACAAACAAGATAAAACAACCAAAACTACGAAGACAAGCATAAGTCTAGAAATAGGGGTAAAGTACGTAAATTACACATAAAAGAAAGCTATGAGAAACTCATTAACCTACTAAAACATGCATTTTAGATCATTAACACCCCCCCCCCCCCGAACTAGCATTTTGCTCGTCCTCGAGCAAAGAGAGCGATATAAGTAGTAAACTGAAGTAATCATGTAATACACGCACTCAACTAAACAAGGCTTGACTCAATTCTAAACTAGACTCAAATATTTACAAACACACACACACATTATCTATCCTAAGTGAGAACCCAAATAAATAAAATGCTAAATATTACTAGCTAATTTTAATTTTTTTGGTGGGGGAAAAAGAAGAATGCACAAATGTTTTCTCAAATAAATTATCAAAGTACAAAAAGATTGAGAAAGAAACCTACGGATGTCTAAGAATATACTCATACAAATGTGGGAGATGTTTGGTAGAAGGTGACACATGCGATCCACAAAACTTGTTAATTAAGCCCAATTTGCAAGAAAGTATGCCTTCAAAAATAAGGATCACATGAAACTAGCCATTCGCATACTTCTTAAAAAGCACCCATGTAGGATGGACCTACAAAGCTTTGAAAAAAATCGAGTTTTGGAATGGGGATGTGGTTGTGGCCTTGTATGATCCTTTTGTGGATTTTTTTGTGAGGTGGTGCAATTTTTCCTCATTTTTTTGGAGGTTTTAGCATTAAACGTTTTTTTCACACATGTCCACCTCTAATTCAAGGTTCTTTAAGACGCACAACCAAAGAGAAGAATATACAAGCGAGCGGGTTTTTTAAGCTAAACGAAGGGGGCTATCTAGGTGGTGGCATGACATTAATTCCCGAACACCCCTCTATTTCTTAGGCATCGCATTGGGTGTCATGGTCACCACCACCCCAATGAGCTACAAGTTTCCACCGCCAAAAACAATGAGAACTAAATCTTTTTTATAGAGTTCAAATAGCTTTAGAGAATACACCCTTTTCTAAAAGTAGACGACGTCAAGGTTTATGTGATCAACTTAGCTTGAAGGACTTAAAGATGAAACATAAATTTTGTGTGTCGCTTTGTGAGAAAGCATGAGATCGCGGAATGTGGGAATATTGGTTTACATGTATTGAGTATAAGCGAATAATTCCATATTAAAATAAAATTTAAAAGTATATGGACTAAGAGATTTCATTCTTTGGAAACATCTAGCTTCCTAAAATTCCCCTTTTCACTTTTTTTCATTTTTTTTTTCTCTCTTTTATTTTTCTTCTCACTTTTTTTTCCAAAATAAATGACTCAACTAAAACTTACTAAGACTCAATAAATCTATCAAAGAAGAAAATAAAATGTAGACTCAAGATGAAAGATTAAAATAAATAAAACTACGAAAGAAAGATAGAAAAAGAAAACTATGCTTTGATACAGGAAAAGAGTGGTGCTTCTCATAAAAGGTTCACAAATTTTATTTCAATTTTTTTAAAATTTGGATTTTTACTTTTTTCACTAATGAAAGAATAATCATGCAAGTATCCATTTAACCAAGAAATAAGTCTACTCCACCCCCTAACTAAAATAGTACATTGTCCTCAATGTGTGGGAACAATGGAAGAGCAAGTAAATTTTAGCAAGAGATAAAGGGATAGATGAAACTCATTTTGCATTCTTGGCCACCAAGAACAAGTCCTCCTCCAAGTGCAACCTACAAAATGTTCATAGAAATAAAAGAGTGAGCTCATTTTCAATTGTGATGCAAGCCACAAAGCTGGTGTCAGTGATATTGGTTGTGTTGGAAGAAACTACAAAAGAGATATCATCTTTGCTGAAACACAAATCATGAGGGAGATGGATATTGAAGAAGCAAAATTAAGAGCTATAGAAATGAGAATCATGAAGTTTGTTGATCTTGGTAGTCAATTCAGAAGAGCTCACATTCAGTCTGATGCTCTCTATGTTGTTAGAAGCTTCACTAATACATCTAAAATTGGCTGGAAATGGCTTAATCGAGTGGAAGGTTTAATTAGACTTCCAAATTTTGATAGGTTTTTCTCTATTTCCTATATCCCATATCAGCCAACAACATGGCAGATGCCTTAGCTAATTGGGGTAGAGAGTCTAGTTTCTCTTGTAGTCTATACTTGGATTTGCTTCACAGTTCAATAGTTGAAGCCCAATATTTTGATTGCGCTTGTGTAAATAGTTGATTTTTCGTTTATAGAAATCTGCGTTATCAAAAACAAAAGAGTATGGGCTAAAATAGATACTCAACAAATGACGCTGGGTTAAACAACCATGCGAGGGATCACAGCGGAATCAACAATGAAAAGGGCAAAGAAACTAGGGCACGAAGCTCTCTAGAATTCAAAAATAATCCATATCAAAGTCTGACCAAAAATTAACCACAAGCCGGGTTTAAATAGCTGAAATTATAAATATTCCAAATATAGTAAAAATCCTAAAATTAATGATAAATAATAATACTAACCTAAAAAAACACTCATGTAGAATATTTACCCAAATCGGGTTTAAATTAACACCATAATTAAAGAAATAAATATTATGACAAATTGAAAACTGGCAATTTCGACCGCTAAACCATCGATTTTGGCAAAATCAAGGCGATGCCCGTGGTAAATCACGGGTTGTTTTTATAATATTGTTTCCAGTTAAAATTATGTATGGTTCGATCCGAATCTTCAAGGCTTCAATTCTGCCCCTGATTCTGCGTTTTGACTGAAATTGCTTTTCTAGATGCAACTGATTAATTCTCCAACTTTTTCCTGCATCAGTCACCCCCACTTCAAAACAACTCTTCATCGAGTTCAATCTAGACACATGAATGAAACTGTCCACCAAAAATGGATCAAAATAGAACGATGGTGGATTTATCGAAAAAATGAAGGATATCTTTAATTCAAACTTCGCCTTATCGTCTTCATATGAAAGTTCGCCTTCAACAAAAGTACTTGATGGACTAATAACTTGTGAATGATTCGAAATTACCTCAT
This sequence comes from Linanthus parryae, assembly GCA_023055425.1. Lineage (NCBI taxonomy): Eukaryota > Viridiplantae > Streptophyta > Magnoliopsida > Ericales > Polemoniaceae > Linanthus > Linanthus parryae. The sequence goes on along the minus strand of JALGPY010000013.1, from coordinate 1,929,345 downwards.
AAAGAATCGGAACATCTGAAGTCTAATCTTCATCCTCCATATTTAAACCTTCCTCATCATCCCCATAATCGTCAAAAATAGGAGGTTTTGACCAATCCGCGACACATTTGCATGTAGATGAAATACCCTCATGAAAGATTTCATCATACGGAATATATTCAACAAATCAGAAAAGTTATCGGGTTTTGACATACCCGAAAAATCTGGCACATTGTTCTTGAAACTCGATCCTCCATAACGCTCGATTTCCCCGCGAGGATCGCGGTTCTTTAGGATCTCGAACGCGGGATTCGGGTCATGATCAAACGTCTTGCGAATCTTAAAATCCAGCGCCACCAAGCGTCGGGTTAGATTCGCAACTTGTTTCTGCAAATCCCGCAGCGCCAGGCGCAGGGTTAACACCGCAATCTGCCTCTGCAGATCTTGTTGTTGCCTCTGCAGAATTTTATCATCATAAAGTCTTGGACGTTACGTCTCTGTTGGGGGGCTTCCTCAGCGGAACCTGCCTGCAGCCGCCAGGACGTCCATGCACCATCGTTGATGATGATCTTCCTCCCAAGTCGAACTTGCTCTGATACCAAACTGACGCCGGGTTAAACAACCAAGCGAGGGATCACATCGGAATCAACAATGGAAAGGGACAAAGAAACTAGGGTATGGAGCTTTCTAGAATTCAGAAATAATCAATATCAAAGTCTGACCAAAAATTACCCACAAGTTGGGTATAAATAGCTGAAATTATAATTATTCCAAATATAGTAAAAATCTTAAAATTAATGCTAAATTATAATACTAACCTAATAAAACACTCAGCTAGTTAAATTAACACCATAATTAAAATAAATAAATATTTGGTTTAATTACTTAATGCATACCTCCAATATATCGAAACTAACACATTGCAACCCCCATTTCTAAAATGAGCTTATTGCATCCCCCATTTGCAATAAAACCTACTTAATGAAACTGGTAAAATAAATCGTTAAAACGCCATCCACATAGAGAGGGTACAATTGTCAACACAAAAAAATCAATTCTAATTAAAGTTTTAAATTAAAATAAAGAAAATTAAAAAAGAAAATAATGATGAGGATGAGGATGAGGATGAGGATAAGATGAAAAAAGAAACAGCGATTTTGTCTTCCCCGTTTCTTTACCTCCATTTTCGTCGTCTCTGTTTGGTTTTTCTCTTTGTTTATCTATTTCTCTCTCCCCGTCTATTTTTCTCTCTCCCTCAACCTTCTCCATTGTTTTGATTTGGTGGTGTCTTCAGGTTTGAATTTGGGGTGTCGGGGGTAAGATTCGTCAGAATCTGAGTTTGATTTGGGGGCTGGCAAGGAAAACCAGAATATGGGTTTTGTACCCCATGATTTCGAATCTCTACTGGAATCATCCATCTGTACATGGGTTTTTTTGCAGATAACTGTGGAATTAGGGTACACTGTCAGACGAATTAGAGACGGAACAACAATTCCTGAGTATGTTGAGTTTGTGAATTTCGTTTCTGACTCAATTTTATCAGTTACGATTTTTGAAAAGGTGACTTTTGGGTTCAATTTTGTCAGTAATGATTTGTTGAAATGGTGGTTTATGGGTTCAGGTCAGCACGATCTGGTTTTGGTTGAGAAGAGTTTTCGTGTGTGATAGAGGTTGGGTCCGAGCAGGAAAAGGTACTTGAAGGAACGATAGAGTGGGATGCGGGGATTGTGGAGTTGTAGTTGTTGGTGGTGGCTGTTCTCATTGGAACTGACGGAGATGGTGGCTTAGTTCGCCGTGATCTGGTCTGGTTGGGAGAAAATGGGGAGGATGTGGTGGTGTTTTCATATTTACTGGTTGGACCATTTTACCCTCACTGAAATGGAGCTCACCGTTAAGAATTTAACGGAATTATTTTACCAGTTTCAACAAGTAGGTTTTATTGCAAATGGGGGATGCAATAAGCCCATTTTAAAAGTGGAGGTTGTAATGTGTTAGTTTGGGTAAATTGGAGGTATGCATTAAGTAATTAAGCCTAAATATTTTGACAAATTGAAAACTGGCAATTGCGACCGCTAAACGGTCGATTTTGGCCAAATCAAGGCGATGCCCGTGATAAATCAAGGTTGTTTTTAGAATATTGTTTCCAGTAAAAATTATGTATGGTTCGACCCGAATCTTCAATCCTTTAATTCTGTCCATGATTCTGCGTTTTGACCGAAACAGCTTTTCTGGATGCAACTGATTAATTCTCCAATTTTTTTTTTCCGGCATCAACAAGTGATTTTTATTATATTAGTTGCTTCTGGATTAGGGAAAAATCATTTAACCTTTTATTAAATTTTGAGGGATCTTGGACCTCAAGTCTTGAATTAATCTATGGCTTACGATATTTGAGGGTCTAATTTTTATTTGAATAGATATATGTGTGGTTTGGTTGTTGAGAAACAAAGTTATTAAGATATTTCACATTTATATGATATTTTAAGAAATGCTCATTTATATGATATTTTTTCATTTTTTGCAACTAAATTTAATTTCACCATTTCTGCATGTTCATGTTAACTAATATCTCGTTTTTATATTAAGTAGGGGAGAAGCTAATGTACGCCATAGCGCCAACACATGTCTTAGGCGCATGTATTCATCGCCGATTTCAACAGTTGAAGTAACTATTGTCCAGGAGTAAAAGGTAATTCTTTACCATTTCATGTTTTCTATCATCATGGTCTGATTATCTTCCTCACACTTCATAGCCTTTGTGAGCGTTTCAACAAGCATATAATTACGCCTTGCATCATTTACAGGTTAAAATGATTGCAGGACTCTTGGGTCACAAGAAGATGTAAGTTTAAAACTTAGGAGTGAGATACCATTGATTATAACTACTTTGTTATCTTGTAAGTTTTTTTCCATTTAGCTGCAACTAATTTCATTTTACCATTTGAGCATGTTCATGTTAATTAATATCTCACTTATACATTATGTAGGGTATAAACTATTGTACGCCATAGCACCAACACTAGTCTTAGGCGCATGTGTTCATCTCCGATTTCAACTGTTGAAGTAACTATTGACCAGGAGTAAAAGGTAACATTTGACCATCTCATATTTTGTATCATCATTGTCTGCTCATCTTTCTCATACTTGATTAGCAATGCCGAGCCAAAGGAATTTAAGAGACCAAGTCAGTGAACATTTCAACAAGCATATAATTACCCCTGACCTCATTTATAGGTTCAAATGAATGCAGGACTCTTCGGGTCGGAAGAAGAGGCGAGTTTAAAACTTTCTTCGCTTCTCTTTCACTTCTCTACTTGGGGTCGGAAGAAGAGGCGAGTTTACAACTTTCTCCGCTTCTCTTTCACTTCTCTATCTACCTACAACAATATATCAAACTTACAGATCCGATGAAATCGATTGATATTTGGAATAGATTGTATCTAATTGAACTTCAGGAGAAAGCATTTTCACTTTTAAATTGAATAAGCATAACGCTATAGATTGGTAGATTAGTTTGGAAAATGAAAATCTGCATTGCTAAAGAAGTTGAAGAATTTGTTAGGCTTTGCTGATATACTATTTGGACTTGGACATTAGGATTACAAGGCATTCTAAACAATCATGTAAGTGAACACATACTGCTCAAGATCATATAGCTTTGCACTTTCATGCGTGCACCGAATGTGAAACCTCTTTTATGTCGATTGTTTGGCAGTGGATCCTTAGTGTTTTCCTTTATTTCTAATCCTATCAATTATTTAATTAAATCCCCCAGTTACACACAAAACAAATTGTTGTAAAGACAATTGAAACGTGATTGCTAAATTACGCAGCGCGGAGTAATGACTAGTTTTTATAAAAATAAAATGATCGATTCAAATTTTTTAAAATGAAACTTTACATCTAAAATGTACCATCACACTGGACTAAAATGCGGCTTTTATTATAAACAAAAAATTCAGCAGTGGGGAAAACTCCTGAAAGCAACATTATTACATTGAATAGAATAACAAATAACATGAAGTGAAGCAACGAAACAAGTAGTGGTTTCCAAGTTACAGCTTTGAAAAATTACAACTCCTACTCTTAGTCTTAGCTTGCTATGCTAAGCTAGTTTTACTTGGTAATTTGTCCAAGGGTTGATTTCAACGCATAATACACAGCACGCCATCCCGCTTGTGTTGGATGAACCGTGTCCCAAAAGAAAGCGCCTTCTGGATTGTCGCACACCGTGTACTTTTCTCCTCCTTTCTCGTCCACTTTACCACAATCCCCCATGCAACACGGTTTCAATGGACTCTCAAACTTCACACTCCCTGCATGTAGACACGACAAATCACTTATTATACGTTGAAGCAAAGAAAAGAACAAACAGTTGATTTAAGATTCACAAACTACCTGTATGTTCCCCTTTGCTACTGATAACTGAGAGGAAGGAGTTGTAGAGGTCAAGAATGACGAAAGGAGTGTCCTTTGTCTGGTTGTTTAGGCTTGCCACGGCTTGTTGAAGCAAGAGGTTGTGGAAATTCACAGCTATGTTTTCAGTGGAATTGCATTGCTGGTAAGAGCTCTGAGCAGTGCTCCGGGGTAGACATCCAAGGGGTTGGAGAGATGTCACGGCTATTTTTTTCACTCCAATCTCATGAATGCGCTGAATGTTCACGGTCAGTTGAGTCACTACTTTGGTGATGAAGGACTGCAAACCCTATAGGAAGAAACCGACCAACAAAAAAATCAGTACACAAGATTTTCATTTACTAGCTTTTTATTACTTGCGAATAAATAAAGATATGCAAACAAGTAATCTCTATAGTGACAAGAGATAATGTTACAAATAGCACAATTTATTTCTTTTCATGACTAATTTTTCATTACGTAACGTATCAAATCTGTTGTAACGTGTTACCATAACTGAGGAAACCGACAATGTATAACAGACAAAACTAGCAGCACTCATATGTAATTGAAATATATGAGTTGACTGAACGACCACATACAAAAACAATGTTAAATCGCTATCTTATTCCATAGAATAAATACGTAGTGGATATATCATATATATATATATATCATCGGTTGGTGAAGTATGTGTCACTGAATGAAACAAAGAGAGGGTACACCTAACCCATTTTGGTTTTTCAATTTTGTAACACACCCATAAGAAAAACACACACACAAACTTTGTTTTACTCCAAATTACATAAAATACCATATAACTCTCTATCTCGCATACGTCTGTAAAAGGATTCGAAGCCATAACCTCATTGTAGTTTCGAACGCTTTACGATCGCCCAAGGACATGTTTGCACATATTTCATTTGTCTTGTCATCGACTAGTTTGCAAGTATTGCACGTCACATTCGTAACTCTGGAATATTTCAATGAGCGCGCGCATTGCAGTTTGCAAACAAAGACTTAACTTTTGTTGTTATCTGATAATTAATGAAATAATTAAATATTTTGGAACTTAATTTTGAAGAATGTTCACTGTTCAGTAATGGGATAATTCTCTAAGCTTGCAAGCATCACTCGAGTGCACGCATAAGAAATAGGAAAACGTAATTCACATGAGGAAATCCAAACCTGCTAGGATATGTCTATTAAAATGGATGAAAAGAAAACCCAAAATTGCCATGGCAGCAAAGATAATTTAGTTAACGTAAGTAACATGATCATACATAAGGGCCCAAGGGACACATATTGAGACCTGCGGGGTCCCAAGCTCACACTTGAAGTTTTTATTTATTTATTATTTATTTATTTATTTATTTGTATTACTGTTACCGAACTCTTTTAAAATAGAGAAATGTTAGGGATTCGACTTGTTGGGGTAACTCAAACCGTCTAGCAAGTCGGGTGAGCAACGAATCAACAAGGCAAGAGAAGAGGAAACAAAGTAAGAAGCAGCAGCATGTGGACTCTCTGATGGTAGTACGCCAGGGGGTTGTCGTACGATTTGGTTGTTTCCATGTCCGTTTTGGAAGGTTTGGAGTGTCTTGGGCAGCAAGTTTCGTTTCTCTAGGTCTATGTAAGTGTCTAGGGTTGTGGTTAGACTTGTGGGGGTTATAATCGGGTTCTCTCATCAGTAATAAACTGGGTTTTCGAGTTCATGGAGGTATGTAACCATCATGTTAGTGAACAACGTTAAATTTATGTGTTCTCGATGTTGTTTCTTTGCTTTTATTCGTTCTTGCTCGATACTCTGATATAACATCAATATTTCTCACTCATCTACCACATTTCTTCCACATAGATGCAATCATGCGAGATGAGTATTCAAATTGCAATTTTTCATTTGGGAGGGAGATGACTAAGAGATACTTGTGGATCCCTAGCATTTCTCTTTTAAGTATGGTAGTAGTGAAAGGACATCGCCATGTAGAGAAATGAAGTTAGACTCTGCTTAAAAGTCTACACTATTCTCTAAATGAGTGAGTGTTATAGATTGTTTCTAGCATTGTGTTTATTGCCTAAAATACTCTTGCAAATTGACATATTTTACAAATATGAAGAGTTGTAACTATTCAAATTTTAACCATAAGGGTTGGACTAGTGGGTGAGGCTTGGGACTTAAAGTTTTCTCCTATTAAATTCTCAAGTTCAACCTACACAAGGACCGATAATTCTTGGAGCCCTGTGAATTTAGTCGATGTGCGGGTAAACTGGGCCTAGACTCCAAGTTATCTCTAAAAGCATTGTAGTATAACTTTAAATTTAGCTGAGTTTAATCCTCAATAGTTGTGACCATCATACCCGAATAATTGTGACTATTATGTTTGCGGCTTTTTAAATGAGTAGTTTCACCATTATAAAATGAAGTTTGGAGTACCAAAAATTTCACTCAACCTTGCCAACTTTCTCTCCCTCGTTTTCTTTCAATATTTTCTATATTTTTTGACGAATTTGGTGATCATTTTTAAGACTACACCATACATGGACGACTTACTAAGGTCTAAGTGGACAACACTATCCGACTTTAATTAAGTGGAGAACAAATCATCTATCATCGAAGACGTTTTTCCACTCTCAATCGTATCGTTGAAGGGCATATAAATATTAAGTAGATCCTTTGTATATGAAATAATGAGCATTTCATTTCTCACCTATATGCCGAGTAACATATTAAATGTTAAAAACTTTAAATATCGATTTTGAAATGTTACATTACTGCTTCCCCTATTTTTTTCTTCTAATTTTCAAGATTATTGTTTCAATATTTATTTCTGTCAGTAGTCTTATTTTCCGATATTTTTTTTATAAATAACACCATTTGAGTTTGTATGTTACAATAAATAAAAAGTCGCGTGCAATACACATGCTCATAACTTGCATTATATATAGAAAAAACAGATACGAACTTCATCCTAGTTCCTCTAGTTATTTTAAGAGCTTCCCTCTCCTAGTATCAAATTATTTTGTTTGTTTAAACTTAGTACTTAGATAATAGAAGAAACTTAGCAAAAGATAAATTAAATGGTGGTATTTAGCAGTTTTTGTGGCCCGACAAGATCAAAATGTGCGAGTCCACCCCGGATTCATATCAAATCAAGTTGATGCCAATAATACGAGAAATAATATAATAATAAAAAAAAAAAACTTGTTATAAAAGTTGCCATATACGAGAAAAGAAAAATGTTATGTACCATTTTCTATAGTAATAAGAATGATTGATAGACATAAAGGAAATAAGGTTAAGTATATTACCGTGGCAGAGCCTCCCTTGGCTAAATATGCAGCGTAGTCGTTGCCGGAGAGGGTGACCAGAGCCAGTGAAGAGTTCAAATCCCAAGTTGTGTAAAGTGGCTTCTCGTTCTTAACCAAGTTTTGTAGAAAATCGATTTGGGCAGTCATGTTTGGGTCGAGGACCAAAGTATCAAGCACACCGGTCCCTCCATAGGCAAAATTTATTCCATACCTCACTACTAGAAAACCGGGCTTTAGCCACGGGTATCTAATGTGGCGAAATCTTCAATTACCGTGGCAAATAGCTTTAGCCACGGGACATGCCACGGTAGACGACCGTGGCCAAAAAGTGCGTGGCTTTTGTGTTTAGCCACGGTTAACAGCCGTGGGGGAGATTTTGCCACGGTCATGCCCGTGGCTATTCGAGCGTGGCACTTCTTCCCCACTTCACCACGGGTGTATTAAAAGCCGTGGCTAAAAATATTATTTGCCACGGTTGTTAAGTGTGGCTAGTACTGTTATTGGCCATGGTATATTACCGTGGCTATTTTGTTTTTGGCCACGACAGTTGCTTGTGGCGAAATAGTTTATGGCCACGGTTGGTGAGTGTGGCAACTGAGCTCTTTACCCGCCAATTGAAATAATTCGGCCACATTAGTTCACGTGGCTAATGGGTTTAAACTCAAAGTTACTAAAGCTACAGCTACACATAAGGATTAATTCATGTATGAATTCAGGATATTCAACAACTGTAAAATGCATACACACATGTAATTCGCTAAACCTCTAAATATATATAACCATGAAAAATAATCCGTACAATGTATTAAATTGGCTTAGAATTGTCAAAGTTGCACCATATTACACAAAACATCCGTAACTGAAATTAAAAAAAAAAAAAAAAACGTCTTGCTTCTATTGCAATCTAGATTCTCTAAACATTCCTGCCCGAAAAACAACACTTCCTAGCAATGCTTTCAGCTGATGGGGTCCCCAGAAGATCAGTTATCAAATCTAACTGATGAATAACACTTTTACCAGGAAACAGCGGTTTCCCTGTCAACACTTCACCAAATATGCATCAGATACTCCAAATATCAATGGCAGGAAAGTACTGCAATAGATGAGGTGATATGTTAGACCATAGAATGAGCAAAAATATTCACAGAGAAGTCTACATTAAGAGAAATGACACGTGACCCGACACATTTACCTGAAAGACAAATAATTCAACTTCCAGGAGAATCCAATTGTCCTCCCTGAACAAGAATTATTTTAATCTAGGCATCACAACTTCCTGGGGGTACTTTGAAAGCATAGAAGTAATGTGGTTGTTACTGTATTTGTAAATTTGACACATACTATGGACGATTTTAAAAATTAAATAAATTAGACCATTAAGGTTCCTATCGTATCATGCCAGATATTAGAATATATGTCATCAGAAAAACCAGGCCAACTACCATGTTCATGCTACTTGCTTGCAACAAAAATATTATAACAAAGTTGAGTCGGGGCGTATGTGCATGTTCTTATCTCTGCGCTCTCAACTATGTAACATGATTTGTGTATTCAGGAGAAAAACAACTGCCCTTCTTTTTGTTTTTGGTGAAGTTAGACAAGACTTTCTACTAAAATTGAGTTGCTTTCTTCCTCTGTAAGCCGTTTAGCCGCTCTTGTATTACTGGATATTGTGAAAACCAATCTTGACCCGGAATCTCATTGCTTACTACGTACTACGACCCGGAACAAAAGGGAACCTCAAAAACACACTTCACTTATTTGCCAAAGCCTCTCCAGAATATTCTTTGCAGTTCCTAAAATGTTTACCATAAATTGATAACTTTGTCCAAAACACTCTTATCTGTACTCTTTCAAACTTTAATAAAGCATGCTCAAAATAGAAACAAGGTTCTACGATCTCATCATTTACAGCCCCAAAGTTCAAATCGGAAGAAAGCTAGAAGAGAACATCAAGATTAATGCGTATTCACATTCAGAACCATTCATGTCTGTTTTATCTCCCGCAGATAGTTCCTTTATGTAACACCTTTCAAACTGTGGTCTCCAAGGACATCACCTCTACACCTCTAGTTGCTCAAACTAACAAAAACTTGCTGTATCACTGCTGGTCTATTCCTCTCCACAGTACATCATCAATCAACAAATTTTCTGATCGAACTTTTCTTCTTTATACATAGTTTTAAAACAGAATCACAGATTATATGATTCAAAGCCAAGCAGATAGAAAAATTCGTCGAAGGGAAAACAAGCAAATCAATTTCCAGATACCGAACTTCAAGAGATCGCTTTAAAACAAAATATATTAAAAGATTTCAGACAGAAATACAAACATTTGTGAGTAACAGAGTCAATTACAGTATCTTATTAACACAAATCAAGACAGAAGCCATGAGAATACTAGTAATCTGATTAATGTAGTTAACCTGGACAGGTTACAGAAACTGAAAAGATAAAATGGAATTGACATTGTAAGTAGCAAATAACTCAAGAAAACCAACAAGTTCACATGTGAAGACAAAAAATACATTAACATTAGATATCATGCTATAAACTAAAGTTTAGGGACTACCTAAACCGGAACGAAAGCTACTGAAACACATTCGAAAAAATAAGAGTTGGAATTGACACTAGTTCGTCACATCAGCAAACAAACTGATCAACTACAGCCTTAGCGAGCATAATAAAGAAACTTGCAGAACCAACGAATGATCAGATTCATCAGAACAACTTGCAAAAAACAACTTTGTCTTTTCAAATTCACCAGAACAAGTCGACTATTCCTGTTAACTACTAGAATGATCCACATTCCAGAGTAAAAAGAATGTCCATGCATCTTAACCGTGTTTGAAGGAATATACTGAACAAGCTCGACATTTGAGTAACCCATTTTGGTGTTACCTAGCAATCTAGCATTCTTATAATCCGTACTTTGTACCATTACAGAAACTGAATAAGCATGCAAATATGAACAACCAAGAATACTATCCATCTTGGTTACAGTTACATTCATATAGTAATTTCTTAAAACAATATGCTCCTTTGTTCCTAACTAGCATACTGTTATATCAGAGTTGGGATTCAAAGGAAGAGGGGCCAACAAAGGTCAATGCTACTTCATTACCAGGATATTCAGAATCTTAAAGTCAAAATATTCACTTTCAATAGTTACCTTTTAAATTTAATATGTACTGGGTTATACTCTATTCTTTTTTCCCGTTAGATAATAAGAGGAGATTCCTGTTTCCGGTTAGATTTGGTCTTTTGCCCAAGATTTTGAAACACTGCGCTGGGAAAATTGACATACACACTCTGGCAAATAAATATGGCTATGACATAAATCTGATTTCTCCGTGGAGAATATGGTTGCGACTATACAAAATCTGACGTTTCTTTTTGAAAAAAGGGTTGAAGTTTCCTTAACCAAAGAGGCTATCACAGCCTCAACATAAAAACAGTTAGGAGTAAAAGCCACCCCAAACATTTTTCAGATATGTGCAACTTCTGAGAACATATAGTCGTGTTTCGATTGTGTCCTCGGAAATTAGATGTAGAGCTACTGTAAAGAAGTTTTTGTTGGGGAAACTAATGAAAATTTTGTTACAGAACATGAATGGTATAGTTTTTAATTTTTTCTTTGCATATTTTTCTTTTTCGTCGTGCATTTAGGCACGGGAAATACCTAGTACTAAGATAATGGACAGAACTTCATATAAATCTGCCAGTCCTCATAGTGTTTGCTAATATTTGTAACATTGAATTATTAGATCACTGAGAACCTTCTTTTTAATGGGATTTTGGATATATGCGGCTTGCTTATGGGTGTTGATACTGATCTCGTACTTCTTTTGATTTGAATCAGTTACTAGCAGTCAAGGAAAGTATTTTTTTTGAGTTCTAACAGTAGCAAATTGCACCAGTGAACATGGAACTAGTACTAATACATACACAAACATGACAAAAAGAAGCCAATTTGTTTCTCATATGGAGGCTTCAAAAAGTTCTGTCCATTATCTTAGTATTTTAGCTCTCTTTTTCTCTAATTGTGCGTGGACACACTGTTTATTGAAGGAATTATGAAGTTCAAAGACTTAGACTATCATTGTAAAAACAAAATCAAGTTTATTGTTGGACATCAACCAACATCTGTTTTTATCAGATCGAAAAACTGACTGAGCGGTTTTCCCACTTCCAGTTTCACTAAGATTAGGGTTCTATTTGCCCCTTTAGAGCTTGCAAGAAATCTTGTTTCTGGTGCCAGTCAAGGTTCGACATGCCTTCACTAGCTGTTCAATTAGGGGAAACTACGCACAATGCTCTGTGAATCCATATATGTTAAAGCATGTCAGCAATATATGGATTACTAACATGCTTTCACTGTTCAATTTGGGGAACTTAAGATGCTGATTTTAATAAAATTACCTTTAATTCTCTTATTTGTGTTGTTCCTTCACACACTTGCAAGTGAAAATTAACACACACACACCAACGCATATACAAAATTTGAGTAATTCTTAATCTCTTGCATATATTTGTATGATTGATGGGAAAGCAAAAGGGAACGGAAATCCCTAATGAAACCCGAAGCTCGTTCACTTCAACAGGCGATTGACTACAATAGATGATTGATGGAAGAACTTGAAGAGAAGAACCGGAAGAACTAAAACACACAATGGGAACTACAAAACTCACCAGTCCACTTCACCGACCCGATTGAATCCCCTTCAAAAGACGATTGATGGAAGAACTGGAAGAGAAGAACGACGCCCGATTGAATCCCCTTTGAACAGGTATCGATCGTGTGTAACGACAATCCTTATTTAGGAAGGACGCCCGGTGTAATCTCCTTCACCGGCCCGTACGTATGATCTCGCTTGAGGATGAGGGATAGGAACAGACGAGTGGGTTTGACTAGGGATTAGAATGGATTGGAACGTGATCAGATCGTGTGTAATCTCTTTAATTCACTTGCTAAGTGGGTTGAATTTTTTACTCAAAATATTATCGTGCCACTTTACTTTTGGCTTCCCGGGTTGGATTTTTTTCTTCCCGAAAGGGTATTTTTGGAGAGTAAAACAAATGGCCACAGCCAATATCCGTGGCAACTAGTTTTTTTTCATCCATTTACCACGTGTATTAAATCTCCCGTGGTTAAAAGCGTTTTTTGCCACGGTTGTTTTCTTTTTACTGTGGCTTTCGTAAAATACATTAGCCACAGTTATCTACCGTGGTTAATATTATTTTTTGCCACGTTTATTAACCGTGGGTAAGTGTAGCGTGGCCAAAGAGAGGAGGAAATGAGCACTTTAGCCGATTAAGTCTCCAGATAAATTCTTCATTTCTTCAATTCAGATTATATAGACCTTGTATCGAGCTTCCTTTCCCTCCAAGGAGTGATCCTAACCTTTCAATTCATTTCACCTTCTCTGAATCGTCGATTTGAACTTCGTAATCATGTGCCCCGGGAATTGGGGCTTTTTCTTCCCTTCAATATTGGGCCTAATTGATGGGAGTAGAAGATAGAAGATGGGCAGGGGATCGTTTTCTATGATTTTGGATCAATTTCGTTGAGATTTGGGGTCGGGTCAAATCTTCAAAGAAGCATGGAGGTTCAGCCATGGCTTCGAAGAAGCTGCTGGTGCGTGTGAATGAGATGTTTGATCGAAATAGGCTTCGGCCCCCTCAATTTTGCTGGGGCTTTAAAATTCCCCCCATCACTTTTAAGTACTTTAGAAACTACCCCACATGGAGAATAATGGAACCAAGACCCATCTCCTGTTAACTTCTCATCATATAAGTCCTAAACAACTTTGTGAAACTCCAAATAAGCCCCATCTCCGTTAGATTCTTCATTTCTTGGCCCGTAACCTTGAATTTTATTTCAAATTAGGTTCTTGAATCATCAAATCAAGTGCTTCTAATGCCTTTTTCATGTCTCTAGGACATCCAAATCTCTTTAATTCATCATTCAAGCTTTCCAAACTAGCCTCGTATGTTCCAAAGCATGTCTTTGCCTACAAACAAGATAAATCAACCAAAACTACGAAGACAAGCATAAGTCTAGAAATAGGGGTAAAGTACGTAAATTACACAAAAAAGAAAGCTATGAGAAACTCATTAACCTACTAAAACATGCATTTTAGATCATTAACACCCCCCCCCCCCCCTGAACTAGCATTTTGCTCGTCCTCGAGCAAAGAGAGCGATATAAGTAGTAAACTGAATTAATCATGTGATACACGCACTCAACTAAACAAGGCTTGACTCATTTCTAAACTAGACTCAAATATTTACAAACACACACACACATTATCTATCCTAAGTGAGAACCCAAATAAATAAAATGCTAAATATTACTAGCTAATTTTAATTTTTTTGGTGGGGGAAAAAGAAGAATGCACAAATATTTTCTCAAATAAATTATCAAAGTACAAAAAGATTGAGAAAGAAACCTGCCGATGTCTAAGAATACACTCATACAAATGTGGGAGATGTTTGGTAGAAGGTGACACATGCGATCCACAAAACTTGTTAATTAAGCCCAATTGGCAAGAAAGTATGCCTTCAAAAATAAGGATCACATGAAACTAGCCATTCGCATACTTCTTAAAAAGCACCCATGTAGGATGGACCTACAAAGCTTTGAAAAAAAATCGAGTTTTGGAATGGGGATGTGGTTGTGGCCTTGTATGATCCTTTTGTGGATTTTTTTGTGAGGTGGTGCAATTTTTCCTCATTTTTTGGAGGTTTTAGCATTAAACGTTTTTTTCACACATGTCCACCTCTAATTCAAGGTTCTTTAAGACGCACAACCAAAGAGAAGAATATACAAGCGAGCGGGTTTTTTAAGCTAAACGAAGGGGGCTATCTAGGTGGTGGCATGACATTAATTCCCGAACACCCCTCTATTTCTTAGGCATCGCATTGGGTGTCATGGTCACCACCACCCCAATGAGCTACAAGTTTCCACCGCCAAAAACAATGAGAACTAAATCTTTTTTGTAGAGTTCAAATAGCTTTAGAGAATACACCCTTTTTTAAAAGTAGACGACGTCAAGGTTTATGTGATCAACTTAGCTTGAAGGACTTAAACATGAAACATAAATTTTGTGTGTCGCTTTGTGAGAAAGCATGAGATCGCGGAATGTGGGATATTGGTTTACATGTATTGAGTATAAGCGAATAATTCCTTATTAAAATAAAATTTAAAAGAACATGGAATAAGAGATTTCTCTCTTTTATTTTTCTTCTCATTTTTTTTCCAAAATAAGTGACTCAACTAAAACTTACTAAGACTCAATAAACCTATCAAAGAAGAAAATAAAATGTAGACTCAAGATGAAAGGTTAAAATAAATAAAACTACCAAAGAAAGAAAGAAAAAGAAAACTATGCTTTGACACAGGAAAAGAGTGGTGCTTCTCATAAAAGGTTCACTCACCATTTAACCAAGAAATAAGTCTACTCCACCCCCTAACTAAAATAGTACATTGTCCTCAATGTGTGGGAACAATGGAAGAACAAGTAAATTTTAGCAAGAGATAAAGGGATAGATGAAACTCATTTTGCATTCTTGGCCACCAAGCACAAGTCCTCCTCCAAGTGCAACCTACAAAATGTTCATAGAAAAAAAAGAAAAAAAATGCAAAAAATAGAGATAAACTAATTTATTTATTTAAAATTAGGGAGGTGGAACAAAGAAAATGATGATATGTCACTCCCAATCTTGGAAATTTCTTTCCATGCAAGGCCCATACGTCATTCTTAGAAAAGTACTTCTCCTTCAAAATTTTGATTCATCAATTAGAATATAAAGGAGCAGTAGGGGCAATGCACAAAATATGAATAAGATATGCAAGCAAAATCTAGCAATAAAGCTAGAGGAAGTAGTTACGCCATGCATCATCTTAAGAAAAGGGTTTGAAACCCTCAAATGACATGAATCATAGAATGAGTCTTCATAAGTTGCCATTTTTTTACTTAAAACCACAATTAGAGAGATAGCTGCAACTATTGAATCCTCAATCTCATCACTTTTAAGCATGACAAATGGATTTAGGGATGTGGCTTCACAAGTGGGAATTAACATAATTTGAGAACATGAAGCCACATCCAAACCCTTAGGCACATCTTCCAAAATGATTAGAATACAAGGGAGAATTCATGAAACTCTCAATTTCATCACAAATACGAGCATAGCTCCCCGGATCTTCACTAGGCATCTCAACGCTAACCGAAGTACCTCGCAAAAAAATTTCTATTTCATCACAAACAAGGTCATAGGAACTCCGGTAAGTATTAGGCTCTTCTCGAGCACAAGACAAAATTGCATTCCCTTCATGAGTGGTAGCAGCAAGTTCGACCTCTAACTTATCACATGAGTGATTTCTATTTCGTGACTCCTCCTCACATGTTTCGCTATGTGAGTCATCCAAAATGGCTTCACTCATGTCATGGGTTGAAAATTCATCATCAAAAATATCAATCTCACTACCAATATCTTAATCACATACTTCTTTAGAATGTGCAAATGAGAAATGAATACAATCACCTATCCTAGTAGCAACAACTCCATCATCAAACACATCATCCAAAACTTGATCTTGAGTATGCTCATGATGTGTGTAAATGGGAACTAGAGACTCGTGTGATGGTATGTCTTGTGAAGAGTGAGAACTATATGCAAGAGACTCATCATCTTGAGATTGTGAATTTAAGGATTCCACTTTTTCAACCAAGTGAGAAAATTATTCTACAAGTTCTCTTTGTGATTCCAAAAGTTTTTTTGTACTTTGAAATATTTTTTCATTGTCTCCTCAAGAGAACTACTTATAGGCTTTCTAGTTACTCATTCACGTAATCTTCCCTCTCAAAATAATTCACTCCTACACAGATTCACACATCATAGCATTATGTTGATAAGTGCAAGAATCATGAGAGTTCGAAAATATGTAAGTGTGTGAGGGAGGTGATTCTGCACAAGAAGCATGAGATGTGTAATCTAGTACTGTCATGCCAAGAATGATCATTTTTAGGAAAATAATCACTATTTTTGTAAGCACGCTCACGTTTGGAACACATTGATTCCTTAGAATGATTTTAATGAGTAGTAAATACATAGTAGTAAGGGTATGAAGGAACGTTAGGCCGCTTCT
Source organism: Linanthus parryae (assembly GCA_023055425.1). NCBI lineage: Eukaryota > Viridiplantae > Streptophyta > Magnoliopsida > Ericales > Polemoniaceae > Linanthus > Linanthus parryae. Next base: position 1,912,508 of record JALGPY010000013.1, on the reverse strand, counting down.
CACCAAAATTAATATATTCACGAGACACTTTTTTCCAATCAAGTAGATGAGAGGTCTTAACCAACCCCAAACAACTAGAGAAAATGTCAAAGAAAACTACTAACTAACTAAAAAAGTAAAGCTAATCAAATCTAAAGCCTAGCCTCCCCCCGACAACAGAGCCAAAAACTTGTTCGTTCGAAATCCCAAGTATAGGATATCGCTACAAGTAGTAATCCGGTAAGACCGGAGTCAAATCTACAAGGAGAGGAGGGTTAGACAATGACTTACTATACTAGCGATAGAAAGTAGAAAACGACTAACTAAAGCAAGTGACACAAATTCTCAATGGCTTTAGAGCTTGCAAAGCTATCAAATCCACCAAATTTAATTGATGGAGCAAGTTGATATTTGAAAATTCGCTAATCTAAACAACTAAGAAAGAAGTTAAATGACAAGTAGAGAGGGGCTAAGGATCATCGGTTTCTCTAGTGACCAATCCTCCTATTAGATTCAAGCTCGCTTTTCAAATGACATGTAGCATATCCACAAGACAAGTATCTGAAGAAGTGATTGCTCATTGCAATTCAACTCGCGACAAGAGAAGTGTGTAAATCCAACACGATAATCAAGCACTAAAGAGGCTATTCAAATGAGATTCCCCAAATTTCAAGTGTTTCAAGCATCAAACATATGTAAACACACATAGGCGTTTCCACATGAAAGATCAAGCAACAAATGAAAATTTTAAATTCTCACACAAATCACATAACTAGTACTCAATTTCTCAAAGTTAGGATTGACGAGTTCCTCTCAATCAGGTGCAATTCCAAATCAAACACGTCAATAATATTCGCACATCGACCTATTCAATGCATCAAATACGTCAACTTGAGAAATCTAAATATTTCACTAAGCATTCAAGTAACTCAATTCAACCCATTCATCCTTGAAGTTCAACTTGAAGAAATAGGAAGATTGGGGCACTAGAGAGTCACAAATAACCCAAGTAATTGAATTATCTAGACATGATATATTCAAGAGTAATAAAGGGAAACAATATTTTCATAGCCAACACTTGAACCAACCAATTGTTTTCACCAATTCAACCTCACAACATGATTCAAATACACAAAACTAAGCAATAATCACTTCTAAGTACAAAACTAAGCTACCAAAATGAAGAAACTGATAACTAAACTACTGCTGCTGCTAGTACTGCACCAAGAACAGAGCAGTAGAAACAGAGCATATACAGTGCAAGAACAGCACCAAAACAGAGCCAAAAAACTGGACTGAAAATTGCGTTAATCAATGCTCCTCTCTCCCTCTCGTCCTCTTTCTATGTTCTTAGCCCTTAGATAGCTCAAGAACAAGGCAAAATTGGAGAGAGAGAGAGAGAGAGAGAGAGAGAGAGAGAGAGGAGGAACTGAGCACTTTAGCCGATTAAGTCTCCAGAGAAATTCTTCATTTCTTCAACTCAGATTATATAGACCTTGTATCGAGCTTCCTTGCCCTCCAAGGAGTGATCCTAAACCTTCAATTCATTTCACCTTCTCTGAATCGTCGATTTGAACTTCGTAATCATGTGCCCCAGGAATTGGGGCTTTTTCTTCCCTTCAATATTGGGCCTAATTGATGGGAGTAGAAGATAGAAGATGGGCAGGGGATCGTTTTCTATGATTTTGGATCAATTTCGTAGAGATTCGGGGTCGGGTCAAATCTTCAAAGAAGCATGGAGGTTCAGCCATGGCTTCGAAGAAGCTGCTGCTGCGTGTGAATGAGATGTTTGATCGAAATAGCCTTCGGCCCCCTCAATTTTGCAGGGGCTTTAAAATGCCCCCCATCACTTTTAAGTACTTTAGAAACTACCCCACATGGAGAATAATGGCACCAAGACCCATCTCCTGTTAACTTCTCATCATATAAGTCCTAAACAACTTTGTGAAACTCCAAATAAGCTCCATCTCCGTTAGATTCTTCATTTCTTGGCCCGTAACCTTGACTTTTATTTCAAATTAGGTTCTTGAATCATCAAATCAAGCGCTTGTAATGCCTTTTTCATGTCTCTAGGACATCCAAATCTCTTTAATTCATCATTCAAGCTTTCCAAACTAGCCTCTTATGTTCCAAAGCATGTCTTTGCCTACAAACAAGATAAAACAACCAAAACTACGAAGACAAGCATAAGTCTAGAAATAGGGGTAAAGTACGTAAATTACACATAAAAGAAAGCTATGAGAAACTCATTAACCTACTAAAACATGCATTTTAGATCATTAACACCCCCCCCCCCCGAACTAGCATTTTGCTCGTCCTCGAGCAAAGAGAGCGATATAAGTAGTAAACTGAAGTAATCATGTAATACACGCACTCAACTAAACAAGGCTTGACTCAATTCTAAACTAGACTCAAATATTTACAAACACACACACACATTATCTATCCTAAGTGAGAACCCAAATAAATAAAATGCTAAATATTACTAGCTAATTTTAATTTTTTTGGTGGGGGAAAAAGAAGAATGCACAAATGTTTTCTCAAATAAATTATCAAAGTACAAAAAGATTGAGAAAGAAACCTACGGATGTCTAAGAATATACTCATACAAATGTGGGAGATGTTTGGTAGAAGGTGACACATGCGATCCACAAAACTTGTTAATTAAGCCCAATTTGCAAGAAAGTATGCCTTCAAAAATAAGGATCACATGAAACTAGCCATTCGCATACTTCTTAAAAAGCACCCATGTAGGATGGACCTACAAAGCTTTGAAAAAAATCGAGTTTTGGAATAGGGATGTGGTTGTGGCCTTGTATGATCCTTTTGTGGATTTTTTTGTGAGGTGGTGCAATTTTTCCTCATTTTTTTGGAGGTTTTAGCATTAAACGTTTTTTTCACACATGTCCACCTCTAATTCAAGGTTCTTTAAGACGCACAACCAAAGAGAAGAATATACAAGCGAGCGGGTTTTTTAAGCTAAACGAAGGGGGCTATCTAGGTGGTGGCATGACATTAATTCCCGAACACCCCTCTATTTCTTAGGCATCGCATTGGGTGTCATGGTCACCACCACCCCAATGAGCTACAAGTTTCCACCGCCAAAAACAATGAGAACTAAATCTTTTTTATAGAGTTCAAATAGCTTTAGAGAATACACCCTTTTCTAAAAGTAGACGACGTCAAGGTTTATGTGATCAACTTAGCTTGAAGGACTTAAAGATGAAACATAAATTTTGTGTGTCGCTTTGTGAGAAAGCATGAGATCGCGGAATGTGGGAATATTGGTTTACATGTATTGAGTATAAGCGAATAATTCCATATTAAAATAAAATTTAAAAGTATATGGACTAAGAGATTTCATTCTTTGGAAACATCTAGCTTCCTAAAATTCCCCTTTTCACTTTTTTTTCATTTTTTTTTTCTCTCTTTTATTTTTCTTCTCACTTTTTTTTCCAAAATAAATGACTCAACTAAAACTTACTAAGACTCAATAAATCTATCAAAGAAGAAAATAAAATGTAGACTCAAGATGAAAGATTAAAATAAATAAAACTACGAAAGAAAGAAAGAAAAAGAAAACTATGCTTTGATACAGGAAAAGAGTGGTGCTTCTCATAAAAGGTTCACACATTTTATTTCAATTTTTTTTAAATTTGGATTTTTACTTTTTTCACTAATGAAAGAATAATCATGCAAGTATCCATTTAACCAAGAAATAAGTCTACTCCACCCCCTAACTAAAATAGTACATTGTCCTCAATGTGTGGGAACAATGGAAGAGCAAGTAAATTTTAGCAAGAGATAAAGGGATAGATGAAACTCATTTTGCATTCTTGGCCACCAAGAACAAGTCCTCCTCCAAGTGCAACCTACAAAATGTTCATAGAAATAAAAGAGTGAGCTCATTTTCAATTGTGATGCAAGCCACAAAGCTGGTGTCAGTGATATTGGTTGTGTTGGAAGAAACTACAAAAGAGATATCATCTTTGCTGAAACACAAATCATGAGGGAGATGGATATTGAAGAAGCAAAATTAAGAGCTATAGAAATGAGAATCATGAAGTTTGTTGATCTTGGTAGTCAATTCAGAAGAGCTCACATTCAGTCTGATGCTCTCTATGTTGTTAGAAGCTTCACTAATACATCTAAAGTTGGCTGGAAATGGCTTAATCGAGTGGAAGGTTGAATTAGACTTCCAAATTTTGATAGGTTTTTCTCTATTTCCTATATCCCATATCAGCCAACAACATGGCAGATGCCTTAGCTAATTGGGGTAGAGAGTCTAGTTTCTCTTGTAGTCTATACTTGGATTTGCTTCACAGTTCAATAGTTGAAGCCCAATATTTTGATTGCGCTTGTGTAAATAGTTGATTTTTCGTTTATAGAAATCTGCGTTATCAAAAACAAAAGAGTATGGGCTAAAATAGATACTCAACAAATGACGCTGGGTTAAACAACCATGCGAGGGATCACAGCGGAATCAACAATGAAAAGGGCAAAGAAACTAGGGCACGAAGCTCTCTAGAATTCAAAAATAATCCATATCAAAGTCTGACCAAAAATTAACCACAAGCCGGGTTTAAATAGCTGAAATTATAAATATTCCAAATATAGTAAAAATCCTAAAATTAATGATAAATAATAATACTAACCTAAAAAAACACTCATGTAGAATATTTACCCAAATCGGGTTTAAATTAACACCATAATTAAAGAAATAAATATTATGACAAATTGAAAACTGGCAATTTCGACCGCTAAACCATCGATTTTGGCAAAATCAAGGCGATGCCCGTGGTAAATCACGGGTTGTTTTTATAATATTGTTTCCAGTTAAAATTATGTATGGTTCGATCCGAATCTTCAAGGCTTCAATTCTGCCCCTGATTCTGCGTTTTGACTGAAATTGCTTTTCTAGATGCAACTGATTAATTCTCCAATTTTTTCCTGCATCAGGCACCCCCACTTCAAAACAACTCTTCATCGAGTTCAATCTAGACACATGAATGAAACTGTCCACGAAAAATGGATCAAAATAGAAGGATGGTGGATTTATCGAAAAAATGAAGGATATCTTTAATTCAAACTTCGCCTTATCGTCTTCATATGAAAGTTCGCCTTCAACAAAAGTACTTGATGGACTAATAACTTGTGAATGATTCGAAATTACCTCATAAAGAATCGGAACATCTGAAGTCTAATCTTCATCCTCCATATTTAAACCTTCCTCATCATCCCCATAATCGTCAAAAATAGGAGGTTTTGACCAATCCGCGACACATTTGCATGTAGATGAAATACCCTCATGAAAGATTTCATCATACGGAATATATTCAACAAATCAGAAAAGTTATCGGGTTTTGACATACCCGAAAAATCTGGCACATTGTTCTTGAAACTCGATCCTCCATAACGCTCGATTTCCCCGCGAGGATCGCGGTTCTTTAGGATCTCGAACGCGGGATTCGGGTCATGATCAAACGTCTTGCGAATCTTAAAATCCAGCGCCACCAAGCGTCGGGTTAGATTCGCAACTTGTTTCTGCAAATCCCGCAGCGCCAGGTGCTGGGTTAACACCGCAATCTGCCTCTGCAGATCTTGTTGTTGCCTCTGCAGAATTTTATCATCATAAAGTCTTGGACGTTACGTCTCTGTTGGGGGGCTTCCTCAGCGGAACCTGCCTGCAGCCACCAGGACGTCCATGCACCATCGTTGATGATGATCTTCCTCCCAAGTCGAACTTGCTCTGATACCAAACTGACGCCGGGTTAAACAACCAAGCGAGGGATCACATCGGAATCAACAATGGAAAGGGACAAAGAAACTAGGGTATGGAGCTTTCTAGAATTCAGAAATAATCAATATCAAAGTCTGACCAAAAATTACCCACAAGCCGGGTATAAATAGCTGAAATTATAATTATTCCAAATATAGTAAAAATCTTAAAATTAATGCTAAATTATAATACTAACCTAATAAAACACTCAGCTAGTTAAATTAACACCATAATTAAAATAAATAAATATTTGGTTTAATTACTTAATGCATACCTCCAATATATCGAAACTAACACATTGCAACCCCCATTTCTAAAATGAGCTTATTGCATCCCCCATTTGCAATAAAACCTACTTAATGAAACTGGTAAAATAAATCGTTAAAACGCCATCCACATAGAGAGGGTACAATTGTCAACACAAAAAAATCAATTCTAATTAAAGTTTTAAATTAAAATAAAGAAAATTAAAAAAGAAAATAATGATGAGGATGAGGATGAGGATAAGATGAAAAAAGAAACAGCGATTTTGTCTTCCCCGTTTCTTTACCTCCATTTTCGTCGTCTCTGTTTGGTTTTTCTCTTTGTTTATCTATTTCTCTCTCCCCGTCTATTTTTCTCTCTCCCTCAACCTTCTCCATTGTTTTGATTTGGTGGTGTCTTCAGGTTTGAATTTGGGGTGTCGGGGGTAAGATTCGTCAGAATCTGAGTTTGATTTGGGGGCTGACAAGGAAAACCAGAATATGGGTTTTGTACCCCATGATTTCGAATCTCTACTGGAATCATCCATCTGTACATGGGTTTTTTTGCAGATAACTGTGGAATTAGGGTACACTGTCAGACGAATTAGAGACGGAACAACAATTCCTGAGTATGTTGAGTTTGTGAATTTCGTTTCTGACTCAATTTTATCAGTTACGATTTTTGAAAAGGTGACTTTTGGGTTCAATTTTGTCAGTAATGATTTGTTGAAATGGTGGTTTATGGGTTCAGGTCAGCACGATCTGGTTTTGGTTGAGAAGAGTTTTCGTGTGTGATAGAGGTTGGGTCCGAGCAGGAAAAGGTACTTGAAGGAACGATAGAGTGGGATGCGGGGATTGTGGAGTTGTAGTTGTTGGTGGTGGCTGTTCTCATTGGAACTGACGGAGATGGTGGCTTAGTTCGCCGTGATCTGGTCTGGTTGGGAGAAAATGGGGAGGATGTGGTGGTGTTTTCATATTTACTGGTTGGACCATTTTACCCTCACTGAAATGGAGCTCACCGTTAAGAATTTAACGGAATTATTTTACCAGTTTCAACAAGTAGGTTTTATTGCAAATGGGGGATGCAATAAGCCCATTTTAAAATTGGAGGTTGTAATGTGTTAGTTTGGGTAAATTGGAGGTATGCATTAAGTAATTAAGCCTAAATATTTTGACAAATTGAAAACTGGCAATTGCGACCGCTAAACGGTCGATTTTGGCCAAATCAAGGCGATGCCCGTGATAAATCAAGGTTGTTTTTAGAATATTGTTTCCAGTAAAAATTATGTATGGTTCGACCCGAATCTTCAATCCTTTAATTCTGTCCATGATTCTGCGTTTTGACCGAAACAGCTTTTCTGGATGCAACTGATTAATTCTCCAATTTTTTTTTTCCGGCATCAACAAGTGATTTTTATTATATTAGTTGCTTCTGGATTAGGGAAAAATCATTTAACCTTTTATTAAATTTTGAGGGATCTTGGACCTCAAGTCTTGAATTAATCTATGGCTTACGATATTTGAGGGTCTAATTTTTATTTGAATAGATATATGTGTGGTTTGGTTGTTGAGAAACAAGTTTATTAAGATATTTCACATTTATATGATATTTTAAGAAATGCTCATTTATATGATATTTTTTCATTTTTTGCAACTAAATTTAATTTCACCATTTCTGCATGTTCATGTTAACTAATATCTCGTTTTTATATTAAGTAGGGGAGAAGCTAATGTACGCCATAGCGCCAACACATGTCTTAGGCGCATGTATTCATCGCCGATTTCAACAGTTGAAGTAACTATTGTCCAGGAGTAAAAGGTAATTCTTTACCATTTCATGTTTTCTATCATCATGGTCTGATTATCTTCCTCACACTTCATAGCCTTTGTGAGCGTTTCAACAAGCATATAATTACGCCTTGCATCATTTACAGGTTAAAATGATTGCAGGACTCTTGGGTCACAAGAAGATGTAAGTTTAAAACTTAGGAGTGAGATACCATTGATTATAACTACTTTGTTATCTTGTAAGTTTTTTTCCATTTAGCTGCAACTAATTTCATTTTACCATTTGAGCATGTTCATGTTAATTAATATCTCACTTATACATTATGTAGGGTATAAACTATTGTACGCCATAGCACCAACACTAGTCTTAGGCGCATGTGTTCATCTCCGATTTCAACTGTTGAAGTAACTATTGACCAGGAGTAAAAGGTAACATTTGACCATCTCATATTTTGTATCATCATTGTCTGCTCATCTTTCTCATACTTGATTAGCAATGCCGAGCCAAAGGAATTTAAGAGACCAAGTCAGTGAACATTTCAACAAGCATATAATTACCCCTGACCTCATTTATAGGTTCAAATGAATGCAGGACTCTTCGGGTCGGAAGAAGAGGCGAGTTTAAAACTTTCTTTGCTTCTCTTTCACTTCTCTACTTGGGGTCGGAAGAAGAGGCGAGTTTACAACTTTCTCCGCTTCTCTTTCACTTCTCTATCTACCTACAACAATATATCAAACTTACAGATCCGATGAAATCGACTGATATTTGGAATAGATTGTATCTAATTGAACTTCAGGAGAAAGCATTTTCACTTTTAAATTGAATAAGCATAACGCTATAGATTGGTAGATTAGTTTGGAAAATGAAAATCTGCATTGCTAAAGAAGTTGAAGAATTTGTTAGGCTTTGCTGATATACTATTTGGACTTGGACATTAGGATTACAAGGCATTCTAAACAATCATGTAAGTGAACACATACTGCTCAAGATCATATAGCTTTGCACTTTCATGCGTGCACCGAATGTGAAACCTCTTTTATGTCGATTGTTTGGCAGTGGATCCTTAGTGTTTTCCTTTATTTCTAATCCTATCAATTATTTAATTAAATCCCCCAGTTACACACAAAACAAATTGTTGTAAAGACAATTGAAACGTGATTGCTAAATTACGCAGCGCGGAGTAATGACTAGTTTTTATAAAAATAAAATGATCGATTCAAATTTTTTAAAATGAAACTTTACATCTAAAATGTACCATCACACTGGACTAAAATGCGGCTTTTATTATAAACAAAAAATTCAGCAGTGGGGAAAACTCCTGAAAGCAACATTATTACATTGAATAGAATAACAAATAACATGAAGTGAAGCAACGAAACAAGTAGTGGTTTCCAAGTTACAGCTTTGAAAAATTACAACTCCTACTCTTAGTCTTAGCTTGCTATGCTAAGCTAGTTTTACTTGGTAATTTGTCCAAGGGTTGATTTCAACGCATAATACACAGCACGCCATCCCGCTTGTGTTGGATGAACCGTGTCCCAAAAGAAAGCGCCTTCTGGATTGTCGCACACCGTGTACTTTTCTCCTCCTTTCTCGTCCACTTTACCACAATCCCCCATGCAACACGGTTTCAATGGACTCTCAAACTTCACACTCCCTGCATGTAGACACGACAAATCACTTATTATACGTTGAAGCAAAGAAAAGAACAAACAGTTGATTTAAGATTCACAAACTACCTGTATGTTCCCCTTTGCTACTGATAACTGAGAGGAAGGAGTTGTAGAGGTCAAGAATGACGAAAGGAGTGTCCTTTGTCTGGTTGTTTAGGCTTGCCACGGCTTGTTGAAGCAAGAGGTTGTGGAAATTCACAGCTATGTTTTCAGTGGAATTGCATTGCTGGTAAGAGCTCTGAGCAGTGCTCCGGGGTAGACATCCAAGGGGTTGGAGAGATGTCACAGCTATTTTTTTCACTCCAATCTCATGAATGCGCTGAATGTTCACGGTCAGTTGAGTCACTACTTTGGTGATGAAGGACTGCAAACCCTATAGGAAGAAACCGACCAACAAAAAAATCAGTACACAAGATTTTCATTTACTAGCTTTTTATTACTTGCGAATAAATAAAGATATGCAAACAAGTAATCTCTATAGTGACAAGAGATAATGTTACAAATAGCACAATTTATTTCTTTTCATGACTAATTTTTCATTACGTAACGTATCAAATCTGTTGTAACGTGTTACCATAACTGAGGAAACCGACAATGTATAACAGACAAAACTAGCAGCACTCATATGTAATTGAAATATATGAGTTGACTGAACGACCACATACAAAAACAATGTTAAATCGCTATCTTATTCCATAGAATAAATACGTAGTGGATATATCATATATATATATATATCATGGGTTGGTGAAGTATGTGTCACTGAATGAAACAAAGAGAGGGTACACCTAACCCATTTTGGTTTTTCAATTTTGTAACACACCCATAAGAAAAACACACACACAAACTTTGTTTTACTCCAAATTACATAAAATACCATATAACTCTCTATCTCGCATACGTCTGTAAAAGGATTCGAAGCCATAACCTCATTGTAGTTTCGAACGCTTTACGATCGCCCAAGGACATGTTTGCACATATTTCATTTGTCTTGTCATCGACTAGTTTGCAAGTATTGCACGTCACATTCGTAACTCTGGAATATTTCAATGAGCGCGCGCATTGCAGTTTGCAAACAAAGACTTAACTTTTGTTGTTATCTGATAATTAATGAAATAATTAAATATTTTGGAACTTAATTTTGAAGAATGTTCACTGTTCAGTAATGGGATAATTCTCTAAGCTTGCAAGCATCACTCGAGTGCACGCATAAGAAATAGGAAAACGTAATTCACATGAGGAAATCCAAACCTGCTAGGATATGTCTATTAAAATGGATGAAAAGAAAACCCAAAATTGCCATGGCAGCAAAGATAATTTAGTTAACGTAAGTAACATGATCATACATAAGGGCCCAAGGGACACATATTGAGACCTGCGGGGTCCCAAGCTCACACTTGAAGTTTTTATTTATTTATTATTTATTTATTTATTTATTTGTATTACTGTTACCGAACTCTTTTAAAATAGAGAAATGTTAGGGATTCGACTTGTTGGGGTAACTCAAACCGTCTAGCAAGTCGGGTGAGCAACGAATCAACAAGGCAAGAGAAGAGGAAACAAAGTAAGAAGCAGCAGCATGTGGACTCTCTGATGGTAGTACGCCAGGGGGTTGTCGTACGATTTGGTTGTTTCCATGTCCGTTTTGGAAGGTTTGGAGTGTCTTGGGCAGCAAGTTTCGTTTCTCTAGGTCTATGTAAGTGTCTAGGGTTGTGGTTAGACTTGTGGGGGTTATAATCGGGTTCTCTCATCAGTAATAAACTGGGTTTTCGAGTTCATGGAGGTATGTAACCATCATGTTAGTGAACAACGTTAAATTTATGTGTTCTCGATGTTGTTTCTTTGCTTTTATTCGTTCTTGCTCGATACTCTGATATAACATCAATATTTCTCACTCATCTACCACATTTCTTCCACATAGATGCAATCATGCGAGATGAGTATTCAAATTGCAATTTTTCATTTGGGAGGGAGATGACTAAGAGATACTTGTGGATCCCTAGCATTTCTCTTTTAAGTATGGTAGTAGTGAAAGGACATCGCCATGTAGAGAAATGAAGTTAGACTCTGCTTAAAAGTCTACACTATTCTCTAAATGAGTGAGTGTTATAGATTGTTTCTAGCATTGTGTTTATTGCCTAAAATACTCTTGCAAATTGACATATTTTACAAATATGAAGAGTTGTAACTATTCAAATTTTAACCATAAGGGTTGGACTAGTGGGTGAGGCTTGGGACTTAAAGTTTTCTCCTATTAAATTCTCAAGTTCAACCTACACAAGGACCGATAATTCTTGGAGCCCTGTGAATTTAGTCGATGTGCGGGTAAACTGGGCCTAGACTCCAAGTTATCTCTAAAAGCATTGTAGTATAACTTTAAATTTAGCTGAGTTTAATCCTCAATAGTTGTGACCATCATACCCGAATAATTGTGACTATTATGTTTGCGGCTTTTTAAATGAGTAGTTTCACCATTATAAAATGAAGTTTGGAGTACCAAAAATTTCACTCAACCTTGCCAACTTTCTCTCCCTCGTTTTCTTTCAATATTTTCTATATTTTTTGACGAATTTGGTGATCATTTTTAAGACTACACCATACATGGACGACTTACTAAGGTCTAAGTGGACAACACTATCCGACTTTAATTAAGTGGAGAACAAATCATCTATCATCGAAGACGTTTTTCCACTCTCAATCGTATCGTTGAAGGGCATATAAATATTAAGTAGATCCTTTGTATATGAAATAATGAGCATTTCATTTCTCACCTATATGCCGAGTAACATATTAAATGTTAAAAACTTTAAATATCGATTTTGAAATGTTACATTACTGCTTCCCCTATTTTTTTCTTCTAATTTTCAAGATTATTGTTTCAATATTTATTTCTGTCAGTAGTCTTATTTTCCGATATTTTTTTTATAAATAACACCATTTGAGTTTGTACGTTACAATAAATAGAAAGTCGCGTGCAATACACATGCTCATAACTTGCATTATATATAGAAAAAACAGATACGAACTTCATCCTAGTTCCTCTAGTTATTTTAAGAGCTTCCCTCTCCTAGTATCAAATTATTTTGTTTGTTTAAACTTAGTACTTAGATAATAGAAGAAACTTAGCAAAAGATAAATTAAATGGTGGTATTTAGCAGTTTTTGTGGCCCGACAAGATCAAAATGTGCGAGTCCACCCCGGATTCATATCAAATCAAGTTGATGCCAATAATACGAGAAATAATATAATAATAAAAAAAAAAACTTGTTATAAAAGTTGCCATATACGAGAAAAGAAAAATGTTATGTACCATTTTCTATAGTAATAAGAATGATTGATAGACATAAAGGAAATAAGGTTAAGTAGTTATACCGTGGCAGAGCCTCCCTTGGCTAAATATGCAGCGTAGTCGTTGCCGGAGAGGGTGACCAGAGCCAGTGAAGAGTTCAAATCCCAAGTTGTGTAAAGTGGCTTCTCGTTCTTAACCAAGTTTTGTAGAAAATCGATTTGGGCAGTCATGTTTGGGTCGAGGACCAAAGTATCAAGCACACCGGTCCCTCCATAGGCAAAATTTATTCCATACCTCAGTCTATGCACTGCGTATTTCATCCATCTATATGGTACAGGAGACTTCAGTCCCAAATACTTTGCTGTCACAATTAGTTGATTCTTTATCAAATAATTTAACAAAAGACTTGAAAAGGACGTTCAAACAAATATTGTTGCATATGCCTCCAGAGAGAAATAAAACTTCAAACCAAGTCGCTGATTCCAAATTTCCCACTTCATTCAAGAAAAAACACTAAGTCGCGTTGGAAAAGGGAGACCACATAATTTTGGAAATTTAGGTGTTCAACTTGGTTTGAGCTGTGAGACACTCAAACATTACAATTTTTACGATGTTGACTCATTTGAATAGTCTATCACAAGATGTGTGAATTTTGATAATTCAGTTTAGGCCCTTTTCTATGAGTGTTTTGGAGCTCTAGCTAGGGTGCACATCATCCACTCGAGCATACGTTTTTACTGAAGTGTCGTAAGTGTAGAAGAAATAATGTACTTGTTAAGGAGAACAGTAAAAAAGAAATGATTTCAAATTGGAGTATTATATATCTGAGATGCCTTCTTCATGATCCGAAAATAACAGTAAATGCAAGTCGTGTTACAAAGTGAAGTTTTTGATGCACAAATCGAAAGAACTTTGGTTTCAACAAATAATAAAAAATGACTTTGTAGAAAGAAGAAATAAACTGAGACATGGATAAGTAACGTGCATAGGACATATTGTAATTATAAACAAAGATACATAAGAATCGGCAAGTGTGCAAAAAAGATATGTACTAGCTACCACTACCACCGTGCCAGAAAGCACGAATAAGAACAAAGACACAACGTTGAACCGGGGTGACAGACTTTGCTGACAGAGAAAATTAAAAAAGAGAAAGAAGAAAAGAAAGTGAAGAGCTCAGAGGACCAATAATGGATAGATTTTACAGGTCCAAAGGTGGTAGAAGAGAGACTACCAACACACACCTCAGATTTATCATCATGAAAGAGTCTGATTGACCCACCACAACCACTACTAATATGAATACTTGAAAAAGGAAAGTAGAAAAAAAGCTAAAGTTCTCGCTAAGATGATATTGTTATTTATATTACAGACATGAGACGATAGTTATCCTTCACCTTTCGTCGAATTGTTAATTATAAACAAAAAACACCACTGATCAGTTAGTCTGTGCTTCAGTGGTGAAATAAAAGGTTAACCATAACGTTTTTCGAGAGAGAAATAGTACCAAGATAATCAGTGAGGACGCGACCGTCAGAGAAACGACCGGAGGGCTTGCCGGGGAAGGTGACCCCGTAGGGGACTTTCCACGAGCTGGCCAGAGATTTCCTGTTGTTGCCTGTGTCCGCGTACGAGTCGCCAAACACAAACAGCTTCGTTGGCCGGTAACCGTAGAGACCCCTATGGGGATGATGGCCATCAACTGTCTGAATTTCTGTTAATGGAGGGAAAGAAATGATTCAGACTTAAATATTTTATTGTGCTTGATGGGTAAAGAAAGTACTGCTAACTAACGCGTACATACCTGAGAACAGATAAAACAAAGACAGACATAGAGGGAATATGATCAACAGTGACCGTGACTGCCTCTCCATTGTTATCAGAAAACAAAAGCCAAAGAGGTGCTTTTTATGTTTGGAGGATATAGAGAGAATGAAGAGGACACAGAGACATCGGTGATGGCTTATATAGGACTAGATGAATGAGAAAATCAATGTTGGAAGGCATGTGTGGGTTCGTTTCTTTATTTGTGCTAAAAGCAAATCTCACTTTCCAACTTGCCATGCACTTGATTAAACAACTTTCCAATGATCTTAAGATAACAATAAATGGGTCAATTACAAATGATAACCTTGAGATTAGGATTAGAAATACAAGTTGCAACCCTTTTATTTGGCATATTCACACTAACAACCATTATTGTATTGAGAATATGCAACGGGGCCTTGCCGTTAGTCAAGTCCAAAATAGATGGTTTCCGTTTATGACCCACCTTTTTCTATTGGGTAAAAGACACTGATCATCCTTGAGTTTATGCTTAATTCCACTCCGCTATCCTGTGTTTTGGTAACATTCCGCACCTTTTTCTTGGATGGAGGCTAACAGTGACTAACGGTACAGAGAAAAAGACCATTTTATCCATGAATTGTGATAAACTGACCTCCTATATATTACCCTCATCTCTCATTCTCCTGCATTTCTAACCCTAATCTCCCCCCCCTCCCCTCTCTCTTACCCTCTTTCTCTCTTCCCCTCTTGCTGTGGAACACAACCACCTCTTCTCCTTCTCTTCCATCTCCTTCTTCTCCTTCATCTTCTCCTCTGTTAACCTCCCAATTTCCGTCATCTCTTTCTCTCTCTTGGTTAATTTGGGTACCTGTTTGGTTACCATTTCGCCCATCGGATCTGACTCCAAGCTCTGGTTCAATCCTTCACCGGTGGTCTTACCCACTCAATTCGGTGGTGTAAATAATCTATTTGGGTGTTTGGTGGTTCGGTGGGTGCTATTGTATGGTCCCTACAGTACACCGATAGCCAGATTTGTCCAAGGCCCTCTGTCGGAGAACCTGGAACAGTAAAACTCCTCCATTGTTGAACTGTCCGAAGTTTGAATTAGACCAACAGAGCCTCGTTGACGAATCCGAGGGTGAGGCGAGTAAGTGCGGAAAATCAAACTAGAGGTTCAGAGCTCTCCCAGATCGGGAAGATCTCCCAAACCCAAGGCCCATAGCGGCGGTGGTGAGGGCGACGAATGAGACCGGCGGTGGTGGTGAGGACGATGAACGAGAACGACGGCGGTGGTAAGGGCGACGAACAAGACCGACGACGGTGGTGAATACTGGTATTAAAAAGTTCCTTCTTTTTTTCTCTCTCTCTCTCTCTCTCTCTCTCTCTCTCTCTCTCTTCTTATTCTTCTTCTTCTTTAACTTTCTGGGTTTGAACGAGGGTTCAAATCGAAGGTGGTGGAGGTCGGATGTTTGGGCCACGAAGGAGGAGGAGGAAGGAAGTCAGTTTTAGATTTACTGAGAATATTTGTGTTGGTGGTGAATACTTGGGTCAGTTTTAGATTTACTGAAGAAGTCAGTGTTTGGGTTTGAATCGGTGGTGAATACTTGTGTTGTCATTGATGTTACTGAGTTTTGTTGTTCTTCATGGTTTAGATTTAGGTTTTTATTTTCAGTTCATGTTTCTCGTATTTATAAACAAGTTTTGGTATAATGTTTTTAGTATTCTGATTATTGAGACTTTTTTTGTGTTGATGTTCTTGTCCTGATGTTCGTGGTTTGGTGGTGTTCTTCATGTTCTTGGCTGATGTTCTTGGAGTTTTTGATGATAAACGTGAGCAAAAATGTATAAAAATACACGGGGGAAATATAGTCCGAAAAAATTCAATCAACCACTTTTCTAACAGAACATAACAGAAGGGTGCTAAGTGTCTTAGGAATATTCCGTTAAACGGGTGTGGAGTGTCTTTTTTCAAAACACAGGGTAGCAGAATGGAATTAAGCCTAAAATCAGGGGTGGTCATTGTCTTTTACCCTTTTTTATTTGCTGAAGTAGAAAGCAAGATGCTATCGAATTGAGTTTCGATAGCAAGATGCTATCGAACACACACGCACATATAACACTAGGGGTTTTCCCTCAATTGAGTTTCTGATTTCTCGTGCTTGAAAATCAAGCATGTTTTTGTAGGGACAACAAAATGTAAAAGACACTCCCCCCTAGATTAACCTAGTACTCTACTCTCCCCTAATAATAATGAAATATATAAAAAAGACATAAAGTAAGTATGAATCAACACTACTTGCTTACATAATCCTTGAAATAAGCTGGAGGGTTTTTTGCTCGCTTTGACGTCTCGAAGCCGTGTCGCCAAGCGGAGGAACAGCAGTATACAAAGATCAGATAAATTGCACACTCTGTCCAGGGGCGGAGGGACATGAGGACAAAGGGTGGCAATTGCCATCTTTGACTTCTTAAAAATTCCACTACTTCCCCTCTAATTACATCTATTTTACACTAAGACCCTCAACAAAACACATAAAAACCTTGGCTGGAATTAACAATCTATGTCATATTTGTTAAAAACCCATGACATATAATGAGTATATTTAATAACTTCCGTATCATTTAATTTTTCTCTGGTTGATTCAATATTCTGAATTGGCCACACTCCGCACTATGTTTTTTTTCTCGTCCTTTAGCGTTATGTAGAACTTGACATGCTGACCCAAGCTACCAACCTAGCAAGCAGCAGTAACTCAACTACCATGAATAACTCCAGCCATGGCAATCGATTCGCTTTAAGTCTTGTTGTTAGATTTGAATACATACATTGTGTGCACAAAAACTCAGGGGGAAAAGGGAACATGAACCCCTATGAAAACACAACGAACATGAAGCAGTGCTCACATTAAAGCAGCGCACACCAGCAGTGCACAATAAATACTTGTGTCTAAAACAATGGAATATGGGTAGTCTTCCCAGAATATTCAAGTTTACTATGGTTGGTTTTGTGAATATGTTTCATAATTGTATTCATCTGCTGAGCAGGGTATAAACAGTTACAGAAAGAGTATTAGAATATGAATAATACAAAAGTGCGGCAAATATTATGCTAACATTATTTAATTCGTATATGCCCCTGAAAGATGGAGGATTCGGAGGAGACTCTAATCTTGGACCGCAGAGTACAGAATGTGGAGCGTGCGAGTTCCTTAGTTAGACAACCGCTAGCTGATTAGCAGAGGAGACACGAGTCACCCAAAGAGCACCAGATTGTATCTGCTCTCACAATAAGTGGAAAATCCAGAGCCACATGCTTCATTCACAATTGTGTTATGAATTGGGAGATCCAAACCATAGAATTGTAATTAGCAAAGCAAAGAGAAAGAAGGCAAGGGAATTAAGGTTGTAGCATTTAGATATTGTAGCATCTATTGGGACTAACTGTAGCAGGTCGTGCGACCTACTTCGGGACTGGCAATGATATGGGTTGTTTCATTATCAGTTTTGATAACTTTTGAGCGTTGCTTTGGGTACAAATGAGTATTTTAGGCTTATATATTGGTTTCGTTCGTGGCTATTAACGTGTATGGTTGCGTGGTTGATTGTAATCAAATTCTCATCAATAAAATGGGTTTGTTTGTTCGTGGACATATCTAGTCTCAAAACTAGTGATCCACGTTAAAATTGTTGTGTGATCTTCGTAGTTACATCACTCTTCTTGTTCTGCATTATTTTTCTAAAAAATAGGTATTTGAGCCCTGGTTTTGGGTTAGGGTTTGGTGGAGTGATGTAATCATGATGATGAAGATTGATCGTTTTGGTGGGAATAATCGGTTTTGCTTGTGGCAAATCAAGATGAGTGCTTTGTTGAAGCAACAAGATATGTGGGTTCCACTAGCTAAAAAGACGGACGTTGATAAAACAACACCGGAGTTTGTGAAGACGGTGAAGAAGACGCATGCAACGATCATGATGTGTCTCGCGGACGATGTGATCATTGGAGTCGCATATCAACATAAGGCAGCTGGCTTATGATTTTTTTTGAGGATCTCTACACAAATAAATATATTCCAACAAATTAATGTTAAAGCAGAAGCTATTCGGTTTACGAATGTCCAAACGGTACGCGTATTGGTGATCACCTAGACAATCAAAAAATATTTTCTTGAATTGCGCAATATTGAGGAGATTGTGAGTGTGTTGATACGATCTTCATATTTTTATGTCTTTGCCTCCATCTTATGAGGGCTTCGTTCAATCGTTTTTCGTTGGAAAAAAAGGATAACACTAGAGGAAATATGTTCGACATTTCACACGAGGGAATTGAGGCACAAGGCATCAAGGATAGAAGATCATGATGGTGGCGCATTTATGGTCAAGTGTGGAAAGGATAACGGTGGACATCAGAACTATGATAGATCTGAATTACCATCAGACGTCTGTGCATTATGTCGTTACAAGGGTCACTGAAAGAGGAGTGGTCCCAAGAACAAAGGATTAATAAATTCAGGAATTCAAGGTGGAGGGGCGACGTCCAAGGACGATTTCGTTCTCTAGGCCCCGTGTGAACATGGGCGTGTGTCTTGTTGGCACGCGGTCGGTAGCGCGTTACTGGGAGCGGATCGCTTGGTGACATGTTACTGGAAATGTATTGGCTGTTGACACGTTATTTGGCCTGTATCGATTTGCGTATTGGTGCGATTATTTGGTTGCGCATTCGGCATGCAATTGAATTATTGATAGACACTTTTCATCATTAAGTGACATTGGAAAGAAGTTGGGAGATGCATTGTTTCGTGGTGCATTTGTGGTCTGTTGATTGGGACATATCGGTCTATACGTTTGTTGAGACGCAAATACGTGCTTTGTTGTGGGGCATAGCGGATCCACTCAAACAACGCAATTTGGAAAATACATCCAATCTTTTGATCGGATTGATGAGAGAATTGGATTGAAAACTAGGGCATTTGGATCAAAGTCGAGATTTGTTATGAATTGGGTGATCCAAGCCCTAACAATGGAATTGGCAAAGCAACGAGCAAGAAGGCAATGGGAAAAGGCAGCGACATTTTGTTACTATAGCAGGTCGTGTGGCCTACTTTAGCAGGTCGTGCGACCTATTGTAGCAGGTAGTGCGGCCTACTTCGGGAATGGCAATTTTTTGTGTTGTTTTCTTATCGGTTTTGGTAACTTTTGAGCGTTTCTTTGGGCACAATTCAGTAGTTTAGGCTTATATATGGGTTTAGCTCGTGGCTGTTAATGTGTGTTGTTGATTGTAATCGAATTCTAATCAATAAAGTAGATTTGTTTGGTAGAGGACATAACTAGTCTCAAACCTAGTGAACCATGTTAAACCGTTGTGTGATCTTCTTTTTTTTTTCTACATTTCATCACTCTTCTTATTTCTCATTCGTTTTCTAACAAACAAAAATCTAGATTAGAGAAATAACTAGCAATGTGCCCGTGCGATGCACGACGTGATGCACTTAAAAATTTAAATCTAAACTTCGCTATGAATTTTTATAAATTGAAAATTAGTTTGAATATCTTTGCAAATTATATATATGCTGACATTTAGATTCGAAATTCAGCTCGTAAACTCTTTAATTAGTTAGGAAGAATTTTCAATTGTACACCAAACGTGGGACTTCATAATTTAGAAATTTCTTAACGGATATGATGATTGATTGTTTAATTTAAATAGTCATCATTTGATTTGATTTTTCCAAGTTTTTTAGATATTTTAATTTCAATTACTTTTTATTCATCATACTTGAGTTTATGAAGAACGAAATGAATTGTAAAGGCACTTAGATAAATATTTTTTTAAGTTGTCGTGGTTTTGGTGTACTTTAATAAGAGTGAATAGAATGCACATAAATTAAGTTTGTCGTATATTTGATGTTATTTTATATAATTTTATTTAAAAATATATGATTTGACCAGTTGAACAGATGATCCAAACTGGATGAAGTATGAATTTAATTGTCCAAAATATTCTTTTATTTTCTTTATAGTTTTAATTTGTTGGTAATCATTAAAATTGTACAATACTTATTATATATTTTTCGTGCGATACACGAACGGTTTGCTAGAGAAATGTAAGGGCGAGTAGATTTAAACTTACATAATCATAGGACGTTTTAAAAAATCGTACATAAACTTAGTAACTGAACCAACATTTTAAAAAATAGTTAATCAAATTTTAAAATGAGAGAAATTAATGGACAATGACAAAAAAACCATATTGATTATATATATTTATATACGTTTAAATTTTTGTAATATATATAAGACATTATAATTTTAAATTGAGAATGCAATCGTCCAATAAAAAAATAGAGATTGTCATCACCCATTTATGGCAAAATGAGACTATCCAATCAGCAACTAAGCCATATTTTTATTGGCACTGATTATACATCTAAGCACCCAACAATCTTGATCGATCCTTCATAAGAAATGATAATTGCGTACAAAATTGTTTCCTTACAAAATAAAGAAATGTAAGAGATTTTGAATCGCCCTAAATTCATATATATTCAAATGAGTTTAACAAAGTATGATACATTGGGCTGATTGGCTCATTATTAAAAGTCGGATAAATGAGTAGCCCCGTTCGGGCATTTGGGTATAATATATAACCTCCACAAACTCGAGACCCTTTGGGGAAAATAAATATGTGAGCATGTTACTTATTCGCCGCGTGTGCACCAAGTGTGCCTCTTCGGACTTCTGTAGTAGCTCAAGATTCTCATCAATAAAGTCTCCCATTATCAAGAGCACACTCTCTTTTTCCCCGATGTCCAAGCATCATTGACTCAGTAGCTGCACCGTCTCCGACAAATTAATTTCTACAATACACCTCATGAATCCATTTTCAGCGGCAAAGTGAAGACCATGTATCATTGACACAATTTACTGTTGGATGATCATTTAGCTGTATGCTTTACGTATAATCTTTCGTTAGGATAATTACACTTTCAGTTTCAAATTTTGAACATTCTTTTTTTGAATTTCTCATAAATAAATGATAGTAAAGAATAAGAAAATTTTGACAGAGAAAGAACAAAGGGAACTAACATTTCTTCTTCTGAACTTCATATAGATAAACTATATTGAAGAAAAAATGGAAAACAATAACATTGAGAACATGAGAGTTTAAGAGTTAAAAATATAGGAAAACATGACACAGTTTATAAAACAAAATGACAGTGCAGGAACGAACGGGAACTAACCTTATGGATTGATTGATACTCATGTCTAGTGAGTATGTATAAGAAAACATGAGATAGTGAATAAATTAAAATTTATTGCAATCAATGATATTTAATGTTTGATTGTGATTAATATAATAGACAATCAATGATTTTGGTAAATTTTTTATTCAATCAATCTTGACCCTACCATATAATCTTCAAAAAAGCTAATTTTCAGCCACTGTTTGATATTTTCAATTATGCAAATTCAATCGACCTCAATCTTTTTAAACACATTTAATTTCGAAATGGGGCACTGATTTTGAAATTTTAACTCAGAGTCATTTTTAAATTTTAACTTCATATTAATTTCAACGATATATAAATAGCAATGCCACGTGACAAACTCTTAAAGAAACTCATTCTCAAATAGTATATACAGATATGTGGTGCCAACATTACTCAATAGATAAAAGTAGGAGATGGAGAGGAAAAACCAAGCATGCATCGACGAGAGGATATCCAACGCAGTTTAGCAAAGGTTACAGCCAGAGTGCGATACTCAGCGTCAGTTGAAGAACGGCCACGGTACGCTACATCTTCGAGCTCCAAGATATCTAAGAACCACCCAGATAAACCAAGTAGCCATATGTAGTGGAGTATCATACTTATTATCAACCCAGTCGGCAACATATAACACATAAACAGAACGTAAAACATGTCGCAACAGAATACCAAGGTCAACTTTCCCCTTAAGATACCACATTAGTCAATTGACGGCATTAATGGTGTATTCCCTAGGTACAATCTATATTATCATGAAACTCATTTAATAAAGGCATTTCATTCATTTCGTTATCTATATGGTGATATGTTGACAAAATGGAGTCCTTATGATGGGTGTTGTATTCTTAAATATCCCTAGTCTAGTACTATTGTTATTTGGGACGACTAAGATGCATATAGACTAGTATGTTAATAGTATGAGATATAAATCTAACACATGGGTGTGCATTTGTAGTAGATTGACCAACCATGAGAACACTACATAGAATGTTACGTGAGTGTTATAAGTGTTTCTCATAGTGAAAATGTTGTGGTTGTCCTATGACTTGGAGTAGCTACATTCCCTGGATGAGGAGTGAGATGTATCGTCAAAATTACGTTGTACGAAGGTGATTCTAAAGTCCATAGTTGGACTTGTTACGAACCATGCTTAGGGGTGTGAATGATCTATATATGATTTTTCCGTCCTACATAGGAGTAAATATATATGGTCGCTCTATGGGCGAGACTTAAGAAAATGCAAGGTCGTGCTACCAATATGATATCTTGATGTCATTTGTTTGTCTAAGTCTACTGAGAGAATCAAGAAACTATAGATTGGATATTCAAGGGTGAAATTTCATCCCTTGTGCCTAATCTGGATATATGGACAAAGATGTTATACGACACGGTAAGATTGGTCGTAGAGGTTCGTCAAATCATTGGCATTTTTTAATACTTGGGTAACAGTTATTTATTTCTAGATGCCACTGAGTCTTTGTAATTATTAAATATGATTTAAAAATTACTACAAACATAATTAGGAACCTAAAGGGTCACACACAAAAAAGGATCAAGCAACTCACTGCTCATTGGTTGGACTAAAGAGCAGAGATGGATTTTATACTTCAGTGCAAACTAATAAAAAAATTTAGAATTAAAGGGAAGTCAAATTCTTAATCATTCCTACGGCTCTCAGGCTTTTACGCACTATTCATATACAATACATAATAGTTAGGGTTTCGCAAGAGAGAGGTTTGAGCCGGCTATGTTCAGCAGATTTCGTGATACGAGATCACTCATCTTTCTCTAACTGGCTAGAAACGGCAAAGAGTGAGTCCAGGTTTGATCATTCGTGTGGATATTGTAGATGCGCTTTAACTGTTAGTGTTCTTGATTGTCACCAATCAGTGTGAATGAGGTAAAACTCTAGACATCAAATTACGTTTATTGACATGGGTCATTGGTGGGTTTTAGGATTTTTTTTTTCTTATATCCCACGGGTTTAAATGTTGAAAACTCAACAGTGGTATCAAAGCCATTTATTAAATCATAATATTATTATGTGTTATTTTTGGTAATCACGCTATAAATATGATCATGATCTTTATGTGATACAGTCAAGAACTACAGTGTGGGTATACTGAGAAGTTGTATATATGGTATACGAGTTTGCTATAAGGGTTTTCCCCTACAGCCAAACTATGGATATTATGGATTATTCATTAGTTAACTGTGAATATAAAATTGTATAATTTGTATCCTTTATTTGAAATTTGATTGCATGGTGTGTGGATGTAGCCTAGATGTGTGACTAGAGAAGTGCAATCAAAATGAGAAGATAAGCACGATATAGAAACAGACTTTTCAGATTTGACACACTTTGCGAAAATTGGAATTTCGAACGTTATAGAAAAAATTGTACCATGAACCCAATTGGAAAATAAATAGACATATAGATATTAGAAACGGTATAAGATAGGCCAAATATAAGCTCGTATGAGGGAGTAATTACCTCTCAAAGTTGGGTGACAGAATCTGTCCGAAACCAGTTCCAGCCCAGACACAATATACAAAACCTCACATTCCGGAAAATATATAAGAAATTTTGGTATGAAACTAATTGGAGATAAAATTATACAAAGAGAGCTTTGAAACGGTATAATATAGAGAAAAATATAAGATCGTATGAGGGAGTAATTACCTCTCAAAGTTTGGTGACAAAATCTGTCTGAAACCAGTTCCAGCCCAGACACACTTTACAAAACCTCACATTCCGGAAAATATATAAGAAATTTTGGCATGAAAATAATTGGAGATAAAATTATACAAAGAGAGCTTTGAAACGTTATAATATGGAGAAAAATATAAGATCGTATGAGGGAGTAATAACCTCACAAAGTTGGGTGACAAAATATGTCCGAACCCAGTTCCAGCCCAGACACACTTTACAAGAACACACATTCCAGAACATGTATAACGAATTTTGGCATAAACTAGTTGGAGGTGAAAGTAGAAACATAGGGATTCTAAACAGAATAAGATAGAGCATAATACAATTTTTTATGAGTGAGATATGGCCTCCCAAAGTCAGGTCACAAAATTTGCAGTAATTTTTGCTTGCTCCAAGAGCAAATATGACATGGTGCTCTAATCAGTACATCACAGGACACGTCAGGAACATGTAGTAAATATCCACCTTATTTTTTCAGCCACTCATTCTCTTTCTTCCTGACATGTCCTGTGTTGTATGGTTAGAGCAAATCCACATCATTTGCTCTAAGAGCAAACAAAATTTTCTCCAAAATCAGACCGGAAACAGAGAATCATTACGAGACCAACTAATTTTAAATCAAAATTTCCTCTAATAAATATGTGAAAGCACTTCATTGAAGATCGAAGAAGAAAGGGAAGAGACACATGCAGGTCTATATGCAACATATAGGCTTCAAGGATAAGCAAAAACACACGATTCAAATGGATGAGAAGTATGGAATAGAGAGATCCAGAACAACTCTCATCTCTTTATTCTAAAACTTCATCAATGTGTATGAACCGATGAATCCACAATGTTATGGTTTTTTGTGATTCAAGAACCTAGCTAAGTGTTGGACGAAGCGGCGAAGCAAGTATGAAGAACAAAGAAGAACAAAGCGCCATTGGAAGTTTCTGTTGGGTCTTCGTGCGAAGAGGAAAACTCTTTGTGCGAATACAAATTGTCGTCGTGCGAAGACACTCGGCTGGGGCGGTTTCGTTGTTACCTTGTTCCATTTTTGAATGCTTTGACCGTGTTTTTGGGCACAAGTCAGTATTCTAGTCCGATATAAAGACCAAGGGTCGATACTTACTTAGCGTGGTAGATCGTGGTGCATTTTAATTGATTTCTCATCATAAATTTGTTCGTCTTGGCTGTGGATGTAGCTAGCCTCAAAACTAGTGAACCACGTTAAATTCTTGTGTTGTTCTTCATCTTGTTCTTCGTGTTGTTACTCTTCTTGGTTCGTAACAAGTGGCATCCTGCTTATGCATTTGTATTCTAACAAATGGCATCACAGCCTAGTTGTTTGGTTAGGGTTTGTTGGTGAGGAGTGATGGAAAATTCGTTATGGATGAAGATCAATCGTTTTGATGATGAGGATACTGTTGATAAACCCACCACCAAGTTCCTAATTGGGGGAACTATTGAGTTCCCTGTTGTGGGAGCTATTGGGTTCCTTATCGGAGGAGTTATCGAGTCTTTTTCATGGATAATTAGCCACGAATTCCGGCGTGAATCTGGAGGCTCACGTGTAATTGGCGTTCCCGTGCAATCAGGCTTCCGGCGTAGAGCATTGGGCACGTGGATCTTGTTCTGGCCGCTAGGAGGATTCAAGTGAAGTTACAGACGACTCGAAACAAATTAAGGATCTAGCTTGTGTCATGGGGCAATTGACATGTCTTGTTGGAACGCGATTGATTGGTTGCGCGTTATTGTGCGCGGATTGGTTGGTTACATGTTATTGGGCATGTATTGATTGGCGGCGTGTTATTGTGCATGCTTTTTGTTGGCACGTTATTGTGCGTATCTCGGTTTGCGTCTTGGTGCGCTAAGTATTGGGGATGCAATTGGCATGACTTGTTTGATAGGCACTTTTGTCGTTAAGTTTCATTGAAACGACGTTGGGGAGATGCATTATTTCATGGTGCATTACGGTGTGTTGATTGAGACACACACGTCTCTGCATTTGTTGAGACGCAAAGACACGCTTTTTGTGGTGCGTAGTGTATATATTCCAATACCGAGTATTTGGGGATAAATTTTATCAGTTGATTGGTTGATCGTTTCAATTTGGGTGGATCACTTCGAATTTTATTGTTGGAGACGCATCTACAATTGACATATTCGTTCAAAGGCCGGATGACAATCGGAGAAACTATTTGGTGAATTGAGTGGAGGCGTTCATAATTGGGAGACGCATCAAAAATTGGCTTGATGAGAGTATTGGATTGGTTGGTAGGGAACTTGAACCAAGGTGCAGATTTGTTATGGTTTTTGGTGATTCCAGCCCCTAGTTAAGTGTTGGACGAAGCGGCAAAGCAATTGGCAAAGCAAGGAAGAAGAACGATGCGACATTGGAAGTTTCTATTGGGCCGTCGAGTGAAGATGAAAACTCTTCGTATGAAGACAAATTGTCTTCGTGCTAAGACACTCGGCTGGGGCGGTTTCGTTGTTTCCTTGTTCGACTTTGGAATGTTTTGACTGTTTCTTTGTGCACAAGTCAGTATTCTAGGCCTATATAAAGACCTAGGGTCGAGACTTACATAGTGTGTTGGACGGGGGTGCATTGTAATTGAGTTCTCATCAATAAATTGGTTCATTTTGGCCGTCGATGTAGCTAGCCTCAAAACTAGTGAACCACGGTGAATTCTCGTGTTGTTCTTCGTCTTATTACTCTTCTTGGTTCGTAACAAGTGGCATTGTGCTTCCGCATTCGTATTCTTACACACAAGAAGATGCAAAAATAGACACAAGCAAGGACATTATTTGATGATTCGCCCTTGTAATGGGCACTAGAAACAAGAATATGCAAGGATCTAAGAACATAGCAACAATTATCCTCAAAGATTAAGAATAGTGAGCAAGCTAGTAGTTGTAAAGATTTAATCCTTGGATAGAATGAAGAAAGAAACCGCCACCAAGGTAGTATCTAGCATGGACCCAAAATGTTCATGCTTTGGAGGTTAGAAAATGAAGTTTTGATGGTGTTTTGTGGAGCTTACAACACAAAAACGGGTTGGAGCTTCTTTGAGAGGGGAGACGACTTCTTGAGACTCTTAGAGAGATATTTGAGTTTGAGAAATGATGAGGATGGGTTTAATTTCAAAGATTTAAAGATGGAGAAGAGATGTGGTGCATCTCTCATGTGTCTTGTCACTCTTGCTTGTAAGAAGTGTCCTAGTATGCTCATAGCTAGGCACTTTGGAACACCAAAACGATGACAAACTTTACGACTCTTTTAGAGTTTAATATGTGAAGTAACATTTGTAAATGACTCTAGGGTTAATAGATTTCAAACTCCCACAAGTTTTACAACCATAGTACTCCCTCCATTTCACTAGGTTCTTCAATATTTCCTTATTTGGACGTTTTATCTGATTCTTCAAAATTTCCAAATATGGAAACTTTCTACTAGCAAAATACAACTATACTTTTAAGGGAAAAAACCAACCACCCATTTTAATTGGGCTTAACAAGTCATATTTAATACTACACATGTTTAGTTAAGCCCAAAACTAATTGTGGGCTTTGTAATGAAAACACACCATCCCATATGCCGACTACCATTTTCCTTAAATGCATCCATCGAACAACTCTCCAATTACTCTACTCTAGATTTTCAGTTGTTCTTCCCCAATTCATTGCCACTCCCTCTTGCTCTCTCCATCTCCCTCCGTTTCTCTCTATCCCCCCTGCCTCTCTCTATAGGGTTTCGTCTATTCTTGAGAAACCCTAGAAATTAACCCACTCCACATCCAGATATGGTGTTCGTAGCATGATTCCAACCACCTCCTCTAGGGGAATCGATGACTTCTTGGGTGGAACCAGATGATATGGACCTTGATGATTCCGACCTCTCATGGTTTGATGATGCATGTGGGAATAAGATGTCTTGATGAGAATCAGTGTGCTCCTTTCCGATTCATGGCGATTCTGGTACCGTCGATGCTTGGTACGCCGCCGAAGAATCAAATCGTCGCCAACTCGGAGGATGAGGAACGGGATAAGGATGAGACGAAGAATGAAATCGTCTCTGACTCGGAGGATGATGATGACATACAGGACACCGAAGTTGATGAACTGAACCGGTGCCGCAGAAGGGGGAGGTGAACTGATTTGTGGCAAGGGCTGTGAGAAACCCTAATTCTCTATCTATCTTGATATGTCGCAAGTGTTTTGAGAAACCCAAACTCTCGCTCTTTCGATCTATTTTGTGATCTGTTGTTGTTTTATAACCTGTTGTGTAATCTGTTCCTAGCTTCATATGGACTCTCTAGCATGATCTTCTTTGATTCTGTTATTATGTTAATCAAAACTGGTGATCTGCTTTGATCTATTTAGATGATCTATTTATGTGATATGTTCTTACCATGGTTGTGGTATTATGTTATTGTGATATGATGTGATCTGCATAATCTATTCTGTGATCTATGTGATCTAATTACATGGTCTACCTTGTTATGATCTGTCCTCTGATTTTCTGGGATACTGTGATGTTGTGCGCCTGTTTATGGCATCATCACTCAATGAGACTATGTCCTAGAGTGTTTGATGCAAATTTCATCTGTAAACAGGTTCAACCCCTTGTGATGCAGTGTTAAACACTGGTTGATTTACACAACCATTCACCTGCATTCCCCTGTGATGAAGAGTTAACCATTTTCTGAGGGTAATAGAAGCAATTTAGAAACTTTTAAATATTAAAATCTTTCTTGTTGGTTGTAGATGTGAGGGTACCTACACTATTATAAGTGTGTGTTAACAACGAGAAGGTAGTAATGCACTCTTGGTAATACAATCAAACACTTCTATTTATTATTGGTAGTGATGCACACACTACAACCCCAAGTCAGTGATGATATTACATTCTGAGAACTTGTTTACATTCAAACAAAATATACATACCTAATTACACATTTTGTATTTGTAATTAGATGAGTGTCTTTACAAGAGACTAAAATATAAAAAAGATTCGCATACACTAATTTTGTGTGCTTAATTGGCATAACCAAATGCTTCTATTAGGATTGAATTGTGTATTTGCACTCCCTTCTCTAGCAGATACTCAATGCAATCCTTGACAAGTTCTTTGTCAACATAAAATCCCTTGGTAGAATTCCTAATGCTATAAGTCTTGCCTTCCCCATATGTGTTTTCTTGTACTTGTTGTTTTATTTAACCTTCATTATCTCAATCATGCACATTTGACATGATAAAAACACATCATCCAAGCTCTGACAGTCTTATGCTTCAAAGGTCAATTGCACTGCTTGATTTAGTTCCTCAATGTTCTCTGTTTGCATCTGTTGCTGCAAGCTTTGAGTGGAACAGAAAAAACCAAGATCATTTACATTTAGATATGGACTTCTTGGTGGCTGATTGACAATGGTTATGTTGAAACCATCACTGTTACAAGCCTCCAATAATTCCACATCATCGGAACCTATGTGACATGGGGCAGTATCTTGTTGATTCTTATATTTTGGGCAAGTTTAGAGGCCAGTACCTCTTGATTGAAGGAATGATTTGTGATAGCATCATGTCCCTCGTCATATTTTTGTTAACGGAAGCTACTGGCCTCTGCTCAATTGTGCCTCATGGTCTGTTAGCTGAATTTCTTTTGGCTTCATAGTCCTCCACAAAGGGCCATATACCCAACCTCCCATCAAATATAAGTTTACCATTTTCGCCATAAAGAGGTCTGCTAACTGAACACATAAACATCAGCTTGGGAATAAAATTTTTGTTGATTGTTGTCCTGTCTGGAGTGTCTTCATCTTGTAGCACAATATACCTCTCAATTTTGGACTGAGTGACCATTTCTCATCAATTATGCATGTGTAATCTATGGTCTTAAACACAATTCTCCCATCTCCATATACTCTGATTGATTGCAGACAACATTTTAATCTTGCAATTTTGTGCTCTTCTGTCATTTTTGGCTTAACTGCACTTGTAGATGATCTCAATTCTCCTACATTCTTCCATCTCTAAATCATGCTTTGGCAAACACCATAATGTGCTGCACTTAAATGACATTATTATGTGGGTGTTACTTTGGTTAAATGATGAATTACGTGGACGCATTATAATGTGTTATCATTTCAACTTCAATGGTTATGTTAAGGCACTAAATGATGACTTTTTGTCTCAAGTGCAAACATCCAATTGAATTCTTGTTTTTATGTGCACACTTAATGTTCTTGTATTTTTTTGATAATGAAATGATTAACTAAAATAGTGTATTTACTAATAATTAGGTGATGAATGACATGAAATTTGTGTTCTTGGTGCAAACATACATGAGGTTCAATTGAAATGTGTTCAGTGAAGGCACTAAGTGATGAACTTTTTTCTGATAGTGCACACAATCATTTGAGTTGTTGTTTAAATGATCTGCATAGAATGGAGTTCTCAATGTGTTTGTTAGGGTACCAAGTTACAACAATGTTCATGTAATTTTGATAAATAAATGATTAAATACATGAATTTCAGTTCTTGAGAGGGCAATGAATACCTGCAAGTGTTCTAATTGTCCTTCTATGTTTCAACTCCATGTCTTTAATTGAGTGCCTATCAATTTGTATTTCTGACTTCTTATTGCGACAATTCTTTGGCTTCAGCTTCATGGGAGCACCCTCTTTGTCACATGCCTTCATCTCATCCCAGTTAGTATAGCATGTTCTTAAGATGACACTCCACTTTGTTGTAGGTTTCTCAATTGCTCCATTGTTAAGCTTTGATCAATGTGCTGTTTAAGTGTGCTGTTTTAGAGCTGTTTTGAAGCAAGAAACACTTGATAAAATCTTTCTCTTCTTCATTCAATATTTTTTTACTCATGTGGTAAATTGTGTGTTTTTGCATGTACAGTGAGTTCTGCACATGAAACAGAAAAAAGAAGAAATGAAACTCAAAGTGAATGAAATGGAGCTCAAGAAATGGAGAAATTGATAAGAGCATTACCTACAGGGTTGTTCAAAGTTGATAAGTGCAGGTCTCTATCGGACACAATTGAAACCGGTGTCCCATGGAAACAAACGATTTCTCACATATACAACTTCGCCAAACGTTCTAAAGAGTGAGTGATCTTAACAGCCAAAAAGTGCGCCGACTTGGTCAACCTATCCACAATAACCCAAATTGCATCATTTTTGTGAAAAGATCTTGGTAACCTGACAACAAAATCCAACGTAACGTGTTTCCATTTCCACTCAGCGATAGGTAGAGGTTGTAACAAGCCAGATGGCCTCTATTGATCGGCTTTAACTAATTGACATTGCAAACAGCGAGAAATAAATTTTGCGATTTCCCTCTTCATACCTGGCCACTAGTATAGGTGCTTTACATCATGATACATCTTCGTACTTCCAGGATGAATAGCCAAACTTGAACAATGAAACTGCTCCAACAACTTACGTTTAACCTTCGGATCATTAGGCACACAGATTCTTCCTTCTAACTTCAACATCCCGTCTTCTAATACAAATTTTTTTCCTAGCATCATCAAACACACCTTGCGACATTCTTAACAATCATGGATCGCGTGCCTGAACCACTTTTAGTTCCTCGAAGAATGAAGGCTCTACTTTTAAGGCATACAAGTAGCTAGGAACTTGATGTGGCACAACTTCCATGTCAAAACGTCGAAGATCTTCATGCATCTCAAGTTGAGAAGTAATGAAACAAGCTAGGTTAGCACTACTCTTCCGGCTCAAAGCATCCGCCACGACATTTGCTTTCCCTGGGTGATGGTGAATTAATATATTGTAGTCTTTCATCAAATTGAGCCATCTTCTCTGACTCATGTTTAATTCCTTTTGGGTAAATATATACTTCGGTTTCTTATGATTTGTACAGATCTCGCACCTCTCCCCATACAGGTAATGCCTCCAAATTTTCAAAGCAAAGATCACCGCAGCTAGCTCCAAATCATGAGTTGTAAAATTTTGTTCATGTAACTTCAATTGTCTTGAGGCATATGCAATTCCTTTCCCATTCTGCATAAGCACACACCCAAGACCTTTTTTTGAAGCGTCCCTATAAATGTCAAAATCTCCGAAGCTATCTGGTGAACTCAAAATGGGTGCAAACACTAGCCTCTCTTTCAATTATTTAAAAATTCTCTCGCATTCATCCGACCACACAAATGGAGAATCCTCTCGAGTTAGTTTAGTTAGATGACTTGGAATAACATTAAAATACTGCACAAATCTACTATAGTATCCGACTAATCCAAGAAAACTACGGATCTCCGTCACACTCTTTAGTCTTTCCCAATTAACAACCGCCTCAATTCTCTTAGGTTCCACATCGATGCCTTTTCCATTTAATATATGACCAAGGAAAGATATATGGGATAGCTAAAACAAGCATTTCTCAAAATTTTCAAATAATCTATGCTCTCTAAGGGTTTGAAGGACAATCATCAGATGTTCCTCGTGCTCCCTCATGCTCTCGAATAAACAAGGATATCGTCAATGATTACAATGATAAAATCATCCAAGAATGCCTTAAATACCATGTTCATTAGATCCATAAAAGTGGCGAGTGCATTGGTAAGTCCAAAAGCATCACAATAAATTCATAATGTCCATATCTCGTACGAAACACACTCTTATGAACATCCTCAGCCTTAATTCTCAATTGATGGTAACCCGACCTCAAATCAATTTTTGAGAAGACTCTTGAACATTGCAATTGGTCGAACAATTCATCAATACTAGGTAAAGGGTATCTATTCTTTATCGTCACCTTGTTTAATTCACGATTTTCTATGCACAACCTTAAATAATCATTCTTCTTCTTAACAAACAACACCGGAGCTCCCCATGGAGAAGTACTAGGCCGAATCAACCCTTTGATTAACAACTCCTCCAACTGTACTTTCAATTCCAGAAGTTCTATTGGGGCATTCTATATGGTTCCTTTGAAATTGGTGTCGTCCCTGGTAAAACATCAATTGAAAACTCAACTTCTCTTTCTCTGGGAAAATCATTCACATCTTTCGGGAATACATTCAGAAACTCTTGGACTATAAGAATATCCTCCATCTGACGATCATCTACAAAACTTTCCAAGACACAAGTTAAGTACAACTCACAACCCTTCTGAATAAGCTTCATAGCTTGCAAAGAATAAATTATCAAGCGTGGTGATACCACTCTTTCCCCCTCGAAGGTAAACTCCTCTTGGATGGGGGATCGGAAGGTCACCAACTTATTAACACAGTCAATAATCGCATGATTTGCGGAGAGCCAATCCATGACCAAGATTACATCAAAGTCGCTAATGTCCAATGGTATTAAGTTAACAACCAAAAATCTACTCTAAAATGATGTCACAATTTCGGTAATGGGAAGACTCATCTATGACCACACCTAATGGACTAATAACATCAAGTATGTTGAACAACTGCAACTCATTCTCTATATAAGAACACCATTAAATTATAAAGAGACTATAAATTGAACACTTCATCCTACATAGTACTTACTCACTACGAATCCTATAAGAGCGAGTACCCAATACCAAATAGACTTACACATAGGGTCGTCCTAATATACTCTAAGGTTTCTATAAAAAACTAGGCTCTGATACAAACCATGTGGCACCTTGGTCCCTCAACCCTGATTAATAACGTAATTAGATGGTACGAGGCGTCATACGCCACCAAGGTTAACTCGTACCATGAGGATGAGAGAGAAAATATATAGAAATTCAAGGATTAACTAAAAAATATTACGGGCGCCCGTGAAAAGGGGTCTTGTATCGAAAACAATTTTTTTGAAAATATAGGAGGAAATAGAATTTAGATCATTGCATAAAAAAATTCTCTATCCTCCATGGTACTCGTCGATTCCAGAGCCAAGTCCGTCAAGGTTCAGCCACGGTTACACATAATCCATTCACAAAAAGGTCCACAATTTAACTCCAAAAACCGAGTTAACAAACTACGTGATATCCCCTCATGGGGTTACACGTTCCCACTACCAAAATACAACCATACATGGTCTAAAAATAGTGCATAGTAAATCTCCAAGAGTTGCACATAGAAAGATACTATGTACTACCACATAGACTTAAGAAAGAGAGTCTTAGATAATTCTAGCATAAAAGCACGAATATCCTACTACATAATAGGGAGAAGAATTATGCAGCTTCGTTACTTGGCTCGGCCCTCTCCTTGGAACTTGAAAGAGCGGTTATATAAAAACCAGTCAGACTGCGATGTCTGTTGAGCACATACTTACTCCTTCGTTAGGTTTAGACACGTACAATATATAAATACCATGGTTAATTATCTCAAACATGCTTGCTTCACAGTTAATACATAATTAAAGAATAATATAAATAACATAATTCAAGGAAGCATTCAAGTGAATAAAGATGTAAAGTATTTACATCAAAATACTAGGGTCCTCGACCTCTCCAGAACACCATCTCGAGCCCTCGGCTCATTTCATCCAAGCGCTATGGCCATTTTAATCGCACTTGTGACACTTAGCCATCAAATATGGACTTTCTGTGTAGAATCGCTACCTCGGACAGAATATAGTCGACATGTCATGACAACGCACGTGTCCACGGATCATGCCATGTTATATCCCTAGGACAGGGTATCGACCTCCGGTATATTGTCCCCGGGCTGGTAGGGTACTATCCGGGGTATATCCGCAACCGTTAGGATACTGTACCGGTGTATCGTCCCCCAACCATTAGGGTATTGTCCAACAATGTCATATTCAGGAAACCATCTCGGCCAAACATTTATAAAACATACCATAGACTTTCAATTTAACGAATATTATTTACTAACATGCTTTAAAAACAGGGCTATATCTCAACTAAAATGCACAAAAACCAAGTAGTTTTTAAAAGCACATTCCACCACTCACCAGTTTCACAATATCCACCTCATAGCCTGGAAATAGTTAATATACAAAAATAGCACTATCAAAGGGTTGGGTAAGTACACATCGAGTCCTAGCTTATAAAATCTTTACTAGCTACCGATACGGGAATCCATGAGCAACGCTAATAAGGAGGCTCTAAAAATGGAAATTCAACACGTAAGGACAAGCCAACATCAATTCAAGTGATTCCTAGTGGCTATATGATGATGATAATAATAATAATAATAATAATAATAATAATAATAATAATAATAATAATAATAATAATAATAATGATAATAATAATAATAATAATAATAATAATAATAATAATAATAATAATAATAATAATAATAATAATAATAATAATAATAATAATAATAATAATAATAATAATAATAAGGTTCATAAGATGCCTCGTACTATGATTATGATGACCCCCTAACTTGAATGAACGAAGGAATAATGTTCTCTAAAGTAGCACATTCCACTTGGCGAGAAATGAACTTTTTAGATTTGACACACTTTACAAAAACTAGAATTTCGAACGATATAGAATAAATTTTAACATAAACCCAATAGGAAATAAAAATAGACACATAGAGGTTCGAAACGGTATAAGATAGAGAGAAATATAAGCTCATATGATGGAGTAATGACCTCTCAAAAGTTGGTGACACTATCTGTCCGAACTCAGTTCCAGCCCACACACACTTTACAATATTTATTACTCACTATCATAATAATATATATTTTATAACAATAAAAATCGTAGCGACAATGATATTGTGAAAAACAAATAATAGAAAAATAGTACTCAGAAGTGTTTCATATATTTATAACTAAACATGTAATTGTACAAATCTGTAATACAAATTCATAAAATATAAAACAAGTTCCTTCCATCCATAGATGTATCAGTGTAATCTATTGTACGAAATCTCTAAGAAAATATGTAATCTTAAAAATGTATCTTAAAATTGACATATGTTGTCTAGAAATAAACACATCACCTAGAAGTAATGAAACAATTCCATAAATGCATTGTGATAATTATCACTAATATATCCATATAATTTTGAAATTATAATAAAAATTCTCTACTGCTGAAAGTCACATTTTCAATAAAAATTCATATTTTTACAATTTTTAACACTTTAAAATACAGAAATGATAGCAAGTTATAGTTAACAAACAAAGAAGACTAAAATATTAAACCTAAGTACTTTGTATTGAGTTAAATATTCATGTAATAGCACAAATGTGTAATAACATTATCTATTCATAACTAATGCAACAATATCATAAAAAAGTTATGATAAATTATAAAAATATCTCCATAGAATGCTAAAACTGTAAACAAAAAAAAAAATTGCTACCAATATTGTTTTGTAGAAAGTCACAATTTATGTAGCAAAGTAAATTTTTTTACAAAACTTTTTAGGTTATGCAATATAAATTAAATCAAGACATATGTAACAAAAAAATTATAGAAAAATAGTAAACTGGAGTACATTGCATATATAGATTAATAGGGTTATTTTACACAATTGTTATATATATTCATAAAATATAAAAGAAGTTTGTTTTAGAAGTATTAGCATAGAATTAATGTAACCATATCAGAAATATATTATGATAAGTTATAATTATTAATTATATAGAATTTATAATAACTAGCTATCTTCCCGTATCTTGTAGAAAGTCATATTTTTTCAAAGATAATTACATTTATGCAACATTTATTGCAATTTTATTACTCTAAATTCCAATTATTATGATAATAATATAATAAAGAACATTCAAAGTCATAGATTACAATTGTTTTCTAACTTGTTGTATCACTAATTTCGAAGAGAAAAGTGTAAAGTCATTGAATATTTTCATTAGCCGTTTTAGGACATGTAGTAGAAGACATGTATGACAACTTGCATATGAATAGTGGGTTTTTTTCTCATCTCATAAATTTTATAAATAATAAATATATATTATGTATTGTTATAATTTTAAATTTCTCAATTATATAATAATATAATAAAAATCCGTATTTAAAATATTTATTATCACTAATAAATTTTGAAGAAATTTTTTAAGACATTGAAAATTTTCGTTAGCCGTTTTATGACACATAATAGATGACATATATGACAAATGGAATGTGGAGAATTGAGTTTTTTGCTAACCTCCTACCTTTTATTTACAATATAGATATATATTTATTATGTACTATCATAATATTAAATTTCATTAATTATATAATAATATAATAAAAAATTATATTTACAATATTTGTTATTTAGTATTATGAATTTCCTTAGTGAAAATATAAGATAATAAAGAACATTTTAAGTCGTAAGTTACAATTGCAAATATTAGTTTTAGTATCATTAATAACTTATGAAGAAATATTTAAAATACATGTAATTTTTTTATTGGCTGTTTTATGACACATAGTAGATGACATGTGTGACAAATGGCATATGGAGAGTGAGTTTTTTCTCACCTCTAGCCTTTATTAATAATATAGATAAGAACTACAACACAAAAATAAATATATTCATTACATTGCCATTACTAATAGTAAAGGTAATGCAATTGATATAAATATTGGCATATGTTATATGGTACCCGTGTGTACTATCCCAATACCAAGTACCGTAAGCTGTTGACAACTCGTTAGTTTCTTCCAACTATTTATTTTAATGTAATGACTCTACGGTTCTAACCGCATTATATTATCATGAGAGTAGATAAACAACGCATGAAAGTGGAACTTATGTGCATAAACAAGATAGCCTTCTTAGTAGACATGTGAAATTTTTATTTATATGTGCAATCCTTTATTTGTAGCATTGTTAGTCTTCCTTTGATATTTTTTTTTTGAATATTTCATGACATGTGTCATTTGTATGCTAACCGTGTGCTCCATGTATTCTAAAATATTATCAGTTGTTAAATTGTAAACATTTTCATCTTAATTTTCTTAGGCTTATGTCTTAATAAATTGTTTATGAACATCATGGAGCAGACTATTCAATGCTTTCAAGACAATACGTTCATGTGATGCAATTGTTTGAGCTTTAAGACATCACGAATAATTTGAAAGAATATTTTTTTCTTATCGCTGTTGTAAGATGTAGGATTCTCAATATTTTAATAAGTGATAGGTTGAGGAAACCCCCTTAAGAATTTTACGAAAATCAGCCACCAATGCGAGAAACCCTTGTGCTGCCTTGTGATGATGAATATGTTAGAATTTTCAGGTGGGCCTATATGACAAGCCAATTAGCAGTTGGTTGGATTTCATCTCGAACAGCAAAGTATGTTGACATCACCTAATTCAATACCATTTCCACAGTAAAATCTCGACTATGTGTTCGTGCTTTCCACAAATACAGGTGGGGGAAATGAGCATAATCGAGGAGGGGAAACAATGAATACGAGCTTTGGAAAGCACAACAGGAGAAAATAAATGAATTTAGAAGCTAAGTGGCAAATCATGAAGCTAAGGAGAAGAAAAAAATAAATTTTAAAAACCAACACACGGCCACCATGGTGAGCAATGCACCACAAGGTGAGAGAATTTGTAGCGCATACCAATACATATCACCTCACCATGGTCAGTATCACGCCACCATGGTGAGAAAGACAGAAGTGCACGGATCAAGAGGACTAGAGAGCTGGCGCCACCACAAGAAACAGCTCACCACGTCGGCAGCACACGAACGACCCACTAAGAGGGGTAAAAGTGTAATTTTTGAAAAATTTAAGAAGTCTCCTTCTTTCCCCAGTTTCTCTCTATTGGCGAGTTTCCACTCGTTGCCTTAGTACCGAGTGACGAAGCCATAGTTTTTCAAAATTTCGTCAGTTTGAATATTTGAAGATTGAAGATCAAAGATTGGAGCATATTTTGGAGAATATGAAGGAGGCTATTGCCTTATCCACCGGAAATGTCAATAGTTTGATCTCTCTTCCTCTATGAAATTCCTACGATGAATGTATCTTTAGATTTTATGTGTTGTAATTCCATCATGAGTAGCTAAACTCATAAGATTAGGTCATAATTTGGGTTCCTTGGACATGTTTTCTTGAATGGTGATTTGATAATCTTTTGAATTCGATTCTTGTTAGATTAAATGTTTATGAATGTTGTGTTTAGAATGATCGTCAGAAATGATAGTTGGGATCCTTGTCTAGGAAGAACATAGATAGCTCTTATGGTAGCCCAATGATTGCCGACCCTTAGGATAGAAAGTAGTGACGCAAGACACCAAGATTAATCACCTAGCATTAGACCTTTTCTGAGAATCGTGATATTCATTACATTGTTTAAGACGTAGATCAACTATTCAACATGCAATGCATGTTCGAAAATCCCAATGTGGCACCCTAATCGTCTTTATTTTACTATTTAAATCAAGTATTTATTTCCATGCAAGTAGTTTAACAAACAAACAAATCCAAACCCTCATCATTCTAATTCATTAAATTCCAACCTACAGTCCTTAGAGTTTGATATAAACCTGGTCCTCACTAGAAAAACATGATATAGCAAATACCCTGCACTTGCGTTTAACTCGACAGTCTGAAAAAGATAAATGTTCACACTACACCTATTACCTATTGTCGACACACCACATGTCAAAAAAGTATTGTTGATAGAATAAGAATTAGATGTATATGATTCATATGTGTGAACATTAAGGAAACGAAGCAGCTCATAATCCATACACACATGTTAAAATTTCGATGCAATCTATGGCTATATTAGTCATAAAGGCAGAAAAGTGCACCACAGTGAAGACATGTGTCATGCTTATTAATTGTTAAGACATATGTCATACTTATTCAAAATCTCTAACTAATAGTTATAAGGCAGGTGTAAATTTTATTCCAATTAATATGCAACATGGAATATTTGTCATCACATAACCTCCACCATAATTGTCCACAACTACTATTTGTATGGTTAATTTATTAGCACAATTAATTAGTACATTCGACAACACGAGTTACAAAATATTTAGTACTCTATAAATTTAAAAGTCAAATTTTTTCTCTAAAAAAGTGTATAACATTTACAGAAATCAAATTGTAAAGTGTACATTTCTCAAAAAAATGTTACAAATATAATTCAATTTATGTTGTTGCTGAAGAAAATTGGAGTATTATACCGTAAAAGTGATGGTTGTTGTACACACCAAAAATACTATAACAAATATTCTAAAACAAGACTATAGCAAAAATTATTTATCTATATGACATTTCAATAATTATCATGCAAGTATGAAATACTTTAAATGAATGTACAAGTTGTTTAATAACGTATATGAGATTTACTGTAATCTAATTTTAAAAAGTATGTTTTCTAGAAAATAAGTTGACTCTAATTTCATTAATTTTTTTATGAATGTTGGAGTTTTACATTGAAAAAATGATGGTAGTTGTAAATATTGCAAATACCATGAAAAATTATTAACTAAATTTATGTAAAATAAAAATAACTAGAAATTTTAAAATTTACATTCATTCCGTATAAGTTTCAACTGCCAACAATGTAGAACAAATGGACTAATCAAAAATCAAGAGGGTTAGTGTCCACAAACATAAATTGTAAATTAATTATTCCTTTTTAGAATTTGACATGATTAACATTTTAAAGGAAATTGAACGTTTACATAGAAACAAAATAATTCACGCAATTGATCTTTTTATGAATTTGTTTTTGTCGTTAAATGAAAATTGCATAACCAAATCTTTATTCTACAATAATATTATTAAAAATGAATTTTCTAAATTATCTTATAGAATATACGACCGATACATGTATCTGATTGCGATATTCAATGGGTAACTTCGTCAGGGTGATTTGGTTAACAAAACGATGCAAGAGCTGTGAACACAATAGTTTTCGTCCCAACTAATGTTAATCTTTTCATGGTGTTGTAAAGTGTAATTATTTTCATTTAATATATAAAATAAAATATATT
The DNA here is from genome assembly GCA_023055425.1 of Linanthus parryae. Lineage (NCBI taxonomy): Eukaryota > Viridiplantae > Streptophyta > Magnoliopsida > Ericales > Polemoniaceae > Linanthus > Linanthus parryae. The sequence goes on along the minus strand of JALGPY010000013.1, from coordinate 1,871,085 downwards.
TATTTTTGATATGAAATGCAAATAATGAATTACACAACTACTTCCATCTAGGAAGATTCCGCGACTAATTCAAACGTATCGTTCTTTTTGCTGATGCGGAGCCGTGAAAACCATAATCTTACTCCTAATTTGTGTTTGTTTTGACACAAACGCCAAGCATGCTATATTTTTATCATCATTTACCTTATGTTACTTTCACAGCAAAATCACCAGCTAATTTATTTATATAACTATTCACATTTAATTGCTCTTTGTAAATTTTATAATATGTATGATACAATAATATTCTCAACCTATTATTTTTCTGGAATAATTTAAGAAAACATCATTTACAAAAATTAACATAAAATTCATTTTTTTTTTGGTCAAATTCGAGTGCTAAAATATATGTGCTTGATATTTACCTTTAGTTTTATATACTCTTAAAATTCACCTCCTACATAGGTGCATAGTTGGTTGATTAATCAATGAACAAAATATTATGATGTTATGATCCATTATTTTTTTGTGATTTTCTTTTCATATTTAATCATACTTAAGGTCAAATCTAGCATTTTTGCTCAGTCAATACTCATTCATGTTGATTTTCATTTAAAACCTTGTGCATAGTTATGACGAAGAAGTAATGAAGTAAAACACCTACCTTCAAGTATGTGGGTTTAAGAAGCAATATTATCACATTTTCTTCACTTTGTTCATGCTCTAATTTGAATTGGAGATAAATGTGGGTTATCTAGAATTTTTCATTTAAATTTAATTACATAATTAATAATTATTTTCTTAAATAAAATGATAAAAAACTACACGTTCGACGTGCTTTTTCATTTTTAACTACGAAAGTAAGTTATTTCCTTTTATAAAATTTGAAAAAAAATCATTAGTAAGACTATAAAGGTGATGTTTAGCACGTGAGTACTAACAGCGAATTAGTCAAACTCAAAAGAAAACTTTTGTAAGTTAAGAAAATTCTTTTACTTCGTTATATACTTTAATAAAATTTAAGTTAATCAAGTCGTCAAATTAATATGTGACATTCAGTTGTTCACAAGCGCGGGTTCTCGCCTAGTGAAGCATGGTGATGGAGTAAAAAAAGATAATAGAATGAAATGTAACAACTGCCATGAGTTTTGACACAATATGTCAACTCCCCCTTTGTAGAGTGTCACAACAAACTAATCCATCAACAAACATTCTTAATTCTTAATTCTGATTATTTTCTATGAGTGAATTGGCACGTTTGGATCGATGATGACACTATTTTAACCACCTCAAATTAAAATGTTATCTATCAGCAAAAAATCAGCGTTGCATGTACCAAATTTTAACAAAATTTTATCCAAATTTTGAATATATCATATTTGCTGTGTCATTCTCATCATTTTTCTTGAGGGATCAAAACACAAAACTAAAAGAACTAACCACGGGGGATAATATATATAGTACTATTCAGAGAGTCAGCCTAGATTTTTGCGAAGCCACACCGGTTTAGTATCTCGAGAAAACGTGTCTTCTGCAGGTGCATTGTGAGTAGCCACTTGGTGAGCTGTCTGATTGACGTCTCTCGGTACCCATATCGAGGATAAACCTTTCATTTCTTCTACTAGTCTTCTGAGCTCTTCCACAATATCTCCAATGGTCGAAAGGTCTTCCCATTGCTCTCCTGCGAGGGTTCGTTCAATTAACCGATTCACTCCTGTCGAATCCCCTTTCAGCACCACTCGCCTCAGCCTCTTCATTATGCTTAGTTCTTTTGCTAGCATAGCTGCTCGAAGCTCTGCCTCTTTTGGCGATGAGCACTGTTTGAGTTCTTTCTTTTCCACCACAATCACTTAGCTTCCACTATCTCAAAGCACAACCCCTGCTGATGCTTTCTTCGTTGCCGAGTTCCACGCGCCGTCATAGTTGGCCTTATACAGGTTCACCATTCATGGTTTCCACTTGGAGTCTCACTTCCGAATAGATCCAGGTACTCTCGGATTTGTACCAGCAATTACTTCTTCAATTTATTCTACTCTAGCTATGACTTCACTTCGGATTCTCTTGAAACCGAGATCTGCTCCGTTAAATCTCTTGTTTTTCCTTGCTAACCATAAGGCTCATAGAGTTAGGCTGAAAATGATCATGTGAGTCTTTGATTTCTGGTGAAATTTTCGATTAATCCAATTTTGTAAGTTTTCTTCCGGAGCGTCCTCTTTGACCGCCGGGCCCAAAACTTGTATCCACACTGGTTTAACGTGCTTGCAGACCCGTAGAACATGTTCACTTGACTCCACATATTTTTTGCAGAAAGGGCACAAGACAGGGATGCTAACTCCTCAATCTTGAAAATTTCTGGCCGTCGACAAACTATTGTGATGTCCTCTCCAGACAAAGTTCTTGACCTTTTGTGGGATCTTGAGCTTTCCATAACTCATGTATTGGGATGGGATTGGTGGAGGAAGTCCCCTCTATTGCTGTGTGGTCAACTCTCATAGCCGTCTCATACCCATATTTCACCTTCTACAAGTCGTCTTCTTCTAAATGTCAAACTAATTTGTATCGGGCTCTTCGTATAGGTAGTTGGATCTCTTGCCCTTCACTCACATCCCATGGTTTGAGAACTGTTTGAAGCTTGTTTGTTTTCCACTGAATAGTTTCATGGTCGATTAAAGCACTGACTTTAATGTTGCTATCATTAGGGACTAGTGTGACAAGATGAAAGATGACTCTCTTGGGATCCACCTGTCGTTGATTCGAATTGTCGTACCTTCCCCTACTCTCCACTTAATTCCCAAATTGAGAAGCTTCCTTCCTTCTATGATGCTCTTCCATGAAAAGAGGGGTTTAAGCCCAGGTTAGCCTCCAGAAATGACTTGTTTTCATAATAGGTCACTTGAAGTAGCTTTGCCAACATTGAATTCGGCCTTAGAATGATTCTCAAGCTTTTTTATGCGAGTATTGCTTTGTTGAAAACTCAGAAATTTTTAAAAGCTAAGCCCCCTCCCTCTTACTTCTTTGCATCTTCTCCCAAGCGACCCATGGGATACCCTTTTCCTTGCTTGAATTTATCCACCAAAACTTCCTAATAATCTTCTCAATTTCGTCGCAGATCCCATTCGGCAACTTGAAGAACGACATTTCATAGGTTGGGAGTGCCTGCACAATCGCTCTGATGAGTACTTCTTTACCCCCTGGGTTAGTGTTTTCTCTTTCCAGCCTTTGAGCTTGTTGTAGATTCTTTCTATCAGGATGTTGAAAGTTATTGACTTGTTTCTTCCCATAGTTGTTGGAAACCCTAGGTACTTGTCGTACTTCACCACCTCCACCATTCCACAGAAATTCAGAATCAGTTGTTTGTTGTCCGCTGTAACATTGGAACTGAAGACTATCACTGACTTCTTCCGGGTTTATCAACTGCCTGGATGGATTTCTATAGTTTTCCATAATCTGTAATAGTGTAGCAATTTTTTCTGTACGAAAAAAAAACAGTCATCAGCAAAAAACAGGTGGGATATCGGGGGGGGGGGGGTGCGCTCTGGAAGCTGTTACTGCGGCAAGTTCTCCCCTACTCACTGCCGTAGTAACTGTTAGGATAGATTCCCTAGAGGCAATCTAGTTTAGTATGAACAATAATTGGGTAGAATATTCATTGTATTATTTATGGAGATATTTAATATAATGAAGTTCTTAGATTTACAATTGTATTGTTTATCTTAAATATCCCTAGTCAATTATACTGATTAACATGACAATCACATATAGTCTCGTATGGGGTTGGATTGATACAGATATATCACGATCTAACACGTGGGTGTGCATTAGGGGTAATGACATACTGCATTGACCCATCTCCGAGAAGGCTACATACTAGTTATGTAAAGTCACAAGTGCTTCTCGCGGTGACAGCGGTATTGTCATCCTTAGAATTGAAGTCACTAGATCATCTAGGTATGGAATATTGTGTTTTGGTAGCGTCAAACGCTACATCGTGACTCGGTAGCCATAAAGGCGTGTATCGGACACAATATGAAGAAATATTAGAGATCGTAGTGATGTAGATAGAATTTCACCCTACCACATAAAAGAAAAAAATATTCGCTGCCACTCGAGGGATAGTTCTTATAGAATATCTGGCCAGACTCAGATAAATCAATATGAGATATTGAGGTTGTTTGAATGTATAATGCTATTCCCAGGATCGAGAAAATAAGGATTGTATATACGAGTGTTACTTGTATGTCTCGTGTCCAATCCCGATATAGAGACAAAGGAATGAGACAATACTTGCACAAGGTTTGTCGGATGACTATATCTATTAGTTGAGTGGAATGGATGTGTTGCTAGACACCGCCCCATATTAGTAAACAGTTACTACCAATTAAGTAGAAACCTGTGGGGTCACATGCCATATGGATTGATTTAGACTTGGGAATTAATTAATATGATTAATTAATTAGAAGGATCAAAGTGCAACAACTTGTTACCTTAGTAGGACTAATTTGCAAGAGAGACTATTCGAACATGAGTAGGATTAGGAGAGGGCCTAATGTAGTAAATAAGGAGTTATTAGACTATATAATGGATGCTCCTAGCTTGGTTCCTACAATTAATGCTCATAACATTACTTGAGTAGGAGAGAAAGCAAGGAGAGAGAGAGAAAGACAACACAGTAGGCTGAAGCCCCCTCGTTTCGTCCGCCCCTACCCTGTCGGCCAAAGAGAGAGAGAGAGAGTCGAACCCCTCTTTGGTCTCCGTTGCGTGATTTCTTCTTCCTCTACAATCTTTCTTAGCTAGCATAGGAGAACCGCATGTACTTGTTATGAATCATTTTAATATTGTTATGAATTCTCTTCCTGTGATCCTTGGAGGGTTTTGTGAGGATCTTTTATTGTTTAATCCCGCTGCGTAATCCATTACAAAACCCTACAGTGGTATCAGAGCCACAAGTTGTAGGGAATAACATAGTTTATGTGTTACGATTCATGTCTTTTACACCTTAAGTGCTATATTATCGCGTAAAACTGAAAAATTAAGCTTATTAGATGCATGTTGAATGTGATTCAACCAAACAAGAACTAATTTTACATGGGATGTTGGAATTAGTGAGTTTGAGAAAAATTTGGATCTAGATCTAGGGTTTTGGGCACAAATATAAAAGGAGTTTTCAATTCGAAAACTTTTTGGACTTGGGGGACAAGGAAGAAGTTGTTTTGGAAACAACTACCATAGAGGATCGCCCCCTAGGGACTTCCCCCTAGGCTTCCTTGCCGCCGAAGCTAAAGGGGCCGAAGGCTTAGGCGGTTCGACCGACTCACGGGTTGGTCCGGCCGGCCTAGGCTCGGTCCAGGCGGCTCCAAGTGGTTAGACCACTTGTTTGGTTTGGCCTCTAGGACCGTTTTAACCCTTGTACATCCAAAACAAATTAAAATTGACTAAGCACGTTAAAATTGGATTTTAACTGTTTATGTGCAATTCGTATGGTGATTGTATATGGCCTTAGATATGATTTTTTGTGAATGTTTAATTTTTGTGGTTTGGTTACGGCCTGAAAGCTGATCAATTTGATGTAATTATTAATTAGGGTTTACGGCCTGCGAGCCTATATTTTTTTTCTCAACTTGTGATATTTGTTTATTTAGTTTAGATGCTAGCTAGTACTAAATAGAATAGATAGCCAAGGTTGAAGAAAAGATGGAGGCACGTATCCACATCACGTTAACTTTATTTTGTGGATGTTTACTTTATTGTCTTATTATTGTTGTTGGTGTATGGATGATTCATGCAATTTAATAATAAGATAATTAAACAACCCATATCTTTTATTTGGATTTTTTCCCAACTCAAATAAGTAGATCAGTTGATATGGATCAAAAAAATAATTAAAAGTAATTAAAACGAAAAATCCCTCAAAACTAAAATATTTTGTTTGCCTTTTCATTACTTAAACACTCATCGCAAATCGATTAATCAAGCCTGTGCGTGCCAACGCAGGGCGAATTAATTCATGTTTATGTGGTGCGATGGCACATGTAATGTGCAATTGTTGGAGTAAGAGGTTGGATGTAACTAGGTATTTTTTAATAAGGATTAAAAGCCTAGAGGCATTCAATTGAGATTATCTATAGGATAGATAAATAAAGATTTATTTTCGCAATTGAACCAAGAGTTGCATGAGATGTAATTGGAATTGTTCATACCTAAATAACTAACTTTTGGGTGACTTGTCAAAGAGAGCTCAAAAGGAAGTGAAATATGGATATTGGCCCACTAATAAAATATAATGATATTTTCCGCATTAATATCTTGAGGGTTATTAATCCGTAGAAAAATAGTGGGAGTTGTATTTAATAGTCTAACCATTATTAAATATATTAATCGTTCAAAAATACGTATTCTCTTTTGTAGAATTCCAATGGAAAACAACTCATCGAGTTCAACACACTCCCTACGCTCTGTCCTTGAGGAGGACAAGCTTTCTGGAACAAACTTTCTAGACTGGTACAGAAACTTGAGAATCGTTCTCAAGTAAGAAAAGAAACTGTACGCTTTAGAGGAGCAATTGAAGGTCCGGAAAACAATACTCCAGCAACCCTAAAGGCGTATCAAAAGCGTGTTTATGAAGCTAATGATGCGGCCTGCCTAATGCTTCGCACCATGTCCTCTGAGTTTCAGAAGAAACACGAGAACATGATTGCAGTCGATATGATCGAACAATTTAAGCAGCTCTTCCAAGAGTAGGCTAGGGTTGAGAGGTATGTAGTTTCCAAGGAATTGCTAAAATATCATATGGCAGAGGGAAATTCAGTGCGACCTCATGTACTCCGTATGACCGGGTACTTGGAGAATCTCACACGTTTAGGGTTTCCGGTTGATCAAGAGTTGGCCACAGATCTCGTGTTGCAATCGTTGCCTGAGAGTTATGGACAGTTCATCATGAAATATAACATGAATGAGATCGTGAAACCTCCGCCAGATTTACTCAACATGTTGAGGACAACTTAACAAAGCATCCACAAGGGTGAGGGCAAATTAGTAATGATGGTGCAGAAAGGAAACGGCAAAAGGTTTGCCTCTACCTCCAAGAAATATGCCCGTAAGCATGTTGGTGGTATTTCCAAAGGTGTGACGAAAGGTGAGTGTCACTAGTACAGTCAACCTGGACAATGGAGGAGGAAGTGCCCAAAATATCTGGAGGGTAAGAGGCTTGGAATGATGATTCCACCATCACCTGGTATTTTGTTATAGATGTCAATTTAAGTGTCTCTTCATCATGGGTATTGGATACTGGATGTGGATCTCACTTTTTTCGAAATGTGCAGGATCTAAAGAGAAGTAGAAGATTGGCAAAAGGGGACATAGACCTGCACGTTGGGAATGGAGCAAGAGTTGCTGCATTGGCCGTAGGCGTGTACCAGCTGTCTCTGCCATGAGGATTAGTTTTTGAATTAAATAATTGCAATTTTGTGCCTGCTATAACAGAAACATTATTTCTATTTCTTGGTTGGACAAGGATGGTTTTACTAGTTCAATAAAGAACAATTGTTGTTCCATTTATTTTGATAGTATTCACTATTATAGTGGGCAATTATTTAATAGATTGTATATATTTGATCTAAGCAATCTTGTCTATAACATTAATACCAAGAGGATTAAAATGAATAATCTAAATCCTGCTTATCAATGGCACTGTTGTTTAGGCCATATAAACGAGAAACATGTATATCGACTCCATAAGGATGGATCCCTAGACTCAATTGATTTTGAATCATGTGAGACATGTGAGGCTTGTTTATTGGGAAAAATGAAAAAGTCCCCTTTGAACAAGAAAGGTGAGAGGACTAGTGAGCAATTGGCACTCGTGCATAGTGATGTATGTGGGCCATTTGCCACGCCTGCCAGGGGTGGTTACGTCTACTCCATCACGTTTACTGATGACTTCTATAGATATGAATTTGTATACCTTATGAAGGCCAAATCCAATTCCTTTGAAAAGTTCAAAGAATTCAAGAATGAAGTAGAGAAGCAGCTTGACAAAAGTATCAAGGCTCTATGATCGGATCATGGAGGAGAATACTTGATCCAAGAGTTTGACGACTATCTTAGAGAGTGTGGGATATTATCCCAACTGAATCCACCCAGAACGCCACAGTTGAATGGCGTGTCCGAGGGGAGGAATGCAACTCTATTGGATATGGTTCGATCTATGATGTGTCAAACTAATATTTCATTATGATTTTATGGCTACACTCTATTGTGTGCAGCTTTCACCATTAATCGTGTTCCATCTAAATCAGTCATGAGATGTGGAGTGGGAGTCATCCCACGGTGTCGTTCATGAAGATTTGGGGTTGTGATGTCTATGTAAAACGTTTACAATCAGACAAGCTAGGGCCTAAGTTGGACAAATGCAAGTTTTTGGGATCTCCTAAGGAATCTAAGGGATCGTATTTCTACAATCCAACTGAGACCAATGTGTTTGTTGCTCGGTCTGACGTGTTTCTAGAGAGAGTTTGTCTCTAAAGAAGCAAGTGGGAGGACTGTAGAACTTGAAGAATTTCAAGAACCACAAACTACTGAACCTGTTATGGAACGTGAACAGGAACACAAATGGTTGTGGAGGAACCTATTCAAGTAACACAAGAACTTCATAGGTTGAGTAGAGTGCGCTAGTAGACAGAGAGGTATGGATGTCTCGTGACTGAGTCTGGTTACACTTTGCTCATAGATGATGAGCCTACTACATATGGAGAGACCATAAAAGGGCCGGACTCTCAAAAGTGGCTTGAGGCCATGAGATCCGAGATAGAATCCATGTATACCAACAAAGTATGGACTTTGGTGGAACCACCCGAAGGGGCTCGGCCCATAGGGTGCAAGTGGGTCTTTAAGAAGAAGATCAAAATGGATGGTAATGTGATTACCTATAAGAGTCGATTGGTGGCTAAAGGATTCAGACAGATTCATGGTATAGACTATGATGAAACCTTTTCACCAGTCGCAATGTACAAATCCATCCGAATCTTACTTGCTATTGCAACTTACAACGACTATGAGATTTGACAGATGGATGTCAAAACAATATCTCCTTGAGGACGTATACATGACACAACCTCAGGGTTTTGAAGATCTAAAGCAAGCCAACAAGGTCTGTAAATTGCAACGATCCATTTATGGATTAAAGCAAGCTTCTAGGAGTTGGAATAGACGTTTTGATGAAGTAGTCAAAGAGTTTGGCTTCATCAGAAATGAAGATGAATCTTGTGTCTACAAAAAGGTTAGTGGGAGCTCTGTTGCTTTTCTGGTGTTTTATGTGGATGACATAATACTCATTGGAAACGACATTCCTATGTTCCAGTATGTTAAAGATTGGTTAGGAATGTGTTTCTCAATGAAAGACTTAGGTGATGCACCTTATATACTCGGTATCAAGATCTATAGAGATAGATCTAGGAAGCTTCTCGGGAACATATATAGACAAGGTGTTGAAGAAGTTCAACATGCAAGATTCCAAGAAGGGATTCTTTCCCATGTCGCATGGAATCACCCTTTCGAAGGGTGATTGTACTTCCAGTGAGACTGATAAGGAACGTGATTGTATTTCCAGTGAGACTGATAAGGAACGCATGAGTAGGGTTCCCTATGCCTCAGCCATAGGATCCATCATGTACGCCATGTTATGTACTAGATCAGATGTATCATACGTGTTGATTATGAAAAGTAGATATTAGTCCAATCCAGGTGAGAGTCACTGGATTGCAATCAAGAACATCCTAAAGTACTTGAGAAGAACTAAGGATGCGTTCTTGATATTTGGAGGTGAGTAAGAGTTGCGTGTAAGAGGTTTCACGGATGCAAGATTCCAAACCGACATAGATGATTTCAGATCGCAATCGGGTTTTGTGTTTTGCCTAAATGGAGCAGCTGTGAGCTGGAAGAGTTCCAAGCAAGAGACGGTGGCTGATTCTACAACTAAGGCTGAGTACATTGTTACCAATGGCGTATCAAAGAAGGCTATTTGGATTAGGAAGTTCATCACTGAACTTGGTGTGGTTCCTAGCATTGAGAATCCAATAGAGTTGTATTGTGACAACACATGAGCGATCGCACAATCAAAGGAACCCAGGTCAGACCAGAAATCCAAGAACGTACTCAGGAAGTTCCATCTTATTCGAGATATTATCGATAGAGGAGATTTTCGGATATGCAAGATTCCTACAGATGAAAATTTGTCAGATCCACTCACAAAACCGCTTGTTCAGCACAAGCATGAAGGGCACACTAGGAGCATTGGAATAGGAGATGCACCAGATTGGCTCTAGTGCAAGTGGGAGACTAATGGAATAGATGCCCTAGATGCAATCTAGTTTAGTATGAACAATAATTGGCTAGAATATTCATTGTATTATTTATGGAGACATTTAATATAATGAAGTCCTTAGATTTACAATTGTGTTGTTTATCTTAAATACACCTAGTCTTTATACTGATTAAAAGGACAATCTGTAACACCCCCATCCTAGAGTGCTGGAAAATTACACTTGAACCCCCCAGACTCTCCGGAGGTGCCCTCCGCCAAGCACAGAGGTGCTCAGCAAGGAGTCTAAACCTAACGGTTCTGTTACAAGACAGAATTAAAGAAACAGAAACTTAATGAAACATACACATTCATTTCTTATACGCTGATGTGTCAGCGTCTAAATGTTAATCTACTTCTAGGTATCCCGCGTACTCCCCTTCCATATACACAAGGCAACGACGTCACGAAATCAGAATACAACAAACAGGAAGGAGTTTTTAACAAAAGAATTCATTTATGTGTAAGATTTTGATAATGTTAAACCCGTACTCGTAAACATATGACCCAGTATCCTGTCTCACATCAAGTAGTAAAGAGAATGTTATGTTGTCAATCCAAGTTATTCTTTAGAACGCAATTAAGCCAATTCCATAATCAGTTCCATTCCTGTACAACTCATTAATCCACCAAGACATACTAGACCTTAAGTGTGCACACCCCCTACTGGATCGTCAGTCCAGAGAGTAGTACTAGTTGCCTACAAGTCGGGAGCTAGCAATGTACCGACTTAGCCCGTAGGCCATGAATTTAAAGCCCGTAGATCGGGTCTCATGTGTGTCTGCCACCGCAGCAGCTAGACGACCGGAGCCTGTAGTAACCATAAAAAGGTCTAAAGTAATCATGTTACGAAAATCAACTAAGTAATCCAAAAACAAGAATGAAATATATCCATGAACACTAATATGTATGAATTTACACGCATGATCCAATGTAGTTACTCCAAGATTCATGTACCAGGTATTCACATACTCGTCCTATACACTGGCATTCTCCAACAATAAGTTAAGCATTATTATGCTTACCAGTAGCCCGCCTAGTGCTCATGATCAGCGCTACTGATCCTCTATCCTCGTCACCCTCTAAAAATACCAAGGTACGTATACTTATCAGTATCCATCCTCTTTATAGAGGTAAGATGCATATGCAGGTGTCATGCCAACTCTCTAGCCCAGAATGACTTATAGGCCCACTTTAGAAGTCACCATCTTATCAGTGCAGTCCATGACTGTTCCTGAACCCCCTTAGTTATGTCTAGCTGGCTAGTCTCAAGTGCTACTATGTTTCCAAATTAGCTACTTGAGACTGCATCTCTAGTTTTAAATACTTGCACTAAAGTCCCTGCAGTCTGTTAATATTACATTTTAGCCCCTGGTTGTGCCTGATTTTCCCCCAACAAGTCAAATTGTGCTTCGTAGTGAAAAAAATGCATTCCCTAACACTCTAGGTAGTCATAGATTTGAAAACTACATCTTTTATTTATTTGCACTTAAGCCCCTACAACTTGCTAAAATTACAGAAAGACCCCCACAATTGATTTATTCGTGAGTTAAATGTTTCCTTCTTAAGGCCATAAATGTCCTTTAAAGTCATGTTGCTGGTCTGTGAACATTAATTTGGTCTCAAGTAGTTCAAATATGAAGTTTTGATTAATTGCACATAAGCCCCTCTCATTTGGCAATGTTGCGAAAAGACCCTAGTAGTTGGCTTAGTCAAATGTAAACCAAAATAGTCTATTAATACTCCAAGTATCCATATAGGACATGTTTATAACTCCCGAACATTGATTTCAACTTTACTAAGCTTTTATGTGAAATTACGATTTTGCCCCTCTTACACTGTTTAGCAGCACATGGTTGTCTAGGAGATCAACCTGGTCAAATTTTACTAGTGGACTCAAAACAACAAGGCGAGAAACTTTGCTCAAGAGTGTGAAGGATAAAACAGACATTTTGACTAACAAACTAAAATTTAAAGTTCCAGAGAAATCAATAGATTTAGCCACCTTTAGAGCCACTTTTAGGGCAAATGAGAGAGAGTTTATGTAAACTATAAAAAGGTCCTCGAAGATGGATGAACAAGGATTTAGAACATGTTCAAGATCTTAAAAACTCAAAATAGCCAAGAATATATCGCAGTTTGAAATTGGGCAAAATCAAGTCAGTCTCTATACTTAGCCAAATTCACAACCTGGACACGATGAACAACATTTTTCCGTAACTTCAGCTCCAAATTCAAACATGTCAGAGATATATTTGAAAGATGAAATGTAGGTGACAGTTGGAGAGGGTAATGCGGACGTTACATAGGAAGAAGAATCAACTAAATCCACTCACAATCGATTGAGTTATCAAGCCTGCAAGTTGGCATACCCACACAGTCCAAGAACAACAACATGAACTCTTAAACTTTCTAGAATTTTTTCCCAAATTTGTGCTTAAATTCAAGGTTCTTAGAGATTGATTGAAAAGAAATATATAACATGAAGGTTGTATAGAAACTTCCAAGAATTTCATAATGCTATTATACGCAAGATTTCGATAAGAGACGAGTGATATATGTGCCCAAGAACAAGGCAGCGGACTCAACGTTAAAACCCAACAAAACCGAAGCAAAACCCGATCGAATCTTGACATAATGGAATTCTGGGCAATTTTGGGACATAGAAACAGATTGACGACACCAAAACGTGCAATTTGATGCATCAAACGCAAGATTTGGTGAAGGAGATTGAGTTTGTGAGCTTACCGTCAGCCATGGCTTTTTTTGGGGGCCAAGCTCTGCCCAGTTTCGTCCAGGTTTGATTTTCATCGCTTCAAAGCCTCTATTTGGGTCCTATAGGTCCGAAAACCACTCAGGAGCAAGAAAACAACAATCAATTGCACCGAAACTAAACAGAGGGGAAGAATTGAACGTAGAATCAAGCTAGGGTTCATAGATTTCAACCTGTGATTACTCTCTCAATACTCAACGAATTCGCGAATTGATTGAGGCGTTTTTCTCTCCTGAGTATGGAGAAGATTGTTCTATAGCAGTTCTTCAAGAGATGATGATTTGGTGGTAGTTCAAGTTAATGAAGATGGATGTTGTTCTTGGAGTTCACCTCAAGAAGATGAGGAAGAAGAAAGATGAAGAAGAAGAACTTTTTGTGTAGATCTTTCCAGACCACTCAGCTGGTGATGAGAGAGAGGTTGATTTGTGAAATTTTCTTTGACAAGTGGCAAACATGCACCAAGGGGGTGCATGCGCCAATTCCGCAAAGTTTGGGGCAAGAGTGTGTTTTAAGGGGAATTAAGTTATCAATTAATTCAAATTTGACCCCACAAACTTTTAAGTTAGTCTAAAATACTCCCAAATGTTTCATAAATCTCGATTTAGCCAAGAATTAGCAAGACTTTCACTTTGTTAGTAATTGCAAACAATGCCCAAGATTCCCAAATATTGCTTAACAACCCCACTATGAATTCTCATTTCACAGGTTCCCCTGCTAATTTGATGTCAGCAACACTGCTAAACAGGTAAATTACACATTTAAATTAAAGTTTCAATTTATTAAAATTTGATACCCTATAAGAATTTGCAGGGTGTTACACAATCACCTATAGACTAATATGGGGTTGGATTGATATAGAGATATAAAGATCTAAGACGTGGGTATGCATTAGGGGTAATGGCATTCTGGATCGAACCATCTCCGAGAAGGCTGCATACTAGTTATGTAAAGTCACAAGTGCTTCTCGCGGTGACAACGGTATTGTCATCCTTAGACTTGAAGTCACTAGATCATCTAATTGTGGAATATTGTGTTTTGGTAGCGTGAAACGCTACACCGTGACTGGGTAGCCATAAAGGCGTGTATCGGTCATAATATGAAGCAAGCTTAGAGATCGTAGTGATCTAGATAGAATTTGTCCCTTCCACATAACGGGAGTGAAAGGGTGTACAGTAGGAAGAAATACAAAATCGATACTCTAGAAGGGGGGGGGGGTGAATAGAGTATGCAAACTTTTGCTAAAATTTGCAAGAATAGTGGTTTCAAAGGATTTTTAAGGAGATTCAAGTCCTTGAAATGAGTTTCAAGTCCTTGGAATGAAAACAGTTAGAGTAAGGAAAGAAAAAGTCTATTTCGAGGCCTTGAAACGAGTTTCAAATCCTTGAAATGAAACTGTTTTGAATGCTGCAAAAGTTCTAAGTATGTAACTGAAAAGTAAATGCAAGAGACACAAGATATATAGAGTTCATTCCACTTGGACCTACGTCTATACCTCAGGGATCTTCTCCCTATATTATTTTCAACACAATTCTTATTAACCACACCTAAGCCCTAGATCTCAATCACATAGAGATGCCTTACTCTGTTACAGCTTGTGGTTCTCACTAACCTATCTAGTACCTGCTCTACCTATCTGATTAACTAATAATTCTCTATTTTTCACCTTGAACAATCCTTGAGAATGATATCTAGAAGTATTATCAAAATGATATAAAAATGAAGTTCAGAAAAGAAGAACACATGAAATGGAACTACAGTGAGTATGCAGTGTTCTTCCGATGCTTGGATTGGGATATAAATCAGCTTCATTGTTTCTTGTCAATCCTTGAATATTTTTGGGTCTCTGTGAATTGCTCTGTGTAGTTGTGTCTTCGAAATCCTTTAGCAATTCTCCTTTTCAGCATCTAGTTTGAATCGAAGATCTCCAGAATCTTCTCAACAAACTTTCCTGAAAATTTGCTTCAAATCTTGACTCTTCTAACAACTTCTTCCAACGGCTGGTAGCTCAGTATCTTCAGGGATACTGATTTAATCTTGTTGGAAGTATTTTGGGAAGCTTTTAAGCACAGCAGATTGATCAAAGAATAAATCATCAAGCAGTTACCATATCTGCGAAGTATAAGCTACGAAACAGGTTCCTATAAAATAGGAAACAAAATTCCTTGCAAAACTGAGTCAAACAAATGATGTTAGATCCTGAAAAAAGTTTCAAAATACTTTGTCTTTCATCATCAAGTATCAATTAATCATGCACAGGGGTTTTAGGAGTTGGATTAAGATCAGAAACTCCCCCTAAGTTCATGCATATGAGGCTCAGTCAGTTTCAAGGATTTGAAAGCTGTTTCAAGGCCTTGAAATAAACAAGCTATTTCAAGTCTTGATCTTGGATTGAACTTACAATCTCCCTTTATGAAAGACAAAACCACAATCTTCCAATATTTTTGGTACTGTTATTCTGCAACAAATACTCATTAGCACATAGCAGAATAAATCATATAATGTCAACACATACTGTCCAAAAGATCCTACTTATTAAACAGGATGAAAATAGCAAATAACAACACAGTTTCAGGTAGTCCTACTGACCAAAACCAGGTCTCTAACCACAAAAAGTAAAACGAAATACCCTAAATTTCTCCCCCTTTTTTACTTTCATAAAAAATAATTAGAATATGTTGGATCAGTCTTTGGAAAAATTTGGAAAATATTGTTTTGAAAAAAATAAAATTTTCAAGGCCTTGAAAAGGATTTCAAGCCCTTTAAAAAGGAGATGAAAGAGTAGGCAAGAGTCAAGGGGTAGGGTCTTCATCTCCTTGTTGATCTGCATCTTCTTCTTGACTATCTCCCTCATCATCCTATTCTTCTTCTTGTTGAACCACATCATCATCTTTTTCACCTTCTCCCTCAAACAAGTCTGCAGCAGTCACAATATCTGGAACATTGGGCTTCTTAGATTTCTTCTTCTTGAGGTCTATCAACAGTGCTTCTGAGTCTAGACTGTCTTCTTCTTGATCTTCATCCACTTGTTTAACAGGAACCTTCTTGCCTTTATCCTTGACCTGAGCAGCCCCATCCTGAGTTGAATGTTCACTGGGAAGATCCTTTGCTGATTCAGCCTTTTTGGTATTCTTTCCATCTTGAGACACTTCTTCAGCCACATCAAACAATGTCATGCTCCAGAACATGTTTTCAACCATGTACTTCACTTGTCTGAAATCAGTGTATAACCCATGTTGATTCTCCTTTACTTCATCAATGTCCATCTGAAGTTCTCTCAGCAATTGGAGATTCAAGGGGTTATCTTAAGACTGAGAGGTTTGGCATGAAGTGGGAGTAATGGACTTGGGTTTTAGAAATTTCTTGGAACCCAACTCTTCCTCTGTAAAATCTGAGTATAGCTTCCAAATCTTAGCACTGGTTTTCACCACACCAATCTTCTCAAATAACTTCTCATTAAGCATAGCAAACCCAGTAGTAATAGTCTTTTCCCGATCAGTTGGAATTTCAAAGTATTGAAAGAATAAGGTGAGCAAATTGGCATATGGCAAAGGGTGTTTTCTATGGTTGGTTTGGCTGTATAGCATGTGTTCCATCAGAAGGTCTGGAAGATAAATTTCATAACAATGCATAACCAAATACATTAAGTGCAACACCCTATCAATGACCAGTTCCTTTGAGTATTCCCTAGGTACCACACATCTCATCAATGTAGTAAACAAAACCTTGGCTTTAACAGTTAGCACAAAGTGTGTTAACTGCTTAGATGAGGCAGAGGTATTTGGTAGAAAGAACTCTTCTTTTGCTTGCTTTAGAGCTTCACTCTTAGGAGGGAAGTTACTGGTGTCATATCTCTTAGGACAACCTAGAAAATTTGCAAACTCAGAGTGATCTAGTTCCATGTCAATACCAGCAAACTTAGTTTGAATCACCAGATTTTGTAGTTTTTCTGAGTTGTTTCATTTTTTGGTAAAAGAATCTGATGATTCTAGGGTAACCTAACACTGGAGGATTTAGAATAAACTAAAGAGAGCTTTTCTTGAACATTTTGATACACTCCAGATTCATACCATGTAACATTGGAATACTTATCACACTACAGACTGCAACTGATCTAGAAGCAAATTCATCTAGCCATTGACCTCTAGCAACATGAGTAGTGAACCATGTATTATCAGGGGCTGATTTCTTACCAGTGGATTTCTTATTCTCTGAATAGATCTGTAGTGCCTTTTCTATGTTCTCATATGGTTCATCTTCTGGTTAATCCTCTGTAACCTTTTATTTTCCTTTTCCCTTGTCTGCTTTGTTAGCCATCTTCTTCTTCGTATTGCTGGACATAGGTGTCTCATCTTTCTTGGCCTTCTTCTTGGAAGGAGGAGGTGCTATGTCTCCTGTAGTAGGGGTATTTGAACCGGAATCCTCACTAATGGTCTGAACCTCTTCCACAGTGGTCTTTCTTTTATTCTCTGTTGAAGCCTATGAACCACCAGCCATCTTGATTCTGTCTGAGGCTCTTATGGTGCTCATTAGGGTTTTGGTAGAAGAAGAGAGAGGTATGATATATACGAAGGAGAGAAAGAGAGAAGGAGATAAATAGAAGAGAGTTTTAGTTTGAAAATGAAACTAAATATTCTTTCTGATCTCTGATGATCTGCTGAATAAGAAAGATTCAAATTTTGTGTGTCGTTGGAAATAAAAGATATAATACTATTTTAACAGAAAAGGGGTATTCGAAAAATTGAGGGGCAACATTGAGCAAGTATCTAGAAAGATAACACCCAATATTGAAAGATCGATTTTATTGATTATCTAGCATGCAATATTATTTCAAGGCTTTGGAAAGGGTTTCAATGCCTTGAAAAGCTGTATGATGTAGGGCACATATACTCAAAGCTTTGAATGGATTTTCAAGGCTTTGAAATCAGTTCAAACCTTTGAAACACATAAAACTTACCTGATTCTCCCCCTAAACCAATGCTTCTTTATTTAGCATGCCCGATTCCAATCTTAAGGCTGAGAATCTTTCATCTGGAAATGGTTTAGTGAAGATGTCTGCAAATTGCAAGTTAGTAGAAACAAATTCAAGAAAAAAATCACATTTTTCAGCATGATCTTTGATGAAGTGATGTCTAACATCAATATGCTTTGTTCTGGAATGCTGAACTGGATTCTTTGTTATTGATATTTCACTTGTGTTGTCACACTTAACAGTTGTATCTCTGAAATCAAATCCAAGATCTTCATTTTTTGTGCTATCCATAACACTTATGATCATCAAGCTCCAGCTGCTATGTATTCAGCTTCAGCTGTTGATAGTTAAATTGAGTTTTTCTTCTTTGAATGCCAGCTGATAATGATGATCCAACAAATTGAAAACATTCTGATGTTCTCTTTCGATCAACTTTATATCCTGCAAAGTCAGCATCTCTATATTCTTTCACATTCACACTCTTACCAGAAACATCCTTATCTAAAGACAGGGTAGAACTCATGGGGGTCCTAATCTCTGTGAACTAAGAAATATTTTACTTTCTTAGCAAGTCCTTTGTGTATTTGATTTGATGTAGGAATATGCCCTTCTTCATTTGATGAATTTAAATTCCAAGAAAGAATTTCAATTCTCCCATCAAGCTCATTTCAAATTCCCTGCTCAAAAGACTTCAGAATTCCTTTCATAGAAGATCATTAGTAGCTCCAAACAGAATATCATTAACATAAATTTGAACTACAAGAACATCTTTCGCATGAGTCTTTATGAAAAGGGTCTTGTCTACCAATCCTCTTTTGAAATCATTTCAAGTAAAAATTCTGACAATCTTTCATACCAAGCTCTTGGAGCTTGTTTCAAACCATAAAGAGCTTTGTCAAGTTTGTAAACATGATCTGGAAACTTGTCGTTTTCAAAACCTGGAGGTTGAGTAACATAAACTTCTTCTTGCAGATAGCCATTTAGAAATGCACACTTCACTTCCATTTGAAATAGTTTCATGTTTTTGTGAGATTCAAATGCAAGTAGAATTCTAATAGCTTCTAACCTGGCGACAGGAGCAAAAGTTTCTTCATAGTCAATACCTTCTTTTTGAATGTAGCCTTGAGCAACCAATCTAGCTTTTTTCCTGATTACCTTTCCATTCTCATCTAACTTGTTTCTGAATACCCATCTGTTGCCAATGACAGACTGATTTCTTGGTGGAGGAACTAGATTCCGGACCTTGTTCCTTTCAAACTCATTGAATTCACTTTCCATTGCTATAATCCAGTTTGCTTCTTGTAATGCTTCCTTCACAGTTTTAGGTTCTAAGAGAAATAAAATCATTAAAAGCACAAAGATTTTTCAACTGTGATCTGGTTTGTGTACCAGTGGTTGGATCAGAAATAATGTTATCAGCAGGATGAGATGAGAGATATTTAAATCTCTTTCTTGGTGTCCATGGTTCAGGATCTCTAGTTTGTTTCTAAAGTCTCTGAGAACTTGAACTAGTAGATTGTTCTGTTGTCTTCTCTGGAGATTCTTTTTCAAGGATTTGAACCTTGGTTTCAAGGCCTTCCTTGGATCCTTTTGAGGATTCTTCTTCAGTATCTGATGTAGGGTTTTGATTCATGGATCGCGCAACGGAAGCATAATCAAACAAATAACCATGCAAAACCCTCCAAGGATCACAAGTCTAGATGCATAACGATAGTGAAGGTAAGAAATCATAAACACACCTTTGGGTTCTCCTTGATGACTTCAAACGCGAATAGTGTCACGTTCTCTATAGTTGATCCACGCCTAGAGTTGATTCTAGAACTCCCAAACTCCTTGGTGCTAGCCCAGAATAAGAGGAGGGTGAAGGAATCACGCAAAAGGAGACAAAAGAGGGGTTTCGGCCCTCTTTTTGGCCGACGGGGTGAGGGCGGCGGCAAGGGGGTCGGGCTCGGCCTCCTTGTTGCTTGCTCTCTCTCCTTTGTTCTCTTCCACTCTTGTTATGTTCACTAATGAGCATAAGTTATAAGGAAGGAAGGAAGGAGGGTCCTTTATATAGTCCAACAACTCCTTGTTAACTACCTAAAGGACTTATTCTAGTCCAACTAGAATTCAATTTAGTCCCTTCCTTGCAAATTAGTCCCTACTAAGTTTTCAAGGGTTTGCAAAGTGATCCTTCTAATTAATTAATCCAATTAATAAATTCCCAAATCTAGTTCAACTCTATATAGCGTGTGACCCCATAGGTTCTATCTAGTTGGTAGCAACTATTTGCTAATATGGAGCGGTTTCTAGCAAAACATCCATTTTAGCCAACTAATAGAATAGTCATCTAGACAACCTTGTACAAGTAATTGTCTCATCCCTTTGCCTCCATATCCGGATTGGACACGAGACATACAAGTCACACTCGTATATCCAATCCATAGTTTCTTGATCCATGGGAATAGCATTATTCGTGCAAATAACATCAATATCCCATATATTGATTTATTTGAGTCTGGCCAGACATTCTATAAGCACTATCCCTCGAGTGGCCTAGGATATTTGCTCCCGTTATGTGGGAGGGGCAAATCATCTCTACGTCCACTACGATCTCTAAGCTTGCTTCTCATTGTATCCAGTACACGCCTTTATAACTAACCAGTCACGGTGTAGCGTTTAACGCTACCAAGATCACAATGATCCACAACTAGAACATCTAGTGACTTCAAGTCCAAGGATGACAATACCATTGCACCGCGGGAAGCGCTTGTGACTCAACATAACATGTATGTAGCCTTCTCGGAGATGGGTCAATCTAGTGCAACATTCCGTAATGCACACCTATGTGTTGGATCATGATATCTCCATATCAATCCAACCCCATACTAGTCTATAAATGATTGTCCCATTAATCATTATACTTGACTAGGGATATTTAAGATAAACAACACAATTGTAAATCTAAGGACTTCATTATATTAAATATCCAATAAATAATAAATGAATTTCTAGCCATATACAAATTCATACTAAACTAGATTGCCTCTAGGGCATCTATTCCAACAGTCTCCCACTTGCACTAGAGCCAATCTGGCGCATCTCGTATGCCCATACTCCTAGTGTGCCCTTCATGCTTCCACTGCGTGAGAGGCTTTGTAAGCGGGTCTGACAGATTATCATCTGTAGGAATCTTGCATATCCGAACGTCTCCTCTATCGATAATATCTCAAATCAGATGAAACTTCCTGAGCACGTGCTTGGACTTCTGGTGCGATCTGGGTTCCTTTGATTGCGCGATCGCCCCAGTGTTGTCACAGAACAACTCCACTGGATCTGCAATGCTAGGGACCACACCAAGTTCAGAAACAAACTTTCTGATCCAAACAGCCTCCTTTGCTGCGCCATTTGCAGCAATGTACTCAGCCTCTGTTGTAGAATCAGCTACCGTCTCTTGCTTGGAACTCTTCCAGCTCACCGCTGCTCCATTTAGGCAAAACACATATCCCGACTGTGATCTAAAGTCATCTCTGTCGGTTTGGAAGCTTGCATCAGTGTAACCCCTTACACGCAACTCTTCCTCACCGCCAAACATCAAGAAGGCATCCTAAGTTCTTCTCAAGTACTTTAGGATGTTCTTGACAGCAATCCAGTGACTCTCACCTTGATTGGATTGGTATCTGCTTGTCATACTCATGGCATATGACACATCTGGTCTAGTACATAACATGGCGTACATGATAGATCCTATGGCCGAGGCATAGGGAATCCTACTCATGCGTTCCTTCTCAATCTCATTGGAAGGACAACCACTCTTCGAGAGAGTAATTCCATGTGACATGGGCAAGAATTCCTTCTTGGAATCTTGCATGTTGAACCGTTTCAACACCTTGTCAATATATGTACTTTGACTTAGGACTAGCAACCTCTTAGATCTATCTCTATAGATCTTTATACCGAGTATATAGGCTGCTTCCCCTAAGTCCTTCATTGAGAAACACTTTCTTAGCCAATCTTTCACAGATTGCAGCATGGGAATGTCGTTTCCAATGAGTAGTATGTCATCCACATACAAGACCAGAAAAGCTATAGAGCTCCCACTAACCTTCTTGTAGACACAAGACTCATCTTCGTTTCTGATGAAGCCAAACTCTTTGACCACTTCATCAAAACGTCGATTCCAACTCCTAGAAGCTTGCTTCAATCCATAAATGGATCGTTGCAGCTTACAGACTTTGTTGGCTTGCTTTGGATCCTCAAAACCCTCCGGCTGTATCATATACACGTCCTCGAGGAGATTCCCATAAAGGAATGCTGTTTTGACATCCATCTGCCAAATCTCATAGTCGTAGTATGCTGCAATTGCAAGTAGGATTCGGATGGATTTGGTCATAGCGACTGGTGAAAAGGTTTCATCATAGTCAATACCATGAATCTGTCTGAATCCTTTAGCAACCAATCGGCCCTTATAGGTAATCACATTACCATCCATGTCGATCTTCTTATTGAAGACCCACTTGCACCCTATGGGCCGCGCCCCATCGGGTGGTTCCACCAAAGTCCATACTTTGTTGGTATACATGGATTCCATCTCGGATCTCATGGCTTCCAGCCACTTCTGAGAGTCTGGGCCACTCATGGCCTCCTCATAGGTAGTAGGCTCATCATCTATGAGCATCGTGTCACCGGATTCAGTTACGAGAAGTCCATACCTCTCGGGTTCCTGGCGCACTCTACTAGATCTACGAAGCTCTTGTGTTACCTGAACAGGTGGCTCCACAACTGCTTGTGATTCCTGTTCATGTTCCATAATCGGTTCAGTGATTTGTGGTTCTTGAACTTCTTCAAGTTCTACATTCCTCCCACTTGCTTCTTTAGAGACAAACTCTCTTTCTAGAAACACGCCGGTCCGAGCAACAAACACTTTGTTCTCGGTTGGATTGTAGAAGTAGTATCCCTTAGTTTCCTTAGGGTACCCCACAAATTTACACTTATCCGATTTAGGCCCCAGCTTGTCTGATTGTAAACGTTTTACATAGACATCGCAGCCCCAAATCCTCATGAACGACAGTGTGGGACGCCTCCCACTCCACATCTCATATGGTGTCTTCATGACTGATTTAGATGGAACACGGTTAATGGTGAAAGCTGCACTCAATAGAGCGTGGCCCCAAAATGATAATGGAAGATTGGTTTGACACATCATAGATCGAACCATATCCAATAGGGTTTGATTCCTCCTCTCGGACACGCCATTCCATTGTGGCGTTCCGGGTGGAGTGAGTTGGGACACGATCCCACACTCTCTAAGATAGTCGTCAAACTCTTGGCTCAAGTATTCTCCTCCACGATCCGATCGTAGAGCCTTGATACTTTTGCCAAGTTGCTTCTCTACTTCATTCTTGAATTCTTTGAACACTTCAAAGGATTCGGATTTTGCCCTCATAAAGTACACAAATCCATATCTACTGTAATCATCAGTAAATGTAATGAAGTAGACATAACCACCCCTGGCAGGCGTGGCAAATGGCCCACACACATCGGTATGTATGAGCGCCAATTGCTCACTAGTCCTCTCACCTTTCTGATTGAAAGGGGACTTTGTCATTTTTCCCAATAAACAAGCCTCACATGTCTCATATGATTCAAAATCAAATGAGTCTAGTAATCCATCCTTATGGAGTCTAGATACACGTTTCTCGTTTATGTGGCCTAAACGACAATGCCATAAATAAGCAGGAATTAAATCATTAATTTTAATCCTCTTGGTATTAATGTTGTAGACAGGATTGCTTAGATCAAGGACATAAAGTCCATTAAATAATTGCGCACTAAAATAGTGAATATTATTCAAATAAAAGGAACAACAATTGTTCTTTATTGAAATAATAAAACCTTCCTTGTCCAAACAAGAAATAGAAATAATGTTTCTGCTCATAGCAGGCACAAAATAGCAATTATTTAATTCTAAAACTAATCCTGAAGGCAGAGATAGCTCGCACACGCCTATGGCCAACGCAGCAACCTTTGCTCCATTCCCAACGCGCAGATCTACCTCCCCTTTAGCCAATCTTTTACTTCTCTTTACATCCTGCATATTTCGACAAATATGAGATCCACATCCAGTATCTAATACCCATGATGTAGAGACAGTTAAATTGACATCTACAACAAAAATACCTGGTGGTGGTGGAATCACTATTCCAAGCCTCTTGTCCTCCAGATATTTTGGGAAGTTCCTCCTCCAGTGTCCAGGCTGACTGCAGTAGTGACACTCACCCTTAGTCACGACCTTGGCAATGCCACCAACAGGCTTAAGGGCTTGTTCCTTGGACTTGGCAACGGACTTGCGTTTGCCCTTGGAGGAAGAAGCAAACCTTTTGCCCTTTCCTTTCTGTACCATCATTATGGCCTTGCCCTTACCCTTGTTGATGCTCTGTTCAGCCGTCCTCAACATGTTGAGCAAATCTGGCAGTGGTTTAACGATCTCGTTCATGTTATAGTTCATAATGAACTGTCCATAACTCTCGGGCAACGATTGCAACACGAGATCGGTTGCCAACTCTTGGCCGACCGGGAACCCAAGCCGGGCGAGATTCTCCAAGTACCCGATCATTAGGAGTACATGGGGTCCCACCGGGTTCCCTTCTGCTAGATGACATTTGAACAGTGCCTTTGAGACCTCATACCTCTCTACCCTTGCCTGCTCTTGGAAGAGCTGCTTTAGATGTTCGATCATATCGATAGCATTCATGTTCTCGTGTTGCTTCTGAAGCTCAGAGGTCATGGTGCAAAGCATTAGGCAGGCCGCATCATTAGCGTCATCAACACGCTTTTGATACGCCTTTAAGGCAGCAGGTGTCTGGTTCTCTGGACCTTCTGGAACATGCTCCTCTATTGCGTACAGTTTCTTCTCTTGCTTGAGAACAATTCTCAAGTTTCTGTACCAATCAAGAAAGTTGGTTCCAGAGAGCTTGTCCTTCTCAAGGACAGATCGTAGGGAATGTTGTGAACTCGATGAGTTGTTTTCCATTTGGAATTCTACAAAAAGGAAAATACGCAAGTTTTAGTATTTGTGAATTTTTGACTATATTTAATAATGGCTAGTTTATTAAATATAGCTCCCACTATTTTTCTACGGATTAATAACCCTCAAGATATTAATGCGGAAAATATCCTTATATTTTCTAGTGGGCCAAGATCCATCTTTTCATCTCCTTATGAGCTTGCTTTGGCAAGTCACCCATAATTTGACTACTTTTAGGTAGGAACAATTCCAATTGCATCCAATATGCAACTCTTGGTTCAATCGGGCAAATAACTCCTTATTTATCCATCCATATGGATAATCCCAATTGATTGCCTCTAGGTTTCTTAATCAAATTAATAGCCTAGTTGTGTTCAACCTCTTATCTATACAATTGCACATTGTTACGTGCCATCGCATTCCATCATTATGAACCAAGTCGCCATGCTTTGGCACGCACGAACTTGATAAATAATGATGATAATGAGTGTTTAAATAACGAGAAGGCAAGAACACAATATTTAAAATTTGAGGGATTTTAAATTCAATTTTAATTGTTTTGTTGATCAATATCAACTAATCTATCTATTTGAGTTTGGGCACAACTCCAAATAATAGATCCGGGTTGTCTAATTATCTTATTATCCTAATTGCATGCATCATCCATACATCAACCACACAAATAATAAGACAATAAATAAACAACCACATAACAGAAATTAAACGTGATATGGATATGGTCTTTTTCTAGACTAAGATAATTCCAAGCCAATGGAATTATCTATGAACCCTAAGCAAACACATCTCCATGCGTCTTGATCTTTTGGTCCATCCTTCACAGTCATGTGGAATGCTCCATGCTCCATGCTCCATCTTTTGTGGCTTCTTTGGCTTTGGGCTTCTTTTCTCCAATCTTGGCTAACAATCTACTTTATCTAGCACTAGCTAATATCTATACTAAATAAAATAAATCTCACAAGTTGAGAAAAAAATGGCACGCAGGCCATAAAACCCTAATTAATTATTACAATTAATTGATCAGCTCGCAGGCCGTAAAACCAAACCACAAAATTAAACATCCACATCAAACCACATCCTAAGGCCATATCCAATCACCATGCGATTTGCACATAAACAGTTAAAATCCAATTTTAACGCGCTTGGTTAATTTTAATTGATTTTAGGATTTCTAGGGTTAAAACGGTCTATGGGCCCAACAATCCAATTGCCCGGGCCCTTCAAAGTGAACCACAAGACCCTAGGGCCGGCCCGGCCTAAAACCCGCAAGCTAGGCCCGCGGGTTAGGGCCGCCCGGCCCCTTAGGGCGGCCAAGCTTGGGCGGCAAGCAAGGGGGCGGTCCCCTAGGGGGGCCGAACCTCCTCTTGGGGGTTGTTTCCAAAACAACTCCCTTGCTTGGAGCCCAAGTTTGGTTGTTTCCTTGTTTTGGGAGAACTCCTTCTTCCCCAAGGATGCCCAAACCCTAGATCTAAGATCCTAAAATTTCTCAAACTCACCAATTCATGCATCCAATGCAAAAATTGGATCTTGTTATGAGTAATTATTGACAAATTGCATCCCATGCTTGATTTGTCTTGTTTTACGCGATAAACTATCAAATTAAGGTGTAAAACAACAAGAATGTAACACATAAACTACGTTTATGCTCTATGACCTGTGGCTCTGATACCACTGTAGGGTTTTGATTCATGGATCGCGCAACGGAAGCATAATCAAACAAATAACCATGCAAAACCCTCCAAGGATCACAAGTCTAGATGCATAACGATAGTGAAGGTAAGAAATTATAAACACACCTTTGGGTTCTCCTTGATGACTTCAAACGCGAATAGTGTCACGTTCTTTATACTTGATCCACGCCTAGAGTTGATTCTAGAACTCCCAAAATCCTTGGTGCTAGCCCGGAATAAGATGAGGGTGAAGGAATCACGCAAAAGGAGACAAAAGAGGGGTTTCGGCCCTCTTTTTGGCCGACGGGGTGAGGGCGGCGGCAAGGGGGTCCGGCTCGGCCTCCTTGTTGCTTGCTCTCTCTCCTTTGTTCTCTCCCACTCTTGTTATGTTCACTAATGAGCATAAGTTATAAGGAAGGAAGGAAGGAGGGTCCTTTATATAGTCCAACAACTCCTTGTTAACAACCTAAAGGACTTATTCTAGTCCAACTAGAATTCAATTTAGTCCCTTCCTTGCAAATTAGTCCCTACTAAGTTTGCAATGGTTTGCAAAGTGATCCTTCTAATTAATTAATCCAATTAATTAATTCCCAAATCTAGTTCAACTCTATATAGCGTGTGACCCCATAGGTTCTATCTAGTTGGTAGCAACTATTTGCTAATATGGAGCGGTTTCTATCAAAACATCCATTCTAGCCAACTAATAGAATAGTCATCTAGACAACCTTGTACAAGTAATTGTCTCATCCCTTTGCCTCCATATCCGGATTGGACACGAGACATACAAGTCACACTCGTATATCCAATCCATAGTTTCTCGATCCATGGGAATAGCCTTATTTCTGCAAATAACATCAATATCCCATATATTGATTTATTTGAGTCTGGCCAGACATTCTATAAGCACTATCCCTCGAGTGGCCTAGGATATTTGCTCCCGTTATGTGGGAGGGGCAAATCCTCTCTACGTCCACTACGATCTCTAAGCTTGCTTCTCATTGTATCCAGTACACGCCTTTATAACTACCCAGTCACGGTGTAGCGTTTAACGCTACCAAGATCACAATGATCCACAACTAGAACATCTAGTGACTTCAAGTCCAAGGATGACAATACCATTGCACCGCGAGAAGCGCTTGTGACTCAAAATAACATGTATGTAGCCTTCTCGGAGATGGGTCAATCCAGTGCAACATTCCGTAATGCACACCTATGTGTTGGATCATGATATCTCCATATCAATCCAACCCCATACTAGTCTATAAATGATTGTCCCATTAATCATTATACTTGACTAGGGATATTTAAGATAAACAACACAATTGTAAATCTAAGGACTTCATTATATTAAATATCCAATAAATAATAAATGAATTTCTAGCCATATACAAATTCATACTAAACTAGATTGCCTCTAGGGCATCTATTCCAACATCTGAATCATGCTTGTTCAGATTTAGATCTGAAAAACGATCACCCAAAGAACAATCATAGCTTTCATAAAAAAAAAACATGAATGCTTTCTTCAACAAGCTTGGTTCTCTTATTATAATCTCTATAGGCTTTGCTTGTCTATGAATAGCCAAGAAAAATACCTTCATCACTCGTTGCATCAAACTTACCAAGATTGTCCTTACCATTATTATGGATAAAAAATTACAACCAAATGGTTTGAAGTATGAAATTTTTGTCTTTCTTCCTTTCAACAATTCATAGTAGGTCTTCTTCAGAATAGGTCTGATGAAGCACTTGTTAAGAATATAGTTTGCTGTATTCACAGCTTGTTCCCAACAATCTTTTGGCAACTTGTTTTCCTGAAGCATTTTCCCTTGACATTTCTTCAAGAGTTATCGTCTTTCTTTCAACTACTCCATTCTTTTGAGGGGTTCTAGGAGCAGAAAAGTTGTGGGAATGCCATGCTTAGAACAGAATACATCGAACTCAAGTTGATCAAACTCTCTACCATGATCACTCCTGATTGAAGCAATAGGTAGGTTTTTCAATGTTTGAAGTTCTCTACAAAGCTTTGAAAATTTAGTGAGAGCTTCATATTTTCTCTAAGAAACTAACCCAAGTATATCTAGAGAAATCATCTACAATAACAAGCATGTACTTCTTACCCTTTGGAGTTGGAGTTCTCATAGGACCACAGAGATCCATATGCAGTAGTTCAATAGGTCTAGTAGTACTTACAAAGTTCATTGGCTTGAATGAACTTCTAGTTTGCTTGCCTTGTGCACATGACTTGCATATTTCTTCATCTCTGAACTTGATAGAGGGTAGACCTCTTACTAAGTTCTTCGAAACTAACTTGTTCAAGGTATGCAAGCTAATTTGTCCCAATTTTCTATGGCAAAGCTTTGAATCTTATTTCAAGGCTTTGAGACACTTCAAGTTTTCTCCTTCAACTTTGTTAGTTTGAAAAGTATAAACATTGTTTGTTCTAGAGGCTGTGAGGATGCAATTGCTAGATTTCTCATTTTGCACCACACATTTCTCTTTACAAAAAATAAACTTGTTGAAATTGTCACAAAGCTGAGATACACTAAGAAAATTGAATTTCAAGCCATCAACTAGATATACATCAGAAATAGAATTTTCAGAATCTGTACCAACCCAATACCAAGAATGTTGCATTTGCCTTTTTCACCAAGTGTAATTGATGCTTCTGATTGCTCTTTTAGTTCTGAGAATAGAGATCTCTTTCCACTTATGTGTCTTGAGAAACCACTGTCCGTGAACCATTTTTTCTCTTTGATCTTGGTGACAACCTGCAAACACCATTCACTACCATACCCAATTGTTAGACCAAGTGCTGAATTTAGATTCATATTCAGGGTCAACCCTGATAGGTGGTCAATACATGTTTTGTGAAAAGACTTTAAGCTACCCCCAAGAATCAAGTTCAAGTTGTGTTTTGAGCATGCAAGTTTTGTTTTGAACTATTCAGATTCTTGAAGTTTCTCAGTCAGAGCAGTTTTTTGTTTATCCAATTCATCAACTTGATGTCTTAGATTAACAATGCAGTTACTCAAGAGAGAGATCTCAGTGTCTACTTCATTGACTTGTGTTTTCAAGGCATTGAAACTGGTTTTCAAGGCATTGAAACTGGTTTTCAAGGCCTTGAAATCACTGTTAGTTTTTTTTTCTGAGAGATTTTAAGATTTAGATTAAGGCAAACGAGATGTAAGTTCTCTTTTGCTTGCTCATGAACCTTTTCTTTCAAAACTCTAATCTCTTTCAGATAGCCCTCTCCATTTAAAAGCATTGTTCTAAGATAATTAGAGAAGGCTTCTGTTGGATTTGAAATCAAACAGTTTACCATTACCTCAATGTTGTTTTAAGTACTTTCATCATGCTTGGCCATAAATCATAGGTTGGAATGTTCTTTTTCAGATTCGTAGTCACTTGAGGTTTCTGAATCCTCCATGAAGCTATCATAGCTTTATTTCTTCTATCATGATCTTTCTTCTAGAAGTTCTTCCTCTTCTTGTGTGGATAGTCTCTGATCAAGTGTCCTGAATCACCACACTCAAAGCAATTCATGACTTTAGACTTATTACCATGTGAAGAAAATTTACCTTTGTATTCTTTGCTACTAAAGGATCTGTGTCTATCTCTGCTGAGGTCCTTGTTTCCAAAGTTTTTCTTCATTTTAAGAATACTATTCAGGGCTTTGGAAATCAAAGAAATTGGATCTTCATCATCATCTCCAGTTTCAAGGATTTGAAATGGCTCATTCTCCTTTTCCTTGTGAGCCAGGTTCTTGTCACCTTCTGGTAGTTATCCATAAACTTCATTCATGGATATCTCATGTGTAAGGAGCTTTCCTTGTAGGCCATAAAGTTGGAGTGATGAGAGATCTTGAGCTTTCTAAATAGCATTAGTATTTGGTTCCCATTTTACCTTTTAAAGACTTCTCAGAATCTTTCTAACCTTTTCTTCATTGGAAATGTGATTTCCCAATGAATCAAGGTTGTTGAAAATGTCTGTGAATCTTTTGAACTTGTCTCTGATTGACTCATCTCCATTCATCTTAAACAACTCATATTGCCTGAGATATATGTTGATGTTGGTTTGCTTCACTTGGCTGGTTCCTTCAAAAGTTACACAAGCTTATCCCATATCTCCTTGGCAGTCATGCAACCTGGGATCCTTTTAAACTCATCTGCACTCAAAGCACAATATAAGAGATTCGTAGCTTTATAATTTTTTGAAAATTGTTCTAACTCGAATGAAGAAAGAGTCTTCAGATTTGGGAGTTCTAATCCCATATTTCTCTGTGTAGAAAGTATGAGGACCATTCTGAATGATATTCCAGAGTTCCATACCTTGATAAATGATCAACATTTTCATCAAGGCTTTCCAGTGGACATAATTGTCTAAACAGAAGAGAGGAGGTATGTTAGAATCTCTTCCCTGAGAGAAACCACCATCACTTACAGTACTCATAATCACAAGATGGTTTAATCTGTGCAGTGATACAGGGTCTGATACGAATTGAAGGGGTGTACAATATGTAGAATTACAGGATCAATACTCTAGAGGGGGTGTTGAATAGAGTATGCAGATTTTTGCTAAACTTTGAAAGAATAGTGGTTTCAAAAGATTTGTAAAGAGATTCAAGGCCTTGAAATGAGTTTCAAGCCCTTGGAAGGAAAACATTTAGAGTAAGGAAAGAAAAGGTCTATTTCAAGGCCTTGAAATGAGTTTCTAACCCTTGAAATGAAACTGTTTTGAATGCTGTAAAAGTTCTAATTAGGTAACTTAGAAGTAAATTCAAGAGACACAAGATATATAGATTTCAGTCCACTTGGACTTACTTCTCTACCTCGAGGATCTTCTCCCAGTAGGATTTTCAACACAATTCTTATTAATCCACAGCTAACTTCTAGATCTCAAGCATAGAGAGATTCCTTATTCTCTTACAGTTTGTGGTTCTCACTAACCTATCTAGTACCTGCTCTAGCTATCTGATTAACTAAGAATTCTCTATTGTTCACCTTCAACAATCCTTGAGAATGAGAACTAAAAGTATTATCACAATGATATACAAATGAGTTTAGAAAAGAAGAACACAGGAAATGAAAGTGCAGTGAGTATGTAGTGTTCTTCTAATGCTTGGATTGAGATATGAATCTGCCTCTTTGTTGCTTGTCAATCCTTGAATGTTTTTGTGTCTCTGTGAATCGCTCCGTGTAGATTTTTCTTCAAAATCCTTCAGCAATTCTCCTTTTAAGCACCCAGTTTGAATGGAAGATCTTTAGAATCTTCTGAGCAAGCTTTCCTAAAAAATTGATTTAAATCTTGACTCCTCTGACAGCTTATTCCAACGGCTAGTAGCTCAGTATCTTTAGGGATACTGATTTGATATTGTTGGAAGTATGTTGGGAATATTTTAAACACAACATATTGATCACAGAATCAATCATCAAGCAGTTACCATATCTGAAAAATATAAGTTAGGAAACCGGTTTCTTTAATAGGAAACAAAATTCCCTGGAAAACTGAGCCATACTAATGATGTTAGATCTTGCAAACAGTGTCAAAATACTTTGTCTTACATCATCAAGTATCAGTTAATCATGCACAGGGGTTTTAGGAGTTTCATTCAGATCAGAAACTCACCATAAGTTCATGCATATGAGGCTCAATCGGTTTCAAGGCTTTGAAAGCTATTTCAAGTCCTTGAAATAGACAAGCTATTTCAAGTCTTGATCCAGCATTGAACTTACATGGAGCAAATATCTGCGGCCACTCGAGGGATAGTGCTTATAGAATGTCTGCCAAGACTCAGATAAATCAATATGGGATATTCAGATTGTCTGCATGGATAAGGCTATACCAAGGATCAAGAAAGTATGTTGGATATACGAGTGCGAATTTTATGTCTCGTATCAGTCCGGATATAGATAAAAAGGGATGAAACAATACTTGCATAAGGTTTTTTCGTACGACTATTTCTATTAGTTGGGTGGAATGGATGTGTTGCTAGACACCGCTCCATGTTAGTAAATAGTTACTACCAACAAAGTAGAAACCTATGGTGTCACACGCCATATGGATTGAAATAGACTTGGGAATTAATGAATATGATTAATTAGTTATAAGGATCAAAGTACAACAACTTGCTAACTTAGTAGGACTAATATGTAAGAGGGACTAATTCGAACTTGAGTAGGATTAGGAGAGGGCTTTTGTGTAGTAAACAAGGAGTTGTTTGACTATATAAAGGATGCTCCTTGCTTCCTTCCTACAACTAATGCTCATAACATTACTTGAGTAGGAGAGAAAGCAAGGATAGAGAGCAAGACAACACAAGAGGCCGAAGCCCCCTTGTGCCGTCTGCCCCTACCCCGTCGGCCAAAGAGAGAGGGCCGAACCCCTCTTTGGTCTCCGTTGCGTGATTTATTCTTCCTCTTCCATCGTTCCTAGATAGAACAAGGAGTTGGAAGATCTAGATATCAATACTAGGCGTGGATCAACCGTAGATACGTGATACTATTCACGTTTGAAGTCATCACAGGAGAAACCCAAGGTACTTTTTGTGAATCCTTTACTATCGTTATGAATTCTCTTCTTGTGATCCTTGGAGGGTCTTGTGCGGATCTTTTATTTTTTAATTCCGCTGCGTAATCCGTTACGAAACCCTACAGTAACTGTTCTAGATACACCTCCGAGACAATTATGAGGAGATAAGGGGATAACAAGCATCCCTGTCTCAATCCCCTTCACGCTGCTTGTAATAGCTCCATTCCGGATTAAAGAGAAATTGACTGACGTCATGCAATTCATAACTTGAGATATAACGTTAGGGCCAAACCCCATATGTGTTAGAGTTTCGTAAAAAAAATTGCCACTCCACTCTATCATACGCCTTACTCATTTCCACCTTTAGGGCATGGTACCCCATTTCCCCCTTCTTGCGAGTTTTTAGCGAGTGTATCATCTCAGAATCCCTAAGGATATTGTCTGAAATCAGTCTTCCCGAAATAAATGCGCTTTGATTATCACTGATAATCGATGGGTGGACACGTTTAAGCCTAGTTGCAATGGCTTTATATATGATTTAATAGATAATAGTACACAAAGTAATAGGTCTTGAATCACCCGGTTTCCTGGGTTGTTTCACCTTCGGAATTAAAGTAATAAGGGTCCTGTTATGTTCGCCTAGCTCCTTCCCTTCGTTAAGAACCTCTAAGAAAGATTTTGTTACACCGTCACCCATTTTACCCCAATACCGCAAGAAAAATCCTGCATTGAAGCCATCTATTCCCGGAGCTTTTTTCGGAGCCATTTGGAAAAGACCCTGCTCCACATCTTTTCTCGTATAACTTTCATCCATCATAAGTAGGTCTTCTCTTGAGATTGTTACCTCTGCATATTCCAAATCCATCTGAATGGCTTCTGTAGTTGGCTACGATGAACTGTAAACGTCGGAGAAGTGTCTTTCGAGGACATCAGCTAACTCTTCCTCTTGACTTACCCATTAGCCCGTGCTATCCTCTATCCCCATTATATAGTTTCTTGCTCGCCTTGTGGTAGCTCGTTAGTGAAAGAACTTATTTTCTCTGTCGCCATAGTTAAGCTAGTCCATCCGAGAGCTTTGATGCTACATACTTTCCTCC
The DNA here is from genome assembly GCA_023055425.1 of Linanthus parryae. Taxonomy (NCBI): domain Eukaryota; kingdom Viridiplantae; phylum Streptophyta; class Magnoliopsida; order Ericales; family Polemoniaceae; genus Linanthus; species Linanthus parryae. The sequence continues at coordinate 1,836,688 of JALGPY010000013.1, read as the reverse complement.
TTTTCCAGAAACTGACTATACTCCTTTTCCAATTGCCATTTACGCCGTCTCCCCTGTGCAGTAAGGGTAGTGTTCTTAATTTCCGTGAGATCATTCCTGATCTTTGCAGTTTGCTTTCTAACCGAACCGAACACTGTGTTGTCCCATCTCTTGCATTCGCTTTCCATTCCTTCCAACCGATTCTACTTTTCCCACTAAAATTTCCAAATTTTCCTTAATAAAATCATCAAACCCCTCGTGTCCGGTCCTTTCCCCCCTTAGAATCAAGACTGGGTAGTAGTTCACATGAATGTATCCTCTCCTCTCTCACCGGATTCCCATAAAACACCTTGAAGTGCCAAACTTGGTTATTCTCCGCAACCGATGTTACATCAATGTGATACCTGGTAGATCGGATTGTAACTAGAGTTGGGTACTTCTACATCTATCCAAGACCACCTCTACAATCTTCCGGATCCACAAAGTGTCCGTTTGCATACCCTACCCTTCTTTTTATTTTTCCCATATCACTTTTTGTTTGTTTGGTTTACATAAGGGAAACCACGTTGGGAGCTTGGGTCTTCACTAGGTCGTGAAGAGATAGGACCGCGTTGGGGTTCGCAAGCCCTCGCGCTTTCCAACTGATGATATTCATTGGGCTTGGCGGGGTTGCTCCGCCACCGTCGCAATTCTCACATTTAGAGTTTTTGAGGCACTCACCACCTTTGTATTGCTCGTCCCCTTCCCTCCATTACCTTTATTTGCTCAGATTACGCCCAATTACCTGCGCTCGAGCTCTAATTGTTTGTTCCTCTTACTGATACCCTTCATTTGATGTGACGCTGGGCTAAGATCAGGAGCCGTTTTCCTCTTTGGTGAGCTTGGCCTCGCCACTTCCTTATGTTCTGAACCTGTTTCTTTTTCAGCCCCCGGTACCTCTCCCGTCTTTATCGTTGTCCCTTCTTGGTCCTTCAGCGGTCTCTCTGCATTATTTCGCAACTCAACTGAGGCGACCCCTGCGGCCACATGTGTTTCCACTCCAAATTGAGGGTTATTGCACATTTGGACCTCAATTGGTATTTGACCCGTACTAGTTGTTGTGAGATCCTCATTCCCCATCTCCTCTACCTTTTTGTTGAGATCAAAAGTTCCTTCTTCGGTTGCAGTATCCTTCATTGCTTCCGTGTCACTGTTTGCCCTGGTTTGCACTTTGGTGGCTGGGATGGTCACTTTTCTCCCCCCCCCCCCATCGAGATGATCACAGCAGTCACTATGATGGTCGAGATATCCGCACCACTTGCATAAACTTGTGATCCGTTCGTACTTAAAATCAAGCCGTACACTCTCCTTCTTGATGTTGACATAGGCCCCTCGTGGTAAGGCCTCTAAGATAGGCATCCGTACACTGATGCGAACATAATTTTGCAATCCATCGTCGTCCACCCGCGGATCCGAGTCCATAATCTCACCTATGTTCTTAACTGCCTTCCATCCACCAGCCTCCATTGCCAGATGAATAGGGAGATTGTGTACCTGAACCCACACGTCCAGCTTCTCGAAGCGAGGGTTTGTCGTTTCCTCACCCAGAGCCCATGGTTTCAGCATTAACATGGCGCCTTCAAAGACCCAAGGGCCTCCTGAGGCTATTCGATCCTTCAATACCTTGTTCAGAAACTTGAATAGGAAGATGTTTCTACTGACGTTGTAGAAATCAATCTGTTCACCTTTATTCCAAACTCTCCTGAAGAAGGTTTTCAAGGCCGTAGGGCTTACCTCTTCTTCCGATAAGAAGCGTCCTATGAGACACCATTCAAAGACTCTCTCGCTCTCGTACATAACTATTCTTCAAAATCAATCTCCTTTGCCTCCTTCTCTATCAGCCGTAAAGAATCAAACGCCGTCGTCGCCTCTTCCAACGTATTTTCACTCGCTTTAAGGTTTTTCTCTCATGTGTCATTCTCATCATAAACGAGTCAATATCATCTTTAAAAAATGTCAATATTATCACAACCGACTAATTTACCTAGCAACTCGTCACTTTTTCATTTTCCGGTAACCAGACAATCAAAAAGAAGGAAAAAACTTAGACCTATGGGGGACGTAGCCCTGACTAACCCCATCATGGTGGTCTAAGGTTGTTGGGGGACGGGCTGGATTTGTTTTCTGGAACTAACTTATTGAACGAGAAAATGAGAGAAAGTAAAATGCGATTGACTCCATTTGTAATGGTACATTTCCTTAATTATGTCAAGGGAACTAGCTTCATGAATGTTTTTGTGCTTATCCTAAACAGCAAGGAGGTTGCTTCTCAAAAATAAAATAAAGGACAAGGAGGTTTTACACACTTATCACAAACCCAAGGGGTTCATTGTAATTTACGAATTTTAAGTTGGTTGTGTGAAACCATTAAATGATATTAGTAGAGAGCTTGACTTAGAAAAATGACAATTCGTTTGAAACCGCTAATATATGACTGAGTGCATTTACCACTAAAAACTAAGGGTATCCATTCTTACATTGGTCATTCTTTTTCTTCTTTTTTCTTTTCTTTTTTTTACGAAATTACATTGGTCATTCTTATGGTTGCACAATTTGAATATCCGTAATTTTATTTATTTTTTATTCATTATTTTAGAATGAAAATTGTTTCTTGAGGAAAATTGTCGGAATTTTATGATCCTCAGTCAGGGAAGAAGTACTGTGATATTTTCTAAAACCTGAATCTGAATATTTGGAATGATGGGATTTTGAACAAAACTAATTGTCCACTAGACATTAAAAGTCAGCTGATTTTGCATTGGGATACCCTTCATTCGGTAGACTACATAACAAGTGCAATAGGGTGAGCTGGTGCGGTATCATTCATGAAGTCGCCGGTACTAGCTCCATTTTAAAGTGATGAAACGAATTGATTAAAACAAGTGCAATAGATGTGTGTGTAATGCGTTAATTATAATTAAGCAAGTTGATAATAAAAAAGCATTGACTTGTGATTGAATCCTTCTTTAGTGCGCTGATCTACATACATTTACACACATTGCCTTAATTATAAGGGTAAAAGACAAAAACCACCCCTCGAGTATGGGGTATATACAAAAAAACTCCTCGTGTTCGGGGATATACAAAATCCACCCTTGCAGTTGGACGGCAGCTAACGGGGATGGACGGAAATTGTTAAAATACTATTTTACCCTCAAATGATAAACAATTACCCTACTATATATATTTTTTTTCTCCTTATCCCTTCAATCTAGGATCTTCTCTCTCTCTTAACTCCAAATACCAACCAAACCCCAAAATCGCACCGAAAGCAAACAATTCCAGCTTCACCCAATTCTCAACAACAACATTTCCAAGCTCTAGAGCGAGGAAGAACCACTCACTCCATATTTGCAGAAACAAGTAGTCTCTGATATCACTCTGCAACTACCACTAGTCTCATCCCATTCACAATTCCCAGATCCACACTTCAATTTTATTTCAACTTCACCTCCATTGGCCTCCATTGCATACCCAGAAGCTCTTCTTGGAAACCCATGTACAGAATCCATAGATAGCAAGAGATCAAAGATGAAGAAATTGAGGAGCTACTACTTACATCCACGAAACCCACAAACGATAGAGCGCAAATGGATCTTCCCTTTAGCAATTGGCTCTGTAGTGTCTCTCTTCCTTCTCTTCCTCACAACCCTATCCTCGCCGGACGGTACCCCTCTCTTCCTCCTCTACCGCTCCGCCGCCTCCGCTTCCATCTTCGTCGAATCGAAGCTCCGGCCGATCCCCACCTCCTCCCTCCCTCCGCCGCCGCGGTTCGCGTACCTCGTTTCTGGGTCCGTTTCTCTGTCTCACCCCTCGAGTATGGGTCGCGCCGACGGCATCTTGGGTCTCCTCAATTCGACCCAGTTGAAGGACCACAAATCCGTCGCCGACAAACACCATGAACCACCAAGAAAATCGGCGACAGTTGTTACGGAGGAGGAAGAAGCGGCGTACGATCCCACTGAGAAAGTCCACATCGCGAGAATCGATGAATAAGCTGGCGACTCCACCGACGACTAGCTCCGGCCGCCACCCTTTTCACCGAAAGAGAGGGTCGGAGAAACTGATCGACCGCCGCCGTCGCCACCAATTTCACCGGCGACCTCTGGAACCGTACGACGACGAACCACTTTCAGATCTGGTCTCTCTCTCTTTCTCCGGCGACCCATCTCTCTCCCTCTCTCTCTCTTTCTCAATTCCAGATCTGGAATTGGTGAGTAGTTATGCAGGTGGAATTGGTGATGGTGACGACGATGGTGGTGATGTGGAGGATGGAACCGGATCTGAGAGGCGATGGTGGCGACGTTTTATTGGATTCTTTGGCTAAGTTCTGTGTTTTCTTAGTTACTTCAGCTTTTGCTGAAAATCAAACAAACTTCACATGTTGAAAATCCTGGCCAATCAAACAAACCAGTCCATACAATGAGGTATTTTTGGTTTGGAATATGTTGGTTTGTAAAGTTTCAATTTTTAACCTTTTTCTTGGTCCTGATTATTCTTGTTATAGAGGTGGAAGTAAATTGTTGTTGTTTGTGTGTTGTTGTTTGTGGAGTTGGGAGGTTTTGGTGATTTTAGATTGCCGGCGGGAGATGTGGTGGTGGTGGTGGGAGATGTGGTGGTGGTGGTGGGAGATGTGGTGGTGGTGGTGGTGGTGGGAGATGTGGTGGTGGTGGTGGTGGTGGGAGAGGTGGTGGCCAAGAACACCTAGAACACCAAGAACATGGACAAAATAAACAAAAAAACGCAAAAAGGGCAAAATGGTCATTAAAAAGTCATATTGCACCCCTCTAGTAGCAAACACTAACAGAAGGGTGGTATTTGTTCAACGTCCATCACTGACAGGGGTGGATTTTGTATATCCCCGAACACGAGGGGTTTTTTTGTATATACCCCATACTCGAGGGATGGTTTTTGTCTTTTACCCTAATTATAATTATATTGAAACAAGTTTTTCTAAAAAAAGGAAAAAAGAAAAAAACAAGTTGATAATAATAAAAAAACATTGACTTGAGATTTAATCATTTGGTGCGCTGGTCAGCTCCTGCGGCAATAACTTTGTTGCCTACATTCAGCAATATATGTATCTTGTTTACCATATTCTTCAATGGAGGCTCTTAAAAGGTCAATAAATTGAAGTTGGTACTAGGTAAAATTGATGTGATGCCGTCTTCATCAAACACTGCTTATAGACCTATGAGAAATCGCAATTGCAAGTCACCAATACAATCAACGTACAGACAGGGGCGGTATAAGAATGAATGGGGTTCCAGCTTAAAACCAATTGACAATGAAGGGAGTAGTCCATGACACTTATTAATTATATTTCTTCTTCTGGAATGTCCGATGAGGGACTTCTCAACAGGCCCCTTCACGTGTGACATTCGTTGGCTTACACGTGGATCTTATTGTCTACGGATGGCAGTGAGCACGTGAGTTGTTAGACCATTCACGTGTGTGAACTCAGGCCCTCATACCATGTAAGAATCCATGGGGTTACACTTCAAAACCAATGGGCAATGAGGGGAGTAGCCCATGACACTTATTAATTATATTGGGCGTGTTGAGAAGTCCCACATCGGACGTTCAAGAAGAAAAAATATAATTAATAAGTGCCATGGGCTACTCCCCTCATTGGCAATTTGTTTTGAGGTGGAACCCTATGGATTCTTACATGGTATCGGAACTTCGGCTCTCACACATGAATGGTCTAACAATAACCCACGTGATCACCGGCACCCGCAGACAAAAAAAGATTCACGAGTAGGCCAATGAATGCCACACGTGAGGGGCGTGTTGAGAAGTCCCACATCGACATTCAAGAACAAGAAAATAAATGAATAAGTTTCATGGGCTACTATCCTCTTTGCCAATTGGTTTTGAGGTGGAAAGTCACGGATTCTTAAATTGTATCAGAGCCAGGTTTCACACACGTGAATTTACTAACAACCCACGTGGTCACCGCTACCCGTAGATAAAAAGATCCACGTGTAGGCCAAAGAATGCCACGCGTGAGGGGGCGTGTTGAGAAGTCCCACACCGGACATTCAAGAAGAATAAATATAATGAATAATTTTCTTGGGCTACTCACCTCATTGCCAGTTTGTTTTGAGGTGGAACTCCATTGATTCTTACATGGTATCAGAGCGGGTCACCGATCCTGTCTCAGAAACCTAAACAGCTGCCGTTCAAGAGGATTGACCACGTCGTTCCCTCCACCGTCGGCTAGTCAAAAAAATGACAAAAAGATCGACGTGTGGGCCAAAAATAATGCCACGTGAGGGGGCGTGTTGAGAAGTCCCACATTGGACAATCAAGAAGAAAAAATATAATTAATAAGTATCCTGGACTACTCCCCTCATTGCCAATTGGTTTTGAGGCAAAACCGCATAGATTCGTACATGGTATCAGAGCCTTGACTCGCACACGTGAATGGTCTAACAACACACGTGCTCACCGCCACCCGTACACAAAAGATCCACGTGAAGGCCACATAATGCCACACGTGAGGGGGCATGTTGAGAACTCCCACATCGGACATTCAAGAAGAAGAAATATAATTAATAAGTCTCATGGGCTACTACCGTCATTGCCAATTGGTTTTGAGGTTGAACCCCATGGATTCTTATAGGCAGATCCCGACATTCATAATGGGGTTAATTAAAAAGAAATATCAAATAAGACTAAATTTGATAAAGTAGAGTGGGGCTATCGAATACTTTTGTGTGGGCCAAATTAGAAAACCTAAACAACATAATGGCAAACGTAAAATTGTGAAATTGAGTGAGGTTGGTGGATATTATAGCTCTTTCATGAGATACATCCTTAGGCTTAAGGCTTGGGGATATTGATAGCCTTGTGAATGCTGAAACTACAAATTCACTCATAAAATTATTGAAATGGAGGTTCAAGAGGCTTTGGAGAAAACGAATGTGGAGACATTTGTAGACCCGATGGAATACACGTCGAATTGGGGGAAGTCGCTTAGTGATAAAATTAGTAGTGTGGTTAACAAGTTTTTTTAATAAAATCTTGAAGTGCAAGAAAATGTCTGAGAAATGGGGGAAGTATATAGTGGTTGAATTATTAAAGAACGAGGAGACATTCCAAGCTGTCCAAATTATCGAGACACCAAACTCATGAGTCCAATTATCAAACTTTGGGAGCATGTTATTGAGAGGATATTATGATTCAATGTTCGGAAACGATGCGGAAGCCAAGAAGAGCGAATAGACGATGAACAAGATGAAGAAACAACAGAACGAATTAACGTGGTTCACTAGTTTCTAGGCTAGCTACCTACACGGTCAAAATGAACCAAATTTTATTGATGAGCAGCCAATACAATTCACCACACAATATATGTCTCGACCCTAGGTCAATATATAGTCCTAAGATACTTACTTGTTCCCAAAGAAACGAAGAATCATTCCAAAATCAAACAAGGAAACAACGAAACAACCCCATCCCCAATGTCTTCGCCCGCAGACTCTTCGCACGAAGACATATTGTCTGTGCACGAAGACCCTGCCAGTACCCAATTTTCGCGTCTTCGTTATTCTTCTTTGCTTCGCCAATTGCGTTGCCGTTTCGTCCAACACTTAGCTAGGAGCTTGAATCATCAAACACATAACAAATCTCCACCGTGATTCAATTTCTCTAGCAACCAATCTAATGCACCATGACACAATGCTCTTTACGTCTCAACAAACGCAGAGACTTGTGTGTCTCAATGAACACACCACCAATGCACCATGACACAATGCATTTCCCCAACATCGTTACAATGAAACTAACAAAAAAAATTCCCATCAATCAAGTCATGCCTACCGAGACGCCAACCGAGACACGCCCAATAACGTGCCAACAACTAATGCATGCCCAATAATATGCAACCAAACAACCAACCAATCCGCGTGTCACCAATCACAAACCCATGCTCCTACGCCTGGAGCCCAAGCTTGCACATGAGACCTCGAAGTCTTCCTCGGACTTTGTCCCTCCACCTTGATTTGCAGCAAACCTTGCGGATCCTTTGTTTTTGGGAAAATTATGCTTCCAATGACCCTTCTCACGAAAAAACACACAAACGTCCAATGCTAAGTTGGATCTACCATAGTTCCGATGTCCACCCTTACCCTTTACCTTGACCATGAATGCGCCACCATCATGATCATAAAACTTTGACGGCTTTTGCCTCAATTCCCTTGTGTGCAACGCCGAACGAACTTCCTCTAAGGTTATCGTCTCCTTCCCAACAACAAATGATTGGACGGAATCCTCAAAAGAAGGTAGAGACACCAACAATATCAAAGCCACATCAACATCACTAACAGTCTCGTCACTATTACGCAATTCAAGCAAAATAGTGTTGTTATTTTCTAGATGATCACCAATATGCGTACCTTCAACCATCCGAAGCCCAAAGAGCGGTTGCTTCAACATCAACTTGTTGGCCATAGATTTCTTTGGGTAGAAATCCTCCAAATGCTTCCATAAGCTAGCCGTCGAGGTCTGATCTGCAATTCAAGTAATCACGTCGTCCGCGAGGCACAACATGATTATCGAATGCACCTTCTCCTCCATCTTAACAAAATCCAATTGGTCTTGTCAATGCCCAATTTTGTAGCTAGTGGCAACCACATATCTTGTTTCTTCAACAAAGCACGCATCATGATTTTCCACAAGCTAAACCCGTTCTTCCCAAAAAAAGTGATCAATCTTCATCATGTTCGACATCACTCCTCACAAACTCGAGATCCAACAGCCAAGCTCTGAAATCACTTGTTAGGAAATGATGCGGAAACCAAGAGGAGCGAAGAGACGATGAACAAGATGAAGAAACAACAAAACAAATTAACGTGGTTCCCTAGTTTTTAGGCTAGCTAACTCCACGACCAAAACGAACATGCTATTTATTAATGAGAAGCCAATACAATTCACAACATGAAAGTGTGTAATGTAAACTAAATACAGGACCTAAATACTCTAGAAGGGGGGGGGGGGGTTGAATAGAGTATGGAAACTTTTTGCAAGACTTAAAGTTTAACAGGATAGCTTTGTGAAACTTGAAATCTCAAGGCCTTGAGATTTTGTAAACTGTCTGAAACTCACTAAGTCAAAATTGTAAGCTTCAAGGCCTTGAGCTGTGAACAATTCTAAACAGCTTTTAAACCCTAGTTTGATTTGAGTTGTGTGCAGCAGATAATAATCAAACAGAAAAGTAAAGAACACAAAGTAATTTACAGAGTTCAGTACCAATGGACCTAATCTTTGCCTGAGGGATCTAATCCCACCAGGATTGGGAAAACACTTCTTATTACTCACATAGAAACAACCCTAGATCTTCAAGCCTAAGTGATTTCCCTTACACCTATACAGCTTGTGGTTCCAAACCTATCTAGTTCCAGCTACTAACTGTTGAGCTAAAAAGAACCTCTTGTTGTTCACTTGAACAACCAACCACTAGGTTAAGTGAGGTTTAAGATAATATAGTTATACACAGATGAAGTACAAATGAAGAACACAGTATAAAGATAAGTTGTTGAAGCCTGGAAGTGTTCTTCAGGAATGACTGGATTGATTTGATCTTCAGAAGTCTGGAATGAAGCTTGAATGATTGTGTGTTTGAATGGATGATCTCCCACAAATTTGTCACACCTCTCAGAGTATTCTGCAAGCCTCTCCATACTTCAAAATTCAAACCAGTCTCTTTTATCCAAAGCTGCAACTGATTGAGAGATTTTAGGATATCAGTTCCTACAAATCCTCCTTCTGTTTTCAACATAAATTCAAACAGATTCAGGTGGATATCCGTTGGAGTTTGTTGAGATTTCTCCTGCACGTTTAACAAACCTGCAACAGCAAAGAAACACTGCAACAACACAATCCAAACAACTAACAGTACTGAGACTGTTTGGTTATACAGTTTCTGATAAAACTGTTTGATAAATTTAGAACATTAATCTGCATATCCTCTAGAACAAATAAGATATGAAAAACAAGTTTAAGACACTTAGAAGTGAGTAAATAATCACAATACTAAGAGTCATAACTTGCAAGAAAGAATCAATCAAGTTCTGTAAAAAACTGTCAGTGGCTCAAGGCATATCTCAAGGCCTTGGAGCTCTGAACCTGCTTCACTGCATTTCAAAATTAAACCCAGATAACTTTGATTCTTCCTGTTATGATCATCTGCAATTGTGTTAGATGTATAAATAGCACAAACCACAAATATATACCATAAAACACTGATTTGCATAATCAGATATCCAATTCTGCATCACAAAGATTTTAGAACACATAGCAGAATAAGCAATCTCAAGGCTTTGAAGTTCTGTCAATCTCAAGGCCTTGAGATAACTAACAAGCCTTTGCTGCTAATGTCTTAGCTTTTTGTCTTTCATCACTCAAAACAATTACCAATCAAAGCACATTCAGGGATCTTGACTCAACAATCTCCCCCTTGATGAAAGACAAAACCTACAGTCTTGCATAGATCTTCCTGCCACTCATAATCAAAAATTAAATAACCACAATCTGCAGATAAAATGTATACTGAACCCAAACAGATAACCGGGAGAATAAATATTACCAAATACCACAAAATTACCACAGAAATAAAAATTAACCAAAATAACTAAAGACCAACTCTTATTATTTACTGAATACTGCAAACAAAACACAAATACATTCTCCCCCTTTTTGACTTTCATCAAATAAGGTTGAAGAAACGTAGAGTTTAAAAATAAACTTAAAACAAAAACTAGCTAACAAGTCAAGGCCTTGACACAGAAAAGATATAAGAGAATGGGAAAGATGGTCAAAGCTTTGGCAGTCTCTGATCTTCACTTCTTCTTTGATGTCTGGCCTTTCTCTGAGTATTCCCCAATTTTTTCCTCACTTGCAGCTTCTTCTGCAGACTGATTACCTTCTTGTTCAGCTTCAACTTCAGCAACCACTTCTTGGATTATCTCATCTACTTTATTCTTAGCCTGTGCTGAATCTACCTCTGTAGCTGCATCAACACCTGTGTCTTCATCAGCATCTTCCTCATCAGTTTGCTCAAACAAGTCTTTTGAAGCTAGCACCACTGGAATTGTCTTCTTCTTCTTCTTCAGAAACTCTCCTAGGTTCTCTTCTGAATCCACACTGGTGTCATGACTAGTAGCAGAAGGTATCTTCTCCAGATTCAAGCCCTTGATGACAACATCTAACTTCTCATTCATAGTATTCATTAAACCCTTGAACTGATGAAATTCAGTTCACAGGTCAAACAACCTTTGCCTGAGATCATCAATGTCAACTTGATGATCTTCTAATTTCTCAACCAGCAGAGAGTAATCCTCATTGGCTTGCCCTTTCCCAGATGCAGTCCCCTTAGGCTTCACAAACTTCTTCTCAGCAAGTTCCTCCTTTGAAAAATCAGAATAGAATTTCCAATGGCCTTTCCTAGTCTGAAACACCCCAATCCTCTAAAGTGCAGTCTCATCTATCATCCCAAATCCTTCAGTAATCTTTTCTTCTCCTTTCACTGGCACATCAAAATACTCAAAGAAAAGAGGTAACAGGTTGGCATATGGAAGAGGATGGTTTCTAGTCCTGGTTGCACAAAAAGTCATATGCTCCATCACAACTGTAGGCAGGTCTATTTCAAACCCTTGAGATATCAGATACATCAAAATCAAAACTTTATCAGTTACCAGCTCTCTTGAGTTCTCGCTGGGAACTACACTCCTCATCAAAATAGTAAACAAAATCTTGGCTTCACAGTTGAGCACAGAGTGTGTCAACTGTTTTGGACCAGAGGTAACACCTTCAACAAAGAACATCTCCTTTGCCTTATCTAAACACTCCTTCCTATCAGGATAATCTCTAACATTATTGTATTTCCTAGGAATGCCCAAGACTTTGGCAAAAGTCCTATGATCTATCCTCAAATCCACACCAGCCACTTTAGATGTTAAAACCATTTTCTCATCACCTTCAGACACCAAGTTCAGATAAAATAACCTAGTTAACCTAGGATAAGCCTTTGAACTAGGATTTAAAACTTTCCAAACAGCAGTTTCCCTCAATTTTCTCATGCATTCTATGTCCAGTTTATCCAATAACTCATCAGAAATCATACTACAGAAGGCCACTTTAGATGATGCATACCCTTGCATCCAAACAGTCCTAACTTCAGAACTAATAAACCACTCAGTTGGAAGTACATTCTTACCTTGATATCCTTTCTTAGTTGCAGCAGCAACTTGCTTAACCCTAGTCTTCTTCTCTGAGGGTTTGACCTTCTCTTGTATTCCTTCAGTTGATTTCTTCATGCTCTCCTGAGTTGACTTCCCTTTTTCCTCTTCAGTAGCCTTTTTCTTTTCTCCCCCTTTCTTCTTCTCTGACCTAGGTTGATCACCACCCTGAGTCTCCTGTTGTGGATCAACACTTGAGCCTTCATTTCCCTTCTCTGTCCTTGACTTCTTTGCAGGAGGGATATCCTCATGCAAACTTTGAGTGTTTTCTGAATCTGAATCAGAAATCACTATCTTCTCCTTCTTGTTTGCTCTCTTCTTAGATCTGCCAGAGGGCTTCCCCTGTTGCTGAATTCTGGCTGATTTGCGCTCCATTTTAGGGTTTAGGGTTTTGAGAAGAGAATGTGATTGAGAGGATTTGAGAGAGAGAGAGTAGTCGCAGAAAATTGGAAGAGAATGTGAAGAAAAAGCCCTGACTTTCAGCTTAAGTATGTTGAGAGGATGAGTCATAATAGGACTCTGCAATATCTACATGCAAAAATAGAATCTTGAAAAATCTTTTTGGGATATTTTAGAAAATTCTCTGAGTAATTCAAATATTATACAGTTATCTACAAAGATAAGATATAATATTTGATGATCCATTTTTTTTTTAAAAAAAATTACATATATTATCAAGACCTGGAGAACAATCTCAAGGCGTTGAGATTTTCTGCAGTTTGAGAAACTTCAAAGCTTTGAGCTATACTTTTAAGGCTTTAGAAAGTATAATCTCAAGGCTTTGAGATTCCAACACATATACACATATAGGTACTAATACTCCCCCCTAAACCAATGCATCCTTGTTTAACATCCCCAATTCAAGCCTTAGAGATGAAAACCTATCATCTTGCAAAGGTTTAGTGAAAATATCAGCAATTTGCATTGAAGTTGAGATAAATTTAAAACAACATCACCTTGTTCTGCATGATCTCTAAGGAAGTGATGTCTCACATCTATGTGCTTTGTCCTTGAGTGCTGAACTGGATTCTTAGAGATTGAAATAGCACTTGTATTATCACAATGAATTGGCACATTTCTGAAGTTGTAGCCAAGATCTCTAAGTTGCTGAGCAATCCATAGCACTTGTGAACAGCAAGCACCAGCTGCAATGTATTCAGCTTCTGCAGTTGATAGTGCTACATAATTTTGCTTTTTGGAATGCCAACTAATCAATGAAGATCCAAGAAATTGACAGCATCCGAAAGTACTTTTCCTGTCTACTTTATAACCTGCAAAATCTGCATCTGAATTGCCACTCAACATAAAATTATATCTTCTTGGATACCAAAGCCCTAAGTCTCTGGTTCCATTCAAATATCTAAAAATTCTTTAACTGCAGTTAGATGACTTTCCTTAGGATCTGCTTGAAAACTAGCACACATACATACACTAAACATAATGTCAGGTCTGCTAGCAGTTAAATAAAATAGTGATCCAATCATACCTCTGTATTCCTTCTGATTCACACTCTTACCAGTTGAATCTTTGTCTAAAGATAGTGATGAACTCATAGGGGTCTTAAGCACCTTGGACTGTGACATGTTGTACTTATTCAATAAGTCCTTGGTATATTTTCCTTGATGCACAAAAATTCCTTTCTTCATTTGTAATATATGAAGTCCAAGAAAGAAATTTAGTTCACCCATTAGGCTCATCTCAAACTCTCTGCACATAAGACTAGAAAACTCTTTTGAAAGAGCATCATTAGTAGCACCAAATAATATATCATCTACATAAATCTGAACTACTAACAAATCACTTTGTTGGTGTTTAATGAAAAGAGTTTTGTCTACTAATCCTCTTCTGAAATGGTTTTCAAGTAGAAATTTTGAAAGTCTGTCATACCAAGCCCTTGGAGCTTGTTTTAAACCATAAAGAGCTTTATCCAGTTTATAAACATGATCAGGAAACTTTTCATCTTCAAAACCAGGAGGTTGTGCTACAAAAACATCTTCTTGTAAATATCCATTTAGAAAAGCACATTTGACATCCATTTGATAAAGCTTTATGTGATTGGGAGATGCAAAAGCAAGAAGTATTCTAATAGCTTTTAACCTGGCAACAGGAGCAAATGTCTCCTCATAATCTATACCTTCTTCTTGATTATATCCTTGAGCTACCAGTCTGGCTTTATTTCTTGCCACTTTGCCATTCTCATAAGGCTTGTTTCTGAATACCCATCTGGTTCCAATAACTGACTTCTCTTTAGGTCTGGAAACTAAATTCCAAACCTTGTTCCTTTCAAACTCATTCAGCTCACTCTGCATTGCAATAATCCATTATGCATCTTCCAGAGCTTCCTTGGTATTCTTAGGCTCAATCAAAGATACAAATGCACTGAAAGCACATAAGTTCTTCAATTGTCCTCTTATCTGTGTTCCAATTGATGGATCTGATATAATATTGTCAGCTGGATGGTCTGCAAGGTACTTAAACTTCTTTCTTGGTACCCATGAGTATTCTCATTCAAGGCTTTGAGTCCTTGAAACAGTAGAGGGAGCACCATAGAAAGTTTCAGCTTCTGTCTCAAGGCTTTGAGATTTTGGTTCAGCTGGAGGTTCAAGGCCTTGAGATTCTGCTGGTTGATTCTGTACAACAGTTTTGCTTTTTTCTTCTTTTACAGCATCATCATCTGATTCATGCTTATTCAAATCTAGCTCTGCAAAACTTTCACCCAGAGAATCCTTAGTAATTTCATCAAAAATTACATGAATGCTCTCTTCCACAATCTTGGTTTTTCTATTATAAACTCTATAAGCTTTGCTAGTTTGAAATATCCAAGAAATACACCTTCATCACTTCTAGCATCAAACTTACCAAGATTGTCTCTACCATTATTATGCACAAAACAGATACAACCAAATGGCTTAAAATAAGAAACAGTAGGCTTTCTCCCTTTAAACAGTTCATAGGGAGTCTTTTTCAAAATAGGTCTAATCAAGCACCTATTCAGCACATAATTGGCAGTATTAACAGCTTCTTCCCATAAAAACTTTGGCAAGTTACTTTCAAGCGGCATGGTTCTGGACATATCCTCAAGTGTCCTATTTTTCCTTTCAACTACTCCATTTTGCTGTGGAGTTCTAGGTGCAGAAAAGTTGTGTGAAATGCCATGCTTTGCACAAAATAAATCAAAGTCAAGTTGATCAAATTCTCTACCATTATCATTTCTAATGGATGCAACAGGTAAGTTTTTCAAAGTTTGAAGTTCTTTGCACAATCTAGAAAACTCAGATAAAGCTTCAGTTTTGTCTCCGATAAACATCACCCAAGTAAATCTAGAATAATCATCAATTAATTACAAGCATATACCTCTTACCTTTTGGGGTCTGAACTCTCATAGGACCACACAAGTCCATATGCAGCAATTCTAAGGGTCTAGAAGTACTTACAAATTTATTTGGCTTGAAAGAGCTTCTGGTCTGTTTACCTTGTACACATGCCTTACAAACCTCATCATCTGAAAATTTTTGTGATGGTAAACCTCTTACCAAGTCCTTTGAGATGAGTTTATTCAAAGTATGTATACTAATATGCCCAAGCCTTCTGTGCCATAGCTTTGAATCTTCCTTCAAGGCCTTGAGGCATTTTAGCTTATCACCTGCAACACTGTTAGTATTCATAGCATATAGATTATATGACCTAGGAGCAGTGAGTATGCAATCACCAGATTTCTCATCTTGCACCAGACATTTCTCCTTGTGAAATACAACTTTATAACCTTTATCACATAACTGAGAGATACTAAGCAAATTATACTTAAGTCCATCTACCAGATAAACATCAGATATAGAATTTGTAGAACCATTTCCAATACTACCGATACCAATGATATTGCACTTTGCTTTGTCACCAAGTGTAATTTTTCCTCCATATTTTTCTGTAAGTTCAGTAAAGAGAGACTTCTTTCCACTCATATGTCTGGAACATCCACTGTCTAATATCTATTTCTGATCTTTCAAGTCCTTGGTGACTTCCTGCAAAAACAAATCATTGCCTCAACAGGCTATTAGACCAAGTGCAGAACTTTGAGTCATACTCAGAATCAGCCATATTAGGTGGCCTAATTCCTTTTGGAACACAAATCTGCCTAACCTGTCCTTTAAGCTGATAAGGATAAGTAATCCTCATAATATGAGGTTCTCATCTTCTGAAGGGAGAAGTTAATCTGACGTGACCAATTTTTCCACAGTAATGACATTTTGGAGAATGTCTGCTACCAGATTTGACAAAAGTAGTTCGGCCTTTCTTTGGAAAATTTGGATTATAGCCAATCCCACTTTTATGCATTGATTTCAGACTTCCTCCAAGAATGAGATTTAGATTATGTTCTGAGCCTGTGAACTTAGCTAGGACCTTATTGGACTCTTGAATTTTCTCAGTGAAAGTAAAGATCTGTTGTTCTAAATTCTCAGAATGAGCTTTTAGATAAGCATATCTTTCAGTTAAAAGAGTGTTTTGATCAACAACCTCTTTTATATGTGCCTTCAAGACTTTGAACCTGCTGTCCAAGGCCTTGAAGTCTTTTTCCAGCTTTGTCTTAGAAACTTCAACAGTTTTGTTTGAAAATACTAGGTCCAGGTTTTCTTTTACCTGCTCATGAACCTTAATCTTTAAAGAAGAAATCTCATTTCTATAACTCTCTTCATCCAAAAACATACTTTTGAGAATTTCAGGAAGTACATCAGATGGACTAGCAAGTAAATTTTTTACCATGTCTTCAATGTGTCTGTCTGATGAACTTTCCTCATTATTCTTTGCCATGAAGCATAAGTTTGCTTGCTCGTCTTCTGTGTCAGAATCACTTGATGAATCAGAATCACTTCTGGAAGCCATCATGGCTTTCTTCTTCTTTTGTGGACAGTCCCTTACTAAATGATCTGCATCACCACACTCAAAACTATTCATTACTTTAGTTTTATGTGACTGTGATGAAGATTTACCTTTGTAATCCTTGCTGCCTGAGGGTCTTGATCTTTCTCTGTTGTAATCCCTGTTACCAGAGTTTCTCTTCTTTTAGAGAATCCTGTCCAAGGCCTTGGAGATCAATGCTAAAGCCTCTTCATCATCAGGTTCCTCCTCAGTCTCAAGGCTTTGAGACTTTTCACTGTCTTTTGACTTAAGTGCTAGGTTCCTGACATTTTCACTCAAATCACCTTCCACATCCTTCATGGACATTTCATGAGTTAGCAGCTTTCCTTGTAGATCATCTAGTTGAAGAAGACTCAAGTCCTGAGCTTCCTCAATGGCTGTTGTATTTGGCTCCCACTTTGCTTTTGGCAAGCTTCTCATAATTTTTCTGACCTTCTCTTCATTTGAGAACCTCTTTCCCAAAGACTCCAGGTTGTTCACCACATCAGTGAATCTTTTGAACATTTCCTTGATGGTTTCATCTGAATTCATCTTGAACAACTCATATTGCCTCAGAAGTATGTTGATTTTTGTCTGCTTAACCTGGCTGGTTCCTTCATATGTCACCACCAGTTTATCCCACACTTCTTTGGCACTTTTTCAGTTTGACACTCTGTTGAACTCATCTGCATATAAAGCACAGTATAGCAAATTCATAGCTTTGTAATTTTTGGATAGCTTTTCCAGTTCAATAACTAAGAGATTTTCCTCAGACTTGACAGTTATGACTCCATCAATTGTAGTGTAATACTCATGAGGACCATTCTGAACTATTGACCATAGCTCCATGTCTTGATCTATGATGAACATCTTCATCAAAGCCTTCCAATGCATGAAATTGTCACCACAGAACAATGGAGGTCTGTTAGCTGCCTTTCCTTGTGAGAATCCACCATCTCCTACATTACTCATAGTCACTAGATTGTTAGATCTACAAACAGTGACACAAGCTCTGATACCAATTGAAACTGTGTAATGTAGACTAAATACATGACCTAAATACTCTAGAAGGGGGTGGGGGGGTTGAATAGAGTATGGAAACTTTTTGCAAGACTTAAAGTTTAACAGGATAGCTTTGTGAAACTTGAAATCTCAAGTCCTTGAGATTTTGTAAACTGTCTGAAACTCACTAAGTCAAAATTGTAAGCTTCAAGGCCTTGAGCTGTGAACAATTCTAAACAGCCTTTAAACCCTAGTTTGATTTGAGTTGTGTGCAGCAGATAATAATCAAACAGAAAAGTAAAGAACACAAAGCAATTTACAGAGTTCATTCCCAATGGACCTAATCTCTGCCTGAGGGATCTAATCCCACCAGGACTGGGCAAACACTTCTTATTACTCGCACAAAAACAGCCCTAGATCTTCAAGCCTAAGTGATTTCCCTTACACCTATACAACTTGTGGTTCCAAACCTATCTAGTTCCAACTACTAACTGTTGAGCTAACAAGAACCTCTTGTTGTTCACTTGAACAACCAACCACTAGGTTAAGTGAGGTTTAAGATAATATAGAGATACACAGATGAAGTACAAATGAAGAACACAGTATAAAGATAAGCTGTTGAAGCCTGGAAGTGTTCTTCAGGAATGACTGGATTGATTTGATCTTCAGAAGTCTGGAATGATGCTTGAATGATTTTGTGTTTGAATGGATGATCTCCCACAAATTTTTCACACCTCTCAGAGTATTCTGCTAGCCTCTCTATACTTCAAAATTCAAACCAGTCTCTTTTATCCACAGCTGCAACTGATTGAGAGATTTTAGGATCTCAGTTCCTACAAATCCTCCTTCTGTTTTCAACTTAAATTCAAACAGATTCAGGTGGACATCCGTTGGAGTTTGTTGAGATTTCTCCTGCACGTTTAACAAATCTGCAACAGCAAAGAAACACTGCAACAACACAATCCAAACAACTAACAGTACTGAGACTGTTTGGTTATACAATTTCTGATAAAACTGTTTAATAAATTTAGAACATTAATCTGCATATCCTCTAGAACAAATAAGATATGAAAAACAAGTTTAAGACACTTAGAAGTGAGTAAATAATCACAATACTAAGAGTCATAACCTGCAAGAAAGAATCAATCAAGTACTGTAAAAAACTGTTAGTGGCTCAAGGCATATCTCAAGGCCTTGGAGCTCTGAACCTGCTTCACAGCATTTCAAAATTAAACCCAGATAACTTTGATTCTTCCTGTCTAGATCATCTGCAATTGTGTTAGATGTATAAATAGCACAAACCACAAATATATACCATAAACCACTGATTTGCATAATCAGATATCCAATTCTGCATCACAAAGATGTTAGAACACATAGAAGAATAAGCAATCTCAAGGATTTGAAGTTCTGTCAATCTCAAGGCCTTGAGATAACTAACAAGCCTTTGCTGCTAATGTCTTAGCCTTTTGTCTTTCATCAGTCAAAACAATTACCAATCGAAGCACATTCAGGGATCTTGACTCAACACAACACATTATATGTGTCGCCCCTAGGTCAATATATAGTCCTAAGATAATGACTTGTGCCCAAAGAAAAGAAGAAACATTCCAAAGTTGAATAAGGAAACAACGAAACTTCCCCAGCCCCGATGTCTTCGCACGAAGACAAATTGTCTTCGCACGAAGACAAATTGTCTTCGCACGAAGACTCTTCACACGAAGAAAATTTTCTTTACACGAAGACACTTACAGTACCCAATTTTTGCGTCTTCATTCTTCTTCCTTGCTTCGCCAATTGCTTCGCCATTCCGTCCAACACTTAGATATGAGCTTGAATTACTAAAACCATAACAATCAATTTGATTATTTCAAAGAGATCAACAATGGAGGCAATATTCGAATTTAGGCTTAATAGAGAAGAATATAGAAATAAGAAAAACCTTCATCTTGTACTCATCGACTTAAAAAAAGCATACGATAGAGTGCCTAGAGAAGAACGCCTTGAAGAAAAAGAGGTGCCTATTCAATATATTGCGGTGAGTAGAGACATGTAAGTAGGTGTAGTTACTAGCGCGAGGTATGACTACCCGGTAACACATTTAATAATAAAAATAAATTATTCGATATAAATCACAATCTACTGTTAACCTGTCAAACAATTTACGACGTCTAAAACTCAACCAGCAGGACACAGAGTCCTTAGAAACCATATTTTTAAAAAAGGCGTACCCAGTAATTTCATATGATATCTATCAAGTCATCTTCTTACACACTTTTGATAAGTTACGTAAATTGATCCGGAGAGAGGGTAAATTTTCAAGTAGTGGGTAATTAAGTGGGTAGTAGGTGAGATCTAAGGGCTGGGGTTGATTTAATCCAAAGGCTGAAAAGACATTTCAATGTCAAACCATGCTGTTTTATATAATAGATATGGTACATGACCGAATTAATTTAAAGTTACACCAATTCGTCAAAAATGACAATTTCTTAAAATATCGCGATTTAAACAATCAATTACAAATTTCACTAAATTTCGCTAAAAATGACATATTTAGCTAATATTTTTCTGCAACTACTCCGCGATTCAGTCGCACGACTGCTCAACCTCTAATATAGAGGGGTGAGCCAAACAGCCCAGTAGGTACCGCCTAACCATTAGTAAGCACATCAGGTTTAAGCAAACAGTGACACATGACAACTCTATTTATAAATAATATTAATAAAAAATATCACCCCATATTTAACATAAATTACAAAATAACCACCCTCTCCCACATATATACACGCCACATGGAATGAAAGAACTGAGGATTATATCATGACAGTTCATTAGTTAAAATTTAATAACTATATTTGCACAATTAATTTTCACTAAACATCATTCATCAAATAAATATGGAGTTATATTGTTAAATTTTTATTTGTAAATACGGGGTCTGACAATCTACTCCACTTATAGAAATTTCGTCCCAAAATTTATTTTAACAAAATCTCAAAATTTTCAACAATACCAAAATCAGCCCTTGAAAAAATGGACTCCAACTTCTTTTACTCGCTTCTTCCAATAAAAAATATCAATCTATAGATGATAAATAAATGTAATTTCTTGTGAAGACTATCATACGGGCCGAAAACAAAAATACTGAAGGTAACCATGCATATCAATTGATGCCACACCATCATTTCTTCACATGCCATGCATGAACAACTCACATAGACGTACATTCAAAATCCCTTGTATATATTCGTGTGTACACATCTCAAGTAAACCAAAAAATTTTACATATTGGTACTAGTTTAGAAAATCAACAATTAAATGTCTATTTTTCTCTCTCTTTTTAATGCACACAAGCATTCCATGCACAAATACAAGTTGTAAAGACGTTGTCACACTTTAATATAAAAATCAAGTGTCATGTGTATGTGACCCGGTATTACTAGACATGAGTAGGGTGTTTCACAACATAGTCCGGAATTAACTAAGTACCCTATGGACCATAAATTGCCTAGTGATCTTCTACATAATCGTACTTCATATATACGCGAAATACAAAAATAGTAGTTACTTTTCTTAACTTCAAGATCCTTGTTAGTGGGTGGAGAAAACAAACTATCACACTTTTCCACCCTTTTATCTGAGTGTTCGATAATTGGTTACCAGCTACATACTAACGACTTATTCTGTGTGGGTTCGACAACCCATGGTCAAAAAAATACTCCAAATACTACCTAACCGTATAGTTGTGAAGTACGCGTATAGAAATGGCGTTAAGTTTTTTGTACTGTTGCTGGGGAATAACGGTTCATTAGCTTAGTTAAAAAATTATTTAGGATATTTTTTTATTTTATTTGTTACTCCGATCTATCATTTTCTTCTGATTCTACTTTTTAGGTATTCGGAGGATGCCAGGGAACCATCCAGACCTTGTTCCCTCATTTGAAGACATAGAACAGTTGATTAGAAATCAATGAAAGACAACTATGGGTGACCCGTCAGAGCTCACCGAGCAATTAGCTCAACTGACTGCAAAATTAGGTGAGGGTAACAATCAGATGCCTTAAAAAGAGTTAGACAGGCCTCTGGTTGCTAGTTTTCAGCCCTCCACAGCTGGACATAGCCCGACCATTTTAGTGTCCCAGACTCATGCTAAAAAATTCGAAATAAAGTCTTCCACTATTTAGAGAGCAAAAACCAATATTCAATTTTTTGGGACAATCAAAGAAGATCCCGATGAGTTTATTGGGAAATGAAATACCTATTGCTGTAATCTTAAGTACAAGAATGTTCATCTAGCGGCATTGAGACTGGGCCAATTCCAATAATGAAAGGTGCTGCAACAGATTGTCTAGAATCTAGAGAGCTGAATTCCTTTACTTCTTGGGACCAATGGATGGAGGAGTTTATAAGTAAATTTTACCTTGTTCAGCTGGTGATCAATCTTTAGGATAAGATACTGAGATTCGCATAGAATAAATAGGAGACAATGGTAGATTCCAGGGACTGCTTCAAGAGGATTCTTAACAGATGCCTCAACCATGATTTTCGGGGTGAAAAGAAAATTTCAGGTTTTCTACCACAGCCTAGATCGAGATACTCAAGATCTACTAGACAGAGAAGCAGGTGGAAGTTTCCTCCATAGTGTTGATAAAGTTAGGGCATACAAATTAATGAGATAGATATCAAAAAAAAATTTCTAGACTGCCAGAGCTAGAATTAGAAGAAACTTTAGCCCAAATTCGGAATGAAGAGGTGAACTACATGGGGGCACAAGGACAGAGCTACTAAGGACAAGGATTCCAGCAAAGGCAGCCAGCTACACCGCCCGTGAAAATGCTGAGATAAATGATTTCAAGAATATGATTACTCAACGTAAAATTATCTCAAGAATATGATCTCAAGAAGGAAAGACTCACCTCAGCTCCAATCATCACCACTCCAGGCTGTAGTCTTTCTTTTGAGCTCATGTACGATGCCATGTATTTCACCATTGGAGCAGTATTGGAACAGATAAAAGAAAAGTTGTTTCATGTTATTTACTATTCGAGTAGGGTTGTTAATGAGGCCCAACTCAATTATGGAAACAGATAAGTAGCTTCTAGTTGTCATTCTTGCTCTTGATAAATTTTACCCATATCTTGTTGGATCGAGTGTGATTATTTTTACATATCACTCTGCTTTGAAATATCTACTTGATAAGACGGACGCCAAAACGCGATTGTTGAGGTGGGTTCTTCTAATGCAAGAGTTTGATTTTGAGATCCACGAAAAGAAATGTGTTGAGAATGTGCCAGTGGACCACTTCTCAAGACTTAAAAATAGGGGTGAAGAACATGTGTCTATAAAAGAGGTTTTTTCATACAATCATTTTATGGCCAGTAGGTTCAAGTGGCCATGGTATTGGGCTGTATCCAATTATCTCAAAATAGAGTATTGCCTGATGACTTGACAGAGCCACAGAGGTAGCGGTTCCTATATGAGGGAAAGCACTATTTCTTAGATGATCCTTATTCTTTCAAGATGGAAGACGACAATATAACTATGAAATGTGTTCCCACCCATGAAATCCTTGAAGTGATTGAGCACTGCCATGACGCACCTAGCGGAGGACATTTCAGTTGACCGCCCACAGCCAGCAAGGTATTGCAATCTGGTTTTTCTTCCGACCATTTACAAAGATTACTCTTATTGGGTAGAGGGTTGTGCTAGATATCATGGGGAAGGAAATATCTCCAAGAGAGATGAGATGCCCATGATGACATGGATTGAGAAGGAGCCTTTTTCACGTTTGGGGAATTGATTTCATGGGAACTTTCCCACCATAATACGGTAGTCTGTATATCTTATCATTTCTTGAGTATGTCACCAAACGGGTGGAAGTAAATTTTTTTCTGAAAAATAATGCAGTTATAGTCAAAAGGTTCCTTAAGAAGACTATCTTCACTCGGTTTCGCAGAGCAAGAGAAATGGTGAGCTATGAATGGTCCCACTTCATAAACCGAGTATTTGTCCAAGTGCTAAAATAGTACGGGGTGTCTATCCATAAGTTTACCCTACCTTATCACCCCTAACCAAAGGACAAACTAAAGTATCCAAAACGGAGAAAAAATGTATTCTTGCGAAGACTATTAATGTTGGGCGCAAGGATTGGGCGATCAAACTAGATGATGCACTATTGGCGTACATGACTGCTTGTAAAATACTGCTGAACATGTCACCATTACAGTTTGTTTTCGATAAGTCTTTTCATCTCCCTGTGGAGTTGGAACATAAGGTCTATTGGCAATCAAGCGGCTTAACGTGGATCCCAAGTTAGCGAGATAAGCAAGGAAGATGGCACTGCTTGAACTAGAGGAGTGGAGTCTGGGAGCGTATGAAATCTCATAAATATATAAGGAAACCAAAAGATATGGCAGGAAAGTCATCTGAAACCGAAAGAAATTCATGAGGGAATGCTAGTTTTGCATTTCAATTCTCGCATGAATCTCTTTCCGAGAAAATAATTCAAAACAGTTTGTGTCAATAATACAAAAAAATATAATGTTTCAAGATTGTTAGTATAAATGTATGAATAGGTAGACAAGTTTCTGTAAAATGAGTCCACACATATAAAAAATGAGATATATAAAATTAAACTCATTCATAGAAAGCCTCCCAGATGCAGAAGTGCTATCAAAGACAATGTTATACATATGGGTTCGGGTTTCTTAAAACATATTAGCCGCCTGCTACGGGTGGCTTTTGTTTCCCAGGATAAAGGTCTTCCTAGCGTGGTGGTTTAAAGCACGAAACCACCAAGCCCGACAAACTGAAACGATGGAAGAGAGTTTGTTGTTGTAATGATATTATGAAAGCACTGTTCTGGTTGTACCGGAAATGAGAGTGATGACTTATTTTTATGGAGAGAGGGGATGGCGGTAGGGACTGAACTGTTGCGATAGTGGTTGTTCAGAAATCGAATAGAAAAATTGCAACAGTTCTATTGATTAACTAAATTAATTTTCTAAACTTAAACTAATTAGTTTTTTTCCAAAAATAAATAAGCACTAACTAACAGCCCAGCTCGTGCCCGATCCAACCCGGCCAGCGGCGCGGGTGTGATGGTTTGAACTTCGTCTGGATCCCCTCTACTGCAATAAAATTTCTTCGGCCAAAGGTTCATCCTGAGGTAGATAAACTACCCACGTGCATCTTTACTAAAGTTGCGGTACACATTAAATTTCTCACAACGAACAAGATTTTTGATAGTCTGGTTTGATCATTCATATCTTAACGATTTTCAACAAATTAGCTACCAATGCGATCCCCAACTTATCTAGTTTGAGGTTGTGCAGAAAGCATGACGAGCTCATAAGCAAGATATCCGAGGGATTCCTTCAAATTCGTGTCGACAAGCCAACGAAGCCTATTTCAACGAACCAGTCCCCTGAAATTTACAAGTCTCTAGTCCCAATGATGCTACTTGCAAGTAAACAAATGCATGAAAATTTTATAGGTCGGGTACTAAGTCCATCCAAATAATCCCAGTTAACCTGCTTTTAAGTGGTAGACTCACGTTCCGAATACATGCTCTACATGAGTAAGATTCCAAATGTCACTAATGCACATATATTTATGTTAAATGTCACAAATAAGTCACACATAATACATGGAGAGGCAAGAACTCACGATATCTCTAAAATAAGAGAGTTTAATTTTGGATAGGTTTTTAACTTTGACTTTAGAGCCTTATTTACAATATCAAAACACATCCTACAATCATGAAATAAATTTATGATGAACCTACGTGTGCCTAGTTTTAGTAAAATCAAGGAAATAATGCATAGCTATCAGAAAACTCAATTTAAAAAATAAACAAACACTTATGTGCAGAGAAGTGTTTAGCATAAACTTTTAACTTTGAAAGGTGATTACTACCACTTGTATATGATAAATAATACCCATCTTCTCCAGAATTAACCCTCCATATTCCTAGTGACAACAAAATAAAGAGGAGGTGCCAAAAGTATCTGAAAATGAGATTTTTAATAAAAATGGCAAGACTGGGCTAGAAACAGAGTTTAGAAAACATGCAAGTTCAAAATATTATATCTTCTTAACTAATAATGCTATAAAGATGATTTTTTTCTCAAAATGACCCCCTCCGAGTCTAGTTTCAAAATATTCAAGAGTTCAAAATTTTAAAAAGACAAAATTTGGAAATAATCCTTATTTTCATAAACTGATGAGATTTTATCAACTTGCAATTTTTAAAAAATTCATGAAAAAACATGAACATGAACATGCAAGTATGAATTCAAAAGAAAATAAAACCACCACACTTAGTTATAATATTAGACAAAACTTTCGGTCTTACACACTAGCTGAGTACTATTACACAGTAGTCTAACTAACATTACTACATAGTATGTAACATAGATCGTCTAGGTGAGTCTCGCGCCCCTCTACTCTACAATTCCCAGCTCCTAGATCTGCGGTGGGAAGGAAAACAAGAACCGCGATTTCTAAAAGTCATAAATGACATTGTGAGTGAGATACACCTTGACATGTAAAAATAGGAAAGATGAAATAGGTTGCCGCGTTAAGAGTTAAATAAAATAATAGTAACGGAGTATAAGTAAAAGAAATTATCAGAGTACGACGCAGAATAAATAATAGTACTAGCAAGAATTATAACATTAGAGAATCCAATTGGTATGCATAGTAAGCTGATTTAATATGCCAATAGATGGCCTCCCAAACAATGATATACGCAACGAGGCCTAAAGAGGAAACTCCTGAATCAGTGTCTCCGGCTGAAGCCAATAAATTAAAGAATTTAAGAAGAAGTCGCGGATACTCAAGATTCTTAGCTTCTGGCCGGGCTGACATAACAATAGTCCTCGACAAAAACAAGTAGTCAAGGGAAATTCCCTGCTATCGGTGTTCCCGGCCACAATCGACATTGTAACACTAGTCCAACTTATTCCGGTTCATTTAATGTTCCACTTTATGTTTCTAACGAATTCTTATTTTCCGTTGACGATTTTGAGTTGATCATATAAAAATGTAACCAAACTCAATTAAAGCATGTATTTCATAAAACACATTTTGAGACATGTTAAAAAAATCACATTTTACACGAAGAAGCTAGGCACACAAGGGTAAGCATTCAACTCACGTGATTTAGCCTCAGCAATTAGTACGAAGGGGCGTCGACGAAGACTATGTCAACGAATCCGTCCCCTAGAATTTACAAGTCACCAGTCACAATGATGCTACTTCTGAGTAAACGAATGCATGGATGTTTGTCTAGGTCAGTTACTAAGTCCATTTGAATAATCCCAATTAACCTGCTTTTGAGTGGTAGACTGACGTTCAGAATACAAGCTCTACATGAATATGATTCTAAATGTCACTAATCCACATAAATTTATGTTAAATGTAACAAATAAGTGACAAATAGTCCATGGAGAGGCAAGAGCTCACGATTTCTAAATAATAAAAGAGTTTGATTGCGGACAAGTTTTTAACTCTGATTTTAGAGCCTAATTTTTAATATCACAACATATCGTAAAATAGTGAAATAGATTTAGGATGCACCTACGTGTGTCTACTTTCAGTAAAACCAAGAAAACAATGCATAGATATCATAAAACTCAAGTTAAAAAATAAACAAACACTGATGTGCAGAGAAGTGTTTGGCAGAAACTTTTAACTTTGAAAGATAATTACTACCACTTGGAGAAGAGAAACATGTCCTAAAATTATGAAATAAATTTAGGATGCACCTACGTGTGTCTACTTTCAATAAAATCAAGAAAATAATGCATATATATCATAAAACTCAAGTTTAAAAATAAACAAATACTGATGTCCAGAGAAATGTTTGGCAGAAATGTTTAACTTTGAAAGGTGATTACTACCACTTGGAGAAGAGAAATAATGCCCATTTTCTCCAGAATTAACCCTCCATGTTTCTTGTGAAAACACAGAAAGAAGGGGTGTCAAAAGTATCTGAAAATGAGGTTTTTAATCAAAATGTCAAGACTGGGCTAGAAACAGAGTTTTAGAAAACATGCAACTTCAAAGTATTATATCTTCTTAACTAATAATCCTATGAAGATGATTTTTTCTCAAAATGACCCCCTCCGAGTCTAGTTTCTAAATATTCAAGAGTTCAAAATTTTACAGAGACAAAATTTGGAATTAATCCATATTTTCATAAATGGATCAGATTGTATCAACATGCAATATTTTCAAAAATCATGAAAAAACATAAACATGAACATGCAAGTATGAATTCAAAAGAAAATTAAATCACAACACGTATTTATAATATTAGACAAAACTTTAGGTCTTACACACTAGGTGATTTCTATTACACAGTAGCCTAACTAACATTACTACATACTATGTGACATAGATCGTCTAGGTAAGTCTTGCGCCCTTCTACTCCTCAATTCCCAGCTCCTAGACATGCGGTTGGCAGGAAAACAAGAACCGCAGTTTCTGGAAGTCAGAAATTAAATAGTGAGTGAGATATACCTTAGCTTGTAAAAACAGGAAAGATGAAATAGGTTGCCGTGTTACGAGTTAAATGAAATAACAGTAACAGAGTATAAGTAAGGGAAATTATCATAGTACGACGCAAAATAAATAATAGTACTAGCAAGACTTATCCCAATATAAAATTCAAGAATCCAATTTGTATGCATAGTAAGCAAATTTAATAATGCTAATAGAGGGCTTCCCAAACAATGATATACGCAACAAGGCATAAAGAGGAAAGTCCTGAATCGGTGTCTCCGGCTGAAGCCACTAAATTCAAGAATTTAAGAAGAAGCCGCGGATACTCCAGAGTCATAGCTTTAGGCCGGAGCTGAAATAACAAGAGTCCTCGACAAAAACAAGTAGTCAAGGGAAACTCCCTCCAATTCGTGTTCTCGGCCACAACCGGCATTGTAACACTAGGCAAACTGATTCCGGTTGATGTGATGTTCCACTTTATGTTTTTAACGAATTCTTATTTTCCGTTGACGATTTTGAGTTGATCATTTAGAATTGTAACCAAACTCAATTAAAGCATGTATTTCATAAAACACATTTTGAGACATGTTAGAAAAATCACATTTGACACAAAGAAGCTAGGCACACAAGGCTAAGCATGCAACTCACGTGATGTCGACTCAGCAATTAGTACGAAGGGGCGTCGACGAAGACTTTGTCAACGAATCCGTCCCCTAGAATTTACAAGTCACCAGTCACAATGATGCTACTTCTGAGTAAACGAATGCATGGATGTTTGTCTAGGTCAGTTACTAAGTCCATCTGAATAATCCTAATTAACCCGCTTTTGAGTGGTAGACTCACGTTCGGAATACAAGCTCTACAAGAATATGATTCTAAATGTCACTAATGCACATATATTTATGTTAAATGTCACAAATAAGTGACAAATAGTCCATGGAGAGGCAAGAACTCACGATTTCTAAATAATAAAAGAGTTTGTTTCCGGACAGGTTTTTAACTCTAATTTTAGAGCCTTATTTACAATATCACAACATACCCTAAAACCATGAAATAGATTTAGGATGCACCTACTTCTGTCTACTTTCAGTAAAATCAAGAAAATAATGCATAGATATCATAAAACTCAAGTTAAAAAATAAACAAACGCTCATGTGCAGAGAAGTGTTTGGCAGAAACGTTTAACTTTGAAATGTAATTACTACCACTTGGAGAGGAGAAACATGTCCTAAAATCATGAAATAAATTTAGGATGCACCTACGTGTGTCTACTTTCAATAAAATCAAGAAAATAATGCATATATATCATAAAACTCAACTTTAAAAATAAACAAACACTGATGTGAAGAGAAATGTTTGGCAGAAACTTTTAACTTTGAAAGGTGATTACTACTACTTGGAGAAGAGAAATAATGTCCATCTTCTCCAGAATTAACCCTTAATGTTTCTTGTGACAACACAAGAAAGAAGAGGTGCCAAAAGTGTCTGAAAATGAGGTTTTTAATAAAAATGACAAGACTGGGCTAGAAACAGAGTTTTAGAAAACATGCAAGTTCAAAGTACTATATCTTCTTAACTAATAATCCTATAAAGATGTTTTTTTCTCAAAATGACCCCCTCCGAGTCTAGTTTCTAAATATTCAAGAGTTCAAAATTTTAGAGAGACAGAGTTTGGAAGTAGTCCATATTTTCATAAACGGATCAGATTGTATGAACATGCAATTTTTTCAAAAATCATGAAAAAACATGAACATGAACATGCAAGTATGAATTCAAAAGAAAATTAAATCACAACACTAGTTATAATATTAGACAAAAGTTTAAGTCTTACACACTAGCTGATTTCTATTACCCAATAGCCTAACTAACATTACCACATACTATGTGACATAGATCGTCTAGGTAAGTCTCGCGCCCTTCTACTCCTCAATTCCCAGCTCCTAGACCTGCGGTGGAATGGAAAACAAGAACCGCAGTTTCTGAAAGTCAGAAATGAAATAGTGAGTGAGATACACCTTAGCTTGTAAAAACAAGAAAGATTAAATAGGTTGCCGCGTTACGAGTTAAATAAAATAACAGTAACAGAGTATAAGTAAAGGAAATTATCAGAGTAAGACGCAAAATAAATTATAGTACTAGCAACAATTATCACAATATAAAATTCAAGAATCCAATTTGTATGCATAGTAAGAAAATTTAAAAATGTCAATAGAGGGCCTCCCGAACAATGATATACGCAACAAGTCATAAAGTGGAAACTCATGAATCGGTGTCTCCGGCTGAAGCCACTAAATTCAAGAATTTAAGAAGAAGCCGGTGATACTCCAGAGTCATAGCCTCTGGTCGTAGCTGACATAACAATAGTCCTCGACAAAAACAAGTAGTAAAGGGAAACTCCCAGCTATCGGTGTTCCCGGCCACAACTGACATTGTAACACTAGTCCAACTGATTCCGGTTCATGTGATGTTCCACTTTATGTTTTTAACGAATTCTTATTTTCCGTTGACGATTTTGAGTTGATCATTTAGAAATGTAACCAAACTCAATTAAAGCATGTATTTCATAAAACACATTTTGAGACATGTTATAAAAATCCCATTTGACACGAAGAAGCAAGGCACACAAGGCTAAGCATGGAACTCACCTAATGTCGACTCAGCAGTTAGAAGGGGTGTCGACAAAGCCTATGTCAACGAATCCGTCCCCTAGAATTTACAAGTCTCTAGTCAAAACGATGCTACTTCAGAGTAAACGAATGCATGGATGTTAGTCTAGGTCGGTTACTAAGTCCATCTGAATAATCCCAATTAACCAGCTTTTAAGTGGTTGACTCACGATCAGAATACAAGCTCTACATGAATATGATTCTAAATGTCACAAATGCACATATATTTATGTGAAATGTCACAAATAAGTGACAAATAGTCCATGGAGAGGCAAGAAGTCATGATTTCTATAAATTGAAAGAGTTTGATTCCGGACAGGTTTTCAACTCTGATTTTAGAGCCTTATTTACAATACCACAACATATCCTAAAATCATGAAATAAATTTAGGATGCACCTATGTGTGTCTACTTTCAGTAAAGTCAAGAAAATAATGCATACGTATCATAAAAATCAAGTTAAAAAATAAACAAACACTGATGTGCAGAAAAGTTTAGACAGAAACTTTTAACTTTGAAAGGTAATTACTACCACTTGGAGAAGAGAAACATGTCCTAAAATCATGAAATAAATTTGGGATGCACTACGTGTGTCTACTTTCAGTAAAATCAAGAAAATAATGCATAGATATCATAAAACTCAAGTTTAAAAATAAACAAACACTGAAGTGCAGAGAAGTGTTTGGCAGAAACTTTTAACTTTGAAAGGTGATTACTACCACTTGGAGAAGAGAAATAATGCCCATATTCTCCTGAATTAACCCTCAATATTCCTAGTGACAAAAAAATAAAGGGGATGTGCCAAAATGTATCTTCAAATGAGGTTTTTAATAAAAATTGCAAGACTGGTCCAGAAACAGAGTTCCAGAAAACATGCAAGTTCAAAGGACTATATCTTCTTAACTAAGAATGCTATGAAGATAAGTTTTTTCTTAAAATGACCCTCTCCGAGTCTAGTTTCAAAATATGCCAGAGTTCAAAATTCTAGAGTGACAAAATTTGGATATAATCCATATTTTCACAAACTGGTCTGATTGTATCAACATGTAATTTTTTCAAAAAACATGAACAAACATGAAAATGAACATGCAAGTATGAATTCAAAAGAAAATCAAATCACAACACTTAGTTATAATATTAGACAAAACTTTAGGTCTTACACACTAGCTGATTTCTATTACACAGTAGCCTAACTAACATTACTACATACTATGTGACATAGATCGTCTAGGTGAGTCTCGCGCCCATCTACTTCTCAAATCCTTGGTCCTAGACCTGCGCTTTGGGGGAAAACAATAACCGCAGTTTCTAAAAGTCAAAAATTAAATACTGAGTGATATACTTTTTTAGCATGTTTATACACGAAAGATCAAATAGGTTGCCGCGTTACGAGCTAAATAAAATAACATTAACAAAGTATAAGTAAAAGAAATTATCAGAGTACGACGCAAAATAAATAACAGTGTTAGCAAGAATTATCCCAATATAAAATTCAAGTATCCAATTGGTATTCATAGTAACCTGATATAAGAATGCCCATAGAGGGCCTCTTAATCAATGATATCCCGAGTCAACAAGGCATAGGGAGGAAACGGCCAAATCGGTGTCTCCGGCTGGAGGCAATAAGTTCAAGACTTCAACAAGAAGCCAGGAAACTCCAGAGTCCGTGTTTCTGGACGGAGCCAAAATAAAAAAGTCCAGGACAACAACAAGCAGTAAAGGTAAACTCCTACTATCGGTGTTCGCGGCAGGAGCCGACATTGTAACACTAGTCCAACTGATTCTAGTACATTTTAGGTTCCACTTTATGTTTGTAACGAATCATTATTTTCCGTGTGACGGTTCTGAGGTCATCATTTTGAAACTTAGCCAAACTCTTGTAAAGCATGTATGTCATAAAACACATTTTGAGACAAGTTTTAATAATCACATTTGACACGAAGAAGCTAGGCACACAAGGCTAAGCATACAACTCACCTGATGTCGACTCAACAGTTATGTCCAAGAATTCGTCCCCTACAATTTACAAGTCTCTAGTCACAATGATGCTTCATCTGATTAAACGAATGCATGCATGTTTTTCTAGCTTGGGTAGTAAGTCAATCCAATTAATTCCAATTAACCCGCTTTCAAGTGGTAGACACACGTTTCGAATACATGCTCTACATGAATATGATTTTAAGCTTCACTAATGCACATATATTTATGTTCAGTGTCACAAATAAGTCACACATAATCCATGGAGAGGAAATAACTCTTGATTTCTAAAAAATAAGAGAGTTCAATTCTGGACAGGTTTTTAACTCTGACTTTATAGCCTTCTTTACCATATCACAACATCTTCTAATATCTTGAAATAAATTTAGGATGAACCTACATGTGTCTACTTTCTGGAACATCAAGAAAATTATTCATAACTATCATAAATCTTAATTACAAAATAAACAAACACTGCTGTACAGAGAAGTGTTTGGTAGAAACTTTCAACTTTGAAAGGTGATTACTACCACTTCAAATAAAAAATGACAAGACTGGTCCAGTAACAGAGTTTCAGAAAACATGCAAGTTCAAAGGACTATATCTTCTCCATTATGAATGCTATTGTGCACAAGAGATTCCGGCGGGGAGACCTCCGTGTACACCGTATGTATAGGATCAGAGATCGCAAAGGAAGAGTGGGGTTGTGTGTAGGGAGAGAGTAAGGCAGTAGTAATGTCTGAGAGAGAGACAGAGGTTTGGCAGAGCTTCCGCGTATGGCAAGTGTGTCCTCCTTTGTATGGAAAGGTTAACGTCCTATATATAGCAGGGAACGTGACCGTTATAGTGTGGTTAATGCGCCCATTAATGGCGGTTTAATTAGCTTAACCATAACGGCACGTTCGTCCGAGTATATAGGGACCGTTACAGCACGTGGTGCGCGAATACCGGAACCGTTACGAGGTTGACCGGGTTTGACCGAATTGACCGGGTTTATGGAGCTCGTGCCATAGATCTCTCAAAACAGTTACTAAAGGTCGCGTGCGGGCTTGGCTCGCACGCGACAGGGCTTACTCTAGCCTCCAAACCACTAAGTCCCTACAAGTCCCGTGCAGTGGTATGCGAGGGCTCTGTCTCGCAGCCCCCACATGGATCAGCTAGGCTGGTGATCCAATGTGCGTGGAGCACAATATGGTGTGCTGGATGGTTGCCACGTGGCCAAGATCTGTCAGCTCAGAAAGCACTATCTACATTAGCCCCCTTTCTGCGCGTGAAGACTCATAGCTGTATATACTTCCATGCGCGGAAACCAACGTACGCGTCGCCGCCACGCACCAATTCAAATACGGGTAAGTTCAGCCCCCGTGCGTGCCATTATGACCTAAAACCCCTAGAGTCGTGCCGTCTGGCCTTTAGGGTTTTAGGCGTGACGTCAGCTTGTCCTGTGATTGCGCGATTCGACGGTGACGGTTGCGATTCGACTACTGAAAGGACGCAACCCTTCATTGTTTTTGGATAAATACTTTGTATCCTCCATTGTTGCAAAGCATCACTTCTTTCTCTTAAAGTGAATGGTACCCGGAGATCTTCGAGAGCAGATTCAGATAATCAATCACCAGTTCAGAACTGCAAATCGTCTTCTCCAACTGTGCATATCCAAGCAAGCTTCACGAAAACAAGGTTGGCCTTGTTCAATTTCGATTTAAAATACCAGCGTATGCCTTTGAACTGTGTTGGATCTGCAAACCCATATTATCTGTTGAAACTTGTGAAGAAGCTTTGATCTTCGAACCCACTTTTGCTTTAATCCTTCAATAATAAGGACTTCGGATGTGAGGTTTTGAAATCACTGATAATGCAACCCTCTAATTTCTGAAATCGATACTAGAAACTATTCATCTTTCTTTCCGTAGATCTTGAATCTCAAAATTCAAACTGAAGTGTAGCATATTTCTCCCCCCTTTTTCTTTCTCTTCCGCAGGAATGGCCAAGACAAAAGGAACCAGACCCACCAAGGAGGACGAAGAGATACCCGATCTTCCGCAGGCCTTGTGGCGAAAAGCCCCCTATCTAGGTGGCAAAGATTTCTACCATGCGAGGGTTAAGGCGAAGAGAATTCCTGCTCCTGTCCCAATTGAGGGATTGCTAACACTGACTCCCCCGGTTAACTCAGCCTTGCTCGAGTTAATCGGCTCCGAAGATGTGGTTCGATTGGGAATCGAAAACGGGTACTTCCCCTACACTGCGATTTCCACCCAAGCTTTTGTCCAGAAATTGGACTACATGGATGAGTGGATTGACCATGTGTTGACCAATCATGCTGCGACTCTTGATGAAGCCGGCGTATACTTCGCTGTTCGTGCTATGAAGGTGTCTGCCGTGAAGCTGGACCAGTCCATGCTTCTAGACCTTCTTTCCCGTTACTCTCCTGCGACTCACACGTTCCACTTTGCTGAGTTCGAGGCTGCCCCCACACTCGAGGACGTGCATATGCTGTACGATCTTTCCCCCATGGGTGAAGTGGACCCTTTGAGTCCTTTGAGGACGTCTGCGGAGATTGCTTTATACACGCAGATGGAGGAATGCCTAGCAGAGGTGAAGAAAATCTCCACCCGGTGGACCACTACTAAGGCCCTTCCAAACTGGCAGTTAGTTGATACGTCTGCGAAGAACACCTGGAACAAATGGTTGCAGTACTTCTTTCGAGACTATGCGAACAGCAGCATCACCAAGAAGCTTCTGAGTGAGAACCAAGAGGCCGAGAATTACGTGGAGGGTAAAGGCTATCACTGGACCCTTTGTGCTTTCCTCTGTGCATGGCTGTCAAGGTACTTAATTGACGGTCACCCACATGATGGGGTCTTTTACCACGTTCTGCCGCTTGCTGTGAGGCTCGCCCTCGGTCAGAGAGTCGCACTCGGACCCTTGGTCTTGGGCACGCTGTACTATAGGCTTGATCAGCTGGATCTGGCCATGAAAGAGTCGCGTGGTCGCCTCGATATACTGACTTTCGTCAACATTTCTTTCTTGACGATGTGGGTCTTCGAGCGATGGCCATCCTATGCTCCAACTGCTCTTAAACCCGACAAGTGGTGTCCCCCAGGCGAGACGGAGAAGCGTAACAGTGGCAGGGCTGCGAGGTGGTTCGGAGCGAACAATACCAAGTGCGCTTGGAGTTTGATCTGTGACAAGCGGCGAGAGTTCACTGCCAGGCCCTATGCCACGCGCATCGAGAATGTGCGATGGTTTCCAAAGCTGTACCCCTCTAAGGGTGTTGTCTTCTCAGAAGAGCTTCTCTTTGAAGAGGGATCGCATTTCCATGAACGCTATCGTGAGTTCTTTTGATGGTGTCTCCGAGGTTCCCTTCCTGCCCTCGCAGAGCATATTCGTGAGCTCGCGCCAAGGTATGAGAGGATTACCGTGGATGTTGACCCCACTCGAGTTTCTCCCCAGTTCAGCTTTGATGCAGTGGCACCATCAATCAGGACCCAGTCCATTATCAGAGGTTGCTATAAGCGCTTGCTAACAAAGGAATGCAAGACAGTCTTCATGAACAATCTTCCCTTTGGGCAGCCTGCAGGTACCCGCGAGGGTGGTTGTTCCCAGAACTGGCTCGCATACTGGGTCGCCCAGCAAACGAGGATTGAGACGCAGTCGGCTGCTCAGCCTAGTAGACCTCCCTTGATCAAGAGAAATTCTTTTCCGTTTCGCCCCAATTGCAGTCTGAGCGAGTCTGAGTATGGTTGCTACTCATTGTTGGATCGTGAGAACCATCTGTGCCCTGACGTCATTCTGGAGGAAAAGATCGCCGCAGTTAAGAAGGGCGACACGCATGTTGCCAAATATAGTGAGGCATTTGCTAAGGTAAGCAATTTTTCGCATGCGTTAAGCTTCTTGATTCCCACATGTTGATGCCCTTATTCCGTATTTGTTTGACGCAGTGTCATGTGCGGAGATTCGCATCCGGTGATCGTTCCAAGTCGTTGGTTAACACCATTGTTGCCACCAAAAGACAAGGACAGTTGTTTCTGCTAGCATGGAGGATGGATCCCGAGGTCGAAACCAGGGTTCGCGCAGTCATGAACGCTTTTGCTGACTCGCTGATAGACAATGCGCCAGCCTCATCTCTGCCCAGAGATGATCCGTCCCCTCCAGCGACTGTGGCGCCGAGAGCGAAGAGACCCAGGCAAAAGGGAATTACAATTTCTTCCCCCAGAAGTGCTCCAACTTCTCCTCCGGCGAGATCCCTTTCTGTCAAGGACAAAGGCAAAAGTCGCATGCCCAGCAAAGCGCGAAAGGAGCTCGCAGTTGAGAATTTCGTTCCATTCAACCAGGAGGAAGAAGGAGAGAGGCAGGAGCCCAGAGAAAGTGATGAAGAAGAAGAAGAAAGAACAGTGATGATGCATGAGGAAGAATCAGGAGGTACCTCCGTCGCGTTTCCTTTCTCACTATCGGAATTCTTTTGCAATTCTTTCTTAAACCAATCATTTCTTCGCAGATGATGATGATGATGAGATCATCGGCGGCCTTGTGGCCAATAGACAAAAGAGAGATGCCCATTCTGGCATTCCAGACGATCCCATAAGCGAGGACGTTCTTGCTGAGTCCAGGAAGACAGCTGCGGAAGCTGCTGAAAGAAGAAGACAGCGGGAAGAGGAGGAGCTCGAGCGTGTGAGACAGCGGAGCCTCGAAGAGCAACATGTTGACGACTTAGTGCGTCCAGCTACCGAGGAAGATGAGCTTCCCGAAGAAGTGGCTCCTCGGGCGGAGGAGGAGGATGCGATTCCAGAAGAGGATGCAGCAGCCCTGGAGCAAGCCCAAACGGACTTTGAAGAAATCGTAGGCGGCGATAAAGGTGAGATATTCAATCTCGCAGTAACTTATAGAGATGTTATTGTGGGTGCGTTAAAGCATGGTGTGTCAAAGGCTGACATTCGCCGTTGGCTAGTAGGCAAGTGCGGAGAACCTTCAGGTAACCATTTGAGCGATATGCATGTACTAGACCTGAGCAACTTGAAACAGAATCATGACTGGTTACTTCGCATCCCAGGTCACGCTCCTTTTAAAGACTTGCTTAATGAGGACACACTAATAGGACATGGTTCCACGTCTTTAGTGTATGACGAAGATACATCCATCCCACCTTCGCGTGGAGGTGCTTACTCTTAGCTTTAGCAAAGATAGTAAAATAACGTTCAATGCGAGTTACCTCATACCATCGCATTTTGTGTCGCAGGCAATGCTGAGGAACCTGCGCTGGAGCAAAGGAGTCAGCCTTCTGCATCCTATGTTCCGATTCTGAGCTCCCATACCGAGAAGCCGGTCGCAGCCGCTAAATATGCAGGAGAGCCTCTTGAGGACATCATCGAACTTTCTGATGATGCTGAAGCTGATGCTGTGCTAATGGAGGAAGATGCCCATACTGGCGCTGAGGAAATAAGGACAAGTGCTGCTGATGCTTCCGCATCTGAGAGCGTCCCTCGCCAAGCGGCTTCGGCTGTCACTTCGCCTCCGGCGATGACTGAGTCAGTGGCACCTATTTCTGCGTGAAGCTTTTGGGGCTCGCAGGTTGGGAATGCAGTCGCAGCTGGTGCGGCCTATACTCTTCCTCCTGACTACGAGAGGTTAGAGCTCGCAGCTGACAAGAGTGCTATGGAGCGAGGACAGTCTTCGACCACCTCGGCAGCGCGCATTCCTTCTCTTCATGAGATTCTGGAAGGAACTGGTAAGCAGAGATTTACTGCTTGCATCTCGCATTATTCACTTGCGAGTTTGACATCATAACTTGGCTTCGACATTGCTTTAGGTTTGAAGCAAACTGATCTGGACTGGGTGGTTCGGATGCGCCTCACCTACCCCCAATCGTTTGTGAGATCTCTGGAGATAGGGCCTTTCGACAGGAGGCTGTTTCTTACTGAAGCCATTTGGATTTTGGAGCAGTTGTCTGCGGCTACGCCTGCGACCATTTCCGTCCAAAGTGCTGAATTGCTTTGTGGCATGTGCCAAAATCTCCTGACCAAAGTTCAAGGCAGGCTGGGTTTCAGATTTCTTATGAAAAGAGTTACTCTGATTCGCGCAGCCGTAACTTTGAAGCTCGGCCACCAGAACCTCGCAGCCGAGAAGCAGAAGGTGGAGCAGCAAAAGCAAAAGGTTGACGAAGCTCTGAAGCTCTATCATGAGATGAATGCCAGGTGCGAGCAACTGAAACAAGAAGTGGAGCAAGTAGAGAAGCTGAGCCATCAGTTCGCGCCCCATGACTCCTTGATCAAGAATTTGCTTTGATTTTTCAAATTTTGAAAAATAGCAAGGAAATAGCTGAAACATTAATGTAATGTTTGAAAACATTAATGTAATGTTGCTAGGGTTTCTCCCCCCTTTTTTTTAACAACAAGAATCGACTTGCCCGTTTTGCCCTTTCCGGGATTTGATAGGATATCTCTGTGCATATCCAATTATGACATCAGCAATTGATACTCTGCTTGATTTTCGCGCTAATTTCTCGGAAGATAAGCACGCTTTCGTTGGGAAGTCCATCCGAATCATGACCATCCGTCATTTATTAGGATACGCAACTGAATCGTTGTAGCCTTTAGTAGGGTAATTGATCATTACCGCTTTTCAAGGCGTAAGTGATTGACCTTACCCTCTTTTCGAATTCTGCTGACTCATCTTTGGCAACTGAAGAGTCTCCACAGGGTCTATATAAACCCTGTCTTTGCCATTTGGGTTCTTCATCCCAAAAGTGTGTTTTGCCGTGAGTCCTTACGACTGTTGGCTTCAACGCTTGTTTTTCGTTGATTCATGGCAACTTCAAGTTGTGAATCCTAAGTTTGCGCTTTGTGCTATAGAAACAAGATCCACTTTATGAGGCTTATTGCTCTTTATAACCATCATAAAGAAGATGGAGATGATGTCTCATGTGTATTCGAAGAATTTTATTCGCATATTATGTTTGCAGGTCATGTTTCCGGCCGCCTCCCGGTGAGGTGCAGCGCCGAAGTGACCGTGCTACCGTCTCGTAATGAACGGCGGAATTCTCCTCCAGCATCCCTGGAGGAGGATTTCTTGCCTCTTCGTTCTTGAACTCAGGAGGCTCGTCAATGCCCTTGTCTATCATGACAAGGAACCCATCACCAGAGGAATGACTGCTTCCCCTGTTTTGCACGGCGGCATACGCCGGAATAGGAGATTCCTCCGGTGCATATCTTGATCAGACAGAGGCCTTTGTCACCTCTTGGGGTCTTGGACGTGTCTTTACCCAGATCTTGCCGCTAGGGACGTAGCGAATGACGAGTTGATCTCTTCACAGCAGCATCCCTTTTGCTATAGATCTTTGGCCGCAGATCTGTGTATTGCATAGCCGGTGTTAGGACCGGGGGTTCATCCTCTTTCAGTTAGGATTCCCTCGATGTGTTACTTCTCGCTTGTCAGCTACTTTTCGAATGTATTGTAAGCCATGTTGGCTGTGTAGTTAGATTTGAGTTTTTTCGCTTGTAAGCTGCTATCTAGACAGACAAATTGTAAGTCTTTTCGACTCATAATGATAAGTAGCTTTTGTATTATTCGCTGAACTGTTGCAACAAAATACAATTTCGCATGCGTATCGGCAAATTTCGCCTTGCATAATGCTATGTACACGTTCCGCATTTGCTATCTGCCATATGGATTCGCAGATGTTTCGTTAGATCGTTCGAGATCGTATTTACGCAGTTGTGCCGTCTTGGCAGATGGGCTTGTGATTAGCCTTCAGATTCACGTGCTATCATATCAGATAGACCTTTCTAGATCACTTAAGATCATTTTCACAATATTGCTATCATAGCAGATAGGCTTTAGTAGATCAATTAAGATCGTTCTTCACATAGGCTGCTATCGTAACAGATAGGCTTAGATGATCAATTAAGATCGCATTTTGCATAGGCTGCTATCGTAACAGATAGGCTTAGATGATCAATTAAGATCGCATTTGCATAGGCTGCTATCGTAACAGATAGGCTTAGATGATCAATTAAGATCGCATTTGCATGAGCTGCTATCGTAACAGATAGGCTTAGATGATCAATTAAGATCGCATTTCGCATAGGCTGCTATCGTAACAGATAGGCTTAGATGATCAATTAAGATCGCATTTTGCATAGGCTGCTATCGTAACAGATAGGCTTAAATGATCAATTAAGATCGCATTTGCATGAGCTGCTATCGTGACAGATAGGCTTAGATGATCAATTAAGATCTCATTTGAATGAGCTGCCATCGTGACAGATAGGCTTAGATGATCAGTCAAGATCGCATTTGCATGAGCTGCTATTGTAGCGGATAACCCATTGTTAACAGTTAAAACAAACTGCAATAAAGCAAAATTGACATCTAGCAATATGAAATTTCTCATTTGGGAGAATTCTCTTATTATAACGCTCTCATGTGGGAGAGATGAGATTACAATCCTCTCATATGGGAGAGGAGATTGTGTAAATCGTAGCCATACAAGACATTAAGCGACGTTATAATAAAACGCATGAAATGAGAGAATTCAGGGATAGTACTTCTTAATCCAGCGCATGTTGACTGAACTCGGGGTTGAGGTTGTTCCGTGCAACCTTCGTATGCTGCAGTAGCCACTGTCAAAGACTTCTGTGACCTCGAAGGGTCCTTCCCAATTGGCTGCGAACTTTGGGTGAGCCGCTTCGCGCATACAGTGGTCGGATGCGCGAAGGACCAAGTCTCCAACTGCGAACTCTCTTCGTTGGACCGTCTTATTGTAAGCGCGAGCAATTCTCTCTTGATACCGCTTGTTGGTCCTTTTGGCTTGTTCTCGCTTTTCCTCCAGCAATACTAAGTCATGATCACGTTGATTTTCGTACAGTGCGTGGAAGGCCAATCTTGCCGAATTGACTCTCACCTCCGCAGGTACCACGGCCTCGGCCCCATAGCATAATAGGAACGGTGAGGCCCCCGTGGGTGTCCTTGGAGAAGTTCGGTAGGCCCACAGAGCTATGTTTAGAGAATCAGCCCACTTCTTGTGGTCATCTGCGACCATCTTGCTTAAAATCCTTAACAGCGTTTTGTTGGTCGCTTCGGCTTGCCCGTTCCCCTTCGGGTAGTAGGGGGTAGAACATATTTGCCTGATATTGTACTCCGCTAACTTCGCAGCTACCTGGCGATTAACAAAGGGAGTACCGTTATCTGAAAGAATGGTGTTCGGGATTCCGAACCTGCATATGATGCTTTCCTGAATGAGTTGACCACAGCCAGCGCATTTGCCGTCTTTAGTGGTGTTGCCTCCACCCATTTGGTAAATAGCTCGGTCGCGGTGAGAATAAAATGATTCCCGTGCGAAGTTGGTCGAATGGGACCAATGAAGTCCAGCGCCCATGTGTGAAATGGCCATGGCGTCCCTAATGCGTGCAGATCCACGGCGGGAGTGTGCACTAGGTTTCCTTTGAATTGGCACTCCTGGCAGCGTCGCACTTTGGTGCGGCAATCAACCTCCATCATGGGCCAGAAATATCCAATGGAGAGGAGCTGCCTGCATAATTTTGCACCTCCTTGGTGTTCCACCTGATGAGAAAGGTCCATGACTTCTTGTGCTTCTCTGCCGTCTAGACATCGAAGCAAGTTGCCCTCGTGACCTTTTCGCCAAAGCAGGTCTTCCTGTACCACGTATCGAGATGCTTTCCTTTTCAATTTCTCGGCTTCTTTTCTCGATTCGGGCACGGTGCCCTGGGTGAGAAAATCAAAGAGTGGCTTCCTCCAATTTGTGTCATCATCAGTTAGAGCAACAAGTAGAGAATCTTTGATTAGTGCGCAACTCTCGCACTTCCCTTGTATCAGGGCCGCGGCTGTTGACATGTCTGTCCAATGAATGCCATATCTCTGAGCCTTCTGGTAGATTGACACCTCACTTTCTCCGCAAGCGTGTTGGTGAATTTTTTTCTAACAACAGTTGTCCCTCTCGCTCGGAGACGCATCGCATGAGTATTCCGCCGGGACCCTTGTGGTAGAGGGTGTTATCATGTATGCAGTACCCCTTGGTGAGTGCCCAGCTTTCACTGCTTGTGCCTTCTGCGATAGCTTGTAAGATTGCTTTTCTCCAGTCCGTGTCCTCCATGTGTTCGCTGTCGCACGCATCTTCTGTCAATGCTGACGATGTTCGCACTTCAATGGAGATCCTTGCGGGACATTTGTCTGTGCTGACCTTAGATCCCAAGGTTGCCAAAGTGTCTGCATGCCTGTTGTCTGCTCGGGGCTTGTGCTCGTACCTCACATCGCAGAATTGCTGTACCAGCTTTTGTACTAGGGTGCGGTAAGACAGAAGGTTGATCTCCTTCTAACCGTACTCGCCCGAGGCTTGCTTGACGATCAGCTTGGAGTCTCCCATGACCGTCAAATTGCTTACTTCTAGAGCTTTTGCTGCACGAAGCCCTGCGATAAGAGCCTCATATTCTGCTTCATTGTTTGTAACTGCGAAGTTGAGCTTGGCGGACATCTGTATGACCTCCCCATCCGGCTTGGTCAAGACTATCCCAATGACTCCGCCTTTCCTTGTTGACGAGCCATTGAAGTGGAGCGTCCAATAGGGCACGTCGATTGCATAGATTTCAGGGCCTTCGAGCTCTTCTTCGATCACGGGCTCGTGGCTGTTGTCAGGGAACTGTGCCAACAGATCCGCTACCGCCTGCGACTTGATCGCTCGCGGTCTCACGCATGTGATATCATATTGAGAGATGGTCATGTGCCATTTCGCCAATCTCCCGCCAGGGGTAGTGTGAGTTAGCAGATATCGTATGGGATCGCTCTTGGTGACCACAACTACTTTGTGTGATGCAAAATAGTGTTTCAACTTCTCTATCACAAAGAACAAGGCAAGGAAATGACGTTCGATGTCTGTGTACCTTGATTCAGCAGGTTGCACAATGCGAGAAATGTAGTAGATAGGCCTCTCTTGGCCTTCGTACTCCTGAGCCAAGAGTGCTCCTATGGATCTCCTTGTGGACGTTAGATATAACAGAAGGGGCGATCCTAGTTGAGGCGCGATCATTATTTTGGAAGATGTCAGCAGGTCCTTCAGCTTTTTGAACGCAGCTTCGTGCTCTGGAGTCCAGCTGTTAACGGCGTCTTTCTTAAGAAGAGCACTAAAACAGCAAGTGATTTCTGCAATGGCTGGGATAAATCTTC
Organism: Linanthus parryae; assembly: GCA_023055425.1. Classification (NCBI taxonomy): domain Eukaryota; kingdom Viridiplantae; phylum Streptophyta; class Magnoliopsida; order Ericales; family Polemoniaceae; genus Linanthus; species Linanthus parryae. The sequence goes on along the minus strand of JALGPY010000013.1, from coordinate 1,792,207 downwards.
GCAGATATGATAGCTTTCCCAAGAATGTTTTCAAGGCACTTTGGCTATGGGGCGGCGTCATGCCAGTGATAGCCGATACTTTCGCAGGGTCAGGTTCGATCCCTTGGCGATGAACCACGCATCCTAAGAATTTCCCTGATGTTACCCCGAATGCGCATTTCATGGGATTCATCTTCAGCTGAAAGCGTCTGCATCTATTGAACACTTTCGTAAATCCGCGAGGTGATCTGCTTCCTGCTTGGATTTAACCACGAGGTCGTCCACATAAAACTCCACCTCTTTGTGCATCATATCGTGGAATAGGGCCATCATGGCCCGCTGATAGGTCGCACCTGCGTTCTTAAGACCGAACGGCATCACTGTGTAGTTGAACACTCCCACCGGAGTGATGAATGCAGTTTTCCGAGCGTCTTCAGGGTCCATCTTGATCTGGTTGTACCCACTGAAGCCGTCCATGAAACTGAACATGCGATGGCCCGCTGTTGAATCGATAAGCAAATCGATGTTCGGCAGTGGAAAATCGTCCTTTGGGCAGAAACGATTGAGATCCCGGAAGTCCACACAGATGCGAAGCTGTCCGTTCTTCTTCACTACTGGCACGATGTTGGCTAGCCATGTGGGATGGTGATTCGGCTCTATGAACTTGGCATCCAGGAGTTTGACAATCTCCTGTTTGATCTTCACGTTAAGTTCTGGCCTGAAGCTTCTTGTACTCTGATTTACCGGCTTAGACCCTGGAATGATGTCTAAACGGTGCATGGTGATGCTTGCATCCAGACCTGGCATCTCATCATACTCCCATGCGAACACGTCCTTGTATTCAGTTAGGAGCTGCAGCAGCCCTTGCTCTTCCTCGCTGGTGAGGTCCGCACTTAGAAAAACTGGTCTTTTCTTTTCCTCGTTCGGGCTGAGGAACACTTCCTTTAGCTCTTGCTTTTGTGGTCTGGGCCTGTCTTCCACGCATTCAGGTGCTTCCTTGAGCTTCTCGTCTAGAGTGCTCTGTATTGGTTCTTTCATTACCGCGATCTGCTCGATTTGATTGATTTGCTCATGGATATCCCCATGCCCGTGTGAGGATATCCCCGCGCACCTTCATATGCGATAGCACTTCTTCCCATTGGCGTAGAAGCTCTCTATCTCCTTGCCTTCGGGGTCATGCTTTGCAATTCGCTTCAGTGTATACACATTCTTTCGATGGTATGCGATACGCGGCGCCTATTCGCGTGTAGGCGGCTTTTCCTTGGCATCTTCCCTTGTCACCATTACTCCCGCAGGTGACTGGTCCTTGATGTCCTCCCAGAGAGGCAAAGGAGTAGGGTTGAATGGTCCTGGTGTTTGCTCGTCCGCCATTTCGGTGAACCACACTGCCTCGCTAAGATGTGCTTCATCCAAGTTGAATGGATTCGTCGTAGCCGGTATCTCGACTATCCTGTCGTTCCAGATAGCTTTCATAACCTGGTGAGCCGTTGAAGGAACTGCGTCGAAGCGATGAATCCAGGCTCGACCTATGATCATGTGATACGTGGTGTTCGCGTCTATGACATAGAACTTTGCTGAGCACTTGATTCTGCCAATCTGAACGCCCAGGCGGATCCATCCGATCGTCATTCTAGAGTCGCTTCCGAATCCCATCAGCGGAGATGGACGCCTGACGATCTTGTGCTCGGGGATCCCTGCTAGCTTCAGTGTGTGGAGCGAAACGACGTTGACCGCTGCTCCTCCATCGACAAATGCTCGTTTGAACTCGACGCTATTGATGATGGCTGTTACGTAGAGAGGCCTCTGGTGGCTCGCATCTGTCTTCTTGTCGCTGGCAGAAAAGGTCATAATCTTTTCTGTAGAGAGAGACGCCCTGATGACTTTCCCGTTGGAGACTACAAGATCCTCCTCGTAGTCCTCTGCTATCCTTAAGATCGCTTTCGTCATTTCTGTCCGGCATTTCTCCGAGAAACTCATCTCGTCGAAGAATTTGTTGAAGCCGTGCGACCCTTTCATCCGGTCGGCACGCTCATCCTCTGTGTCCATGCTGTAATCCTCGTCTTCATGGACCTCGGCAATGATGGGTAGACCATCCTCTGCGACTTCTTCCAAGTCTACAATCGAGATCATGGCGACCTCTTTGCCTTTCGAGCCTTGTTCCGCATGAGCAGGAAGTGGGTTGTTGCGCACATCCTTCCTGTGATCGCTGACGATCAGCTCGCCGTTCTTCATTTTCTGGTCGAACGCAAACCTGAGCTTCTTGCATTCAGCCGTGGGGTGCATGACCTTGCCGTGATACTCGCACCACTTAGGGTCCCTCACCATCTCCTTGGAGGGTATCTTCTCGAGCGGCGGTAGGACACCGTCCTTACGCCACTTCCTGCAGAGGTCGCTTGCCTCCTCTACCGAGCATGGTAGGGGTGGTACGTCGAAGTTCACAACCTTCGCTTGCTTCTGGGGTGAAACTGTATTGACCTCAGCTTCGCGTCCCCTCTTGTAACTGAATCTCCCGATCTTGTAGGTGGTGCCGCTCGAAGATCGCTCCGGAGCGTTCTTCTTTTTCTGCCTCTCGACTATAGGCTCAATGTTCTTCGTGCATTCGATTAGCTTTGAAAACGTAGGTGTTTGCAAATTGATGAGCATACCTTTATATTCATCTCGCATGCACTGCAGGCATATCTCTACGAGCCGGCTTTCGAGCATTGGATCTTTGCACTCCAAGGATTTCCCTGAATTTCTTAATGAAAGTGATCCCGTCCTCCTCGCGCTTCTGATACATCCGCGAGAGATGGATCATCGTCACCTTTTCTTCCATCTGGAAGAACTTGGTGTAGAACTTCTGGACCATGTCGTCCCAAGTCTTCACGGATCCGGCTTCCAACGTTCGGTACCATTTGTACGCTACGTTCCCTAGAGATTTCGGGAACTCTCGTATCAGTAATTTGGGATCGGCTCCGTATGGTCCCATGACATCGATGAAACGCATGACATGCTCATGAGCGTTTCCGTTGACATCCTCGAACTTGTCCCATTTAGGAGCCTTATACCCCGCCGGGTTAGGCATGAGATAGATCTCTCGTGGAATGGGTGGATCGTTGTCTAGCTTCGGGATAATGGTATCCGCGAATGATTGATGAGCCAGAATAGTGTCCATGCGCTTCTGCAGAGACGTCATGCACTCTGGAATGCTTCCTTCGGTAGCTGAAGGAGGGGTTGCTGCAGGTGGAGGCGACACATATGCCGTCGAAAGATTGGGAACATATTGACTACTCGCATTGCCCCAGATCGCCGTTGGAGGAGGCAAAGGGTACTGCAGAGTCGGGTTGGATGCCAAAGCCGAGGGCTGAGGAGTGTGAGCAGTGAGAGGCAACATCTGAGCTGTTGACCCCTGAATCGAAGGCAGCTGCGTAGTCGCCGGTGGGGTCTGCAGATTAGGGTTGGGAGGTGTGGTTGACACTCCCAGTCCCGGAGCAGTAGGGGCTCCTCCTCCTTGAGGGACGGCGGTGGATGATTAAGGATTTGGCGCAAGGGTGCCCAGAACGGCCAAGATACGTTCTAGTTGCGCAGACTGAGCTTTAAGAGCTTTCGCCTGACTTTGGACAGTGGCGTCCAAAGACTCTAGCGTCGGTGTCTCACCGGGAGTGGTAGGAGTACGGTGGTTGCTTTTGTTGGTAAGTTCACGTCGGGTTCACCAAAATGTGCACAAGAGATTCCGGCGGGGAGACCTCCGTGTACACTGTATGTATAGGATCAGAGATCGCACAGGAAGAGTGGGGTTGTGTGTAGGGAGAGAGTAAGGCAGTAGTAATGTCTGGGAGAGAGACAGAGGTTCGGCAGAGCTTCCGCGTATGGCAAGTGTGTCCTCCTTTGTATGGAAAGGTTAACGTCCTATATATAGCAGGGAACGTGACCGTTATAGTGTTGTTAATGCGCCCATTAATGGCGGCTTAATTGGCTTAACCATAACGGCACGTTCGTCCGAGTATATAGGGACCGTTACAGCACGTGGTGCGCGAATACCTGAACCGTTACGAGGTTGACCGGGTTTGACCGGATTGACCGGGTTTATGGAGCTCGTGCCATAGATCTCTCAAAACAGTTACTCAAGGTCGCGCGCGGGCTTGGCTTGCAGGCGACAGGGCTTACTCTAGCCTCCAAACCACTAAGTCCCGACAAGTCCCGTGCAGTGGTATGCGAGGGCTCTGTCTCGCAGCCCCCACATGGATCAGCTCGGCTGGTGATCCAGTGTGTGTGGAGCACAATATGGTGTGCTGGATGGTTGCCACGTGGCCAAGATCTGTCAGCTCAGAAAGCACTATCTATAGCTATGAAGATGATTTTTTTTCTCAAAATGACCCTTTCTGAGTCTAGTTTCAAAATATGCAAGAGTTAAAAATCTTCACAGAGACAAAATTTGGAGATAATCTAACTCGTCAGATTGTATCAACATGCAATTTTTTCAAAAATCAACAAGAATGTTTTATTAGTACATGAAATTTAAGAGGACATGATTCTTACCCAAATAACATCATTTTAAACATGAAACAATATTTTTATCACGCCCTTGACACAAATTATCAAAATGTTCTTGACATTCAAATGCAGCTACCAAGAAATTCACAAAGTGCATGTGGGTTCTAGTTTGAGTTTCATCAAACATTAAACATTCAAGTGTCAATGTCATGATCTAAGCATGAAAATGAAGAATCAAGTATGGGAGTGAAAACATCTAAGATGAAATTTCATCAATCAAAGCTTAACATGAACATGCAAGTATGAATTCAAGCCTAGAAGAAACTTTACCCCAAGATTCAAGAAGATGGTGAAAAAGTTAGTGGAATTTGCCGTCAATGCTTCAGAAGAATGGTGGAAAAACTCCCCTCCATGATCATACTATACTTGGACTCAAGTTTTTCATTATTTGGAGAAAAACAAAATGAAGTTTTGATGGTGTTTTTTTGAGGTGAACACCCAAAACCGGGAATGATGTGAAGGAAAGAGCGAAGAAAGGTAGTATGAGTGTTCTTGAAGAGGGAAAATGAAAAGAGATGAGAATGGGAGAAATGAGATTGATGGTGGAGGTTGGTGGTATTAGATGTAAATACAAGATGTGTCTTTGACTTGGTTGAGTGGAAGGAGGATTGAAGTGCAATTTAAAGTCTCCCAACAACATAGTTGGGGTAGAGTTGGAATAACAAGAAAATGAGGGTGGACATGAAAGTACAAGAAATTGAGGGTAACTCTAATATTCCATATACAAGAGGAGTATAAATAAAAGATACAAAAAATGAGGGGTAAAAAAAGATTTTGAATTACTATCTAACACATAAAAGATAAATTTTACATTAAAAGGAAATTACCAATAACTCCAAATAAACTACTATGATTATAAATGTCAAAAATGAAATTTTTTAAATTAAAGAAAACAAGTCAAGAATAAGTATGACATAGTATTATTATTTTTTTGATACTCGATTATTTGATTTACCGAATTTACAAAATTAATCTTAGCTAAATACGACGTATTACACCAGCTCCACGCCCGGAGCCCAAATCTGCTTTCTCGCCAAGAGCACGAATTCCCTCCCTCCAACTCTTAGAGAACGTAGTCAACCTCGAAAGTTGTTGCATCTACAACAAGATCTGCAGATGCCTTCCTTTTCGGACAGTCATTCTTCCAATGACCTTTCGCCTTGCAGAATGCTCTGACATCCTTTGTTAACATAGTGTATGATTTTGATGTAGGATACGCGGCGAAAATACAACAATAATTTCCTCATCAAATCCCTCCTTGAATCGCATGTTAATCCATCAAAATGTGATAAAGGAAGACAATGGTGTACCTTGTTTGTTTGTATGATCACAACGAAGAATTGTGTCTGCATGTCTACGGTATCCACACCTAGGACTGCCAACTGGAATCACCTTTCACGACTTGTGCTAGGTACGTTGAAGAGGGAAGCATAAAGATCAGGCAAACAGGATCCAAAGGTGGTCGATCCACCTTGGAGGCGACAGGGTAGGGAGGCCTACGGGTAAGGGGCGGCTCCTTGTTGGGGTCTCTCTCCTTTCTCTCTTATTTCTCTTAATGACAACTAATCAGAAATAATAAGCTAGGGTTGCCATTTTATAGTTAATAACTCCTTATTAACTAAAAACTTGCGACAATAGTAATCATGTCCATACACGGATTAGTGCACTTTAAAACATAGTCCAACTAACTTTGCACGTGGTTTCTTTTTGATCCTTTTAATGAATTAGTCCAACTAATTAATATTCATATCCAGTTTAATCATTTCGGTGTGTGACCCTGTAGGTTCCCTTTAAATTGGTAGTAACGATTTCAAACATAGAGAGGTCTCTAGAAACACATATATGCAATCCAACTAATATAAATAGTTAGTGATCTGACAAATCATGTGCCCAATGTTATCGTGTTGTATATGTCCATTTGTCACCATATCCGGATTAGAAACGAGACATAATTATCACACTTGTATATCCAATCCATTGTTTCTCGATTCTGGGAGTAGGCTTATCTGTACATATAACATCAATATTTCATATTGATTTATCTAAGTATGGACCGGCATTCCATAAACACTATCCCTCGATTGGTCGTTGATACTTTCTCTAATTATGTGGGAGGGACAAATCCTCTCTACGTTACTACCATCTCTCAGCTTGCTTCCAATAATGTCTAATTACCATCTTTATAGCGTAGGGTTTTGATACGTATTACGCAACTGGAAAAGAATAAATTAATTCTGTTCAAGACCCTCCATGAATCGCAGGACAAGCCATCATAACCTGGTAAGGGTATAATCGTTTTGTACCTTGTTTGTCTAGAAAATCACTCCAGTATAATGCTATCCACGTCTCTATCAATATCCACGCCTAGGATTGCACTGGAGTCCTTCCAACATCTATGTGCTAGAAACAGGAGGAAAGAGGAAGAAGAAGATCACGCAAAATGAGGCACCATAGGCCGACGCGCCTCACGAAGCCCACGGCGCAGAGAGTGGCGGACGGGGAGGGGGGTGGGGGTTTCGGCCTCCTTTCCTAAATCCCTCTCCTTGCTTTTTTATTTCTCTCTAATGAGACTCTTGTGAAAATATTTAGTTAGGAGTGTCCTTATATAGTTAATAACTCCTTATTAACAACATATTTTCCCCAATACTAATCATTTCCATACACGGATTAGTCCACTTTGCTACTTAGTCCTACTAAGTTTGCTTTTGGTTTCATATTGATCCTACTATTTAATTAGTCCTACTAATTAATTACCAAGTCTAGTCTTATCGGTAGGGGGTGTCACCCAACTAATAGAAATAGTCAGTGATCCGACAAATTTGGTGACCAATGTTACCGTATTGTATCATCCATTTGTCTCTATATCCGAATTGGACATGACACATACAATTTACACTCGTATATCCAACCATAGTTTCTCGATCCTGGGAATAGGCTTATCCATGGAGATAACATCAATACCCCATATTGATTTATCTGATTCTAGCCAGAGATTCTATAAGCACTACCCCTCGAGTGGCCGTGGATATTTACTCCCACTATGTGGGAGGGACAAATCCTCATTACATCACTACCATCTCTAAGCTTGCTTCCTATTATGTCCCATAACCTGCTTTATTGCCACCCATTCATGGCGCAACGTTTGACGATATCAAAACACAATACTCCACAACTAGAATACCTAGTGACTTCAAGTCTAAGGACCACAATACTGTTGTCACTACGAGAAGCACTTTTGACTTGTACATAACTTATATGTATCCTTCTCGTGGCGATTCATTCTAGTATACCATTACCCCTAATGCATACCCATGTGCTAGACTTGATATCCCCATATTAATTTACCCACAATACTATTGTCACTAAGGACTTCATTATATTAAATATCTCCATAAATAATACAATGATTATTCTAGCCAAAATTATGTTCATACTAAATAAGATTGCCTCTAGGGCAGCTATTCCAACAGTCTCCCTCTTGCACTAGAGCCTATCGGGTGCATATCGTATGCCTATAGATCTAGTGCGCCCTTCATGCTTACGCTGAACAAGCGGCTTCATAAATAGATCTGAAAGATTTTCATCTATAGTAATCTTACATATCTTCAAATATCCTCTATCGATAATTTGTCGAATATGATGGAATTTCCTGAGTATTTGCTTGGATTTTTGGTGTCACCTGGATTCCTTGGATTGTGCGATCGCCTCAGTGTTTTTACAATACAAATCAATTGGAACCACAATACTGGGAACCACACCAAGCTCTGTAATGAACAGCCTATTTTACTGCACCCGATGCAGCAATGTACGCAACCTCAATTGTAGAATCCGCAACCGCCTCTTGCTTGGAACTCTTCTAGCTCACAACTAGTTCATTTAGGCAAGACACAAATCCTGACTGTGATCTGAAATCATCTCTATCGGTTTGGAAGCTTGCATCCGTGTAACGCGTTACACTTAGCTCTTCCTCTCCTCCATATATCAAGAATGCATCCATAGTTCTTCTCAAGTAGTTAAGGATATTCTTGACAGCAATCCAGTGACTCTAACCCGGATTAGACTGGAATTTGCATGTCATACTCAACGAGTATGACACATCGGGTCTAGTACATAACATGGCATACATTATAGATCCTATGGCTGAAGCATACTGAATCCTACTCATGAGGTTCTTTTCAATCTCATTGGAAGGAAAATCATCCTTCAAAAGGATGATCCCATGCGACATGGGAAAGAATCCTATCTTGGAGTCTTGCATCTTGAACCGTTTCAACACCTTTTTTATATATATAATATGACTTAAGCCAATCAGCTTCCTCGTTCTATCGCTATAGATCTTGATACCAAGTATATAAGCTGCATCCCCTAAGTCTTTGACTGAGAAACACTTTGTAGGGTTTTGATTCATGGATGCGCAACGGAAACATAAACAAACAAATTACCATGCAAAACCCTCCAAGTACCACAAGTCAAGAGACATAACGATGGTAAAGGAAGAAATCAATAACACACCTTAGGGTTCTCCTTTGATGACTTCAAACGCGAATTGTGTCACGTTCTCTATGGTTGATCCACGCCTAGAGTTGATCCTAGAATCTCCCAAGTCCTTGGTGCTAGCCCGGAAGAGGAATAGGAAGAAGAATCACGCAAAACGAGACCCAAAAGGAGGGTCTCGGCCTCCTTTGTGGCCGACGGGATGGGCGGCGCCAAGAGGGGCGGTCGGCTCCTCTTGTTGCTTGCTCTCTCTCCTTTTGTTCTCTCCCACTCTTTTTTATGTCCAATAATGAGCATAAGTTATATATATTTTTTATGTCCAATTCTATGTACTGTGTGACCCCATAGGTTCTATCTAGTTGGTAGCAACTATTTGCTAATATGGAGCGGTTTCTAGCAAAACATCCATTCTAGCCAACTAATAGAATAGTCATCTTGACAACCTTTATACAAGAAATTGTCTCATCCCTTTGTCTCTATATCCGGATTTGACACGAGACATACAAGTCACACTCGCATATCCAATCCATAGTTTCTCGATCCATGGGAATAGCCTTATTCGTACAAATAACATCAATATCCCATATTGATTTATTTGAGTCTGGCCAGACATTCTATAAGCACTATCCCTCGAGTGGCCTAGGATATTTTCTCCCGTTATGTGGGAGTGACAAATTCTATCTACGTCCAATACGATCTCTAAGCTTGCTTCTCATTGTATCCAGTACACGCCTTTATAACTACCCAGTTACGGTGTAGCGTTTAACGCTACCAAAATCACAATAATCCACAACTAGAATATCTAGTGACTTCAAGTCTAAGGATGACAATACCATTGCACCGCGAGAAGCGCTTGAGACTCAACATAACATGTATGTAGCCTTCTCGGAGATGGGTCAATCCAGTGCAACATTCCCTAATGCACACCTATGTGTTGGATCATGATATCTCCATATCAATCCAACCCCAAACTAGTATATAGATGATTGTCCCATTAATCATTATACTGGACTAGGGATATTTAAGATAACAACACAATTGTAAATCTAAGGAATTCATTATATTAAATATCAAATAAATAATAAATGAATTTCTAGCCACAAATAAATTCATACTAAACTAGATTGCCTCTAGGGCATCTTTCCAACACACTTCCCTAGCCAATATTTAACAAATTGCAAGGTAGGAATGTCATTTCCAATGAGTAAAATGTCCTCCACATAAAAGACCGGAAACACAACAGAACTCCCACTAACCTTCTTGTAGACACAAGGTTCATCTCCTTTCTTGATGAAGCCAAACTCTTTAACCGCTTCATCAAAACATAGATGCTATTTCCTAGAAGCTTGCTTCAACCCATAAATGGATCACTGCAACTTACACACTTTATGGGCATGCTCAGGATCCTCAAGGAGGTTTCGATACAGAAATGCTATTTTGACATCCATCTGCAAAATCTCATAATCGTGATAAGCTGCATTAACAAGTAAGATACGAATGGATTTGTTCTTCGCGACTGGGGAAAATGTTTCATCATAGTCAATACCATGAATCTGACTTAATCATTTTTCCACCAAACGGCTTTATCGGCAATCACATTGCCATCCTTGTCAGTCTTCTTCTTAAAGACCCACTTGCACCCTATGGGCCGAGCCCCTTGGGGTGTTTCAAACAATGTCCATACTTTGTTGGTATACATGGATTCCATGTCGAATCTCATGGCTTGAAGCCACTTTTGAGATTCTGGCCCTTTCATGGCCTCCCCATAGGTAGTAGGCTCATCATCTATGAGTAGTGCGTCATCGAGCTCAGTAAAGATAAGTCCATACCTCTCTCGCTTCTGACGGACCCTACTCGATCTACGAATTTCTCGTGTTACTTGAACAGGTTCCTCCACAACATCTTGCGATTCTTGTTCATGTTCCATAGTAGGATCAGCGGTTTGTGGTTCTTGAACTTCTTCAAGTTATACTGTCCTCCCACTGGCTTCTTTAGAAACAAATTATCTTTATAGAAACACACAGGTACGGGCAACAAACAATTTTTTTTTGGCTGGATTGTAAAAGTAATATCCCTTCGTTTCCTTAGGGTATCCCACAAGCTTACACTTATCCAACTCATGTTCGAGCTAGTGTGTTTTAAACGCTTTACACAGACATCGCAACACCAAATTTTCCTAAAGCGCCTCCCATTCCACATCTCATATGGAGTCTTCATGACATATTTGGATGGAACACGGCTAAGGGTAAAAGTTGCACATATTAGAGCGTGTCCCCAAAAAGATAATGGAAAATCAGTTTGACACATCATCTATCGAACCATGACCAACAAAATTTGATTCCTCCTCTCGGACACACCATTCCACTGTGGCGTTCGGGGTGGAGTGAGTTGGGACAAGATTACACACTCTCTAAGATAGTTATAAAACTGTTGGCTCAAGTATTATCCTCCACGATCAGATCGTAGAGCCTACTACTCTTGCCAAGCAGCTTCTCTACTTCATTCTTGAATTCTTTGAAATTTTTAAAGGATTCAAATTTGGCCTCATAAGGTACAGAAAACCATATCTACGGAAGTCATTAGTAAATGTAATGAAATAAAGGTAAAAACATCCGCTAGGCGTGGAAAATGGCCCACATACATTAGTATGCACGAGAGCCAATTGCTCACTGGTCCTCTTACCTTTCTTCTTGAAAGGGGATTTTTTCATCTTTCCCAATAAACAAGCCTAACATGTCTCATATGATTCATAATAAATGAGTCTAGGAATCCATCCTTATGTAGTCTAGAGATCCGTTTTTCGTTTGTGTGGCCTAAAGGACAATGCCATAAATAAGTATAATTTTAATCAGTAGTTTTAATCCTCTTACCATTAATGTTATAGACGGAGTTATCTAGATCAAGGATATATAATAATTTAGACAATAAAGCATTTCAATAATGCAAACCGTCAAAATAAATGGAGCAGCACTTGTCCTTTAGTTTAATAGAAAAACCTATCTTGTCCAAACAAGAAACAAAAGTAACATTTCTGCTCATAGCTGGCACAATATAACAATTGACTAATTCTAAGATAAGTCCTGAAGGTAAAGATAACTCATAAACGCCTACGAATAATGCACCAACTCTTGCTCCATTCCCCAAGCGCAAGTCTATATCACCTTTAGCCAGTAGTCTGCTTCTCTTTAGAACCTGCACATTTCGACAAATGTGAGATCCACATCCAGTATCCAATAACGAAGATGAAGAGACAAACAAATTGAAATCTATAACAAAAATACTGGTGGTGGCTGAATCACTATTCCAAGCCTTTTATCTTCCCGATATTTTGGGAAGTTCCTTTTCCAGAGTCTGGACTGACTGTAGTAGTGACACTCACCCTTAGACACGTCCCCATATTGCTTTAAGGTTGTTTCCTTGGATTTTGCTACTTTCTTTCTCTTTCCTTTGGAGGAAGATGCAACTCGTTTATCTTTCCTTTATTGAAATCATTATGTTATAGTTCATGATTAAATTGCTATAACTATCAGGCAATGATTCCAAGGTGAGATCAGCGGCCAAATCTTAACACACCGGAAACCCCTTACGTGTGAGACTCTCCAATTACCCGATCATGCGTAGTACATGAGGCCCCATCGGGTTTCTCTTTTACAGATGACACTTGAACAATGCATTAGATACTTCATACCGTTCATGCCTTGCCTGCTCTTGGAAGAGCTACCTCAAATGTATGATCATATCATACGCCCCATGTTCTCATGTTGCTTCTGAAGCTCAGAGTTCATGGTGCAAAGCATCAAGAAAGTCACATCATTAGAATCGTCAACAATCTTCTGATGTGCCTTTATAGCGGAAGCAGTATTATTTTCATGAACTGGCACGTCTAGAATGTACAATTTTGTTTCTTGCTTGAGAACAAATCTCAAGTTTTTATGTACCAGTCTAGAAAATTAATTCCAGAAAGCTTGTCATTCTCAAGGACTGATCGTAGAGATTGTGATGAAGTCGATGGATAGTTTTCCATTGAAATTATATAAAACGAGAAATATACAATTTTATTATTTTGGGAATAAATGACTACATTTAATAATGGCTAGATTATTAAACATAGTTCCCACTTTTTTCTCGGATTAATAAATTTCACTATCAATGTGGAAAATATCATGTATATTTTCTAGTGGGCCAAGATCCATATTTCACCTTTTTCTTGAGTTTGCTTTGGCAAGTCACACAAGAATTAGTTATTTAGGCAGGAACAGCTTCCAATTGAATCCAATTCAACTTAATTCAATTTGGCGAATAACTCCTTATTTAACTATCCCATAGATAAATGATTTCTCAACTTCTTATTCAAACGGATAAGTTCTCTGCGTTCTCTAGTGAGAGAAAGTTAGAGAGAGTACTCCTTGTGAGTTAAGCGGTCTTGCTCCGGCAAGCTTTCTTCAGACCTATCCTCTTCAAATCCCACTTCTATCGATCATCAATTCCAGTCTCTGTGATCACCGTTGGGATTGCCGCCGGGCTCGCCGCCGCAGCTCTTCCTGGAAGCGGCGACCCCCCCCCCCCCCCACTTGCTCCTTGTTCTTTGTTTTTTGACTCTCTTCTTTAGATCTGGGCATAATGCTCTCCATTTGTGGGCTTTCATCGGAGGTGCGTGATGTTTCTCATATGATGTGGTGTTGGGGTCTGTGATTTGTGCCGCTCTTGTTCAAGAACCAACATTACCCTTCACCATCTTCTTCATCTTTTCCGATCTGAGACGATAAGGTGTTGGGGCCTGTCATCATTGTTTGAAGTGGTGATAGATGATGATTGCAATCAAACAGGGCAGTTGTTGGATGGGATTCCTAACTGGCCCTAAGGGACATTCGCTTGCAAAGATGTAGTTCAAGTTTGAGGGATACCTGAAAAGAAACCTAAAAGATCCCAATGTGAAAGAAATTTGAGAATGGGTGAACTCTTTTGGGGTATGTCTCATATCCATCATAGGCCTCTAGATTTTCCAATGGGAAGAGAATGCAACGGAGGCAAATGAAAAGCACTGGTGTCAGCTTTCTCTGGCCCAGATCTTTTAGGCTATGTTATGGGGCCAATCTGTTCAAGGGCGGATTTTACAAGAGCTATCATGGATGTGTCTACAAAAGTGAGTTTCCGGTGGTGTTTCGGTGGCCGGAGGTGCAGCCGGTGACTCCGGTTGTTTCCTCTTGTATTTTTTGAAAAGCAAAAGTCAGCAAGTAGAAGTGTGATGGTGTTCTACTTTCAAGATTTATTGGAAATGTCCACTGTATTTTTTTTTCTTTTTTATCTTTTGCTCTTTTCTAGAGCATGGTATTTCCTTTAGAGTTGGTGGGTTTTACAACTCTGCATATTACTTGATGTTTTCCGGTCTTGTATTGGCTGTGATAGCTTTTCATTTTAATGGAAACTATAGATTTCGGAAAAAAATCCCATAGATAATCCTAATTGCCTTGTCTCTAGGCTTTCAATCCTATTGAAATAGCCTATATGCGCTCAACCTCTTACTTCAACATTTGCACATTACTTGCTTGTGCCATCGCGCCATCTTATAAATAATCAAATCGCCTTGCTTTGGCAAGCCCGAATTTAATATATTATAGTTTTGACGAGTGTTTAAGCAACGAGAAGGCAAAAACACAATATTTAAAGTGAGGGATTTTTACCTTTTAATTTTATATGTTTTGTTGATCTATATAAACTAATCTACTTATTTGGGTTGGGCAGTCCCAAAATAAAAGATCCGGGTTTTAATTATTATCTTGTTATAATATGCATGCTTCATCCATACACAAAAAATAAATAAAAGACAATAAATAAACAACCACAAACAATATGTAAACTTGTGTGGATGTGGCCTCCTAAAACTAAGATATTCCCACACCAATGAGAATATCTATAAGCCCTAAAAGCAGCAAGCTCATCTCCAAGTGCCTCCATCTTTAGTCCATGCGCCTTAGCTTGTGGAATGTCGCCTTCATGGGGTTTCTTCAATTTTTAAGATTATTCCCCATGTCTTGGCTATCATCTAACTATCTAATACTAGCTAGTATCTATATTAAATAGAGAGATCTCACGAGTTGAGGAGAAGACGACACGTAGGCCGCAAAACTTAATTATGTTAATTACAATAAAACAAACAACAAAAATAAACATCAAAAACATCCACATCAAATGCCACATCCAATCACCATGCAGAAGCACATAATACAGTTAAAATCCAATTTTAACGCACTTGGTCAATCTTAATTGAACTTGGGATTTTCTAGGGACAAAACGGTCCAAGGATTCGCACAAATCACATTGCTCGAAACCCCAAAGGACCGCCCAGACCGTGACTCTCCGGCCGGCCTGGCCCCCACGGTCCAACCAGAGGCTTGGCCAAACCGGGTAGGCCACACAGCCTCGGTCTGCGCGCGCAAGGAGGGGGCGGTCAACCCTTTAGTCGAACCCCTTGAGGTTGTTTCAAAAAACATCTCCTTCCTTGTGTCATTGTTTTCAATTGATGAGAAGAAAAAATTCCTTTTACCCCAATTGAGTCCTAACCCTAGATTTTTCAAATCACTAAAAGACACAACATATGTGAACGAAATTCACATTTTTACACGGTATGTAAAATTCGATCATTCTCTACTGAATCATATTCAATTTACATCAACATGCCAATTTCAAATTTAACGCAAAAAGTTACAGTTACGGTGTAAAATAGACAGAAAAGTAACTCATAAAACTACTTTATGCGCTAAGACCTGTGGCCCTGATACAACTGTAGGGTTTTGATACGAATTATGCAGATGAAAAGCAGTAAATTAATTCCGTTCAAGACCTTCCATGAATCACAGTACAAGCCATCATAAAGTGGCAAGGGTATAATCGTAGTACCTTGTTTGTCTTAAAAATCGCTCCATGTAGAATGCTATCCACGTCTCTATGACTATCTACGCATAGGATTTCACAAAAGTCCTTCCTACGTCTATTTTCAAGCAAAAGGAGGAACGAGGAAGGATCACAAAAAACGAGGCACCATAGGCCGTGATAACTCTGTTTACGGTGTTATATTTACAATTAAATTCCTACCGTTTTGTGTAATTTCCGTGTAGAATATGTTAGAAATATACAATGAACTTGAGTAAATTAAACAAGTTTAGCTATTTATGCTTAATCGATAAATTCGGGCGTTTCAGGCGTTAAATTGGGTTTTATTTGTCACATTTGATCGCATCGGTATGTTTCGTGTTATGTTCGATAGGAAACAGAGCTTGCGAGATTGAATGGAAAGGAGATGCGAACTTCGGAATTGAGACGAAGCTCAAAAGATAGCTAAGAAAGATGAAGAATAAGAGACAACAATATGCTGCAATCAAACCTCCATGACCCAACCAACCACAAACCCACACAACAACTATCACCATGAATCACCAGTGCCACAACTCATCACATTCAAACTTTTCACAACTTCTTGCTAACCAATTATCACCATTACCACCACTGCCAATTCACTATCAGACCTATCCCTCCTATCACCCAAACACCACAGTGCCACCACCCCTACAAACCTGAACCCGAACCTTACTCCATGACAAACCATAACAACCAATTACATCCTCCTAAACCCATGGATTTCACCTACAAACAAACCTAAAAAACCAACAGTTCCACCAAAACAACCACCATTACCATTTCCTTTAACCATATGCTAGCAACCTACGATTCCCCCACATTCGCAGTAGCTACTTACCATCACCAAACAGCCAATTCCACAACTTACCATACACTTCCACCTTCAGCCAATACACAATTTCACCATCTAATAACAGAACCTACTTCAAAATTAAAAAATGAACCCTCATCATCTCCATTCAGACCATAAACCCAGCAGATTGTAGAACATGAAAACCAATACTCTAAATACCCAGAACCACCGTTCAACACCACCAGGATCTGAAGACATTCAATCAGCCATGGCCGCAAAACAAGCATCAGGAGCACAAGACAAACCCTCCTTCTGATCGCAACAGAGGAGAAGAATAAGCAGCAGAAGCGCAATAGCATAATCAGAGAAGAAAAGGGAGAAGAAGAAAGAACCCAGCTGATCACACGACCTCATCACTTGGTCGTGCGATCAGAAGCCGTACTTGGAAGATTTTTGGGTGAAAAAAATGAAACTTCACTGTTTATATGATCTGAACTCCTGGTCGCGCGATCAGGCGCCAAGAACAACCCAGATGACAAGACCAAGGAGGCTGATCGTGCGATCTTATGTAGCCAACACACAGGAAAAACAAAAACAGCGGGTTGTTTCTTTTATTTTGAGCCCTAGGGTTGGGATTTTTTCTCACAACTTTGTAGGGGGCAAAACTGCAAATATAGGAATCTCACATCAAGTGAACCCACGTTTTTTGATTAAGAAGAGGACAGGGGGTTGTTCTTTAGGGATTTCACGCCATTCAAGAAGAACTAAAGAAAGAAGACGAAGACGACGAAGCTCCAATTTCGCGTTTGATCTCTTCCCTCTCTCGTTTATTCAATTTTATAAATAACTTTGTAAAGCTAGACAAGATTATGTCTAGCTAAATCTCTCATAGCTAGATAGTTCATGGAGAACTTAGGGTTTCTCTCTTAGACATATTTTCCGGATTATGAGTTTATTTCACGTTTCTTGAAACTTAATTCTATGTGTGATTTGATTCATTGACACGTTCTTTTTCTTAATTCTTAGTATGATTAGATTGATCACCTACTTGTGCTAGTTGTCTAAATTGATGCGCGACAGTGATCAAAGTTTAGATTCGTGAAGAACGTGTTGGCATTCTCGTAGTTTCTTGAGACCGACAGGAGATAGAGACTTGAGTGACCAATTGTGGGTAGATTCGGTTGGACCTAGTTAAGATTGGGTGATATCGGTGGACCGGCAGGACCCGGTGAACGAAACTTGCTAGCTGACTTGAACAGAACGGTAGACGGAGGTTGACCGACAGGACCTGAAGTAAACTGTTACGTAGAATCACATGATATTGAGAGAAGATTGTGATAGCCATTAACCGGTTTAATTAATCATGCATATAGTGTTGTAAAACGTAGTCCGGATTCGTCTAAGTTCCCTAAGGGAACCTGAATTTTCTAGTTGTTCTCCATATTCGTATTCTTCAGAAAATCACAAAAATATCAGTTTAGTTTTTAATTTAAATTTCAGTCACTTGTTTGAGGGTGACGAACTCTTAAATCAACCAATTCTTCCTCCGCTTACTTTAACTTTAAATTATTTTTCTAGCTAAATAATCTTAAGACTGACCATGTGGGTTCGACAACCTGAGCTTAATACTCATCTTTATTACTTCGACCGTGCACTTGCGTATACACGTAAGAAATCGTGTCAAGTTTTTGGCGCCGTTGGCGGGGACAGCGGTAGATTGCTTAGATAGAAATTAGTTTGGAGTTTTATTTTATTGTTATTTTTGTTACTACCAGTTACCTCACGGGTGTGCTAGTGTTGTGATCACAAACGATGGCAGACGGCGAAGAGCCGCGCAACCCTACTCGAGAACAAATGGAAGTTATGTTAGCTGAGGCTAAAAAGATAATACAGGAGGCAATGGCTAGGAAACAATCAAAACCATATAACAAGTCTGGGAAGACCATAATCCAGGCATTTGAGGCGGATCTCAAGGGAACTGAACGAGCAATTGTGGTACCAACAATTCAAAGACATATTTGGCAAGCAGTTAATATTTGAAGTCCTTGAAATGAATCTCAGGTCCTTGGAATCAAAACAGATAGTAGAAAGAATGATGATAATTTACAAGGCCTTGAAATGAATTTCAAGTCCTTGAACTGAAAACCTGTTTTGTGCAGCAAATAAGCTAAGTATATAACAACAATATAAATGCAAGAGACACAGAGATTTATACAGTTCATTCCACTTGGACCTACATCTATACCTCAGGGAATTGATGTCTGCATGATTTTCAACTCAATTCTTATTAATCAAAAGCTAAGCCCTTGATCTCAAGCACAGGGAGTTCCCTTACTCTGTTACAGGTTGTGGTTCTCACTAACCTATCTAGTACCTCTCCTAGCAATCAGATTCAACAAGAATTCTTTATTGTTCACTTGAACAACTCACGAGAATAAGATGTAAGAAGTATTATCTATATGATATAAAAATATAGATTAGAAAGAACTACTCTGAGAACTGATGAAGCAGTTGAATGTCCAGTGATCTTCTGATGAGTGGATTGGGTGAAATGAATCTCCTATTGTGTAGCTTGTCAATCCTTGAGAATGTCTATGTTCATTATCTTCTTCAATTTTCTTCAGTCATTCCCTCTTCTGCAGCTAGTTTGAATTGCAGATTTTCAGGATCTTCTCAAAACAAACTTTTCTAAAAATGAGCAGCATATCTAAACTTGTGTAACAGCTCTTCCTAACGTCTAGTTTTTTCGTATCTTCAAAGATATTGACTTCATCTTGTAGCTAAGTATGTTAGTAAGGTCCATAAATGTTTTCACAATCACATAATCAATCTATCAACCCAATTTCCTTTTCTACAAGAACACAGTTTAGGAAATAGTCCCTGAAAAATAGGTAACTACTTATCCCGGCAAAAACTTATTCAAACAAATACATTAGAAACAGTTTAGAGTATCAAAATGGTTTTTCATTAATCATCAAATAACACGTAATCAATCATAGGGTATCAGGAGTCATATTAGAATAAAAAGCTCCCCCTAAGTTCATGTTGTATACTACAGTGTATATTTCAAACCTTTGAAAACTGTTCCAAGGCCTTGAAAAAGACAAGCTTTGTCAAAGCCTTTGAAACAAGAAGAACTTACAATCTCCCCATTGATGAAAGACAAAACCACAATCTATTTGAAAAATGGGTCTCTGCAAAAAATATTCATTAGAGCATATCACAATAACCATGATAATAAACTATAACACAAAATATCTAAACAATCCAACTTATTAAACATTTAAGCAGCAAAATCCAGCAAATCGTGCTGATCTACAGAAGATCTCTAATGCAGCAAAAAGGTACCAAAAATAAACAAATAAACACCTAAATTACTCCTCTTTTTTACTTTCATCAAAAAATAATGAGAAAATATTGGATCTATGTTTTGAAAACTTAAAGAAAAATAGGTTTTAAAAATAGAATTTTTCAAGACTTGGAAGAGGGATTCAAGGCCTTGAAAAAGATAGAAAGAAGAGGCAATAATTAGGGGGTTGGGTCTCCATCTCCCTTTGGCTCATAATCTTCTTCACCACTGTCTTCTTCATCATCCTCATCATCTTTTAGTTCTTCTTCTTGAGCAGCTTCATCACTAACATCACCAACCACTTCATTAGAAAAAAGATCTGCCTCAGTCATTATTT
Organism: Linanthus parryae; assembly: GCA_023055425.1. Classification (NCBI taxonomy): domain Eukaryota; kingdom Viridiplantae; phylum Streptophyta; class Magnoliopsida; order Ericales; family Polemoniaceae; genus Linanthus; species Linanthus parryae. The sequence goes on along the minus strand of JALGPY010000013.1, from coordinate 1,771,807 downwards.
CTAGAACGATTGTCTCCTTTTTCTTTTTCTTAAGATCCTTGATCAAAATCCCTGAGTCTGGACTGTCAGCATCACCTTGTTCCTGTCCTTCACCACCCTGTTCTTGAACTACTTGTTTCCGTGTGTCCACTACCCCTGCAGCCTCATCTGGAGTAGTACGCTCACTGAATAAGTCTTTGGTCGAACCAACCTTCTTTGATCCTTCTGGAGCCTGAGAGACTTCCCCTTCCACATGGATCACATTGATGATTTTGAAGATTCTTTCAATCATATACCTCACTCGTTTGAACTCAGTGCCAAACTCATGCTTGTTTTCCTTCAACTCATCCATATCCTTCTCTATAACATCAAGTCTTTGAAACACCATGAAAAGGTCTTGAGATTGAGAGGGTATGTTTGAAGGAGAGGTCAAGGCCTCAGGTTTTGGAAACTTCTTGGATTGCAGCTCTTCTGCAGACAGATCAGAGTATAACTTCCAAGTTCCCTCACTGGATTTCGTGATTCCAATCCTTTCAAAGGCATTCTCATCAAGCATACACAAACCAGTGGTTAAAATTTCTTCTCCGTCATTAGAAGTATCAAGGTTTTGAAAGAATGAATATAGCAAGATGGCATCAGGAAAAGGGTGCTTTCTTACCTTTGTCAGACAATAAAGCATTTTTTCCATCATTATTGAACGAAGATCAATTTCATACCCCATGCATAAATAAGTACATCAAGTATAACACCCTGTCAGTCAGCACTCTTTGGAATTATCCTTAGGCACTATACACCTCATTAAGATGGTAAAGAAGACTTTATCTTCAACAGTTAGCACAGAGTATGTTAAATGTTTAGAGGAGGTAGCTGCGTTGGGTAAAAAAAATCTTACCTAGCCAGTTTCAAGGCTTCACTCTTGTTGGGATAGTTGTCTGTGTTATACCTCTTGGGACAGCCTAAAACATTGGAAGATTCTGAGTGATCTAACTCAATGTTAATTCCAGCCACTTTGGATTGAATCACCAAACTTACAGTCTTAATTTGCTTCATGTTCTGATAGAGAAACCTAGTGAGCCTAGGGTAGACAACTTTTGGAGGGTTTAGTATTTTCCAAAAAGAGCTCTTCTTCAACCTCATAATACACTCCAGATTCATGACACTTATCATACTGCAATAGGCTACTTGTCCAGAAGCTAAAGAATCTAATCATAATCCTCTAGGAACATTAGTAACAATCCACTTGTTGTTAATGTCAGATTTCTTACCAAGGGATTGTTGCTTCTCTGAATAGATTTGCAGATCCTTCATAGTGTTCTTCTCTGGTTCTTTTTCTGTAACTTTTCCTAATCCTCATTCATCTTTTGTAGGGTTCTTCTTCTTCACCTTCTTAGGACTAGTAATCTGTTCCTCTAGCTGTTTCTCTGGAGCAAACTGATCTGTCTTCTTGTTCTTGCTAGAATTTGGAGTCTGGTCCATCTTGATCTTCTTCTTTGGAGGAGAATGAGCCTTTTCTTCACTTGGGGTTCTAGAACTGGAATTATCACTAAGAGTTTGAACCTCTTCCTCAACAGTGTTCCTCTTCTTGTCACAAACTTTCATTGAACTGTCAGCCATCTTGATTCTATCATAAGTTTTTCTCGTGCTCATTAGGGTTTGAGGGTACAGAAGAATGAGGCAGGAGTGATACGAGAGAGAGAGAGAGAGAGAGAGAGAGAAGGAAATAGATAAATGTTGAAGAGTTTGAGTTTGAAAATGAAACATAATATTTCCAAATCTTTTGAGAAGTGCAGAATCAGTTAAATTCCATATTTTGTGTGTATGTGATGTGGTAAAGGAAATAATATAATACTAACTTGAAAGGAAAATAATTTTATAGGTAAAGTCAATATTGAGCAGTTATCTATATAGATAAAACCCAACATTGAAAGATCCAATTTATTGACTTAGTAGGATACATACTTATTTTCAAGGCTTTGGAAAGAATTTCAAGGCCTTGAAAAGTTATACAGTTGAAGCAGATAAATCAATGATTTGAAAAGATTTCAAGGATTTGAAAATATATTCAAATCTTTGAAACACATAATACTTACCTGAATCATACCTGATACTCCCGCTAAACCAATGCTTCTTTATTTAGCAAACCCAATTCTAATCTCAGGGCTGAGAATCTATCTTCTGGCAGTGGTTTAGTGAATATTTATGCAAATTTCATGTTGGTAGAGACAAATTCAAGAGTAACATCACCTTTCTCAGCATGATCTCTGATGAAATGATGCCAAACATCTATGTGTTTGGTTCTTGAGAACTGAACTGGATTCTTTGTGATTGATATTGCACTAGTTTTGTCACATTGATAGGTATATCTCTGAAATAAAATCCAAGATCTCTCATTTGATGAGCTATCCATAACACTTGTGAACAGCACGCTCCAGCTGCTATGTATTCAGCTTTTGCTGTTGATAAGGCTACATAATTTCGCTTCTTTGAATGCCAACTAATCAGTGATGTTCCACGAAATTGGCAGCACCCTGATGTGCTTTTTCTATTAACTTTGTAACCCGCAAAGTTAGCATCTGAATAGCCACACAAAAATAAATTATATTTTTTAGGATACCAAAGCCCTAAGTCGTTGGTACCATTGAGATATCTAAAAATTCTTTTGAAAGCAACCAAGTTTGATTCTTTAGGATCATCTTGAAATATAGCACACATACAAACACTAAACATGATATATAGTCTACTTGCAGTGAGATATAACAATGATCCAATCATACCTCTATACTCTTTCACATTTACACTCTTACTAATTTGATCCTTGTCTAGGGATAGTGTAGAGATCATAGGGGTTTTTGCTACCTTGGACTGAGACATATTGTACTTGTTTAACTAGTCCTTTTAATACTTTTTTTGATGTAGAAAGATTCCTTTCTTCATCTGATGTATATGAATTCCAAGAAATAAGTTTAGCTCTCCCATCAAACTCATCTCAAATTCCCTGCTCTACTTGAGAAATCCTTGCAAAGAGAATCATTAGTAGCTCCAAATAGAATATCATAAACCTACACTTGAACCATTAGAATATCTTTCTCGTGAGTCTTTATGAAAAGGTTTTTATCTACTAATTCTCGTTTGAAATCATTTTCAAGTAGAAACTTTGTCAGTCTTTCATACCAAGCCCTTTGAGCTTGTTCCAAACCATAAAAATCTTTGTCAAGTTTACAAACATTATCTGGAAATTTATCATTTTCAAAACCAAGAGGTTGAGCAACATAGACTTCTTCTTGTGAATAACCATTTAAAAAGGCACATTTCACATGAAAAAGTTTCATATTTTTGTGAGATGCAAATGCAAGTAACATTCTAATTGCTTCCAACCTTGCAAAAGGAGCAAAACTTTTCTCATAATCAATACCTTCTTCGTGATTGTAGCCGTGAGCAACCAGTCTTGCTTTGTTTCTGATTACCTTACCATTCTCATCTAACTTGTTTCTGAACACCCATCTGGTGCCAATGACAGACTAATCTTTAGGTGGAGGAAACAGATTCCAAAACTTGTTCCTATCAAATTCAATGAGTTCTCATTGCATTTCAATGATCCATTCTGCTTCTTGTAATGCTTCTTTCACATTGGCTCCATAAGAGAAACAAAATCATTGAAAGCACATAGGTTCTTCAATTGCGATCTTATATGTGTACCAGTGGATGGATCAGATATAATGTTGTCAACTGGATGAGATGAAAGATATCTGAATCTCTTCCTTAGTGTCCATGGTTCAGGTTCTTCAGGAAGCTTCTCAGGTCTTTGAGAACTTGAAGAAGTGGCATGTCCACTTTGATTCTCTTGATGTTCTTATTCAAGGATTTGAGACTCATTTTCCAGGCATGGAAACTTCCTTCTTTTTTCTTGCAATCTTCCCGTGGAACCATTTGAAGGCTCTACTTCATCTTCTGACTCATGCTTGTTTAAATTCAAGTCTGCAAAACTTTCACTCAGAGAACCATACTAGCTTTCATCAAAAATAACATGAATTCTTTCTTCAACAAGCTTGGTTCTCTTATTATAAACTCTATACGATTTGCTGGTCAGTGAATAACCAGGAAAGATACCTTCATTACTTCGGGCATCAAACTTTACGAGATTTTCCTTACTATTGTTGTGAACATGACAAGTGTAGACAGAAGGTTTGAAGATATGTTTGTCTTTCTTCCTTTTGAAAAGCTCATAAGGAGTCTTCTTCAAGATAGGCCTAATCAGACACATTTTCACTATATATTTGGCTTTGTTCACAGCTTATGCCCAAAAGAATTTTGGCAATTTGTTCTCCAGAAGCATTGTCCTCGACATGTCTTTAAGAGTTTTGTTCTTTATTTCAACACCACCATTCCGTTGAGGAGTTCTATGAGAAGAGAAGTTATGAGAGATGCCATGCTTAGCACATAAGAAATCAAACTAAAGTTTATCGAATTCTCTACCATGATCACTTCGAATAGAAGCAGTAGGCAGGCTTTTCAGGGTTCGAAGTTCTTTACCAAGCTTTGAAAATTCGGAAAGAGCTTCAGGTTTGTCTCTAAGAAACATTACCCAAGTAAATCTAGAGAAATCATCTACAATGACAAACATGTACTTCTTACCCTTTAGTTGGAGTTCTCATAGGACCACATACATCCATATGAAATAACTCAATGGATCTAGTATTACTTACAAAGCTCTTTGGCTTGAATGAACTTCTTGTTTGTTTACCTTGAGAACAAGCTTTGAATACCTCTTAATCCTTGAAATTGATAGAGTGTAGACCTCTTACTAGGTCTTTAGCAACTAACTTGTTCAAATTGTTCAAGCTAATGTTTCCAAGATTTCTGTGCCAAAGCTTTGAATCCTCTTTCAAGGCCTTGAGACACTTCAGACTTTCTCCTACAACTTTGTTAGTGTGAAAAGTATAAACATTGTTTGACCTTGAGGCATTGAGGATGCAAATTCAAGATTTCTCATTTTGCGCCACAAATTTCTCTTTGTCAAAGATAACCTTGTTTCCATTATCACATAACTAAGATACACTAAGCACATTGAATTTCAAGTGATAAACTAAATAGACATCAGAAATGGATTTTACGAATCTGTACTAACCTTACCAATACCTAGTATGTTGCATTTGCCTTTGTCACCAAGTGTGATTGAACCTTCAGATTTCTCTTTTAGTTTTGAGAATAAAGATCTCCACACACTCTTGTGTCTGGAGCAACCACTGTCCATAAACCATTTCTATTATTTGCTCTTGGTGACAACCTGCAAACACCATTCAGTGTTTTACCCAGCTATTAGACCAAGTTTTGAATTAAGATTCATATTCAAGTTCAACTATGTTAGGTGGTCTAACCCATTTAGAAACCCAATTATGCCTAACTTGTCCTTTAAGTTGAATTGGAAAAGTGTTCCTCATTATGTGAGGGTCAATTCTTATGAAAGGACAAGTAATCTTAACATGACCAATTCTATTGCAGTGATTGCACTTAGGAGAAGTTCTGCTACCAGCCTTCACAAATCTGGTGTTGTTCTTTCTGGGAAAATTTGGATTGTAACCAATACCAATTTTGTTAATAGACTTTAAGCTTCCTCCAAGAATTAGGTTTAAATTATGTTTGAGCCAGCAAATTTGGTCATAACTTTCTTAGATTCTTGAAGTTTCATAGCAATAGTAATCCTTTGTTCCTCAAATTCATCAAACGGATGTCTTAGAGAAACAATACTGTCACTCATAAGAGAGTTCTCAGTGACTACTTTCTTGACTTGAGTTTTCAATGCTTTGAAATTGATTTCCAAGGCCTTGAAATCCCTTTCTTATTTCTTCTAAGAAATTTCAAGATTCTGATTTTGAAAACAAAGATGCAAATTCTCATTCGCTTGCTCATGAACCTTTTCTTTCACATTCCTGATTTCTTTCAAATAGTCCTCTTCATTTAAAAGCATTGTTCTGATATGACAAGACAGGACGTCTGTTGGTTTTGAAATCAAACATTTTACCATTACATCAATGTTCTTTTCATAACATTCATCATTCTTGGCATGTTCTTCCTCACATTCAGAATCACTTGAGGAGTGTGAGTCACTCCAAGAAGCTATCATAGCCTTCTTTCTTCTTTCACCGTGTTTCTTCCGAAAGTGTTTGATTTTTTTGTGTGGACAGTCTCTAATCAAATGTCCTACATCACCACACTCAAATCAGTTCATTAGTTTAGGCTTATTATCATGGGAATAAGATTTACCTTTGTAGTCTTTGCTATAGGAGGATTGGCGTCTATCCCTGTTGAAGTCTTTGTTTCCAAAGTTCTTCTTCATCTTGAGAATTCTAGTTAAGGCTTTGGAAACTAAAGCAAAAGGATCTTCATCATCATCTTCTTTATTTTCAAGTCTTTCAAATGGCTCATTCTCCTTAACCTTGAGAGATAGACTCTTGACACTTTCTGGAAGTTCTCCATCAACTTCATTAAGATCTCATGTGTGATCCCTGTAAGTCATCAAGTTGAAATAAGTATAGATCTTGAGCCTCTTCGATAGAAGTAGTCTTTGGTTTCCATTTGGCTTTGGGAAGGCTTCTCAATATCTTCTTGACTTTTCATTGGAAAAAGATTTTCCCAAGGAGCCAAATTGTTGACAGTATCAGTGAACCTTTTGAACATGTCCTTGATGGACTCATCTCCATTCATTTTAAACCGTTCATAGTGTCTAAGAAGTATGTTGATCTTTGTCTGCTTTACTTGATTGGTTCTTGCAAAGGTTACCACCAGTTTGTCCCATATTTATTTAGCAGTCTTTGTCTTGATCAATGATGAAAATTTTCATTGCTCTGTAATTTTTAGAAAACTGTTCTAACTCTGAAGTAGAAAGTGAATTCTCAGTTTTGGGAGTTCTGATCCCATCTTTCTCTATGTAGAATGTATGAGGACCATTCAGTATGATACTCCACAAGTCTATATCTTGATAAATGATGCACATTTTCATCAGGGCTTTCCATTGCACAAAGTTGTCACCACAAAATAGCGGAGGTCTGTTAGCAGATCTTCCCTAAGAGAAACCATCATCACTTACAGTTCTCATAATCACAAGATGGTTAAATCTATGCATTGATGCAAGCTTTGATACGAATTGAAAGACATTAATGTAGGTAGAAAAACATGATCAATACTCTAAAAGGGGGTTGAATAGAGTATTGAAACTTTTACTAAAAGAGTGGTTTCAAAGAAGTTTGTGGCAAGCACTTATATTTCAGGGTCTTCAAATGAATTTCAGATCCTTGGAATCAAAACAGATAGTACAAAGAAAACCTGAAATAGATTTCAAGTCCTTGAACTGAAAACCTGTTTTGTGCAGAAAATAAGCTAAGTATAGAAAAACAAGATAAATCTAAGAGACACAGAGATTTATAGATTTCACTCAACTTAGACCTACATCTCTATCTCAGGGACTTGATTTATGCACGATTTTCAACTCATTTCTTATTAATAAAAATCTATGAACTTGATCTCAAGCACGGGAAGTTCTCTTACTCTGTTATAGCTTCTGGTTCTCACTAACCTATCTAGTACCTGGTCTAGCTAACTGATTCAACAAGATCTATTTTTAACATGAACAAATCACGAGAATAAGATGTAAGAAGTATTATCTGAATGATATTCAAATATAGATCAAAAAGAGGAACACTGAGAATTGATGAAGCAGTTGAATGTGCAGTGATCTTCTCATGAGTGGATTGGGTGAAATGAATCTCCTTCTGTGTATCTTGTCAATCCCTGAGAATGTATGAGTATCTCTGTGTTCGTTCTCTTCTTCAATTTTCTTCAGTATTCCTTCTTATGCACCTAGTTTGAATTGCATATCTTCATGATCTTCTCAAAATAGACTTTCCTACATATCAGGAGCATATCTTGACTTTCTAACAGCTCTTCCTAACGGCTAGTTTATAAAATAGTCCCTGCAAAATAGGTTACGACTTATCCCTGCAAAAACTTAGTCAAACAAACCACAGTTTGGAGTTTAGAGTATCAAAATGGTTTGTCTTTCATCATCAAATAACACATAATCAAGCGTAGGGGATCAGGAGTCAGATTAGAATAAAAAGATCAACCTAAGTTCATGCTGCATACTGTGTATATTTCAAACCTTTGAAAACTGTTTCAAGGCCTTGAAACAGACAAGTTGTTTCAAGCATTTGAAACAAATTGAACTTACACGAGACATACAAGTCACACTCGATCCTATGAATAGGCTTATCCATGCAGATAACATCTATATCCCATATTGATTTATCTGAGTCTGAAAAGACATTCTATAAGAACTACCTCTCGAGTGGCCGTGGATATTCTCTCCGTTATGTGGGAAGGAAAGATCATATCTACATCACCACCATCTCTAAGCTTGCTTCCTATTATATTCGATAACGTCCTTTATTTCCACCTAGTCACTGCGCAACGTTTGGCAATATCAAAACACAATACTCCACAACTAGAGTATCTAGTGAATTCAAGTCTAAGGACCACAATACTATTGTCACAACGAGAAGCACTTGTGACTTTTACATAAGTTATATGTAGCCTTCTTGTGACGGGTCATTCCAGTATTCCATTACCCCTAATGCATACGCATGTGCTAGACTTGATATCCCCATATCAATATACCCATATAGTGGTCTATAGTTGATCGTCCTATTAATAAATATAAACGACTAGGATATTTAAGATAAACAAAAATTGTAATCTAAGGACTTCAGTATATTAAATATCTCCATAACTAATACAATGATTATTCTAGCCAAAATAATTTTCATACTAAATAAAATTGCCTCTAGGGAATCTAATCCAACATATAGTTACCCAGTTACGGTTTAACGTTTGATAGTATCAAAACATGTTATTTTAAAACTAGAGTATCTTGTGACTTCAAGTCTAAGGATTGCAACACCCTTATCAATACGAGAAGCACTTGTGACATTCACATAATTTATGTGTAGCCTTCTCGTGGTGGGTCAATTCAATATGTCATTACTCCTAACGCAAACCCATGTGTTAGACTTGATATCTCCATATCAATATACCCATGTACTGGTCTCCATGTATAGTGATCATCCTATTAATCAATGTACTCGACTAGGGATATTTAAGATAAACAACCATTGTAATCTAAGGACTTCATTATATTAAATATATCCATACATAATAAATGAATTTTCTAGACAAAACATTGTTCATACTAAAATAAGATTGCCTCTAGGGAATCTAATCCAACAGTCTCCAACTTGCACTAGAGCCAATCTGATGCATCTCGTATGCCTATAGATCTAATGTTCCCTTCATGCTTTCGCTGAACAAGCGGCTTTGTAAGTGGATCTAAAAGATTATTATTTGTTGGAATCTTGCATATCTTCACATCTCCTCTTTCGATGATTTCTCGAATGAGATGGAATCTCCTAAGTACAATGTTATGTTATCCACTTTGCTAGGAACTACACCTAGCTCAGTGATGAACTTCTTGATCGAAACAGCCACATTTGCTGCGCCAAACGCAGCAATATACCCAGCTTAAGTTGTAGAATCAGCAACTATCTCTTTCTTCGAACTCTTCCAGCTCACAGCTCCTCCATTTAGGCAAAACACATAACCCGACTACGATCTGTAATCATCTTTTTCAGTTTGGAAGCTCGCGTCAGTGTAACCAATTACACGAAGTTATTCCTCCCCTCCAAATATCAAGAATGCATATTTAGTTCTTCTCAAGTACTTAAGGATATTCTTGAGAGAAATCCAGTGACTCTCATCTGGATTGGACTGGTATCTTCTTGCCATACTGAATGCGTATGACACATCTGGTCTAGTACATAACATGACGTACATGATATATCTAATACCCGACCCGTATGTGATCTTACTCATGCGGTCCTTCTCAATATCATTGGAAGGATAGTCAGCCTTTGTAAGGGTGACTCCATGCGACTTGGGCAAGAATCCTTTATTCGATTCTTTCATGTTGAACCGTTTCAACACCTTGTCTATATATGTACCTTGACATAGGTCAAGTAGCTTCCTCGATCTATCCCTATAGATCTTGATACCAAATATATAGGCTGCATCCCCTAAGTGCTTCATTGAGAAACACTTCCCTAGCCAATCTTTAACAAACAGCAAGTTAGGGATGTCGTTTCCAATGAATCCACATAGAAGAACAGAATCACAACAGATCTCCCACTAACCTTCTTGTAGACACAAGGTTCATCTTCATTCTTGATGAAGCCAAAATATTTGACCGCATCATCAAAACGTAGATTCCAACTCCTAGAAGCTTGCTATAATCCATAAATGGGTCTTTGCAACTTAAAAACTTTGTGGGCATGATCTGGATCCTCAAAACCCCCTGGCTGTGTCATGTACACATCCTCAAGAAGGTTTCCATACAGAAACACTGTGTATAACATTCATGTGTCAAATCTCATAGTCGTGATAAGCTGAGCAATTAAGATACGAATGGATTTGGTCATCGCGAAAAAGGGAAATGTTTCATCCTAGTCAAAACCATAAATTTTTCTGAATCCTTTTTCCACCAATCGGCCTTGTAAGAAACTACATTGCCATCCATGTCGGTCATCTTCTTCAAGACCTACTGATGCGCTTATATTACTCGTACTGCGCAAGTATATAGTCAAGTAATACAGTGGTGTATTTGGGACTCCAAGTCATCGAACCCAAGGGAAGGTGTTTACTATTCTAATATTAACAATTAATTCTAATTTACTAAGTTACCGGTAAAATGTTGGATGAATTAATAGTTTGTCACCCTCAATCAAGTGACTAGTAAACAATTTATAAGAAATAGCTGAAATGTATGAAGATGGAGAAACCTAGGAAATCTATATATCACCTAGAGTAATTTACGGTTCCGTATTAGTTTTCTAACAAGAAAATTATAATGCTTAGCTAAGCTGGGTAATAGTACTTACAATCACCTATCGGTCTGATGTCGTTCGACGCACCGTTATCATCTTGTCCCTCTCAGGCCACTCTGGCTACCGACACGTTCTGGCAGGCTAACTATAGTTCACGTCCTTATGCCCCATTTTTTTGTCAAACACAAAAAACACTATACCAAGCGATTAAATCCATCAAATAAGCATAAATAAAGCATATAAGACATGCCCGGACTGGAATGAAACACATGAAGCAACAAGTGATAAACATGCATTCTTTCATCAACGTTAGGCTCTGAACTCTCCCAAAAACCTATTACATAAGTGATAAATGCTAAATAAATATAGTTCATAAAAGGCGCTAGCAAGTGAAAACCTAACGGACTGACCTAGATTCAAACCCGACTCAAAACTGACTCACTAAACTAAATGTAACAAAGCTATGCAATGGCTAACTAGCGGATAGCTAAAACTCCCCCACACTTAAGCACTTCGTTTTCCTTATAAAAATATAGATTGAAATCAAGAGGACTCGGCTGCCTAACCGTAGGGCCGGTGGTTCTAGTCGGACTAGGTCTCCTCATCAGGACTCGACTCCTGGTATGCATCTGACATGTAATTGAAACAACCTTCAAAAGTGTGAGTGATCGTAGCAACCACCGGCACGTCCTAAATCAACCTTGAATAAGTCCTAAATCCACCTTCCCTGCACGAAGCTCTCAAATATCAACTGCTCTAAGCCGCGACCGATCTGGCACACACTACTATAGACATGCTCAGACTGTCTCCGAGACCTAGCTCAATCAATGTCTACATGATCTCTCTGCTGAATCAGCATATGAGTGATCGTAGCAAGTTGGGACTCCACATTGGAGCCCGAGCTACTAGCCTCTTCCTTCTTCTTTAGGGCTCTCACATGTTCTGGGGCTTTTAGGGGTTCAGGAATCCTCTCACACTTGCGGCCCACACTTTCCTTCAAGTTTAGCTCTCCATCCCTCACTTTAACACCAACATCCTTCGCTAGCTTGAGTAGAATGTAGGTGTTTCCAGGAGCTCTCCTGTTATAGTGATCCTTCCTCTCGATAATGCATTTATAAATGAAGAGAGGAATATCAATATGCTTGCCACTCCACAAGCAGTAGGCAATGCTGCACAAGTGGAACGAGTACTTAGGTTTAAGTGTCACACCTTGAACCCAGTTCTCGAGAAGCTCATAAATCCAACAAGCACGTGTAAGCAAAAATTTCCTCGACGCCATCCACTCGGGCAAATTAGGTCTCTCTTCCCAACCTGCCCCAACTACCTCATGAAAACAAAAAGTACTCACGACCTCAACAATGTCCGGCTGTCGAATGGTATCATGGTAGACACATTCCTCTTTCAGAGGCGTAAACTTCATTGTCGCCCCAATGGTCTCTGGCGTGAAAACTAAATAGGTCCGGCGGAAAAAGACATGCCTCTCATCCTTGCTCTCCCCCTCATCATAGTACTGAGCATTAAGGATAATCTCCCTCGCAAGATCAGAGCTAGACTTCACCTTACAAATTTTAAACCATTTGTCTAGCTTCTCTTTATCAAAAATATCCTTAAGCTCTTGGGGCATGTTGGTGCTTTTGAGGAAGGGCTTCTCAGGTGTCCCTCCTTACGCAAATTACTAACGCGTTTAAACGCAAGTATATTGTCAAGTAGAAAGTGGAGTATTTTAGACTCCGAGTTATCGAACCCAAGGGAAATAGACGGTTATTAGTTAATTAAAAATTAATTAAAGATACTTTGGTAAGCGGGAGGAGTTTATGGAATTTTGAGTGTTTGTCACCCACAATCAAGTGACTTAAAGTAAATAACAAACTAAGTTAACTATTTTTGAATAGTTTTCAGTTTAAAAATGTTTGTAGTAACATACGATTATGGAGGTGAACTAGATAATCTAGGGTCCCTAGGGTTGTTAATGATATCCGAACTACGCTTTAGATACTCTAGTTATGATTGATTACAAAGGGTCACACTCATTACTCTCCTCCGTCGATCTAACATAAATTTGTGTTACGGTCAACTTTGGGTCATTGCGGCCCACCTCCGTTTACCGTTCCTCTCTAGTTGGCTTGTTAGGTCCACTCACCAGGTCTTATCGGTCCACCATTTTCACTAAAACCTAACACATCCCAACCGAAACAACCCACACTCGGTCACTTAAGTTCCTTTCTCCTCTCGGTCTCCAAGAACTACAAGAATGTTAATTGGGTTCTTAACACACCCGGATTAGTTCACTATCGTGCAACTAACTAGGTAACTAGCATGCAACGTCAAGTCAAGCACAAATAGAAATTAGAACGAGAACACAATGAATAATCAAAATATAAATATAGAATTAGCTAAAAACGTGAATCAAGTCATAATCAGGAAAATCCAAATTAAAACCCTGGTTCTCCATAGATTATCTATCAAAGAGAAGTTTAGCTAGACGTAATTTTGTTTAACTTAGAAGAAATCTCCATAATCATACCATGGAATGAAATAGAGAGGAAATGAATCGATAAATCTTCAAGTCCTCATGATTCTCCGCCTCCAAGCTTGCTCTCTCACTTCGTCTGTCTTCCAAAAAAACGTGAATGATCGTTCTGCCCTGCTAGTAGGTCATTGAGTAAGTAATTCCCATAACTTGTTGCCAAAAAAAAGTCTTCAAAATTGCATTACAACCCCAATATCTACGTGCTGGTCGTAAGTCTGACGACCAGCTGAGGGTGGTTTTTGCTGATTTCGGAAAAAATTCCAAGTATAGACTGGTCTTACTACCAGTATGATTGGTAGTACGACCATTCTGGAAAATTAAACGTTTTTTCTTTGCTTCTTTGGTCTTTTCTTCTCACATCTTCCATTCCACACCGTTCTTAAGCCTTCAAACATTCAGAAGTTCATTTACTCTTGCCAATCCACGTATCCGAGCTCCCGGTTATTGAAAAGTACAACACGAAACATACAGGAAGATCAAATGTGAAAAAAGCTGGAAATTGCACAAGAAATGCCCGGATTGCACAATTATGCTCAAAAGCTCAAAACATGCTAACATTATCTCACTTTGGCATAAACTCATATTAATGCATCATCAATCACGCAAAACGGTAGTGAATCTAATACGAATATAACTCCTAAAAAGGAGTTATCAAAGTCCCCCACACTTACCATTTGTTCGTCCAGAGCAACAAATCAGAACACCGCAAACATCCCCAACTACATCACCTATGCCATGCACCGGCTCAGAAAATTGCATACTTTTCTAAACACTGTTGCATACAAATCTTAAGTAGCCGACTCAATAACAAAATACGAACAAAAAATGTGTTGAGTTGATGTAAATGCAAGCTACGACTCGATCCTACACAACACATATTCACACACGCACACAAAAATCTTTCTTTTTGCTTGAGATTGGGCAATCTCGATAATTGAACCATAAGTCGTCAGGATCTCACATCCCCGTGGAAAATTCTACAACCTCCATGATGGGCAGAGCTTGCGGCCAGTTTCGTTAGACAGAAAAAGTACGAGAACTTAATAATTTTCACTCACACACTCATCAGACATATCCCTAGTACTTACCATCCGAGCTATTTATCTCAACGGGTTTACTCCGTTGAAGGCTTAGGGACAATACGATAGGCTTTTTCTAAGCGCGGTCCTACATTTCGTGACAAATCTTACCAATAACCCATTCTCGCACACCTCACCACGATGAATAAAAACAAATACCAAAGCTCACAAATTCGGCCCTCGATTCGCTCACCATCGGCGTAACGGCGTTCTAGCGGCTGCAATCATTAAGAAGCACAAGTGATCAAATCTACTACTTGGAATTTATAGATTTTTTTCTTTTTTTCATATAAATAAAACCGAATAAAATAAAATACAAAATAGTAGAATAGGTAATGTGAATGCGTGCCACTACCCATCCTATTTTGCGCAACACCGAAAGATGAAAGAAAATTCAAGGCACGCCCTCCAATGAGAATCAATCAATCCCACCCTAGTATTGCGGAAAGAATAGCAAGCACATGGCTTTGCATCCTCATGATCGTGATGTATGGACACAACTCACCACCACACCGAATTGCCCCATCCATCTCACACTCACCCTCACATCCCCTCGTGAAAGGACATAATATGAAATCCCCAAGATATGTAATGAAGTCCACTCCCTCATCAAACCTCCCGCACTCACTCCCTCTGTCACGACTCATAAGAAAATGCCAAAATAATCAAGTGATGGAAGTCACAATGAATGTCTCCTAGGCGTAGAGGCGGGACGTGAGGTCCTCATAAATATCACTCGCAGAGCTGTTCTGTTGCCACTACGAGGAGGGTTTTCGTTTACCTAAGTGACGGCGATGTAGCACTGGTCGGTTATCTAAGCTTGAGAGGCACTTACTTGCATTTATGGTGTGCATTAGCTCTATAAGTCCTCCTTCTCCCGATTCACGCGTCTGCCTTGCTTTGGATCTTCATAATCCTAGGGAATTCTATAATTAAGACCTCGCCAAGTTCAACTTATTTTGATTGCCCATTCTCAATAATTTTCAATTTTAAAATTTTTTATGAATTTTTCATCAATTCCTGACTGTATATGCACGTCCGGACGAGAAAGAATACTCGAAACTGACTCATTTTGGGTAGGTGGATTCAATTAAGTAAACGTGCAAAAATCAAATTCAGGCTCTCCTGGATGATTTTTCTGCAAACTGTAGAGTGATACCGGTTTTCTGCGGCGCCCCCACACTTAACTTTTTGTATACCGACAATGGAATTAAATTCAGACTCGCTCCCATATCCCAGAGAGCCCTTACAATGTAGGCGTCACCCGGGATTGATTGTTGAAGACAGCATTGACACTCAGGAGCTGCACAAAGGGTCATTATAGAAGAAGAAGAAAGGAAAGGAACCTATGACTTCTGCTGAACTATTTGAAACTGTGGCTGTTGATGAACCTGGAGATGAAGCTGATCAGGGTCATGATGCTGAAGATGAGGAAGAGGAAGAATGTGATCAAGGGGAAGATGCTGGAGACAAACCAGATGTGGACCCAAAGCCTTGATTATAGCCTTTCTTTATACACTATTTTCAAAGCCTTGGAATCCTTTTCAAAGCCTTGAAAATATTCTTATTTTCCAAAAAAAAAAAAAAAAAAAAAAAAAAAAAAAAAAAAAACTAAAGATTTTAATATTTTGCAAAAACAAAAAACAAAAAAAATAAAAATAAAATCCATTATTTTCTCTATGTTTTTTGATGAAATTCAAAAAGGGGGAGAAATTTAGGTGTTTGGATAATAAGATCTTGTGAAGATCAGTAGTTTATCAAGTTACTTGAACAGGTTACTTGAACTGCTACAGATTGTTTTTGGAGTTTATTTAGTTGTCTTTAATTCTACTATGAATTTACTATGATACTAATGTATTTCTTTCGCCAAATATTAGAACCAATCAGATTAGTTATTTTTTCTTTCATCAAGGGGGAGATTGTAAGTTCACAGACTGTTTCAAAGCCTTTGAAACAGCGCTGCACTACTGCATAAACTCAGGATGAGTTTTCCATCTGTTCTCATATCTATCCTCCTTTGGTTGATCATGGTCTTCTTGATGATGAAAGACAAACTAATCAGATACTTGATCTTGAATTAATCTCATTTTCTAACTAAGTTTCTTGGAGGATTAATTAGCTACCTATTTTGCAGGAACTCCTTCCTAAACTGTTTGTTTGCAAGAATGAAGATACAGCTAACAGATGGATCCTACACTTGTGGAATCATGTCTGGACCTTCCTAACATCCTCCGATAAAAGATCAAATCGGTATCTTTGAAGATACTGGGTAACTAGTCGTTGGGAAGAGCTGTTAGAGAGTCAAAGACATGCTGCTTGATTTTATGGAATTATGTTTGAACAAGATCCAACAAATCTACATTTCAAACAAATCAGTAAACAAGAAGATTACAGAGAGAATTCGTGCAAAACGTCCACAGAAAATTTCAAATACTCTCAAGGATTAAGAAGAATCACTGAAGTGAGAACCACAAGCTGTAACAGAGTAAGAGACTACTGTGTGCTTGAGATCTAGGGCTTAGCTTTTGATTAATAAGAATTGAGTTTCAAATCTTGCGGGGATTAGATCCCTGAGGTAGAGACGTAGGTCCTTGAGGACTGAACTCTATAAATACTTTGTGTCTCTAGCTCTTTACTTCCAGTTCTGTACTTGTCTTGCTTTAAGTTTCAAAACATGTTTTCAGTTCAAGGATTTGAAAGGCTTTTCAAGGCCTTGAAAAATATCAGAAAAACATGTCTTAGTCTGAGTTGATTCCAAGGGCTTGAAACAATATTCAATGCATTGAAATACACTTAGCTTTCTCAGTTTGTTTTAAAATCTCTACCTTTTTCAAAAACATACAACATCCACACTATATTCAACCGTCCCCCCTTTCTAGAGTATTAATTATGTATTGTGTGCCTACATATTGTCTTTCATATTTTACTTTGGATTATTTTACTTACATTGTAATCGCAAATCTTAACAGATCAATAAACTAAAATCTGCTAATTATATCACATTCCTTTAAATATATGTTCTTTGAATGTTAAAATTATAATAATTGAAGATGTGATAATAACACAAACTGTTCTTGTTGTTGGAATTGTGCCCTAGAGGCAATCTATTTATGTGACAATTAGATGGACTTGCTATTCATTGTGTTATCGATATGGAGACATGTTAACGTGAACGAAGTCATTATAATATCAATGTTATATTCTTAATATCCCTAGTCGAGTATTACAGTTAATTAGGACGACTGTATTACATCGAGACTAGTATGTGGATAGATTGATATGGGGATATCAAGTCTAACACACGGGTACGCATTACGAGTAATGGCGTACTGGATGACCCACCATGAGAACGCTACATGGGAGTTATGTGAATGTCACAAGAGCTTCTCATACTGAAAATGTTTTTGTTATCCTTCGACTTGAAGTCACTAGATACTCTAGTTATGAATTGTCATGTTATGATATCGTCAAACGTTACACCGTGAATGGGTAATTATAAAGGATATAATCGAATATGATGTGAAGCAAGCTGAGAGACGGCAGTGATGTAGAGAGAATTTGTCCCTCACACAAAACGGGAGTAAATATCCGCAGCCACTCGATGAGTGAGACTTAGGGAAACGCATAGCCATGCTCAAATAAATCAATATGAGATATTGATGTTATTTGTTTATCTAAGTCTACTCACAGATCGAGAAAATGTGGATTTGATATACAAGTGTGCCACTCCATTTATTGGGTGCAATCCGGATAGATGAGACAAAGGAACTATACAACACGGTAACA
Source organism: Linanthus parryae (assembly GCA_023055425.1). NCBI lineage: Eukaryota > Viridiplantae > Streptophyta > Magnoliopsida > Ericales > Polemoniaceae > Linanthus > Linanthus parryae. The sequence continues at coordinate 1,753,505 of JALGPY010000013.1, read as the reverse complement.
TTGGTCACAGAGGTTTGTCAGATCACAGACAATTCCTATTAGTTGGGTAGCATTTATGTGTTGCTAGACACTGTTGGAATTGTGCCCAAGAGGAAATCAATTAATTGTGACATTTATGGATTTACGATTCATTATGTTATCGATATAGAGATATGATAACATGATTGAAGTCCTTAGAATATAAGTGTTATATTATTAAATATCCCTAGTCGATTATAATGATTAATAGGACAATCATCTATAGACTAGTATGGGGCTGGATTGATATGGAGATATCATGATCCAACACATGGGTATGCATTAGGAGTAATGGCATACTGGATTGACCCATCTCCGAGAAGGCTACATACATGTTATGTTAAAGTCCCAAGTGCTTCTCGTGGTGAAATGGTATTGTCATCCTTAGACTTGAAGTCGCTAGATATTCTAGTTGTGGATTATTGTGATCTTGGTAGCGTCAAACGCTACACCGTAACTGGATAGCTATAAAGGCGTGTACTGGATACAATAAGAAGCAAGCTTAGAGATCGTAGTGGACGTAGATAGAATTTGTCCCTCCCACATAACGGGAGAAAATATCCTAGACCACTCGAGGGATAGTGCTTATAAAATGTCTGGCCAGACTCAAATAAATCAATATGGGATATTGATGTTATTTGCACGAATAAGGCTATTCCCAGGATCGAGAAACTATGGATTGGATATACGAGTGTGACTTGTATGTCTCGTGTCGAATCCGGATATTGAGACAAAGGGATGAGACAATCACTTGCACAAGGTTTGTCATGATGACTATTCTATTTGTTGGCTAGAATGGATGTCTTGCTAGAGGCCGCTCCATATTAGTAAATAGTTACTACCAACTAAATAGAGCCTATGGGGTCACACGCCATATAGGGGTGAACTAGACTTGGGAAATAATTAATTAATATGATTAATTAATTAAAAGGATCAAAACGCAACAACTTGCTAACTTAGTAGGACTAATATGCAAGTTAGCCTAATTCATGTAGGGACATGATTAGGATTTGACAAGGTGGCCTAATTCATGTAGAGACATGATTAGGATTAATTTTAAAATAGAACTAATCCATGTATTGACATGATAAGGACTATTTTTGCAAAAAGGGACTAATCCGAATTCTAGTAGGACTAGAATAGGGCCTCTAGGTAGTTGACAAGGAGTTGTTGGACTATATAAAGGATGCTCCTTCCTTCCTTCCCACACTAATGCTCATAACATAAGTGAGTGGGAGAGAAAAGGAGAGAGAGAGAGAGCAAATCCCACAAAGGGGCCGAAACCCCCTTGGGATTGCCGCCCCACCCGTCGGCCTAAAGGGTGCCGCCCACCTTTGTTTGTCTCGTTTTGAGTGATTCTTCTTCCTCTTCCCCTTTCCGGGCTAGCACCAAGGATAGGAAGATCTAGATCTCTCCTCTAGGCGTGGATCAACCGTAGAGACGTGACACAGTTCGCGTTTGAAGTCATCAAAGGATAAACCCTAAGGTGTGTTATTGATTTCTTCCTTTACCATCTTTATGTCTCTTGACTTGTGATCCTTGGAGGGTTTTGCATGGTTAATTATTGTTTCCGTTGCGCATCCATGAATCAAAACCCTATAGACACCGCTCAATGTTTGTAATTGTTACTGCCAACGTAATAGAAACATGTATGGTCGCACACCAAAAGGATTAGAATGGAAGTAGATGTTAATTACTTGGACTAATTAACAGTTAAAGGAATCAACGATCAAATTGCAACAACTTGCATATTTCGTTGGACTAAATAGCAAACTGGACTAAAACGAAAGTTAATTCACACTGTTGGATCTAATTAGTAGTGGGGCAGTTTATAATTAATAAATAGTTATTAATTAGAAAAGAATAAGTCCAGCCCTAATTTCATAAGAATGAAATTAGAGAAAAAGAGAAAGAGACAGAGAAGGAGGCCACCCTTAGAGGCTGACGGCTCCAAGGGGACGCACGGCTGTCCCCATCTTCTTCCTTCATTGTTGTTCCTTCAAGCTTGGTTAGATCAAGTTGCTTTGGCGATTCATCCTTCTTCTACACTTCGAGCAAAAACAGTATAGGAAGTTCCAGTTCGAGATCCTACGGTTTGGACTTCAGCATAGGCGTGGACACTATTTCTACACAAATGGATCGTCCCAGTTAGGATGACTGAGGTAACCTTTTCTCATTCATCATGTTATGATGCTTCAACTCCGATTCATGGAGGGTTTTGAGCAGGTTAAAGTTTTGGTATTTCCGCTGCGTAACCTGCATCAAAACCTACTCTGGTATAATAGCCACATGTCTATAGCGCGTAATGTGATTTTTGTGGTTATCTGTTTTTATAGTTTACACTGTTTTAATTATTATCGCGTAAAACTTATATTCATACTATGATACGATTTGAACATGAATCAATATAGAATTAGCTAATTTTACATTGATGTGAAAATTATTAATTTTCGTATACATATGATGCATAAAATTGGTGATGAAAAACTAGTTTTGGGCACAATGTTGGAAGAAAAGGAGTTTTCTATCCCACATTGAGGTTCGGGTACAAGGGGAAGGAGAAAAATATGATTTTTCTACCCCCAATGGGTTTGGCCAAGGTGACCGAACACCCCTAGGGTTCAGAAGGCAGCCCGTACACCCCCTCTCACTGTGCGCCGGACCTGGACGACGAGTCAGACCGGTTCGGCCAGCTGACCGGTTTGACCGGGTTGGCTGGTCCGACCGGTTTGGCCTCGTTCGGTGGATCATAACATTTTGACTGGCACGACTGTTTTGACTGTTTTGACCCTATCGTCCCAATGTAATTAAAAATTGACCAAGTGCGTTAAATTTCGATATTAATTGTATTATGTGATTTATCGCATGGTGGTTGGATGTGGCCCTAGTTGTGTGGTTGTTTAAATTTTAAGGTTTGGTTTTGTTTTTGATGTAATTAATGTAATTAATTTTACGGCATGTGTTCCGTCTTCTCCCTCGCTTGTGAGGTTCTTCTATTTACTTCATAGATGCTATCTAGGATTAGATAGATTGAATATATTCGAGGCATGGAGAAGAAGATCATAGAACAAGAGAACACTAGACAATGGAGACCAACAAGCTATGATGCATGGACAAAAGACGGAGACACGTGGCGATGAGCTTGCTATTTTAGGGCTTATAGATATTCTCATTGGCTTGGGAATATCTTAATCGTAGGAGCCACATCCGTACCACGTTGTCGTATGGGCCACATCCATAGAAGATAATTAGAAAACAGTTTGGATCTTTTATTTGGACTTGCCCAATCTAATTAAGTAGAATAGTTGATATGATCAACAAAGAAAATTCCCTCAACTAAATATTGCGGTTTCCTTCTCTTGCTTAACACCCGTCATGATCAGGGTATATTATGTTCAGGCTTTCCAAAGCAAGGAGACTTAATTCATCATGGTGTGACGCGGGAGGCACAAGCTAGTAATGTGTGAATGTTGAATAAGAGGTTAAACGCAACTAAGCTATTAAACCAAGAGTTGCATTGGATGCAATTGGAAGCTGTTCCTACCTACATAACCACTACTAGAAATATTAGCAAAAGCGTCACTAGATTAATTCGGTTTTTTCTAAATGTAATGTTGTATTTAGCAAAAACAGCATTAATTGCAGCATTAGTGCTAATGCCGCATTAGCCTGTGCTGTTTTTTGCATTGTAGCATTAAGCTAATGCTGCAAAGAAAATCGGCATTAACTTGCAGCATTAACTAATGCTGCACAAGTCTAGTAACAGCTTGCAGCATTTACATACTAATGCTGCGTTTTTGAATGAACTTGCAGCATTATTGGACTTTAATGCTGCATTTTTACTCATAATTTTGCAGCATTATTGTTGATTAATGCTGCATTTTCTTATTCCTTTGTTTATCATTTTTTTTCTTTTTGCAAAGTTCATCGGTTTATCTTTATGATTCCATTTCATCTTCTAACTCTTTCTTCCTCCTCAACTAATTAGTTTAGCATAAACAAAAATCTTCAACAAAACATGAAAACATTCAATCTAACAACAAGAACATATCATAAACACACACAAAATTTGTATCCATTCATCAATGCCAATTTATATCCATTTACAAAAAGCCACTAAAAAATCTAATCTAACAGAATTAAACCAAAAATACAATTTGATGTGCAGATTTGGATCTACTGGAGAAAGTAGAAGAAGAAGAAGAGCAGCAAGATGAGGACGACGGTGACGCCGATGGAGCACTGTCTTCATCCTTTCTCCTCCAATTCTTCCTAGTCCGTGTACTAAACACCAAATAGAGCACTGTCTTCCCTTCTTTGTTCTTTCCTTGTTTCACATCCATCAATCTGCATATTCAAGAAAAACACATAAGAACCAAGTTATATCACAAGACAAAATCATATTGCACTTTTCCTGTTGCGCAATTTTGATTGTGGAAACAGCATATGTTACATAAAGAAATCTTCAGAAATTGAAACAGCATATGTTACATCAATAAATCTTCATAAATAGAAGAACTTTTGAATCAGGAGGCAAGAACAAGAAGTTAAGAAACATGACGGACATTCAATCTTCATGAAGCTTGTCCTGCACCATAGATTTATTGCAGGACCGCGCTTCCGCATCAGAGAAAGAGATATTGCAGAACAATAAACAATATCTACATATGTAAGTCTCCTATTCTAGGTTGCTTAAGTAGTAATCAAAATCCAAAATCCATATTAGTTCAATTTTACCCCAAAATGGGCATTCTGAGGTCGTGACTGTCGAGTACAAAAGTCTCTAATTCTGACATATACTGCAGGTAGTGTGAGTTGTAGAGTTACCTGGTTAAGACACAGTCGGAGGAGGTACCGATCCGAACAGTCACGTTTCTTCTGTTCTCTTACATCGATGACGTGGAAATCCTTGACATCTGCTCATCGAAGCTGAATCTAAAGGTTCAGAGAGAGAGAGACAATATCAATGAACAAGAAGCAAAACCATAGAAGAAATTGAGAACGCAATCAATGAACAAGACGCAAAACCATAGAAGAAATTGAGAACTAAATCAATGAACAAGAAGCAAACCGGAAATTTGCGCCGAACAGCGTCCTCTTCGACCTTCTACAGCGTCCTCTTCGACCTTAACCACCGGCGTCAGATTCGATTTTTACTCCTGCAATAGAAGGAAATCTCTAAGAGAGAGAGAGAGACTCACCTTAACCACCGGCGTCGGATCTTATTTGGAACCACCGCTGAAGCCCAGATATGGAACGTAGAAGGAGAGATGGAACCACCGCTGAAGCTGCGATGACCGAGCTTCCTGGTCTGCCGCCAAAGTTGCGATGACGGAGCTTCCTCATCTCCTCCTCTTCACCCTCTCCCTCTCGATCTCTTCCTCGTCTCCGTCCCTCCCTCCCTATCTCCCTCTCTCTCTGTTCATACGGGTGAGATATGAGAGTGAGTAGAGCGGATGTGTTAGTTGTTTAGGTTTTATTTGGGTGGTTCATTTTCAGTAATCTTCAATTCCTCCCCCCCCCCCCCCCCCAAATGTTTAATGAAACTTTGAATGCCCACCCAAAATATTTTGTGACAGCAGCATTACACTTTGTAATGCTGCAATACTGAGCAAAAAAGCAGCATTAATCGCATTAATGTTGCAATGTGTATGCTATTTTGCAGCATTATTGGATTAATGCTGCAATGTGTATGCTGTTTTGCAGCATTATTGGATTAATGTTGCAATTTATATGTGGTTTAGCTAGAAATTGCAGCATTATTTGATTAATGCTGCAATATTATAGCATTTAGTTTGTAACATTAATAATAACGCTGCTTTAGGGTATCAATTACCGCATTTGTTCAAATGCTACAAATAAAATGTGGTATTTGCTAAGATTCTAGTAGTGAACCAAATCTTGGGTGACATGCCAAAACAGGCTCAAGAGGAGGAGAAATATGGATCTTGGCCCAATAGAAGATATATGATATCTTCTACTGTTTCTATTGGATTGAAAGCTTAGAGGCAAGGCAATTAGGATTATCTATGAGATAGATAGATAAAGAGTTATTTGCTCAATTGAACCAAGAATTTTTAGGATGCAATTGGAAATTGTTCCTACCTAAATAACTAACTTTTGGGTGACTTGCCAAAGCAAGCTCAATAAGAGGTGAAATATGGATCTTGGCCCACTATAAAATATATGATGTTTTCCGCATTAATAGAGAGAATTATTAATCCGAGAAAAATAGTGGGAGCTATGTTTAATAATAAGTCCTTATTAAATATAGTACAACGTCACAATGTTTTCATAATCTTTTATGTGTTTAATACCTATGGCATCAAACAAACAAACTCGACATCATCGCTACAATATGTCCTTGAAAAGGACAACTTGTTTCGAATCAGTTTTCTAGACTGGTATAAAATTGAGAATTGTTCTCAAATAAAAAAGGAAATTGCTGTATATCCTAGAGCATAAAGTTTCCTTCCACCAAATTCCAATTACACTAAAGCCTTATGGAAGGAACATCAAGGAATGGTTCTTTGTATGAGACTTGCCTCATGTTAGCTACCATGAACTCTGATATTTGGAAGCAAGATGAGAACATGGAGGTATATGACATGATCATACATTTAAGCTCTTTCTAAAGCAAGCTAGACATGAAGGGTTGTAGTAGAGCTTTGTTTAAAATTAATTTACTCAATATGATTGAGAATCTCTGAACAAAGCACTAATGATGGTAAAGGCAAAGCATGTTATTGGTTAACATTAAAGGGTAAGAGCAAAAGGTTTGCACGGACCCCAAGGGTTATAAGCAAAATTGTTGCTAAATCCAAGGAAGTTTCCTTAGAGCCCAATAGGTGGTATAGTGGAAGAGGAACTGCCAAAAGTACCTGGAAGAAAATAAAGGAATTATGATTACACTTAAGGTATATTTTGTTATAGAATTCAATTTTTCTATCTCATCATCATGGGTATATGATACTAGATGAGGGTCTCACATTTATATAAGTGTGAAGGATCTCAAGGGATGTAGACAAATGAATATGGAAGAGATACACCTACAAGCTGGGAAATAAAGCAAGAGTTACTTAATTAGCAGTAGGAAATTATCTCTACCGTCTGGAGTTATCCATGAGTTTGAAAAATGTTATTATGTCCCTATGAGTAGGAGCATTATATCAGTTTCTTGTTTGGACAAGAAAAATATTTCCTCATAATAAGGAACAAATGTTGTTCCATTTTTTTGGTGATATGCATTATTATAATACAATTTTGTATAATCGATTATGTATCTTTTATCTTGATAATTCCATCTATAACATTAATACCAATAGGTTTGCATATGATGATATGATCCTCACTTAACTTTGGCATTGTTGTTTAGTCCACATCAATGAGAAACGCATTCTAGATTCCATATGGATGGATTTCTGGACTCATTTGATTTTGAATCATATGAGATATGTAAGACTTGTTTATTGGGCACGATGTGATCTTTTGAACTCATACATACTGATGTATGTGGACTACTAAGTACAAGCGTTAGAGATGGTTTTCAGTACTTCATCATATTTACTTATTCAGTAGATATGGATTTAGGTCTTATGAAGAACAAATCAGAATCCTTTGAAATGTTCAAAGAATTCAAGAATGAAGTAACGAACCGGCTTGGCATAATTATTAAGGCTCTATGATCGGATCGTGGACAAGAGTACTTGAGCCGAGAGCTTGACAAGCATCTAAAGGAGTGCTGGATATGATCCAAACTCACTCCACGTAGAACACCATTGTAGAGTGGCGTGTCTAAGAGGAGAAATCAGACCTTGTTGGACATGGTTCGGTCATGGTCCGTCAAGAAGAACTTCCAGTTTACTTTTGGGGCCATGCTCTACTTACAGCAATTTTCTCCCTTAACTGTTTTCCATCAAAATCGGTTATGAAGAACACCATATGAGATATGGACTAGGAGGTGTCCTAATATGACATTCATAATGATTTGGGTTGGGAAGTTTACGTAAAGTGTTAACGGTCAAATAAACTTGGACTCAATTCGGATAAAAAAAATTGTGGAAATATCCTAAATGAAACGAAAGCATATTATTTCTACAATCCAATCGAGAATAAAGTGTTTGTTGCTTGAACCGCTATGTATTGTCTCTAAAAGAAACAGTAGAAGGACAGTAGAACTTGAAGGATTTCAAGAACCACAATAGAACATTAATTCTTTGATAGAACATGAGCATGATCATAAGATGTTGTGGAGAAATTTGCTTTGGTAAGACAAGAACCTGTCGAGTCGGATATGTCAAAGGGCTAGAGAAGTATCGATTTCTCATATCATAAGTCGGTGATGTATTCCTCATGGAGATGAGCCTACAACCTATGAGATGGCCACAAGTGGGCCTAACTCTCAGAAATGTCTTGGAGTCATGAGATCCGAAATTTAATCCATATATGCCAAAAAAAGTATGGACTTTGCTGGAACCACCTGAATAGGTAAGACCCATAGGGTGCAAGTGGATTTTGAGAAAAACAACATAGATGGTAAAATGATTACTTTTAATGGATAATTTGTGGATAAATGTTTTAATAAATTCATAGTATGGACTTTAACGAAACTATTCCCTTAATTGCGATGCTTAAATCCATACGCATCTTGCTTGCAATTGTAGCCTACACAATTTGGCAGATGGATATAGAAACCTATTTGAGGATGTGTGTAACACACCCGGAGGTTTTTTTGGATCTAAAGCGTGCTGAAAATATGTGTATGTCGCAATAATCTATCTACAGATTGAAGCAAACTTTTGGAGTAAGAATCTTCGATTCAATGGTGCAATCAAAGGGTTTGGTTTCATCATGAATGAAGATGAAGCTTGTGTCTACAAGAAGGTTAATGGGAGTACATTTATATATCTGGTCTTGTATGTGGATGACATAATAATCATTGGAAAGATGTCCCTACTTTAAAATCTATTGTAGATTGGCTAGGGAATTGCTTTTCAAACGAATGACTTAGGCGAAGCAACCGATAAAGATCTATCGAGATAGATAGAAGTTTGTTCGGATTAAGTCAAGGTACATATAGTGACAAGGTGTTGAAACGGTTCAACATGTAAGAATATATATTCTTACCTATGCCACATGGAATAAGTCTTTGGAAGACTAATTGTCCTTCCAATTAGATTGTGAGAGGACCGTATGAATAAGATTCACAAGATACGTCATGTTATGTACTTAGGCCAGACATGTCATATCAGCATGACATGGAGATACCAGTCACATCCAGATGAGATTCATTGGATAATTGTCAAGAATATCCTTGAGTACTGGATAAGCACTAAGGATGAATTCGTAACATATGGAGGATAGGAAGGGTTCATGTAAGGAGTTACAGTGATGTGAACTTCCAATCTAACAAGGATGATTTCATATCTTAGTCAAGTTTTTTTTTTATCCTTAATGGAGGAACTATGAGCTGGAAATATTTCCAGGCAAGATCAGTTGCCGATTATATCACATAGGACTGAGTATATTGCTGCATTAGATGCACATACTCAGAATATTCTATCGCATTCAATTTTCGATAGAGGAAATGTGGATATATTCAAGGTCCCAGCAGAAGTCTCTCTTACCCAAACCCCTTGAGTAGAAAAAGCACATGGGCCGCGCTAGATCAATAGGCATACGATGACTCAGATTGACGCTAGTGCAAGTGGCAGACAGTTGGAATTGGGCCCTAGAGGCAATCTATTTATGTGACAATTAGAGGAACTTGCAATTCATTGTGTTATCGATATGGAGATATGTTAACATGAATGAAGTCCTTAAAATATAAATTTTATATTCTTAAATATCCCTAGACGAGTACTACAGTTAATTAGGACGACTTTATTACATCGAGACTAGTATGTGGCTAGATTGATATGGGGATATCAAGACTAACACATGGGTACGCATTAGGGATGACCCACCATGAGAAGGCTACATGGGAGTTACGTGAATGTCACAAGCGCTTCTCATAGTGACAATGGTGTTGTGATTCTTCGCCTTGAAGACACTAGATACTCTAGTTGTAAATTGTCATGTTTTGATATCGCCAAACGTTACATCGTAACTGGGAAATTATGAAGGCAATAATCGGACATGATATGAAGCAAGCTGAGAGATGGTAGTGATGTAAAGAGATTTGTCCCTCCCACATAACGGGATTAAATATCCACGGCCACTTGATCAGTGAGACTTGGAAACGCATGGCCATGCTCAAATAAATCACTATGAGATATTGATGTTATTTGTTTATCTAAGTCTACTCACAGATCGAGAAAATGTGGATTTGATATACAAGTGTGCCACTCCATTTCTTGGGTGCTATCCAGATAGATGATACAAAGGAATTATACAACACGGTAACATTGGTCACAGGGGTTTGTTAGATCACTGACTATTCCTATTAGTTGGGTAGCATTGATGTGCTGCTAGACACCGCTCAATGTTTGTAATTGTATTGTCAACGTAATAGGAACCTGTAGGGTCACACACCAAAAGGATTAGTTTGGAAGTAGATTTTAATTAGTCGGACTAATTAACAGTTAAAGGAATCAAGGATCAAAGTGCAACAAAATGCATATTTAGTTGGACTAAATTGCAAACTGGACTGAAACAAAAGTTAATCTAAACTGTTGGATCTAATTGGTAGTGGGGCAGTTTTATAATTATTAAAGAGTTATTAATTATAAAAGAATAAGTCCATACCTAATTTCATAAGGATGAAAATTAGAGCACAAGAGAAAGAGAAAGAGAGAAGGAGGCAGCCCCTAGAGGCTGACGGCTCCAAGGAGACGCGCGGCCCTCCCCATCTTCTTCCTCCGTTATTCTTGCTTCAAGCTTGATTAGATCAAGCGGCTTTTGTGATTCCTCCTTCTTCTACACTACTAGCACAAATAGTAGAGGAAGTTCCAGTTGGAGATCCTCCAGTGTGGACTTCTGCAGAGGCGTGGACACTATTTCTACGCAAAGTAATTGTCCCAGTCAGGATGACAGATGTAACCTGTTCTCCTTCATCATGTTATGATGCTTCACCTGCGATTCATGGAGGTTTTTGAGAAGAATAAAGTTTTTGTATTTCTGCTGCGTAACCTGCATCAAAACCCTATACTTGTTACAATTAGAGTCCTAATTATATTTTCTCCATATTAATGAAGTTCTAGAATATTTTATTTAGTGTCAAAACGATAAATGCTATCTAGATATTGTTGATAACTCTCAGATAGAGTTATTCTGGGACGTCATTTACCAATGGTTTTGACCTTGTTGAGTTTGATTTCGCCACTTTTAAGTCAGTTTTTGCCTTGGTACAGGAGAGAGAACCCTGAGCTTACAATTTTTATATTTGAGTAATTTCATGCATAATTTCGTTTATATGGATATGATCGGGGGTAATTGTTGTTGTGTACAGAAAGCAGGTAACAGAAATGCATGAAAGAGGCTTGGGAATGGAAGCAGAATACCAAGGAGTCGAAGCAGAAGAAGTGCAGAAAGGTTGGCTGCGTTCAAATGCAGCCATCCTGCGTTCAGACGCAGGCAAGCTGCGTTGAGAAGCACGTAGACTACATTTAGACGCAGGCAGGCTACGTTCAGATGAATGAGATGACTTCCAGAATCTTCCCAGGGCGGTTTAGACATTGGCAGAAAAGGAATTTCAGGCATCAATTTTGGAAACTGTGGAAGTATAAATAAGAGGCGCTCGGTACAGAAAAATTATCAATCAATCAATCAATTCACCAAGGCAGAACCGGAGTGTTGGAGCAGAGCAGGAGCACGGAACAGTCCACATTTCTCAGCAATAACTCATTTGATCTATCTTCTCTTTATTTTTATAAAATTGTGTTTTTCAATTTATGTACGCTAGCTAAAATCTTTACATAGGTTCTCGGTGAACCTAGTGTTTATGAATTCAGCGACTTAGTTTGTTTTGGTTATCAGATTCATGATTCATTTAAGTCTTAATACAATATTGGATTGTTTATTCTTATGTCTTCAGTTTTTACTTTATGCGTCACCCAAGAGTGCTACAAACTAGATCTGGTGCGCGAGAGTGGCCAGTGAGAGTTAAGAAGAGAAGACAGGATTTAGTACCCTGCCTTGATGGACCGAGAGGTGAAAAAAATCATGGGGGCTAGCCAAAAAGCATTAGACCAATTGCTAGACGTTTAGCGGGAGGCCGAGAGGAGGGCCTGTAACCCTAGCAGCCTTAGAACAAACCTGCAGGTCTAGGTGGACCGAGAGGACCCAAAAATCTGTAGGAGAGTGATAGGTACATGTGACCGAGAGGATATTGCATAACTTGTATGCTGGGATAAACAAAATTGCTGTGTGTTTCTGGAATCAAAGTAAACTGTTAAAGCTGGAGAGTAACCCTAGGGGATCCTGGAGCCTGGACTTTTAATACATCAGTTTCAGACTTAGAAAATATTCTCAGAAAATTTACACCAAAAAATAGATACTTTATTTCTTGTTCTTTATTTACTGCACTCTAGTCTAATAATCACAATCACAACTATTCCTCCCTTTTGCAACTTTGCTATTAGTTCCGATTATTTGCAGTAAAATCTAAAACTGTTATCGTGTGATCGATATATGAGTCATAAAATACTCTACTTTATACTTGATATTATACTTGCGAAATTAGCAGCTAAGAATTGCCATCAAGTTACTGGCGTCGTTGCCGGGGACAGTAACGGTTTTACTTAATAGTCAGAATTAGTTTTGAAGTATTTTTTCTCTTAGTTTTCCTTTTCTTTTAATCTCACTGCTCTTGAGCTCTAATTTTCAGGATATTCTAGTGTATGCCCAGATTACCTCGTAAGCCGGTACCATCACTCGAAGACCCAGAAAAACTATTCAGAGAGCAGAACCAGAGACAACGAAAAGCCAGGATTTCTGAACACGTAGATGACGCGCCAACACAGCCAGAAACACGGACCCCATCCCAGATGGCACATTACATCGAGGAACTGATCGCAGCAGGCTTTGCTGCCCGGAATAACTAGAGGACATACAACAGATATGGGCGAGCTTTGGTGGAAAACTTGAAGTCCCTACAGGAGGTCATGAGCCAGCAATGGTGGTGCCTCCATTCACAATGGAGCACTTCGATCTGAAATCATCCACCATTCAAGCTGCCCAGACCCACTGCCCATTCAATGGACGAGCTGATGAAGACCCGATTGACTTCATCGGGAAGTTAGAGGATTACTGCAACAAGATCAAATACAGCAGAGTTATGTTAGATACTCTCAAACTGATCTTGTTCCCTTACTGCCTGTTCGAGACAGGAAAAGAATGGCTTAATGCCAGACCACCGAACTCCATCACGACATGGGAGGGATATGTCTCTGAGTTTTTGGAAAAATTATAAACGCCTCTGGGGTTATCAAGCTTCAGACTGAGATCTTATCTTTCAAACAAAATATAGGAGAGACGGTAGTAGACGCATGGGAAAGGTTGATGAGACTTGTGAAAAGATGTCCTAATCACGGTTTCGGGGACCCTAAAATTCTGCAAGGATTCTACCATGCCCTGGACAGGGAGAATGCTGACAAGATTGACAGGAAAGTCAGGGGTAATTTTATGTACCATTTGGACAAAGATTGAGCATATGAGCTGATGAAGCAATTGTCAAAACAGGATACTCTCATGTTTGACGATAGAAGGCTCACAGCACTGTTCGAACCAGTGGCTGACGATAGGATTAATAATCTGACCAAAGTAGTCATAGACCTGGTTCAGAAGGTATACTCGGAAAAGCACCCCAAAACAGTAGATTCAGATTTGGACGCAGCCATTGAAGAACTTAGAACTGAAGATGCCAACTATGTGCAGCAACAGTGGGATCCAAGTCGATACAGGCCAGGAACATGGGACCATCCTGGTTTCCGATAAGGAAATGCAAACGCAGCAGTTTATGCACCAGGATTCCAGCACAACCAGTCCAGGCAGGACCGACGGCACAGCAGTTTGAAAGCTACGTGAGTAAATTCGACGCCCGGTTTGCAAACATAGGGTCCAGGTTTACACAGATTGATGCAATAGCAGCCACCCAACAACAGCTCATAGCCACTCAGCAACATCTCAAAGCCGACATGACCACAAAAACAATGGCACTACGCACCTTGGAGATGCAATATGGTCAGTTGGCACAACAGCAAGCAGAAAGAGCTCCAGAAAACTTACCATCAAATAGAGTGAATAATCCACGTGCTCAGATCAATGCCATCACCACTCGGAGTGGAATAGCACTATGTTATCCGCGGTATCCCATCCATGCACGTGCAGAAAAGTCGAAGAATATCGAACACGAAGTTTTTGACAGGGAAGACAGCCCGACCGTCAGCCCCCAGCTGAAGGGCCTGGTAAGACAGGATGCAGTGCAGACCGAAAAGTATAAAACATAAACGGTGCCAATTTCCAAAGAGGTAACGTATCCTTTGAAGACACGCAAGAGGGATAATAGCAAAGACTAAGCCAGATTTCTCGAAGTATTCAAGAAGCTGTAGATCAACATACCGTTTGCCGAGGCGTTAGCTAAAATGCCCACTTATGCTAAACTTCTCAATGAAATTATGTATGAAAGGAGGCGGATGAATGATTTCGAGACTGTCAATGTGACGGCTGAAGCGAGCAGCTGTGTGAAAAACGGGCTACCACATGTCATCTCCTAGTGGGCCCCATTATTATTGCCACATAAAACGAGCAAACATCTATATCCATAGAAATCATCTAGTAATGTTGCTTAGTGTCATCTCCTAGTGGGCCCCATTATTATTACCACATGTCTTTCGTTGTAATAACTTTGTTTTCACAAACTGGATGCTAAGTCACAATTTAGCTTGGAATAATTATTAGATATGAATAATTTATAATAATTGTAATGTTCTTGTTTCTTTGTACTCTGGAGAGAAAAGCAGAGAGTTTTGATGGGGTTGTCTAGGAGTTTTTTTACGGCTTCATTTTTTGTGGGAGTTGCATACTTGATTTAGAATCTTGCATGGGTGACGACTTTTTAGGGCATCAGAGAATGCTCGAATGAGTCGATTTTCAAATTAGCTTCCATTTTTTTATCAGGTAGGGGAACTCTAATTTCTAAGTTTCCTGCAGTTACAGTGTATTTCTGTTTATACTGCTAATGTGAATTTACAGCTTTATAGCTATCTGATTATTATCTGGTGATTGCTAAATGACGTTGTTTGTGCATTTGTGCCGCATGCTGATGTGTAATAACGGGCTATTTGTGTTAAGTAGATTTTAGATTTCGACGCCAGCTGTTAGGCGGTACCTACTGGGCTGTTTAGCACACCCCTATATTTAACAGGTTGAACAGGAATGGACCAGATTGCGATGTTAATTGCTAAAAAGTGGATTGTTTAGCTAGAATTGTTATTTTTAGCTTTTTTTAGAGAAGTTTGTAAGTTTTTAGTCGAATTGCAATATTTTATAAATATTATCTTTGTTGACAAGTTGGTGTAACTTTATAGTTAATTCAGTCACGTACAAGATTTTAGAAATATTATCAAAAATGTTTTTTTGGAGGACTGTGTGTCCCATGTGGTTGAGTTTTGGACGTCTGAAAGTGTCTGACGGGTTGACAATAAAACTGTGATTTTATCATAAATCGATTATTTTATATTTAAATGTGTGACGGGTTGTCACAGAAGGCCTATCATAATTATGCTTCAGATGGACAGATCCGTAAAACCAGCATATGGAGTCATTGAAGATATTCTGGTGAATGTTGGAGATCTAATTTTCAAGCAGATTTTGTGATTCTGGATATGGAGGCTGGAGAGGTTCCGCTCACCCTGGGCAGACCATTCCGGACTACTGGAGAGGCCATCATAAACTGCAAAAGTGAAGAGCTATCCATGCAAATCAATGAAGACAAAGTAAATTTAACGTTTCAAGTCTCTCCAGCTCCCAGATTACTACGGCCATGAAAACTGCTTTGCTGTGGAAGTAATTGATGAGGACCTGGAACACAAAGAGATGAGTGAACTATGGGCAGAAACTAAGGACATGTACGAAGAGGACGATGAGAAGCACCAGGATGAGCAAGCCATGAGAACTGAAAATTGAACCACCTTATACAGAGATGAAGAAGGCGAGCGGAAAATGGCTCTGGTCCTATCACTCAAAGAGCCACCAGTCCTGGAGGTAAAACCACTACCAGACCACCTAAGGTATGCACACATTGGTGAAAATAATACTCTGCCTGTAAGTGCCTCTTCTCTTCTATCTCAGGAATAGGAGCAGAAACTAATGGAAGTGCTAAAAGAACATATGGCGGCCATCGGATGAATGATTGCAGATCTAAAGGGGATCATCCCATCCTACTGTATGCACAAGATCAGGATAGAAGAAGGAAAGAAGCCATTTATTCAGCCTCAGCGGAGGCTAAACCCGAACACGAAGGACGTTGTGCGCAAGGAGGTCATGAAGTGGCTAGAAGCTGGAATTATATATCCTATTTTAGACAGCACTTGGGTCAGTCCAGTCCAGTGTGTGCCTAAGAAAGGGGTATGATAGTGGTACAAACTGCTAATGAGGAACAGATCGCTCAGTGCACTATTACAGGATGGAAAATCTGCATGGATTACCGGAGACTAAATGATGCAACACTGAAAGACCGCTTCCCTCGGCCATTCATGGACCGGACGCTCGACAGGTTAGCCCATCGTGCCTACTATTGTTTTCTTGACGGATACTCCGGGTACAACCAAATCTACATTAGTCTGAAAGATCAGGAAAAAACGACGTTCACCTGTCCATAGGGTACATTTTCTTTTCAACGTATGTCGTTTGGCCTGTGCAACGCTCCAGCGGCATTCCAGCGATGCATGATGGCTATATTCTCATATATGATAGAGAAAAATCTTGAAGTTTTCATGGATGATTTTCACTGTTTGGGGACAATTTTGAGGACTGGCTGCACCACTTGCCTAGAGCTCTGATCCGGTGCAGGAAAACTAATCTGGTACTTAACTAGGAAAAATGTCACTTCATGGTTACTGAAAGCATTATGCTGGGACAAAGGATCTCCAGCAAAGATTTAGAAGTGGGTAGAGCTAAGATCGAGGTAATAAAACAACTTCCATACCAAACCATGGTGAGGGCGATCAAGAGTTTTTTGGGAAAAGCATGATTTTAAAGAAGATTCAATAAAGATTTTTTCCAAAGTTACAAAACCATTATGTAATTTGTTGGGAAAAGATGTGCCATTTGTATTTGATGAATCCTGCAAACAAGCCTATGACCTACTCAAAAATCAACTTACCACTGCCCCAATAATCACAAATCTAGATTGGTCACTCCCGTTTGAACTAATGTGTGACGCCAGGAACTACGCAGTTGGAGCAGTACTGGGACAGCGAAAAGAAAAAGTGTGCCATGTAATTTAATACGCCGGCAGAGTTTTGAACGATGCACAGATTAACTATGGTACTACAGAAAAAGAGCTGCAGGCAGTAGTATTTTCCCTGGACAAGTTCAGACCATATCTGGTGGGGTCGAAGGTTATCATCTTCACAGAGCCCTGAAGTACCTGCTGGAAAAGAAAGATGAAAAACCAACGTTGTGACGCTGGATTCTGCTAATGCAAGAATTTTACGTAGAAATCAGGGACAAGAAAGGAGTCGAGAATGTAGACAATACTTCTG
Organism: Linanthus parryae; assembly: GCA_023055425.1. Lineage (NCBI taxonomy): Eukaryota > Viridiplantae > Streptophyta > Magnoliopsida > Ericales > Polemoniaceae > Linanthus > Linanthus parryae. Next base: position 1,735,782 of record JALGPY010000013.1, on the reverse strand, counting down.
GTACTATGAAACCATTTGTCTCGCCTGGAGAACCCAACTAAAGAATCAGTACCGATTCACAAAAAATTTCCTGATGAGCATATCATGAAGGTCAAAGAAAACGGACAACCCTGGTACTATGCAATAGCCAACTATCTGGTCAATGGAGCACTGCCTGAAGGTATCACCCCTTTGCATAAGAAGAAGTTCATCTGAGAATGAAGACAATATTTCTGGGATGACCCTTTCCTATTCAAACAGGAAGCTGACAACATTTTGCGGTGTTGTACTCCATGTCACGAGATCCTGCAGGTAATTCAACACTGTCACTCAGCTCGGTGTGGGGGTCACTTCAGTGGACCCAGGACAGCCCACGAATTTCCGCAGCCAGTTTTTTTCTGGCCAACAGTTTTCAAGGATTGCCATGACTATGCACAAAGCTGTGATCGCTGCCAGCGCACAGGAAATATTTCCAAACGGAATGAGATGTCAATGACACTCTGGCAAGAGGTCGAACCTTTCGATGTTTGGTGAACTGATTTCATGGGACCATTCCCATCATCCCTAGTGGGTAGAAGTTGTGGCCTGTCAGAAGAACGACGCAACAACAGTTGAGCGGTTCTCAGGCGCAATATTTTCACCAGAATTGGAACAGCAAGAGCCATGGTCAGTGAAGAAGGCTCCCACTTTATCAATAAATTCTTTGCCAAAATTTTAAAGCAGTATGGGGTGTCTATCAATAAGTATCACTGCCTTACCACCCTCACGAAAATGGTCAAGCAGAGGTGTCGAATCGTGAAATCAAGAGAATATTTGAAAAAATGTGAATCCAGGATGAAAAGATTGGTCCTTGAAGCTGGATGATGCACTGTGGGCGTACAGGGCAGCTTACAAAACCCCACAGTGGAAGTCCCCGTACTAGTTGGTGTTTGGAAAGGTCTGTCACTTACCAGTTGAATTAGAGAACAGAGCTTATTGGGTAATCAAGTATTTTTTAAGTTAAACTCGGTTTCAAAGGCTTGAAATAGCTAGTCTATTTCAAGGCCTTGAAACATCTTTCAAAGCCTTGAAACTTACTATGCTCTATATGCATGAACTTAGTTGGAGTTTCTGATCTTGATTCAACTCCTAAACCCCTGTTCTTGATTTTTGATACTTTATGATGAAATAAAAAGTACTTTGACACATTTAAGAGTATCTAATCCATCTGTTTGACTTAATTTTGCAGGGAAATTTTGTTTCCTATTTTACATGATCTATATCCTAACCTGAGTTTTGCATGAAAAAAAATTATGTGATGATTTGATACTGTGATCAATCCTGCTGTGTTTGGAAGTTGCCTAACAGATGTTCATACAATATCAAATAATTACCTTTGAAGATACTGATCAACTATCCGTTGGAGAAGCTGTTATAGAAGTCAAAGCTGAAGCTACAAAATAGGGAAGTTTGTTAAGAAAATATCCTGAAGATCTGCAATTCAAACTGCTCTATAAAAGAGGGAAAGCTGAAGCAATGCAAAAAAAAAAAAAAAAAAAAAAAAACAAAAAAAAAACAATTAGCAGAGACACTCAAAAACACTTAGGGATTGAAAAGAAACAATAATCAGATTCCTTTATCTCAATCCAAGCATCTGAAGAACACTGCATACTCACTACAGATTCAGTTCTAGTGTTCTTCTCTTCTGAACTCCATTTATATAACATTTTGATAATATTTCTAGTTCTTATTATCAAGGATTGTTCAAGGTGAACAATAGAGAAATCTTAGTTAATCAGATAGCTAGAGCAGGTACTAGATAGGTTAGTGAGAACAACAAGCTGTAATAGAGTAAGGCATCTCTCTGTGCTTGACATCTAGGGCTTAGTTGTTGATTAATAAGAATTGAGTTGAAAATCCTGCAGGGAGAAGATCCCTGAGGTAGAGATGTAGGTCCAAGTTGACTGAACTCTATATATCTTGTGTCTCGTGCATTTACTTTTCAGTTCCATACTTAGATCTTTTGCAGCACTCAATACAGTTTCATTTCAAGGGTTTGAAACTCATTTCAAGGCCTTGAAATAGACTTATCTTTTATACTTCAACTGTTTTCATTCCAAGGGCTTGAAACTCATTTCAAGTCCTTGAATCACTCTTCACGCATTACAATTATTTTGAAACCACTCTTCTTGCAAGTTTAGGAAAAGTTGGCATACTCTATTCAACCCACCCCCCTTCTAGAGTATTGATCATGTATTTCTACCTACTGTACACCCCTTAAATTGGTATCAGAGCTTGTATCACTTCATAGATTTAACCATATTGTGATCATGAGTACTGTAGGTGATGGTGGTTTCTCTCTGGGAAAAGCTGCTAACTGTTGGGATTTGACGTAGGTAACGCGGCGGAATAACAAAAATTAATCCTACTCAAAGGCCACCAAGGATCACAGGAAGAGACATCATAACATGATTAAGGACATAGAAGATGTGTACCTTTTGATTTGTGAGATCACACGAAGAATGATGTCCTCTTCTCTACGGTTGATCCACGTCTAGAGGTGAGATCTAGATTCTTCCTTCTCCACAAGTGCTAGCTTGAACCCGGAGGAAGAGGGATGAAGATCAAAGCAACAAAGCAACAAAGGCACAAGGGAGGGGCGGCCTCCTCTTTGCCGTCGGGTAGAGGGGGCGGACGGGGGCTAGGGTTTCGGCCCTAGCTCTTTGTCTTGCTCTCTCTTTTGCTCTCTCCCACTCTTTGTGTTATGTCTAATAATAACTCATGTGGGAAGGAAGCTAGAGACTCTTATATATATACTCCAACAACTCCTTGTTGTTTCCATATTAGAGTTTTTCTTGTTCTAGTAGGACTAGAACTATTCCCTTCCTTGCAAATTAGTCCTACTAAGTTTGCAAGGTGTTGCACAATGATCCTTCTATTAATTAATCTTTATTAATTAATCCCAAATCTAGCTCTACTCTATTTGACGTGTGACCCCATAGGTTTCTATATAGTTGGTAGTAACTATTACTAACATGGAGCAACACTTGTCCTTTATTGAAATAGAAAAACCTTCTCGTCTAAACAAGAAACGGAAATAATGTTTCTGCTCATAGCAGGCACATAAAAGCAATTGTCTAATTCTAAAATAAGTCCAGAAGGCAAAGATAGCTCATAAACGCCTACAGCTAATGCAGCAACCTTTGCTCCATTCCCGACGCGCAAGTCTATCTCCCCTTTTCGCAATCTTCTACTTCTTTTCAAATCCTGCACAGTACGACAAATGTGAGAACCACATCCGGTATCTAATACCCAGGATGATGAAATAGAGAGATTGACGTCTATAACATAAATACCTGGTGGTGGTGGAATCACTATTCCAAGCTTCTTATCCTCTAGATATTTAGGGCAATTCCTCCTCCAGTGACCCAGCTGGCTGCAGTAGTGACATTCACCTATAGCCACGCCTCCACTAGGCTTTAGGGCATCCTTGGATTTCGCAACTTTCTTGCATTTTCCTTTTGAAGTAGATGCAACTGACTTGCCCTTCTTCTTGTGTACCATCATTATGGCCTTGCCCTTGCCTTTATTGATGCTTTGCTCAGCTGTCTTTAGCATGTTCAATAGGTCTGGCAAAGACTTGTTGATCTCATTCATATTATAGTTCATAATGAACTGATTATAACTGTCAGGCAACGATTGCAAGACGAGATCAGTCGCCAAGTCCTGGCCGAGTGGGTGCGACGACCCCCTTATCCGACTCGGACGAATCGGGGATGCCGAAGCTGAAAGTAACGGCGGAGAATCGAAAGCACAACATACCAACACTTACTATTAAACCTTACATTACTTCTCAAGTCCTTCATACGTTACTATTACACATTATATCTAACATCGTTTATTCTATCTTACAGCACGTGACGTGACCTCCTCAGCGAGTCTCGTACCCATCCATACCATAGCCTTCTTCTTCTAATCCTGCGTGGGAAAGAAAACGGAACCGCAGTTTCTAAAGTCAGCTGGGAAATGCTGAGTAAATAAATACCCTAGCTCGTAAACAGATGACGAGGCATAATTTGTTTTCAAGAACAGTAATAAGAGGAAATAAATCTTTAAAAGAATAGACCAAGCACAAATCCAACTTTAAACTTCTCAATCTTTCAATTTCTTCCTTCTTGATCTTGAAACGGGGAGTATTATCCCAATCTTGCCTTCCTTTATATTCATAGACATTTTTGTCCTTGAAGAAACCCACTTTTTAACTTTGTTGATACGGGGAAGATCTACTATCACTACGAATCCAAGACCTTAAGTGCCGGCACCCCTCTAAGACTACTCGCGGCAAGAGAGGTGAGTACATGGAGCGACCCAGCAGGTTGCGACCGGGTTAAAATAAACGGGTCAGGTGGACGTAGCCAGCCACGACCAATCTTATAAATGGGTCGGGTGAACGTAGTCAGCCACGACCAATCTTATAGAAAAGCGAATATAACGATCCCCGCACAACTCTTTCCACTTTACGTTATTAGTGGATTAATACTATTCGTGTGACAATTCGCAGTAAAACAACTTCTTTAACATGTAAAGAGATTCCAGACAAAACATGTAACTCAAAAATATAATTTTGAGACAAGTATTAAAAGCATACTTCGACACGAACGGAGCTAGCACGCTAGGCTAGGCATATTTACTTACCTTAGTCCAGAAGCGTCTGAAAGTTCTAGTCGTAGTCCTTGCCTATGTAAACTTCACCTACAAATCGGAGCTTCTAGATTGTCACAATCCGAACATAGCATTTCAAGTCTTATAGAAAATCCTATTAAGCGTTTTTAGACTAGCCCGAACTCAACGTCTTCTTTCTCTAGTTATTTCTTAATAGTGAAAATATATAAAAATCGACGCATCTATTTTTAGATAACTATTAAATTTTATGTTTTAGAAAAGTGATTATTTATTTTAAAACATTGTTGGGGTTAAAAGACATGAAATATTAGTAAAACGAGTAGTTATATTTATGAAAAATACTTATTGTAATTATAAAGGTTTAAACGATATTTAAAATAGCACGTTGACAACAAACTTCTTCGGAAAACGACACTATAACGTTTATAAATTAGCCGACATCAATTTTTACATGTATCGAACAAAATCGATTTGAAGACTAAGTAATTAAAACAAACTTTATTTGAATTTTAATAAAACATTACTGTTTAATTTTTAACGAACGAATCGGTCACTATTTCGATGCCCGAAACACTTTTCCGTAACCGGGACGAAAACTATTATTTTTAGAAAATATTTTTCATCCAAAAGTAACATTTTTATTTTTCGCGAATAATATAAAGTTTATATAAACAACGACCGCATCCCCAGGTTTACTTTAAAAGACATTAGAAACCCCCATTCTACTCACAAAACAGTTCATTAAAAGACACCAGCCCCCCTAAGGATCTCCCTAAAGTACAAATAGTACCCCATCTGCACACTATAACAGTTTATGTTAAAGACACTTTAACCCCTTTTTACATAAACATCAAATTCATCCAACTAAACATGAATTCAAGCATTCAAAGTATGATTTTGATTGTTTAAACGGAATCTAGACGAGATTTGGAGCATACCAAGGCCAAGAATGACCGAAATCGATCAAGAATCGAAGCTATACGGGTTTGCCGCCGGTGAGTCGCGCAGTGCTCTTCGCCGCCGGCGATGGAGGGACTCTAAGCTTCGGCTAGGACCTGGGTTCGTCTCCTGGGAGCTCTAGGAGGTGATTGGTACTGGTTACAGAGATTGGGTGGCGCCGGATTGCTTCCAGCGAAGCTTTCCCGTCGTCTTCAATGGAGGCTCGCCAGAATTGCGTCGGCTGCTTCCAGGGCTTGGTTGCTGCTTCTTCTCTCTCTATTTGTGCTCTGGTCGAGAGAGAGAGAGAGAGGAATTGAGAGGAGAAATAGGCTGGGAGGTAGTTGGTTGAAGTTGGGTGGCGGGCTGTTGTTCCCGTCGGGAACAGGGGAGGTGGTAGTGGCGGCTTTTGCCGCTGCTGCTGCCTTGCTCTGTTTCTGGGCAGAGAACAGAGAGAGGGAGAGGGAGAGAGACTAGAGACTAGAGAGGAGATGAGGGTGAATAGTGGTGATGGAGCTCTCGGTGGTGGCGGCGGCGTTGGTGTCGTTGGGAAGAAGATGGAGGTGATGATGATGAACGGGATGAAAACAAGCTTGTAGGAGAAGGGTGGTTCATATATTGGGGAAGAAGCTAGAGTTTGAGGCTTCTAGTGGAAGGGTGTTGTGCTTGGTGGCAAAATCTTGAAATGCTTGGTGGCACAATCTTGCCAAGCAAGATGAAGGCAAAGCTTGCCGAGGAAGATGGGAGAATTTGAGGATGATAAGTTTTTGAGAAAATGCTAAGGTGTGGGTGGCACACCATGGGTAGTGTACTAGTGTATCGTACACACACAATCTCGCGGTGTACCCGCGTTAAAATAAAATAAACTCGCGTATATATTTACGCATATACAAATTCAATATTTTTCTAAAATCTTAGAAAATTCCTCACTTACAAACATATAATATTTTACCCGAGCTCAAATTCTTAATTAGAATCTTATAACGCTTTCTAGATTACCAATTTACCCTTAGCTATTTGACGGGGTATTACATTCTTCCCCCCTTAAAGAGAGCTTCGTCCTCGAAGCTTAAACAATCTAAGTATTCCTGATATTAAAATTTCTTTCTCGAAGCTACTTCAGTCAAATACTTCTGATGCTAAAACTTTTACCTCGAGGCTAAAATCAGCCAAATACTCTTGAGGCTAAAAATTTTGCCTCAAAACTAAAATCAACCCAATACTTTTGATGCTGAAGCTTTCTAATATGGAACTAACGATCACAATCGTGATCACATAGCAGGCATGAAAATTCACATAGCAAGTGATAGCAGGTAATTACTATCTAGTGCATGCAATGCAACAAATATTGTGTCACGTAAAGACTGTATTCACGTCTATCTTACGTATGTGATTATAGTTTCATCTGGTTACTAAGGTCAGGGTACTAGCATGTACTAGCATGTAACAGTATTAAATGATGTATTAAAGGATCAGGGTACTAGCATGTAATGGTGTTAAATAAAGGACTGCGTCCTCTCCCCCTTAGAGAGTGACGTCCCCGGAACTTAACGTACCTCGTGGAACAAGTGTGGATACTTTTTCCTCATCTCTTCTTCAGACTCCCATGTCGCCTCCTCAGTTTGGTGGTTAGACCAAAGAACTTTGACCAACTTGACACTTTTGATACGTGTATCTCTTGTCTTGGTGTCGAGTATTTTGATAGGCTGCTCCTCGTAGGCTAGCGACGGATCAAAATCCACTGGTTCCGGATCCAACACATGTGACGGGTCCGGTACATACTTCTTCAGCTGCGATACGTGGAAAACATTGTGTACACGCCCCAAATTGGATGGCAAATCCAGTCGATAAGCAACTTTACCAATTCTTTCTATAACTTCGTATGGACCAATAAATTTAGGGCTCAACTTTCCTTTCAGATTGAACCTGGTAACTCCCTTGGTAGGTGAAACCCGTAGAAATGCTTTTTCCCCCACTTGAAACTCCAACGGTCTTCTGTTTTGATCCGCGTATGATTTCTGCCTGTCTTGAGCTGCTTTCATACGTTGTTGGATGAGTCGTACCTGGTTCGTCATGTCTTCAATCATCTGGGGACCAATGACCACCGTTTCGCTAATGTCACTCCAACAAAGCGGTGATCGGCATTTCCTTCCATACAGGGCTTTGTATGGCGCCATGCCGATGCTGGCGTGATAGCTATTGTTATAGGAGAACTCGATTAATGGAAGTTTGTCAACCCACGAGCCTTGGAAATCCATAACACAGGCTCTCAACATATCTTCCAATGTTTGGATTGTCCTTTCTGTTTGCCCATCTGTGGCTGGGTGAAAGGCTGTACTAAAATTCAGCTGAGTTCCCAATGCCTCTTGGAGCGCTCTCCAGAAATGAGAAAGGAAGTTAGGATCCCTGTCCGAGACTATCGAACTTGGAACCCCATGATGCCTTACGATGTTTCTGATGTAGGCATCCGCTCTCTGCTCCATACCCCATGTGTCTTTCATCGGGATGAATCTCGCAGTCTTGGTTAGTCTGTCCACGACTACCCATATCTGATTTAGCCCGTTCTTTGAGGTCGGTAAGGCTGTGACAAAATCCATCGAGATGGAGTCCCATTTCCAAACTGGGATATCCAGTGGTTGGAGTAGACCTCCCATTCTCTTATGCTCGAACTTCACCTTCTGGCATGTTAAGCATCTGGCCACAAATTCCGCGACTTCCTTCTTCATGTTGGGCCACCAGAACGTCTTCTTCAAGTCCTTGTAAAGCTTACCGCCTCCAGGATGGACTGAATACGGTGTGTTGTGTGCTTCTTGCATCAACTTCTGCTTGGTTTCTGCACACTTCTGTGGTACACACCACCTTCCTTTGTAGCGAATGCTTCCGTCTTCGTGAATCTGGAATTCCTTGGCTCCTCCTGCTGCCATCTTCTTCTTGATTCTTTCGAGCTTCACGTCTCCAGCTTGATTTCTCCTTATTTCTTCAAAGAAATCCGGTACAGCTGTCATGCTTCCAAGCAGTTTCAGCACCGTTCCTTGTTCCACCACTTCAATGTCGAGTTTTCTGAACTCGTGGCACAACTGATTCGCCAGGATTAACATAGCGTTCACTGCATGGCTTGACTTACGACTTAGCGCGTCAGCAACCACATTGGCTTTCCCTTCGTGGTACTGAATGCGTAAATCATAATCCTTTATAATTTCTAGCCATCTTCGTTGCCTGTTATTGAGCTCTTTCTGGGTGAAGATATACTTCAGGCTCCGATGATCCGTGTAGAGCTTGCAAACAGCTCCATAAAGATGATGCCTCCAAATCTTCAGCGCGAATACTACTGCTGCCAGTTCTAGGTCATGTGTGGCATAGTTTTCCTCGTGAGGTTTCAATTGCCTGGACGCGTAGGCAATCACCCTTCGGTCTTGCATCAGCACACATCCCAGTCCCTTCTTCGATGCATCACTGTATTCTTCGAATTACCCAGACTCGTTTGGTAAAGCTAATACTGGTGCTGTAGTTAGCTTTTCCTTCAGAGTTTGGAACGCGTCTTCACAGCTATCGTCCCAATGATACTTCACCGCTTTCTTCGTCAGCGTAGTCAGTGGCCTAGCAATCTTGTAAAAATCCTTTATGAAGCGTCGGTAGTAGCCTGCCAAGCCAAGGAAACTTCGGATTTCCGACACATTCTTCGGTGTAGGCCAATCCTTAACTGCTAAGATCTTTGTTGGGTCCACAGCTATTCCTTCCTTGGAAACGATATGGCCCAGAAATGGAACTCGGTCCAGCCAAAATTCACACTTTGAGAGTTTGGCATACAGCTGCTCCTGCCTCAGAGTCTGCAATACTTTTCGGAGGTGTTCTTCATGATCCTTCTCATTCTTCGAGTACACCAGAATGTCATCAATAAAGACGACTACAAACTGGTCCAGGAATGGCTTCATCACTCGGTTCATCACGTCCATGAACACTGCGGGAGCGTTGGTTAAACCAAACGGCATCACCGTGAACTCGTAGTGACCATACCTAGTGCTGAAGGCCGTCGTTGGAATATCTTTCTCGGCTACGCGGAGTTGATGATAACCAGACCTCAGGTCAACTTTAGAGAAAACACTAGCCCCTTGCAGCTGGTCGAACAAATCGTCAATCCGGGGTAGTGGATATTTGTTCTTGATAGTAGCATTGTTCAATTCCCGGTAGTCGATGCACAACCGTAAACTCCCGTCTTTCTTCTTGACAAATAACACCGGTGCTCCCCAGGGTGACACACTAGGTCGTATGTACCCCTTATCCAGAAGTTCCTGTATCTGGTTCTTCAACTCCTTTAATTCGGCAGGTGCCATCCGATATGGCGCCTTGGAAATAGGTGCAGTTCCAGGTGCCAAGTCTATTGTAAACTCCACTTCTCTCTGAGGTGGCATTCCCGGAATCTCCTCGGGGAATACATCAGGAAATTCCCTCACGACTGGTATCTCGTCCAGCACATTTTCCTTATTGGTTACGTCTTGTACATAACACAAGTAGGCAGAGTTTCCGTTCTTCACTTGGTTTACTATGGTAAGGGCGGACACTAGTTTGATGCGAGGTTCTGTGGTGATACCTCGATAAGTGATCCTTTCTCCCTTAGGCCCTTTAAGTCGAACCTTTTGACCATAACAATCAATGACTTCCCGATACTTCCCAAGCCAATCCATTCCTAGGATCACATCTATGCCCCCTAGGTCAAACTTTATCAGGTTGGCGGGTAGGGTACTGGTAAGGATCTTCAATTCTACTCCTTCGAATACGGTGTCACAGACAGTTACCTGACCATTAGGTGTTGCTACCGGAATAGATATGCTAGATGACTTATGCAAACCCAGTTTTTCAACAAACAAGGATGATATGAAGGAATAAGATGCACCCGAATCAAACAATACGAAAGTTGGTTGCTCAAGGACAAGAAAGGTACCCGTCACAACTCCATGAGCAGCTTCCGCTTCAGTCCTTGTCAGCACAGCTATCCTTCCCACATTTCCATTCTGACCTCCTACTCCATTGTTGTTGTTATTCCCATATCCAGCATTATTGTTTCCAGTCCTGGGTTGACCTCCATTCTGCCCTGCATTGCTCCCATTGTAGTTCTGCTGTCTCCCGTAACCATTGCCTCCGTTGTTTTGGTTGTTACGATTCACGTTCTGCTGATTCCCAAACTGCTGATTGCGCCCAAAATTTCCCCCATTCTGCTGGCGGTTGCCCTGGTAGTTGTTTTGCTGTGGCCTTCCAAAATTACCCCATTGGTTCACTGGCTGGTTCCTAGCTGGCTGCGAACGACACTCGTAAGCCCGGTGTCCTCTCTTACCGCATTTGTTGCACGTGACCAAGTTTCCTTCGCAATCCTCGCCTGGGTGGTTTCGTGGACACTTCTTGCAATAATAACGGCGGATTTGTTGTGTCCCAGCATTCTGTTGATTGCCACGATGCTGCCCCTGGTTGCCTCCTCCATTGTTAGGCTTGAAACTCTGATTGGCCTTAGCAAAGTTGTTGTTGCTTCCTCCTGCCTCCTCGAGCTTGCGTTTCTTGCGTTTCTCATCTTGCGAGACACCGACTCGCCAGATGTCAGCAGCTCTGTCGTAGGCTTCATGGAGAGTGGAAAAAGTACGGCTCAGAAGTGACTCTTGTAGCCTTTCCTGCAGTCCTCCGATAAATCGAGAAATCTTGGAGTCTTCGTCGGGCACCATGTTTCCAACAAATCGCGTCAACTCCGTGAATTTTCGGAAATACTCAGTGACGGAGTCATTTCCTTGCTGCAGGTTTTGGAATTCCATTTCCTTACTCCTCTTCACATGGTGAGGGTAGAAACGCGATCGAAGAGCAGCTTGAAGAGCTTCCCAGTTGAAATTGGGTTTGGCCAACAGATTCTCTCGGGCATTTCTCCACCAGAGATTTGCTTCACTTTTCAAATAGAAGGCCGCACAATTAACTTTGCGTTCATCAGGGCACTCTACCACCTCGAGAATCTTATCCATTTCCACTATCCAATCCTCCAATTCAACAGGATCCTCTTTTCCTGTGAACTCCTTGGGTTTCATTTCTGAAACTTGTTTTGCCCAATTAGTCCCTGTCTGACCACCGTTGTTCATCATCTGACTCATTTGGGTGAAGAACTGCTCCATGCTGACGTTTTCAGCCATTTGTCTCTGTCAAACTAACCTAAAGTGATATGGTAATGGTCTATCAGTCACCCCTATGGTATCCTCGGTTATGGTCGCAGATACTTCAACAATTATTTTACTATTATCTAGAATGACAATTGCGTAAAACAGATAAACATGTATCACATAGAAATTATCACACTATAGCACATGTAATGTGTCCGTAAATCGAATAGAGCATCTAATACGAATCAAATTATGTTCTTATCCTTCTCCTGATCATGGAAGTGAAGATTATTCACAACCAATTAGATGTATCTTGAATCAAACTGATTCTCATAAGTCTATAACACTCATCACTTCTTGAGACAGGTTGTGGGTGGGCGGGAAATATCAAGTCCTATACTTAAGCTACCCATACCCGAACGGCTTTCCGGTTTTGAATTATCTTTCCCTATGTTCATTTGAAGTTGCCCTACAGGTTTAGTTCCCTTTTACTGGACTGTTGGCTCTGATACCACCTGCGACGACCCCCTTATCCGACTCGGACGAATCGGGGAGGCCGAAGCTGAAAGTAACGGCGGAGAATCGAAAGCACAACATACCAACACTTACTATTAAACCTTACATTACTTCTCAAGTCCTTCATACGTTACTATTACACATTATATCTAACATCGTTTATTCTATCTTACAGCACGTGACGTGACCTCCTCAGCGAGTCTCGTACCCATCCATACCATAGCCTTCTTCTTCTAATCCTGCGGTGGGAAAGAAAACGGAACCGCAGTTTCTAAAGTCAGCTGGGAAATGCTGAGTAAATAAATACCCAAGCTCGTAAACAGATGACGAGGCATTATTTGTTTTCAAGAACAGTAATAAGAGGAAATAAATCTTTAAAAGAATAGACCAAGCACAAATCCAACTTTAAACTTCTCAATCTTTCAATTTCTTCCTTCTTGATCTTGAAACGGGGAGTATTATCCCAATCTTGCCTTCCTTTATATTCATAGACATTTTTGTCCTTGAAGAAACCCACTTTTTAACTTTGTTGATACGGGGAAGATCTACTATCACTACGAATCCAAGACCTTAAGTGTCGGCACCCCTCTAAGACTACTCGCGGCCAGAGAGGTGAGTACATGGAGCGACCCAGCAGGTTGCGACCGGGTTAAAATAAACGGGTCGGGTGGACGTAGCCAGCCACGACCAATCTTATAGAAAAGCGAATATAACGATCCCCGCACAACTCTTTCCACTTTACGTTATTAGTGGATTAATACTATTCGTGTGACAATTCGCAGTAAAACAACTTCTTTAACATGTAAAGAGATTCCAGACAAAACATGTAACTCAAAAATATAATTTTGAGACAAGTATTAAAAGCATACTTCGACACGAACGGAGCTAGCACGCTAGGCTAGGCATATTTACTTACCTTAGTCCAGAAGCGTCTGAAAGTTCTAGTCGTAGTCCTTGCCTATGTAAACTTCACCTACAAATCGGAGCTTCTAGATTGTCACAATCCGAACATAGCATTTCAAGTCTTATAGAAAATCCTATTAAGCATTTTTAGACTAGCCCGAACTCAACGTCTTCTTTCTCTAGTTATTTCTTAATAGTGAAAATATATAAAAATCGACGCATCTATTTTTACATAACTATTAAATTTTATGTTTTAGAAAAGTGATTATTTATTTTAAAACATTGTTGGGGTTAAAAGACATGAAATATTAGTAAAACGAGTAGTTATATTTATGAAAAATACTTATTGTAATTATAAAGGTTTAAACGATATTTAAAATAGCACGTTGACAACAAACTTCTTCGGATAACGACACTATAACGTTTATAAATTAGCCGACATCAATTTTTACATGTATCGAACAAAATCGATTTGAAGACTAAGTAATTAAAACAAACTTTATTTAAATTTTAATAAAACATTACTGTTTAATTTTTAACGAACGACTCGGTCACTATTTCGATGCCCGAAACACTTTTCCGTAACTGGGACGAAAACTATTATTTTTAGAAAATATTTTTAATCCAAAAATAACATTTTTATTTTTCGCGAATAATATAAAGTTTATATAAACAACGACCGCATCCCCAGGTTTACTTTAAAAGACATTAGAAAACCCCATTCTACTCACAAAACAGTTCATTAAAAGACACCAGCCCCCCTAAGGATCTCCCTAAAGTACAAATAGTACCCCATCTGCACACTATAACAGTTTATGCTAAAGACACTTTAACCCCTTTTTACATAAACATCAAATTCATCCAACTAAACATGAATTCAAGCATTCAAAGTATGATTTTGATTGTTTAAACGGAATCTAGACGAGATTTGGTGCATACCAAGGTCAAGAATGACCGAAATCGATCAAGAATCGAAGCTATTCGGGTTTGCCGCCGGTGAGTCGCGCAGTGCTCTTCGCCGCCGGCGATGGAGGGACTCTAAGCTTCGGCTAGGACCTGGGTTCGTCTCCTGGGAGCTCTAGGAGGTGATTGGTACTGGTTACAGAGATTGGGTGGCGCCAGATTGCTTCAAGCGAAGCTTTCCCGTCGGCTTCAATGGAGGATCGCCGGAATTGCGTCGGCTGCTTCCAGGTCTTGGTTGCTGCTTCTTCTCTCTCTATTTGTGCTCTGGTCGAGAGAGGGAGAGAGGAATTGAGAGGAGAAATAGGCTGGGAGGTAGTTGGTTGAAGTTGGGTGGCGGGCTGTTGTTCCCGTCGGGAACAGGGGAGGTGGTGGTGGCGGCTTTTGCCGCTGCTGCTGCCTTGCTCTGTTTCTGGGCAGAGAACAGAGAGAGGGAGAGGGAGAGAGACTAGAGACTAGAGAGGAGATGAGGGTGAATGGTGGTGATGGAGCTCTCGGTGGTGGCGGCGGCGTTGGTGTCGTTGGGAAGAAGATGGAGGTGATGATGATGAACGGGATGAAAACAAGCTTGTAGGAGAAGGGTGGTTCATATATTGGGGAAGAAGCTAGAGTTTGAGGCTTCTAGTGGAAGGGTGTTGTGCTTGGTGGCAAAATCTTGAAATGCTTGGTGGCACAATCTTGCCAAGCAAGATGAAGGCAAAGCTTGCCGAGGAAGATGGGAGAATTTGAGGATGATAAGTTTTTGAGAAAATGCTAAGGTGTGGGTGGCACACCATGGGTAGTGTACTAGTGTATCGTACACACACAATCTCGCGGTGTACCCGCGTTAAAATAAAATAAACTCGCGTATATATTTACGCATATACAAATTCAATATTTTTCTAAAATCTTAGAAAATTCCTCACTTACAAACATATAATATTTTACCCGAGCTCAAATTCTTAATTAGAATCTTATAACGCTTTCTAGATTACCAATTTACCCTTAGCTATTTGACGGGGTATTACAGTGGTAATCCCAGTCTCTCAAGGTTCTCTATGTACCCGATCATTCGGAGTACATGAGGGCCTACTGGATTCCCTTCTGCAAGACTGCTTTTGAACAATGCTTTAGACACCTCATAGCGCTCATGCCTTGCCTGTTCCTGAAACAATTGTTTCAAGTGTCTGATCATATCATAGGCTTCCATGTTCTCGTGTTGCTTCTGAAGCTCACCAGTCATGGTGCAAAGCATGAGGCAAGTCACGTCATTAGAATCATCAATATGTTTCTGACGTGCCCTTACTTCCGCTAGTAGAGACTCATCTTGTGGTGGGTCTGGAATTGGAGTGTCCAGGACGTACAGCTTCTTTTCTTGCTTGAGGACAATCCTCAAGTTTCTGTACCAGTCAAGGAAATTTGTTCCAGACAATTTATCCTTCTCAAGGACAGATCGTAGGGATGAACTCGATGCGTTGTGGTTTGCCATTTGGAATTCTACAAAACGAGAAATATGCAATTTAGTATTTTGAACAATTTGACTATATTTAACAATGGCTAGATCATTAAATATAGCTCCCACTATTTTTCTCGGATTAATAGCCCTCACTATTAAAGCGGAAAATATCTTTATACTTTCTAGTGGGTCCAAGATCCCTTTTTAACTTCTTCTTGAGCTTGCTTTGGCAAGTCACCCAAGAATTGGTTATTTAGGTAGGAACCATTCCAATTGCATCCCATGCAACTCTTGGTCCAATTAGGTGAATAAATTCCTTTTATTCTTTATCCAATTGGATAACTCCTAATTGTCATGCCTCTAAGCTCATCAATCCAATTGACTCTTGCCTAGTTGCGTCCAACCTCTTGTTTTCAACATACACGCATTACTAGCTTGCGTCGTCCGCAACACATCATGAAAAATTAAAATCGCCTTGCTTTGGCAAGCCCGAATTTAATAGGCCATGATCATGAAGGGTGTTTTGACAAGAGAAGGCAAAACGCAATATTTAATTGATGGATTTCTTTTAAGTTGTTCGGTTGATCTTATCAACATGGTCTACTTATTTGGATTGGGCCATCCACAATAAAAGACCAACCTTGTTTATTATTATCTTGTTATCGTTTTGCTTGTAGCGCCATACACACAAAATAAATAACAAGGAATGAATAATAAACATCCACAAAATAAAAAACGTGGCATGGATATGGCCCCTAGACTAATGATATTATCAAGCCAATGATAATATCAAATTGCCCTAAAGTGCCGAGCTCATCTCCATGTGCTCCACCATAGCTGCGCGCCTAGGGATGTCTTTTGGCTCCTTTGGTTCTCCGGTCTTCTTCTCCATGTTCTTGGCTATCATCTAAATACTTCTAATCCTAGCCTAACATCTAGAATAAATAACTAACAAAAGCCTCACATGTCGAGGAGAAAAAGACGACTCGCAGGCCGTAAAACTTAATTAATTATTACATTAATTTGATCAGCTCGCAGGCCGTAAACCAAACCACAAAACAATAAACATCCACAATCATAGGCCATATCCATCCACCATGCAATAAAGTACATAATACAGTTAAAACCAATTTTTTAACGCGCTTTTTTAATTTTAATGAAATTGGGTAACTAGGGTTTCACAACGGTCCAAAGGGCCCAAGCCAACAAGTGGCCCGAACCCTAGGACCGCCGCACGCCTAGAGGCCCGCGGCCTTTCTTGGCGCGCAAGGGAGGGGCGGGCGGCTAGGGTTTCGGCCCTATTCCCCTTCCTCCTTCCTTGTTGCCCAAGCAAGGTTGTTTCCTTATGGAATTATTTCCATAACTTTGTTTCCATAATTGAAAACCCCTTTTCAATCATGTGCCCATGAACCCTAATTTTTCAAGAACCCAATTATTCACATCCTATGTGATTAAACTCACCAATTCTAACATCCAATGTTAAATTGGGTCTTGTTTGATTGAATCAAATTCAATATTGCATCTACTATGCCAATTTTTTCAGTTTTGGCGTAATAAACAATAATACGGTGTATGAACTGAAATCGTAAACACATAATATCATGTTATGCTCTACGACATGTGGCTCTGATACCACTGTTGGGATTTGACGTAGGTAACGCAGCGGAATAACAAAAATTAATCCTACTCAAAGCCCACCAAGGATCACAGGAAGAGACATCATAACATGATTAAGGACATAGAAGATGTGTACCTTTTGATTTGTGAGATCACACGAAGAATGATGTCCTCGTCTCTACGGTTGATCCACGTCTAGAGGTGAGATCTAGATTCTTCCTTCTCCACAAGTGCTAGCTTGAACCCGGAGGAAGAGGGATGAAGATCAAAGCAACAAAGCAACAAAGGCACAAGGGAGGGGCGGCCTCCTCTTTGTCGTCGGGTAGAGGGGGCGGACGGGGGCTAGGGTTTCAGCCCTAGCTCTTTGTCTTGCTCTCTCTTTTGCTCTCTCCCACTCTTTGTGTTATGTCTAATAATAACTCATGTGGGAAGGAAGCTAGAGCCTCTTATATATATACTCCAACAACTCCTTGTTGTTTCCATATTAGAGTTTTTCTTGTTCTAGTAGGACTAGAACTATTCCCTTCCTTGCAAATTAGTCCTACTAAGTTTGCAAGGTGTTGCACAATGATCCTTCTATTAATTAATCTTTATTAATTAATCCCAAATCTAGCTCTACTCTATTTGACATGTGACCCCATAGGTTTCTATATAGTTGGTAGTAACTATTACTAACATGGAGCGGTGTCTAGCAACACATTCATGCCACCCAACCAATAGAAATAGTCAGTGATCCCGACAAACCTTTGTGCCCAATATGTCATATTGCATTATCCCTTTGTCTCCATATCCGGATTGGACACGAGACATAAATAGTCACCCTCGTATATCCAATCCATAGTTCCTCGATCCTGGGAATATGCTTATACTTGCAGATAACATCAATATCTCTATATTAATTTATCTGAGTCTGGCCAGACATTCAATAAGCCTCATCCCTCGAGTGGCCGTGGATATTTACCCCCATTATGTGGGAGGGACAAATCCTATCTACATCACTACGATCTCTAAGATTGCTTCCTATCACGCCCGATAGCCACCTTTATGATTACCCAGTTACGGTGTAACGTTTGATAACATCAAAGCGCAATATTTCTCAACTAGAGTATCTAGTGACTTCAAGTCCAAGGATTGCAATAATATTAGCACTACGAAAAGCGATTGTGACTTCACATAATCTAATGTATCCTTTTCGTCGTGGGTCAATCCAGTATGCCATTACTCCTAATGCATACCCATGTGTTAGACTTGATATCTCCATATCAATCTATCCACAAACTAGTCTATACTTGATTGTCCTATTAATCAATATAATGGACTAGGGATATTTAAGATAAATAACACAATTTATCTAAGGACTTCATTATATTAAATATCGCCATAAATAATAAATGAATATTTTAGCCAAAACATTGTTCATACTAAATCTACGATTGCCTCTAGGGCATCTATTCCAACACTAACAGACCTCCTCTCTTCTATGGAGACAATTTTGTTCACTGGAAAGATTTGATGAAAATGTTCATCATTGATCAAGATATAGAGATTTGGACTATCATTTAGAATGGTCCTCATACTTTCTATATAGAGAAAGAAGGGATTAAAACTCCCAAATCTAAAGACTCACTCTCTGCATCTGAGTTAGGACAATTTTACAAAAATAATAAAGCTATGAACCTCTTATATTGTGCTTTTAGTGCAGATGAATTCAACAGGATCTCACGTTGCAAGACTTCCAAGAAGATCTGGGATAAGCTTGTGGTGACATTTGAAGGAACCAGCCAAGTGATCAAGCAAACCAAGATCAACATATATCTCAGGCAATATAAGCTATTCAAGATCAATGGGGATGAGTCAATCAGATACATGTTCAAAAGATTCACTGACATTTTCAACAATGTTGATTCATTGGGAAAACACATTTCCAATGAAGAAACGGTTAGAAAGATTCTTAGAATTCTTTAAAAGGCAAAATGGGAACCAAAGACTACTGCTAGACTACTGCTATTGAGGAATCTCAACATCTATGATTACTTAAAATTGATTACCTACAAGGAAAGATCCTTACACATGAAATATCAATGAATGAAGTTGATGGAGAATTACCAGAAGGTGTCAAGAACCTAGCCCTAAAGGCAAAGGAGAATGAGCCATCTCAAAGCCTTGAACAGAAGATGATGACAAAGATCCAATTTATTTGATTTCCAAAGCCCTTACCAGAATTATTAACATGAAGAAGAACTTTGGAAACAAGGACTTCAGTTGAGATAGACACAGATCCTCCATTATAAAAGACTAAAAAGGTAAATCTTCTTCACATGGTAATAAGCCTAAAGTCATGAATTGCTTTGAGTGTGGTGATGCAGGACATTTGATTACATACTGTCCACACAAAAAGAGTAAGAACTTTCAGAAGAAAGATCTTGATAGAAGAAAGAAAGATATGATAGCTTCCTAGAGTGATTCAGAAGCCTCAAGTGACTCTGAATCTGAAGAGGAACATGCCACCTATGCTTTATGGACAAGCATGATGAAAGTTCTGAAAAGAACATTGATGTAATGGTAAACTGCTTCATTTCAAAACCAACAGGAGCCCTCTCTGATTATCTTAGAACAGTGCATTTAAATGAAGAAGACTGTCTGAAAGAGATTAGAGTTTTGAAAGAAAAAGTTCATGAGCAAGCAAAAGAAAACTTGCATCTTTTTTGCCTGAATCAGAACCTTGAAATCTCTTAGAAGAAAACTCACAGTGATTTCAAGGCATTGAAAACCAATTTTAAATCCTTGAAAATACATGTTAATGAAGTAGTCACTGAGAACTCTCTTCTGAGTGACAGTATTGTTAATCTAAGACATCAAGTTGATAAATTAGATAAACAAAGTAATAATCTAACTGAGAAACTTCAAGAATCTGAATCAGTCAAAACAAAACTTTCAAGCTCAGAACACAACTTGAACTTGATTCTTGGAGGTAACTTAAAGTCTGTTCACAAAACTGGTATTGGATACAATCCAAATTTTCCTAAAAAGAACAATACCATATTTGTGAAATCTGGAAGAAGAACATCTCCTAAGTGCCATTACTGCAATAAGATTGGTCATGTTAAGATGACTTGTCCTTTTAGAAGAAGAGACCCTCACATAATGAGGAATAGTTTTCCCTTACAACTCAAAGGACATGTTAGACGGATTTGGGTTCCTAAAGGGGTTAGACCACCCAACATGGTTGACAATGAATATGAATCCAAATTCCACATTTGGTCTAACAGCTGGGTAAGGCAGTGAATGGTGGTTGCAGGTTGTCACCAAAACCAAAGACCAGAAAAGTTTTATGGACAGTGGTTGCTCAATCACACTTGGTGAAAAAGGAAAATGCAAATGCAGCATTCTTGGTATTGGTAAATTTGGTACAGATTCGGAAGGTTCAATCAAATAGATCTCTATTCTCAGAATTGAAAGAGCAATCTGAAGGTTAAATCACACTTGGTGAAAAAGGCAAATGCAGCATTCTTGGTATTGGTAAAGTTGGTATAGATTCGGAAAATTCGATTTCTGATGTAAATCTAGTTGATGGTTTGAAATTTAACATGATTAGTGTATTGCAGCTTTTTGATAATGGTAACAAGGTTATCTTTGACAAAGAGAAATGTGTGGTGCACGATGACAAATCTGGCAATTGCATCCTCACTACCTCTAGGTCAAACAATGTCTATACTTTTCAAACTAACAAAGTTGCAGGAGAAAACTTGAAGTGTCCCATGGCCTTGAAAGATGATTCAAAGCTTTGGAACAGAAAGTTGGGACACATTAGCTTGCATACCTTGAACAAGCTAGTTTCCAAGAACTTAGTAAGAGGTCTGCCCTCTATCAAGTCAAAGATGAAGAAGTATGCAAGGCATGTGCACAAGGAAAGCAATTTAGAAGCTCATTCAAACCAAATAACTTTTTAAGTACTACTAGACCCATTGAATTACTTCATATGGATCTCTATGGTCCTGTGAGAACTCCAAATCCAAAGGGTAAGAAGTACATGCTTGTTATTGTAGATGATTTTTCTAGATATACTTGGGTTATGTTTCTTAGAGAAAAATCTGAAGCTCTCACTAAATTTTCAAAGCTTTGTAGAGAACTTCAAAACTTGAAAAACCTACATATTGCTTCAATCATAAGCGATCATGGTAGAGAGTTTCATCAACTTGAGTTTAATGTATTCTGTTTTAAGCATGGTATCTCTCACAACTTTTCTGCTCCTAGAACTCCTCAATAGAATGGAGTTGGTGAAAGAAAGAACATGACTCTTGAAAACATGTCAAGCACAATGCTTCTGGAAAACAAGTTGCCAAAGTATTATTGGGCAGAAGTTGTGAATACAGCAAACTATATTCTTAACAGGTGCTTGATCAGACCTATTCTAAAGAAGTCCCCTTATGAGCTGTTCAAAGGAAGAACGCCAAACATTTCTTACTTCAAACCTTTTGGTTGTACTTTCATTGTTCACAATAATGGTAAGGAAAATCTTGGTAAGTTTGATGCAAGAAGTGATGAAGGTATTTTTCTAGGTTATTCACAGACAAGCAAATCCTATAGAATTTACAATAAGAGAACCAAGCTTGTTGAAGAAAACATTCATGTTATCATGATGGTTCTTTGAGTGATGGGTTTGCATATCTTAATCTGAACAAGCCTGATTCAGATACAAAAGAAGAATCCTCAAAAGGTTCCAAGGAAATGTTACAGGAACAAAGAAGGCATTTTCAAGGCCTTGAAATAGAATCTCCAGAGACGACAGCAGAACAAGCTACTACTTCAAGTTCTCAAAGAATTGAAAAACAAACTTGAGAGCCTAATCCTTGGAAAACAAGGAAGAGATTCAAATATCTCTCATCTCATCCTGCTGATAACATTATTTCTGATCCAACCACTAGTCACAAACCAGATCATAGTTGAAGAATATTTGTGCTTTTAATGCTTTTATCTCTCTTGTAGAACCTAACACTGTGAAGGAATCATTACGAGAAGCATATTGGATTATATCTATGCAAAGTGAACTCAATGATTTTGAAAGGAAAAAGGTTTGGAACCTAGTTCATCCACCAAGAAATCAGTGTGTCATTGGTACAATATGGGTATTCAGAAACAAGTTAGATGATAATGGAAAGGTAATCAGGAACAAAGCTTGATTGGTAGCTCAAGGCTACAATCAAGAAGAAGGTATTGACTATGAAGAAACTTTTTCTCATATTTCCAAGTTAGAAGAACTTAGAATTCTACTTGCATTTCCATCTCACAAAAATGAAACTCTTTCAAATGGATGTGAAGTGTGCATTTTTAAATGGCTATTTGCAACAAGTTAGGTTGCTCAACCTCCAAGTTTTGAAAATGACAAGTTTCCAGATCATGTTTACAAACTTGACGAGGCTCTTTATGGTTTGAAACAAGCTCCAAGAGCTTCGTATGAAAGATTGTCAATATTTCTAGTGAAAAATGATTTCAAACGAGGATTAGTAAATAAGACCCTTTTCATAAAGACTCGTGAGAAATATATCCTTATTAGTTCAAATTTATGTTGAATGATCTTCTTTGCAAGGAATTCTCAACTCTTATGAGTAGGGAATTTGAAATGAGCTTGATGGGAGAATCGAACTTCTTTTCTTGGACTTCAAATTTATCAGATGAAGAAAGGAATATTACTACATCAAAGCAAGTACACAAGAGATTTGTTAAAAAATATATGAAGTTGATAGAAAGAGCACATCAGGATGTTTTCAATTTCTTGGATCATCTTTAATCAGCTAGCAATCTAAGATGCAAAACTCAGTTTCACTATCAACAGCAGAAGCTGAATACATAGCAGTTGGTGCTTGTTATTCACAATTATTATGGATAGCACAACAAATAGGAGACCTTGGATTTTATTTCAGAGATATACCTATCAAGTGCGATAACACAATTGCAATATCAATCACAAACAATTCAGTTCAGCATTCAAGAACAAAGCATATTGATGTTAGACATCACTTCATCAGATATCATGCTGAAAAAGGTCATATTATTCTTGAATTTGTTTCTACTAACATGAAATTTGCAGATATCTTCACTAAACCATTCCCAGATGAACGATTCTCAGCCTTAAGATTGGAATTGGGCATGCTAAATAAAGAAGCATTGGTTTTGGGGGAGAATCAGGTAAGTATTATGTGTTTCAAATGTTTGAACTGATTTTCAAAGCCTTGAAAATATTTTCAAAGCTTTGAGTATATGTGCTTTAAACCATACAGCTTTTCAAGGCCTTGAAGTCCATTCTAAAGCCTTGAAAATAAGAATATATGCTAGTTGGTCAATAATTTGGATCTTTCAATGTTGGGTGTCATCTTTGTATATAATTTCTCAATATTGCCCCTCAATTTTTCAAATACCCCTTTTCAGCCAAAATAGTATTATATCAATTATTTCCAACGACACACACAATTTTGAATCTTTTTTATTCAACATATCTTCAAATATTGGGAAGAATATTTAGTTTCCTACCTCTCTCTTCTTCTCCTCAAACCCTAATGAGCACTAGAAGAGCCTCTGACAGAATAAAAAGGTATGGTGGTTCAAAGGTTGGCACAGAGAAGAAAATAAAAGCAATTGTGGAAGAGGTTCAAACCATCAGTGGAGATTCAAGTTCAAAGACTCCTACTTCAGAAGGCATGGCACCTCATCCTCCCAAGAAGAAGGAAAACAAAGATCAGACACCAATGTCCAGCAAGAAGAAGAAGACAGTGGATTCTGGTCAAGAAAAAAAAAAGAAATGACTTCATATTGGTAGCCCTAAGAAGGTGAAGAAGAAGGCTGACAAGGCAGACAAGGTAAAAGAAAAAGTGACAAAGGATGATCCAGAGGAGAATTGAGAAGGCACTACAGGTATATTCAGAGAAAAAGAAATCCACTGGTAAGAAATCATTCTTTCATAATACATGATTCATTACTCATGTTGCTAGAGGTCAATGGCTAGATGGATTTGCTTCTAGACCAGTTTCATTATGTAGTATGATCAGTGTTTCAATGTTACATGGTATGAATCTGAAGTGTGTTAAAATGTTAAAGAAAATATCTCTTTGTTTTGTTCTAAACTCTCCAGAGTTAGCCTACCCAAGACTCACCAGATTCTTTTACCTAAACACGAAACAACTCAAGAAAACTGCAAACCTGGTGATTTAGACCAAAGTTGTTGGCATTGATATGGAACTAGATCACTCTGAGTTTGCCAATGTTCTAGGTTGTCCTAAGAGGTATGCAACAAGTAACTATCCTCCAAAGAGTGAAGCCCTGAAACTAGCAAAAGAAGAGTTGTTTCTACCCAATACCTCTACCACATCAAAGCAGTTAACACACTCTGTGCTAACTCTTGAAGCCAAAGTCTTGTTTACAATCTTGATGAGATGTGTGGTACCAAGGGAACACTCAAATGAGCTGATCACTGAAAGGGTGCTATACTTAATGTATTTGGTTATGCATGGCTATGAGATTGATCTTCCAAAACTTGTGATGGAACACATGCTGTATAGCTAAACCAATCAGAGGAAACACCCCTTGCCATATGCCAATTTTCTCACCTCTTTCTTCCAAGACCTTGAAATTCCAACTGATAGGGAAGAGACTATTACCAATGGATTTGGTATGCTTAATGAGAAAGCATTTGAGAAGATTGGTGTGGTGAAAACCAGTACTAAGACTTGGAAGTTGTACTCTGATTTGACAGAAGAAGAGTTGAGTTCCAAGAAGTTTAGCAAATCCAAGTCCTTAACCCCTACATCAAGCCAAACCTCTTAGCCTCAAGATATCTCCTTGGTTCTTTAGAAACTAGATGGACTTGAGATGGACATAAATGAAGTGAAGGAGAATCAACATGAGTTTGGAACTGATCTTAGGAAGGTGAAGTACATGGTTGAAAACATCTTCAGAAGCATGACAGTGTTTGTTGTGCCTGAAGAAGTCTCTCAAGCTGCAGAGGGTACCAAAAAGGATGATTCAGCCAAGGATCATCTCAATGAACACTCAACACAGGATGGGGCTGCTCAGGTAAAGGATAAAGGAAAGCACGTGGTTGGTGAACAAGTTGATAAAGATCAAGAGGAAGAAGTTAACAGTCCAGATTCAGAAGCACTGCTTATCGATCTCAAAAAGAAGAAATTAAATAAGACACCTATTCCTGAAATTGTGATTATTGCTGATTTGCATGAAGGAGAAGGTGAAGCTGGTGATGATGTGGCTCAAAAGGAAGAAGAACACGTTGCTTATGTTGAGGGAAATAGACGGGAAGAAGATGCAGAGCAGCAAGGAGATGAAGACCCAAACTTTAAATCTTGCCTACTCTTTCTTCTGCTTTTCAAGTCCTTGAATTCGTTTTCAAATTCTTGAAAATATTATCTTTTCAAACAGGTTTTTCAAACTTTTTTCCAAAAAATTTGATCCTACATCTTCTCATTCTTTTTTGATAAAAGTCAAAAAGGGGGAGAAATTTAGGTTTTTATTTGCTTACTAGGAGATCTGACCTGGTTTTTGTTCAGTTGAATTATCTGAATTTCGATGTTATGTGCTATTTTTCTAAGTTAATAAATTGTATTTCTTTTGGATATCATGTGCTATAATTGACTGAACTATATGCTAATGAGTATTTTTTGCAGAAACTTAGTACCAATAAGATTTTGGTTTTGTCTTTCATCAAGGGAAGAATTGTAAGTTCAACTCAGTTTCAATGGCTTGAAATAACTAGTTCCAAGTGGACTGAACTCTATATATCTTGTGTCTCTTGCATTTACTTTTCAGTTCCATACTTAGATCTTTTGCAGCATTCAAAACAGTTTCATTTCAAGGGTTTGAAACTCATTTCAAGTCCTTGAAATAGACTTATCTTTAATACTTCAACTGTTCTCATTCCAAGGTCTTGAAACTCATTTCAAGGCCTTGAATTACTCTTCACTCATTACAATTCTTTTGAAACCACTATTCTTGCAAGTTTAGCAAAATTTGGCATACTCTATTCAACCCCCACCCCTTCAAGAGTATTGATCCAGTACTTCTACCTACTGTACAACCCTTCATAGTTGAATATGGATCAAATTATTTATGGAGATAAGAGGAAGATGGCACTGCTCGAATTGGAGGAATTCAGAAAAACAGCTTATGAAAGTTCCATAATATAAGGAAAAAACGAAAAAATGGCATGACAACTGCATTCTACCAAAGAAGTTAGAAATTGGGCAGAAGGTTCTTCTTTACAATTCACGAATGAATTGTGAAAGACATTACATTCTGGGGAGTAGTGGAGCTGCAAAACCCAAGGGACAACAAAATTTTTAAATTGAATGGGAACCGAGTCAAGCCATAAAGAGATCCGCAGGAGGCTATAGAGGTAGAGGCCATCTACCTCGACGATTCCTGAGCATCAATGAGGTAACTGGGTTGGGTCGTCGACCGTAAATTACAAAGCGCTGGTTGGGAGGAAACCCAACACACAGTAGTAGTTTTTAAATACAATACTTTTTATAAAAATTTCATTAAAAAAAAGAGAAATGTGAGAGGAGGGTTCTAATGTTGAATTTGAGTGTTTCAGGGATACAGAGCTTGGGCGGGATGTGTAGTCTGTGATCACTCCGGTGCTTTTGTGGCGGCGATGTGTGCTCTTGAATGTTCAATCGAGTGATTTGCAAACTTCTTCTCTGCCCCGGTTCAGATTGAAACTGATTCAAAAGCGCTTTTTAGATGGATGACAACATAGAAGAGGATGAATAATGAGAGAGGGTGGATGTATGAAGAGGTGAAGTACCTACTGGGAAGGTGCAATGGTGGAAGCATCGCTGCTGTGCGTCGGTCGACGAATTTGGCAGCACATCAATTGGCAAGGTTTGGGCTTCATAAACAGAAATGGGCCTATCTTTTAAATGAGTATCCAGAGTGTTAGGGCTCCATAATAGCCCAAGAAGCAGTTGGTTTTTGATAAGTTATTTGGGTCCTAACCCTGTTTGAGCCTGATGCGCAATTTACAGGCTATTCGCAAGTATACGAAATCAAGTAATACCGGGTGTATTTCAACTCGGGTTGTCGATCCCACAGGGACTGTTTCGGGTTTTCTCACGCTGTCAGTTTTGGTTAACCGAGTTTAGTGACAAGGAGGAGTGGTTGTGATCGCAGTTTACTAAACTAAAAACATGAATTAAAAACTAAAACGTAAATATTTTTTGTGACGTTTTCTGAAATAAGCTAAATTGGTTGTTACTATAATAGATGGGAACTAGGCTCCAGGATCCCCTAGGGTTTCTACAAATTTCATTTTTACATTTGATTATGCAAACACTCAGCAGTTTCGATATCTGTGCAACGTACCAGTTGTGCAGTGACTTTTCAGCTTCCACACGTAATCCCGATCCTGCATACTTTCGGATTCTTGTTAAGCTGCCTAAGTCTGCAGTCTCGGTCTAATCCTGTTAGGGTTTCTAACCTGTCCGAATGGCCCGGGTCAAATTCTCTAACAGTCGGTCTCAAGTTTTTCGGTGCTAGCCCTATCTCCCTTTCTCTGGTCGGTCTATCAGGGTAAGGTACTAAATCCTGGCTTTTCTTCCTAACCGTAACTTGACGTTTTCACCTACAAGCTCGGGTCTATAGCAATTCTGGGTGATCAATCCTATCATGCATATACAAGAATAATCAAAGCCAGAATAACAGATATAACTTGATGAATTAAGATAACAATCATGAATCCATAATCAAAGTAGTCATAAAATCTGGATACGAAACCCTAGGTTCACCGAGAACCTAGGTAAGAAGTTTAGCTACGACTAGACATAATACTAAACACAGTTTCTGAATATAAAGAGAGAGAACAAAATCAAACTAAGTCTTCGAATCTCGAATCGCTCTTCCGTGCTCTCCGTGGGTGCTCTGACTTGTCCTTTCGGTTGTGCTGAGTATTGTGTGTCTTCAAAACGAGCCTGGACAAGTCTTTAAATAGTGCTGTTTTTACCGAAACGCGTGCGCCAGAAATTACGGAAACTGCCATCGGTCCACCGACTTTGGACAAAAGTCAAACTGGCTGCGTATATACGCAACCAGGGGCTCAAAATCCACCCACCATCACCTCCCTGCCTGCGTATATACGCAGGCAGGGGCTGTGGTGGTGGCCCTGCTTGGTCCTCTGGTGGGCCCCGTTGGGTCTCCTGGGTCCCACTCTTCTGTCGGATGCTCCCAGTTTGCCTCCCTTGGTGTTCTCCTGCTTTTCCGTGTTCCCGTCTTGGTCCGATCTTGTGCACGTTTCCCGAGACGGTCCCTACTTGGTCCTGGCACGCTTCCCGATGCACCTTCCGAACCTGTTCCTGAAAAGGCAACATGAACGAAAACCCGCGATCATATCCACTAAAAGCAATAAATAAGCAGGAATCCAGAAAGTACAAATAAACATCTCGTTCTAAATTCCCGAGGCATTCTAGGGCAAATTCCGGCAAAATACGATGTTTCCAACACAAACGCTCATGAAATCAGGCTAAAAGATAACCCCTAATTGGCCGTTATCAAATACCACCGCACTAAGCATTGCTCGTACCGAGCAACCCTGCCAACACTAGCCTGATATCATACATTTATGCCCTCGTGAGACTGGCTCTGTGCATACACTATCGTTGCATACTCTTTCGACCCGAAACTTTCAATTAGACGACTCGATAGAAAACAGACTCAGATAGAATGTACACAGACTCAAACGACTCAAAACAGACTAATGACAAAATACAATTTTTTTTTTTGGTGAGATTGGGCAACCTCAAAAACATAACCAGTGTGTCCTCGTGATCTCGTCCTTTTCAGAATGTACTTCCCTGCAAGCGATCGGTAAGCCTGAACAGATTTATATGGTGGATTTAAGCGCTGGACCAAAGTACTATTACTTTTGTTATCAATCTGAGGAAATCCCTAGCTAACTTACCATCCGAGCTTTTTTCCGAAAGGATCTATGTCTAATCAGGTAGGATATATATATGTATCAAGGTACAGCATAGTCCTACTTGTTACGACATTTTCACAATTTACCAAACTCACACCCCTCACCGAGATCCCGAAAAACTGCCCGAAACACCTAAGTTCCTGCTTTCCCAATTCTTCTTTCCCCCGGTGTGTCTTCGCCGTGCTCGCGGCCACAAATGTGAAGTGGTGTAAACGTCTCGAAAATTGTGCCACTCACTCAGCTTTTTATTTAAATAACAAAAACGTAAAACAAAGCTAAAAACTAGAACATGACTTTTTTTTTCTTTTTCTTTTTCTTTTTTTTTTAACAATACGACTATATACATACATACACGAATAACGAAAACACTAGACTGACTAAGGCTGAGTGAGTAAAAATAAATATCTGTCGTGGGGTACGTAAGATGTCCTCATGTGAAGTACCCCCACACTAATCCTGAAGCGCTGATCCTGTAATCGAAATGATACTGTGCAGTCCCACCGAACCTCCTCATCACCAAAGATGTAGAAAAACGGCACAACCACCAATTAACCCGACAACCCCCCGGAACCCCGTTTTGTGCGAAAAGATGCTCGCACGCGACTAACTCCTCCTGTGGTCACTATGTAATGCAGTGATCCACCTCCGCAAATTAATGCACTGTCGCCACTAACTCACCCCGTCCTTCCCTCGAAAAACGTGTCGATATCAAAACTGTCCAAAACTGATAAACCGTGAAGCTCTCCCATCTGAAACCCACCCTACTCACTCCCTCTATCATAACACGTAGAATAGCCAACTATCGACTGATGAAGGTCTCAAAGAAGGCTACCTAGGCTATAGTGGCTAAGAAGAAAGAGGGTAAATGGCTTCAAACGGGTTGACTAATTGGACCTAGGGGTAAGAAACAGGACGTGAGGTCCCTTGATAGCCAGCCACTCCACCGAAAAACGCGATGAACGTGACGGTGCCTGTGGGCGGGTTGTCGACTACCTAAACGACGGTGTTGTAGAAACTAGTCGGATTCTTAGCTCAGGTGATAATTACTTGCGGATTCCAAAGGTCGCTGGCTCTCACCTATCTACTATACCTCGGTGCAAGTTTTCTTTTCTTTCAAAGGATTCAACCTCAATTTCTTCACTGTTTCTGTTATCTCGATTGCCCTTTCTCAAAATTTTCTGATTTTTTTTTTTTTTTTTTTTGAAAAATATTTTATACTGCTGTTTGCGTATATACGCAGCAGATGCGTATATACGCAACCAGTAGCATAAAAAAATTGATTTTTGATTTTTTTTTTTTTAAATATGTACAATGCATGGCTAGAATGTTGGTGGTGGGTTGACTCAAATAACGAAAATATGCTGACTCAAAAATATAAAATAAAAACTTCAAATAAACATGAAAAAACGTGCAGACTGGGTTAATGCAGACACAACTACCACCCCCACACTAAGAGGTGGCATGCCCTCATGACACTCACTCGTCCGGAAAAAATGTCGGGTCTGACCCGGTCTCCGAAGAACCGTATATGCTACCCGGAGAGCTGCTGCCAAAATCGGTCGTGTAGACGACCGGCCGACGCACTCGGGCACGGGGCCGGTAATCGGAGGACTACGACTCGGACCCAGTCCAACTGCTAGGTGGCTGGGATCGAAATCTCGTCCTGCCACTCGAAGGCTGCTGGGTACGGGACCCAGTCTGACGACCTGTGGGCTGGTGGGATCGTGTCCCAGTCTGACGTCTCTCCTGTCTCGCAGGTGGCGGAGATGGCTGAGTCAGGGGAGGTGGCTGAGTCGGGGGAGGTGGAGCGGAGGTATACTCGCCAGAGTCTCCGTCATCGGACCAACACGTGGTAAAGCTGCTGGAGTAGGTAGGAGGAAAATACAGCGGAAGTGGCGGTTCTCGACCTGCGTGCCGAGCTGCCTCCAGCTGCTCCTCTCGGATACTGGTAAAGGCAGCGTTATGGTCCTTCGTAATCTTGCGCTGAGTCCGTCGGGTGTGTGAGATAGCCCTCCAAAGCTTGCCCGCTTTGTCGAGCAGTCTCTCCCTAACGGACTTGTGTCCGCCGCGACACCCCTCAAATCCCTCGTCAACTCGGGGCAACCTACGTGGCGGGGCTGGTCTAGCTCTCGGGGTCGGGTCGGCCCGTGGGGCCGGCTCACCTCGCTCTCGGGCTGGCTGGGTAGGGGCATTCCTGTCACTCCCCTGCCTACTCGACTCGGGACGCTCACTCTCTCGACTAGTACGGCATCGCCGATGTCCGGACGATGCCTGGAGACTGGCTGGTCGCTCCAAAGTCGATCTCCTCCTAGGGGCAGGGGCAGGGTCCTCCTCCATAATGTCGTCATCCTCATCGAGGTCAACGACCGACTCCTGTGGGCCCGGGTTACGGGCCATGATCTTCCTATAAGGCCGTGGACGAGGAGGGTCTAAGTCGCCCTCAAGGATCTCCATGGGTACATCAAAATCCCGCGCCAGTTTGGCGATGAGGTTGGCATACCCCAACCCCTTATTGGTCGCGGGGTTGTTCCGCTCCTGCATGTAAACCCAAATGCGACGAGGAATGTCGACCTCTCGCCAGAGAACCAGGCAGTAGACTAAGAGTACATACTCATAGTCTAGATGGGTGAAATGTTTGATCCCCACCACTCGGTTCACAACCCACTCTGCCCACCATCGTGGTGGCCTGGTAATAAAACGAGAGTGCAGTTTCATGCCTCTCTCCCCATCACCCCCTCTCTCGAAGTGGGCCCCCGGGTAACCACTAGTCACAACCCGCAAAATATCAGAATCGCTCGGCGGGTAATCCTCACACTCAGCATAGGCGCAAGGGACATTTCTCAATGCTATCCCGTACGCCTGGCGGATACTGTCCACCGTGACTAACATGAACCGCCTACGGAAGTACACCTAGCGGGTGTCACCGTTGGCCTCCCCTGCCCCCTTATGCATGAGGTTACTGTAAAACTCACGCACTAAGGAGGATCTAGACACCTCAGGAAACCCGGCCAAGGACTGTCCGAAAAGTTCCGGACGACTAGCAAACTGTGCCATCTCTGGTGGCATGCTAAGGTGGTCGACCTCATAACGGTAGTCCTTGGGCAGTTTATGACCCATTTTCGTCGCGCTCATGTAATAATAATGGGCGTAGTGGTTCACGAAACGAAAACTGTCAAATTGCCTCGCATGAATTTGCTCATTTGGGTACTCAGTAAGGAACTGGTCCCGGGTCGGGTCAACAAACGGCACTCCGTACTCTATATCAGTCAGAACCTCGAAAAACGTGCCAACTCGGGAATGAAGCAAAAAGTGTGAAACGTGCACGTACAAAGTGTGTCGCAATAAATAGTCCACCTAGGAGCTACCAGAGGTCCACACGACAAGTGCCGCTCCAAAATCAAAATTTACTGAAAAGAACGGACCCGGCTACGGGTCGTGCCAAAACGGAAAATAAAGAGAGAGATGAAAATTTTCGACCTTCCCTAAACAGGGGTGAAGACCGAACTGCCCGGAATCAAAATCCGAACCCACCAAATCGAAGCTCTCGATCTCCTCTTTCAACTTCCCTTCTTCGGTTTTGCTAGTTCTTGCTCTAACACCTCCGAATCGGCCCTTTTCCTCAAGAACACGTCATTCCTAGATGGGAATTTCCCGCTCGATTCTCGCTTTTTTCCGGATTTTGATGGGTGATAATTGCTCCTTGCGACGAGGGGATTCCAGAAATGTGCCCGGATTTTGATTTGGAGGTCCGAGGCGAAACTTTTGTTCTTCAAGTGGAGAGAAAATGGAGGAAGAGAGAGAGAAGGAGGTGCAACAATGGAGGGCCGGCCTCCTTCCCTCATTATAAACCCTAAAAACTTTGAAAAGTCCAAAATACCCCTGGGATTTGAAAATTTTCAATTTTTTTTTTTACTTTTCTGTCTGCGTATATACGCAATGCTTGCGTATATACGCAATCAGAAATCAAAAGAAATCAAAAAAATAAAAAAATTCTCCCCTGGTTGCGTATATACGCAGGGTTGCGTATATACGCAACCAGCATAGTATTTTTTTTTATTTCTCTCTTTCTTACTCTATTTTCCCGGTTCTGCCTGATTTCTATTTTCCTGCATCTGGACAATCTCAATTTCAAGTCAAAAACCCGCTCATCTCGCCTCTCTCAAAAATTCAGAACTGAATATAATGACTGAATAAAATAACAAAAATAAATTAACTAACGACTACTTTGGGTTGCCTCCCAAACAGCGCTTTGTGATTTACGGTCGACGGCCCGACCTAGTTACCTCTTACGGGTCATCAAAATAGACCGGGTTTATTTTGACGACTTCGGCGGTCTCAAGATATGGCTTTATCCGATTCCCGTTCACCTTGAAACTCGACTTATCTTTTGGATTCTCCAGCTCGAACGCTTCCCATGCAAAAATCTGCTTGATGATGAACGGGCCCGACCAACGAGACCTCAGTTTTCCCGGAAAAACTGCATCCGGGTATTTTAGAGAAGCACTTTATCGCCTTCGTTAAACTTCTTTGGCGTGATACGATGATCATGCCACTTCTTCGTCTTCTCTTTGTAAATTTTGGTGCTTTCGAAAGCCGTTCTGCAGAACACCTCTAATTCCAGCAGTGCCATCTTTCTCTTATCTCCCGCCAGATTCTGATCCAAGTTGAGCAGCTTGATGGCCCAATATGCTTTGTGCTCCAATTCCACCGGTAAGTGGCACGCTTTCCCAAACACGAGCTGGTATGGCGACATACCCAGCGGTGTTTTGAAAGCAGTCCTGTAGGCCCAGAGCGCATCGTCCAGTCTGATGGACCAATCCTTTCGGGCGAGATTCACCATTTTCTCGAGTATGCTCTTGATCTCTCGGTTCGAAACCTCGGCTTGCCCGTTTGTCTGCGGATGGTAGGGTAACGACACCTTATGAACTGACACACCGTACTGTTTCAGAACTTTCGCAAAGACTCGATTGATGAAGTGTGATCCCTCGTCACTGATCATTGCCCTGGGAGTTCCAAAACGAGTGAAAATGTTACGTTTCAGAAAACGCTCAACGGTGGCTGCATCGTTTTTCTGACACGCGATCGCCTCGATCCACTTAGTCACAAAATCCACTGCCAGCAGAATGTAGAGGTTACCCATGGAAGACGGGAATGGCCCCATAAAGTCAATGCCCCATACATCGAATGGTTCTACTTCCTGCCACACTGTCATTGGCATATCGTCCCGGTGTGACGTGTTCCCTGTTCTCTGGCATCTATCACATCCCTGCACATAGTCATGACAGTCCTTAAAGATTGTCGACCAGAAAAACCCGAACTGCATTATTTATGAGCTGTTCACGTTCCCCCAAAATGACCCCCACACTGTGATGAGTGGCAGTGTCTGATTACGTTCCACGCCTCGTGGGTCGGAATGCACCTTCTCAGGATGTTGTCGGCCCCCTGTTTGAATAGGTTTGGGTCATCCCAGAAATACTGTCGGCTTTCGAAAACGAACCGCTTCCGCTGAGACGGGGTAAGATCCTCGGGAAGCGTGCCAGTTACCAAGTAATTGGCTATGGCATAATACCACGGTCTCCCGATTTTCACTGCCATGATATGTTCGTCCGGGAAGTTTTCCTTGATTGGTACCGGGTCCATCTTAACATTCTCAAGCCTGGATAGGTGATCCGCTACCACGTTCTCAACTCCCTTTTTGTCCCGGATTTCCACGTCGAATTCCTGCATCAGTAGTACCCACCTCAACAGTCTCATTTTCGCGTCCTTCTTGTCCAGCAGGTATTTCTGGGCACTATGGTCGGTAAAAACGATAACTTTTGACCCGACCAAATAGGGCCTGAATTTGTCCAAGGCATACACCACAGCGAGCAGTTCCTTTTCTGTCGTTCCATAGTTGAGCTGGGCATCGTTGAGTACCCGGCTCGCATAATATATCACGTGGCAGACTTTATCCTTTCGCTGCCCCAAAACTGCCCCGACTGCGTAGTCGCTGGCGTCACACATCAGCTCAAACGGGAGTGACCAATCCGGCGTAGTAATAACCGGGGCTGTGGTCAGCTTCTCTTTTAAATGGTCAAAAGGTTGCCGACATGCTGCATCGAAATCAAAGGGTACGTCTTTTCCGAGTAAAGCGCAGAGTGGCTTTGTGATCTTGGAAAAGTCTTTGATGAACCTCCGGTAAAATCCTGCATGTCCCAGAAAACTTTTGATCGCATTTACGTTTTTCGGGTATGGAAGCTACTTTATCACCTCGATCTTGGCCCTGTCCACCTCGAGTCCCTTGCTGGAAATTCTGTGACCCAGCACAATCCCCTCGGTGACCATAAAGTGACACTTTTCCCAATTGAGCACCAAATTCGCCTTCTTGCATCGGCCCAGAACCTGACCCAGATGGTGCAGGTAGTCATCAAAACTGTCCCCGAATAGTGAAAAGTCGTCCATAAAGACCTCCAGATTTTTCTCGATCATGTCAGAAAATATCGCCATCATGCATCTCTGAAACGTGGCTGGAGCGTTACACAAACCGAACAGCATGCGCAGGAACGCGAACGTACCGTATGGGCAGGTGAACGTCGTCTTTTCCTGATCTTCCGGGGTTATGAAAATCTGGTTGTACCCGGAGTACCCGTACAGAAAACAGTAATAAGCGTGGTGGGCGAGCCGGTCCAGCATCTGTTCCATGAATGGTAACGCGAAGTGGTCTTTCAGTGTTGCGTCGTTTAGCCTCCGATAGTCCATGCAGATCCGCCAGCCTGTAACGGTGCGCTGCGCAATCTGCTCCTGGTCATTATTCTGCACCACCGAGATACCCCCCTTTTTTGGCACGCACTGGACCGGGCTGATCCAAGTGCTGTCAGATATGGGGTATATGATTCCCGCTTCCAGCCACTTCATGACCTCTTTTCGCACAACGTCCTTCATGTTCGGATTTAGTCGCCGCTGGGGCTGAATCACCGGCTTCTTGCCTTCTTCAATTCGGATCTTGTGCATGCAATAGGAGGGGCTGATCCCCTTGATATCTGCAATCGTCCAGGCGATTGCTTCCTTATGCTCTCGCAATACTTCCAGCAGTTTCTGCTCCTGTTCCTGAGATAAACGAGACGAAACAATTACGGGAAAAGTACTATTTTCACCAATATACACATACCTGAGATGGCTCGGGAGCAATTTCAGCTCCAGTGCGGGTGGCTCCCTGAGTGACGGGACCAGAATCATCTTTTGCCCGCCGTCTTTGTCCCTGTGCAAAGTGGTCCAGTCCTCAGCTCTCATGGCATGCTCGCACCGAGTCTTCTCCTTTTCTTCCCCATACATGCTGTCGATCTCTTCCCACAATTGGTCCATCTCCTCGTTTTCCCAGCCTTCGTCAAACACGTCTATGGCAAAGATATCCTCGTGGTCGTAGTAATTTGGCAGTTGCAGATTTTTGAAAACGTTGAATTTCACTTTTTCCTCGTTAATCTGCATGGTCAGCTCCCCGCTCTTGCAGTTTATCATAGCTTCGCCCGTGGCCAAAAACGGCCTGCCAAGTATGAGCGGTACCTCCCCTGCCTCCATGTCCAGGATGACGAAATCTGCCGGAAAAATCAGCTCGCCGACTTTGACCAGAATATCCTCGATAACCCCATAAGCCTGTTTTACAGACCTGTCTGCCATCTGCAACATGATTCTAGTGGGTCGGGGTTCACCGAATTTCAAACTCTTGAAAATCGTTAATGGCATCAGTTTGATGCTGGCCCCTAGGTCACACAGAGCCTTTCCTGTGTAAGCGTTACCTAGGGTGACCGGTATAACAAAACTGCCAGGATCCTTTCTCTTCCTCGGTAGCCCATTCTTCACACAGTTTCTCACTTCTGCCGTCAGGTTTATGGTCTCAAAACCGCTCATCCGCCTCCTCCCATACAAGATGTCCTTGAAAAATTTGGCATAAGTGGGCATCTTAGCCAAAGCCTCGGAAAAAGGTATGTTGATCTGCAGCTGTTTGAACATCTCGAGGAACCTGGCGTAGTCCTTGCTGTCATCCCTCTTTCGTGTCCTCAAGGGGTATGGCACCTCCTTGGAGACAGGTACCGTTTCTGCATCTGTCTCGTTCTGCACTGCATCCTGCTCAACCGAGCCCTTTGGCTGGGGGCGGTCGACTACGCTGTTATCCTGGCCTGACAAGTTGCGTTCTACTTCTTTCAAATTTTCTGCGCGAGTGTGGCTAGGATACGTTGGATCCTGCAGTGCCAATCCACTCCGAGTGGAGATAGCATTGATCTGAGCCCGTGGATTATTTACTGTATTCAAGGGTAGGTTTCCTGGCTGTCTCTTTGTTAGCTGCTGTGCTAACGGCCCTACTTGTACTTCCAAAGCGCGCAATGACGTTTTGGTTGTCTGCATGTCCGCTGTCAGGGCGTCCATGTGCTTGAACCGGGACTCCATGGTCTGGAACATGGACTCGATCTTCTTCATCTGAGCGTCGTACTGCTGTCCAGATGGGCCCGACTGAATCTGTTGTGTCGGTGCAGCCTGCTGGGCTGGTGGCCTGTGCTGGAACCCTGGTGCATAAACTGCTGCATTCGGGTTTCCGTACCGGAACCCGGGATGGTCTCTCGTACCCGGTCGGTACCGGCTCGGGTCCCACTGCTGCTGTACGTAATTGGTGTCTTCGGTCCTCAGTTCCTCAATGGCTGTGTCCAAATCAGGTTCTTCGACTGCTGCAACAGTCTTCTTATCCGAGTAGACTTTCTTGACCAAGTCATGAACGATCTTGGCCAGGTTGTCTATCTGGTCATCCTCTGCTAGTTCGGCTCTATCCGTCATCCTGCGATCGTCAAACAGTCGGGTGTCCTGCTTGGCTAACTGCTTCATCAGGTCATACGCACCATCTTTGTTCACGTGATACAAGAAGTTTCCCCCGGCCTCTCTGTTAATCTTGTCGGCGTTCTCCCTGTCTAGGGCGTGGTAGAATACCTGCAGGATCTTCGCATCTCCAAAACCGTGGTTCGGGCACCGTTTTACCAATCTCATGAGCCTGTCCCATGCATCCACCACTGTCTCCCCCATCTTCTGTTTGAATGACCGAATTTCGCTCTGTAACTGTATGACTCGGGAGGCGGGATAGAACTTTGCCAGAAAATCTGTGACACACTCCGCCCATGTGGTGATGGATCGGGGTGGTCGGGATTCGAACCAGTCTTTGGCCACTCCGTATAGGCAATATGGGAATAAGATCAGCATGAGTGCCTCAGCTTCTACCCCCTTGTATCGGACCTTGTTGCAGTAATCCTCGAATTTCCCGATAAAATCGTTCGGGTCTTCGTCGGCCTTGCCATGAAACGGGCAGAGAGTCTGTACCGTCTGGATGGTGGATGGTTTGATGTCAAAGTGCTCGGCGGTGATCTCGGGCACCACAATAGCTCGCTCATGCCCCCCGGTGGGGACTTCGAAATTTTCCACCAACGCTCTCCCAGATCGGTTATATGTTCTCTGGTTTGTTCGGGCAGCAAGTCCCGCTGTGACAAGTTCTTCAATGTACAGAGCCATCTGGGCTGGGGTACGTGTCTCTCGTTCCTGCCCACCGGCTTCAGTGTTTTCGGGAGTATCCCTCTGGTTGGTTGCCATTCTGCTTTCTCGGTTTCTGCGGTTATGTTCGGGGTGCAGCTTTTCTGGATTGTCGAGTGGTGGCACCAAATCGCGAGGCAATCTGGGCATCAACGGAACAGTCCTGAAAACGCAGATTCAAAAACACAGTGAGATAAAAAAGAAAAATAAAAAAACTGAAAAATAAACAAAAACTCAGAAAACTAATTCTGACAACTAAATAGACCCTAAAAAGTCCCCGGCAACGGCGCCAAAAACTTGATGCGCAATTTACAGGCTATTCGCAAGTATACGAAATCAAGTAATACCGGGTGTATTTCAACTCGGTTTGTCGATCCCACAGGGACTGTTTCGGGTTTTCTCACGCTGTCAGTTTCGGTTAACCGAGTGTAGTGACAAGGAGGAGTGGTTGTGATCGCAGTTTACTAAACTAAAAACAGGAATTAAAAACTAAAACGTAAATATTTTTTGTGACGTTTTCTGAAATAAGCTAAATTGGTTGTTACTATAATAGATGGGAACTAGGCTCCAGGATCCCCTAGGGTTTCTACAAATTTCAGTTTTACGTTTGATTATGCAAACACTCAGCAGTTTCCATATCTGTGCAACGTACCAGTTGTGCAGTGACTTTTCAGCTTCCACACGTAATCCCGATCCTGCAGACTTTCGGATTCTTGTTAAGCTGCCTAAGTCTGCAGTCTCGGTCTAATCCTGTTAGGGTTTCTAACCTGTCCGAATGGCCCGGGTCAAATTCTCTAACAGTCGGTCTCACGTTTTTCGGTGCTAGCCCTATCTCCCTTTCTCTGGTCGGTCTATCAGGGTAAGGTACTAAATCCTTGCTTTTCTTCCTAACCCTAACTTGACGTTTTCACCTACAAGCTCGGGTCTATAGCAATTCTGGGTGATCAATCCTATCATGCATGTACGAGAATAATCAAAGCCAAAATAACAGATATAACTTGCTAAATTAAGATAACAATCATGAATCCATAATCAAAATAGTCATAAAATCTGGATACAAAACCCTAGGTTCACCGAGAACCTAGGTAAGAAGTTTAGCTACGACTAGACATAATACTAAACACAGTTTCTGAATATAAAGAGAGAGAACGAAATCAAACTAAGTCTTCAAATCTCGAATCGCTCTTCCGTGCTCTCCGTGGGTGCTCTGACTTGTCCTTTCGGTTGTGCTGAGTATTGTGTGTCTTCAAAACGAGCCTTGACAAGTCTTTAAATAGTGCTATTTTTCCCGAAACGCGTGCGCCAGAAATTACGAAAACTGCCATCGGTCCACCGACTTTGGACAAAAGTCAAATGGCTGCGTATATACGCAAGGCTGCGTATATACGCAACCAGGGGCCCAAAATCCACTCACCACAAACTCCCTGCCTGGGTATATACGCAAGGCTGCATATATATGCAGCCCCTGTGTATATACGCAGGCAGGGGCTGTGGTGGTGGCCCTGCTTGGTCCTCTGGTGGGCCCGGTTGGGTCTCCTGGGTCCCACTCTTCTGCCTGATGCTCCTGGTTTTCCTCCCTTGGTGTTCTCCTGCTTTTCCGTGTTCCCGTCTTGGTCCGATCTTGTGCACGTTTCCCAAGACGGTCCCAGCTTGGTCCCGGCACGCTTCCCGATGCACCTTCCGAACCTGTTCCTGAAAAGGCAACATGAACGAAAACCCACGATCATATCCAATAAAGCAATAAATAAGCAGGAATCCAGAAAGTACAAATAAACATCTCGTTCTAAATTCCCGAGGCATTCTAGGGCAAAATCCGGCAAAATACGTTGTTTCCGACACAAACGCTCATGAAATAAGGATAAAAGATAACCCCTAATTGGGCGTTATCAGAGCCTCACTGTATTTTTATCTTTGTTGGAATTTGAATGAAAATTGTGTTCCAAGAAAAAAAAAAGATACAGGCACAAGTTTTGCAGGAACTGACTCTGCGTTCAAATGCACGAGAGTTGCATTCAAACGCACATGTGCGTTCATACGCCGAACTGTTGCGTTCAAACGCAGGAAGCCACGTCAACCAAATTTGTCAAAAAAGAACAGTCGGCATAGGGAAGCCATGGGTTCAAACGCAGAAGACATGCGTTCATACGCACACATGTGTCTAAACGCAGAAGGGTTGCGTTAACTGCAAGAACTCCAACACATAACATAGAAATTTTTGAGCACACCAGACCTGCGTTCAAATAAAGATAGCCTGCGTTCAAACGCAGGATACTTATCCGGATTTAAAAGAGAAAGTTTGCGTTCAAACGCAGTGTCTGCGTTCAAACGCATAACACTTAGAAGGAAATTCAAAGAAGTTGAAACACTGTGTTCAAACGCAGAAGGTGCGTTCAAACGCAGAAAAGACTGTTCACAAAGAATCAAGAGAGAGAGTATGCGTTCAAACACAAGAGCTGCGTTCAAACGCAATACACCATGAAATTGTAGAACCCATAATTTGAAGCACTGCGTTCAAACGCAGGAGCTGTGTTCAAACGCAGTTCATCGTCAGCTCATAAAATTATCAGGAATTGAAGCTCTGCGTTTAAACGCAGGGTCTACGTTCAAACGTATCTTATGAAGATCATAAATTTTCTAGAAATTCGAAGGCATACGTTCAAACACAGAAGCTGCGTTCAAACGCAGACTGCGCGGGATCAAAAAAATGAAAATTTTTGAAAATTTTCAAATTTGAGGGGCTGTTTTGCAATTTTGGAAATTTCACCTATATATAGTGTACGACTGAAAGTAACTCATTTTGACTTCAGTCAAACATTTTCAACTCTCTCTCTCTCTCTCTCTAGAAAAAACACTCTTTTCCCTACTCAGTCGCCTCCAGTTCTCATCCGCCAGGCCACCTCCGGCGACCACCGCAGGACCACCACACTGCCCAGACCAGTGTGGGGGTGCCAAGAACAGAAAATTCAACCAGTTCCGTATCTGCTTCAGAGACGAGTTTTCGAATCTGTGCCCGTTAGATTACTCCGGGTACTCAGGTTCTGTTTTTTCTCTCTCTTCGCAGATTTTTCAGTTTTTCTGTCTTTTCTGTCTTCAGTTCTGCAATGGAATTTGACCCACCCTTTATGCGAACTGACCGGGCCATTGCCCCTCTGAACATAATAGATGTTAAGTTGCTAAGGCGTGACTATTTCTGCGACTATAGGTTTGTGAACAAGGATGTCTATATGTTCTTTCTACAGGACCATAAAACCAAATGTGATGTCCCAATTGAGCGGACCTTTCTTTGGGACCTTGCGTCCATGGGACATGAACTTTTTTACTATACTGAATTGGGTCAGTTTGGGAATTCATTCATTGGATTCACTATGGTGATTCCTATCATCGCCAAGGATATTTACAGTAATCTCCTACAGTGTATGAACAGTGAGGCCCAGTCAATTGAATGGGTTTACTGTAGAAGAACATGGGTTAGGATCACCCCTGAGTCTATCTGTGAGTGTCTAGGGATGGAATTAGTGATCGAAAACCCACCCTTATGAGGAGCTTAGTGCTCAGATTCTCGAGACTCTATGTGCGAGTGCGTCTAAGGCTGCATGGTACTACCCCGAACGGATTCCAGCTAAGAGAACACTCCCTGCTACTTACCTGATTTGGGAGGCCAGATGGTGGACTGAGGGGGTCAATAGCCATATCGTGGGTATTAAGCACATGACTCGGTTGGACTACGATGTCGTGATGTTGGTTTTCTATCTCATGAAGCGAGAACCCATTGACCTCCCTGAGATTATTGGTGCCTACTTTAGAGAGAGCATGGATGGGGCAAGTAGGAAGGGTTTGGGACTTTCGGGGATGTTAATCAAATTGGCTCAAGATTATATGGTAGTGATCGCGTCTGAGGTGAGAGACCCCAAACCGGTTCAAGTACGAAAGTACCGAAAGATAAGAT
This sequence comes from Linanthus parryae, assembly GCA_023055425.1. Taxonomy (NCBI): domain Eukaryota; kingdom Viridiplantae; phylum Streptophyta; class Magnoliopsida; order Ericales; family Polemoniaceae; genus Linanthus; species Linanthus parryae. Next base: position 1,693,177 of record JALGPY010000013.1, on the reverse strand, counting down.
GTGAGTTGGAGGAGGATCTTTTGGGGCCTCGGGAGTTTGTTCATGTTGGGGATAATGATGATGACGATGCACCCCCACAGGGTGGGGGTGATGGGATGCCACCGCCTCCAGCGGGTGGTGGTCTGCCTGCCTTACCAGGACCTCATGGACTGCCTCGTTCGGCCATTTCAAGTGAGCCCAGGCCAGCAGAGTGGGATCACGGGTAGTCCAGCAGGGGTGCCAGGCACAGTTCTTTTGGGCGCCTGGAGAGGACCGAGCTTGAGGAATGGGTCAGGAAGAAAATTAAGGCCAAGGACAAAAGGATGAATTACCTGGTAAGGACGGTTAAGAAAATGGCTAGGGGTCTAGGGAAACTTTTCAAGACCCAGAAGCATATCTACCATGCCAGCACCGCCGCTCATCAAACTCATGAGGCATCCCTCAATGAGATTCAGAGCAACATGCATGGCAAGAAATTTACCTTCCCGGCCCGCTACTCCAACAACAACTGCCCCAGTTGGACGATGGAGGACAGTCGGGTGTATGGCAGCTTCTCCGACCATAACCCTACCCCTAGTCCAGAACACGCAGACTCTGTAGGAGATTCGGGCAGACCCGTTACCCTGTACCCTCCCAGACAGCATGCAGACCCAGAAGGCAATAGTGCCCACCCTGGTTCTATTCATGCTGGCACATCTGCAGCAGCTCGAGAAGCTGCCAGGATGAGACCGAGGGGGAGACAAACTCCTAAGTCGTCCCCTGAGTCTGAGAAGACAGACCCGTCCACCCAAGAGAACCCAGATTCAGATTATAGACCGAATCGTTAGAGTCGTGGGGACACGCCACCTCTAGTGTGGGGTGGGGAATCGTGTCCTCTTGCATCGACATGTCTGCACGTTTTCGTCCGGTTTAATTTTTCATTTTGTTTTAATTTTTCAGTCAGCACGTTTTTTATTTTTTGAATCCACCCACCTATTTTTTCTGACCTTGCATAAAATAAAAAATAAAATCAGAAAAAATCAGAAAATTTTGAGCAAGGGAAATTGAAATAATAAGAAACTGGGGAGAGTTCAGTGATAAAGTCTCCAACGGGAGGGAAAGTTGACAACGAGGTGTAGGTGTTTGGTTTTCTGTTGGTTGGTTAGATCCAGTGCGACCCAAAATTCTCCGGTAGTTGTACCCTGAGTTAGGAATCCGACTAGTTGCCACACCGTCGTCACTTAGGTAGTCGATAACCTGCCTACGGGCGCCAGCACGGTCACTGCATTTTTCAGTGGAGTGTTTGGTTCATAATCGACCCACTGTCCTGTTTCACAGGCTTATGTCCAAATATTCATCCCATTTGAAGTCGGTTACCCCTTCATTCGCTGCCACTGTAGCCTAGGAAGCCTTCTTTGTGACTTTCATCACTTGCTAGTTGACTAGTACTACGCGTTACGACAGAGGGAGTGAGTCAGGGAGGGTTTTAGATGGAAGAGTGCTTCATATTAGATCAGTTTTGGACAGCTTTGAGGGTGAGACAGGGTGAGTTAGAGCCAACAGCATTAATTTGCAGAAGGTGATTCACTACATTACACAGTGATCACTAGAGGAGGAGTCGCGTGCAAGGTATCTTTCTGCACAAATCGGGTTCTGGGGTTGTTAGGATTAAATGGTGGTCATGCCTATTTCTACATATTTGGTGATGAGGAGGTTTTGTAGGACTACACGATATTTCTGGACTACAAGGATCTGCGCTTCACGACTATTGTGGGGGTATTTGACATTTTGATATTTTGCACCCCACGACTTGAGTTACCTTACCGCTCAGCTTAGGATTATTATGTTTTGTTTTTGTTATTGTGTTGTTTATTAAAAAAAGAAAAAAAATTATGATTATGTTCTATTTTTAGTTAAGTTATAGTTTATTATCTTCATTTAATAAAGTTAGTACTGAGCTGGGTAGGTGACACAGTTTGGATTTCACACTGCCTCACATTTGTGGCCGCGAGAACGGCGAATCAGCACCAGGATTTCAGGGAAATTGAGACCCAGGGACTTAGTTTTTCTGGACACATTTCAAGGACTCAGTGAGGGGTGTGAGTTGGGAACAGTGACATGTCATAACAAGTAGGATTGGCCTTACCCGACATATATTAAAAAACCTACTTGTTTAGACTTAGGATCCCTTTATCGGATATAGCTCGGATGGTAGGATAACTAGGGATTTTCTCAGGATACATATGAAAGTAACAGTAGGGGAAGCCAGTGCTTATTTTCCTCCCTTTAAAATGAACATGCTCACCAATCGCTTGTTGACCAGTATTAATGATACACCAGTTTCAGTTCTAGAGATTGCCCGATCTCAACCAAAAATCTTTGATTTGTCATATTTTAGTTTTTGTACATTCCTTGTCTGAGTCAATCAAAAAGTTGAGTCTTCTGGTCTATGTTTTGAATCTGAACTGGGCAGGATTGTATGCAAATCAGAGTATGCAAGGGTCTGCTCGGGACAAGCATAGATTACTATGGGGGTATTTTGATAACTCTCAAATAGAGTTATTCTGGGACGTCTTTTACCATTGGTTCTGACCCTGTTGAGTTTGATTTTACCTGTTTTTAGTCAGATTTTTCCTTGATATAGGAGAGAGAACGATGAGCTTACGATTTTTATATTTGAGTAATTCCATGCATAATTTCGTTTATTTGGATATGATCGCGTGTACTTGTTGTTGTGTGCAGGAAGCAGGTACCAGAAAATGTATAAAAGAGGCTCGGGAATGGAAGCAGAATACCAAGCAGTCGAAGCAGAACAAGTGCAGAAAGGTTGGCTTCGTTCAAACGCAGCCATCTTTTTTCAGATGCTAGCAGGCTGCGTTCAGACGCAGGCAGGCTGCGTAGACGCATGAGATGACTTCCAAAATCTTCCCAGGGCGTTTTAGACATGGGCAGAACAGGAATTTCAGGCATCAGTTTTGGAAACTGTGGAAGTATAAATAAGAGGCGTCCCAGCACTGAAAACTTATCAGTCAATCAATCAATTCACCAAGGCAGAACCGGAGTGTTGGAGCAAAGCAGGAGCACGGAGCAGTCCACGTTTCTCAGCAATAACTCGTTTGATCTATCTTCTCTATTTTTTTATGAAATTCTTTTCTTAATAATGTACGCTAGCTAAACTCTTTACCTAGGTTCTCGGTGAATTCAGCGACTTAGTTTGTTTTGGTTATCAAATTCATGATTGATTTAAGTCTTAATACAGTATTGAATTATTTATTCTTCTGTCTTCAGTTTTTAATTTATGCATGAACGGCCTGATCACCCAGGAGTGCTACAGATAGGATCTGGTGCGCGAGAGTGGCCAGTGAGAGTAAGGAAGAGAAGACATGATTTAGTACCCTGGCTTGATGGACCAAGAGGTGTAAAGAATCAAGGGCTAGCCAAAAAGCATTAGACCAACTGCTAGACGTTTAGGGGGAGGCCGAGAGGAGAGCCCGTAACCCTAGCAGCCTTAGAAAAAACCTGCAGATTTAAGTGGAGCGAGAGGACCCCAAAATCTGCAGGAGAATGATAGGTGCATGAGACCAAGAGGAGATTGCATAACTAGTATGCTGGCATAAACAAAATCGCTGTGTGTTTCTGGAATCAAAATAAGCTGTTAAAGCTGGAGAGTAACCCTAGGGGATCCTGGAGCCTGGACTTTTAATACATCATTTTCAAACTTAGGAAATATTCTCAGAAAATTTACACCAATTATAGATACTTTATTTACTGTTCTTTATTTACTGCACTCTAGTCTAATAATCACAATCACAACTATTCATCTCTTTTACAGCTTTGCTATTAGTTCTGATTATTTGCAGTAAATCTAATACTGTTCTTGTGGGTTCGATATCTGAGTCATAAAAATACTCTACTATTTACTAGATTGTATACTTGCGAAAATAGCAGCTAAGAATTGCCATCAATTGTATTAACATGTTTTGGTTTTCCTTTACTAATTATAGAGACGTGATGAATTGCATATCGCACGAACCTTTATTATGAAATTGTTCATTTAACTTTTTCTCAAACTTTATGTACCAAATAAGTATTTAGTATTCTTGTCTATTTTTTATGAAGTTTTAGCTATACATGCATTACTAATTAACTTTGAATCTCACAAATGTGACAAATCACCGTAACTTGTAAGGCATGTTAGTGTTCTATTTTACATATTTTTGTCGTCTAAGTATATGAATAAATTGTTTTTAATTTAAATATACATAGTGTTTCATCCATCATGAAAATGACCAAGAAACAGATAGTGTAACAAACGAATGATAATTAAAAAAAATGTACAGATATGACTTCGTATTTTATAAAATAATCACGTAACTATACAGATCTGTAATGTCTAGCATAATTCATAACATTAAATCTGTCAAAAAAATCTTCACGTGGATTAAAATGAATTAGAAATATATTATTATAAAATATGTCTATTTTCATATTTTATTTATATATTATTATTATTAATAATTGTAAAGTTATCAACTCAAAAAAAGGCCATGTCATTAAATTACTTGTGTAGAAAACACACATTTACAATATTTATTACTCACTATCATAAGAACATATTGTTTTAACAATAAACAAATAGTAGCAAGACAATGAGATTGTGACAAACAAATACTAGAAAAATAGTAAGAAGAAGTGTTTCGTATATTTATAACTAAACGTGTAATTGTACAAATCTGTAATACATATTCATAAAACATGAAATAAGCTCCTTCCATCAAAAGATGTATCATTGTACCACATTCTACCAAATGTCTTAGAAAATATGTAATCTTAAAAATGTATCTTAAAATGGACATATTTTGTCTACAAATAAACATGTCACATAGAATTAATGAAACAATTCCATAAATGCATTGTGATAATTATCACTAATATATTCATATAATAATAACAATAATAATAATAATTCACTACCTAAATATTCCTGCTAAAAGTCACATTTTCTTAAAAATCACTTTTTTACAATTTTTAATACTTTAAAATATAGAAATGATAGCAAGTGAGAGAAACAAACAAATAATAATAAAATAATAAAATGAGGTACTTTAAATTTCGTAAAATAATCGTGTAATAGCACAAATGTGCACTACTAATATCTATTCATAAGTAATGCAACAATATCACATAAATTATGATAAATTGTAAAAATATCTCCATACAGGGCAAAAACTGTAAAAAAATTTGCTACCAATATATTTTTGTCAAAAAGTCACATTTTTATGTAGAAAGGTCAACTTTTTACATAACTTTTTAGTTTGTGCTATATAAATAAAAGCAAGACATATGTAACAAGCAAATTATACAAAAATAGTAAAATGAAGTACGTCGTATATATAGATTAATCGGGTTATTTTACAAAATTGTAATATATATTCATATAACATAAAAGAAGTCTTCTCTATCAAAAGAAGTATTAGCATAGTACGAATGTAAAAAATATCACAAAAATATTATGATAAGTTATCATTATTAATTATATAAAATTTATAATAAATAGCTATCTTCATGTATCATGTATAAAGTCATATTGTTTCCTTAGAAAGTCACATGTATGCAATATTTAAATGTTATTATTCTAAATTCCAATGATTATGATAATAATATAATCAAGAACACCAAAGTTTAAAGGCATAGATTACAATTGCAATCTAACCCGTTGTATCACTAATTTGGAATAAAAAGTGTAAAGACGTTGAATTTTTTTCATTAGCCGTTTTAGTACATGTAATAGATGACATGTATGACAACTTGCATATGAAGAGTGAGTTTTTTCTCATCTCATAGCTTTTATTAATTATATAGTTTTATTATGTTGTATTATAATTTTAATTTTTTTTTTATTATATAATAATATAATAAAAAGGCATATTAAAAATATTTATTATCACTAATAAATTTTGAAGAAACATTTTAAAGATATTGAATATTTTCATTAGCCGTTTTATGACACATAATAGATGACATATATGACACAGGGAATGTGGAGAGTGATTTTTTGCTCACTGCCTACCTTTTATTTACAATATAGATGTAGATTTATTATGTACGGTTATAATATTAAATTTCATTAGTTATAGTAATAAAATAAAAAGTAATATTTACAATATTTGTTATTTTGTATTATGAATATAAATTATCTTAGTTAAAAATATAAAATAATAAAGAACATTTAAAGTCGTAAGTTACAATTGCAAATATTACTTTTAGTATCATTAATAATTTATGAAGAAATGTTTAAAAGACATGTAATTCTTTTATTGGCCGTTTTATGACACATAGTAGATGACATGTATGACAAATGGCATATGGAGAGTGAGTTTTTTCTCACCTCCTAGCTTTTATTAATAGTATAGATATAGATATAGATATAGATTTATTATGTGCTGTTATAATATAAAATTTCATTAATTATAGAATAATAAAATAAAAAGTAATATTTACAATATTTGTTATTTAGTATTATGAATATAAATTCCCTTAGTTAAAAATATATGATAATAAAGAACATTTAAATTCGTGAGTTACAATTGTAATTATTACTTTTAGTATCATTAATAATTTACGAAGGAATGTTTAAAAGACGTGTAATTTTTTTATCGGCAGTTTTATGACACATAGTACATGACATCTATGACAAATGGCATATGGAGAGTGAGTTTTTTTTCACCTCCTACCTTTTATTAATAATATATATATATATATATATATATATATATATATTAGATTATGGAAGGTTACATTTCAAAGAATTTAATTTTGTTCTTGTAATTGCTTGTCAGTTATACATTTTTCCAAGAGTTCTCAAGCACTCCTAGAAATTCAAGAGTTTTCAAGCACCAATGAATATACAGTTTAGTATATCGAAAATCAGGAGTTTAATAATACTTATAATTTTTTTAATAAATTACAACATATTTGAAGAACATAAAAGTCATGAGCATGTGATCGTATTAGGCACATATATACTAAATCTTGAATATGTGATGGGAATGATAATTGAATGAAAGCCTCATGAATGAAGGCAATTTATCTTGTAGAGATAAAGCAATCTAAGCAAGTGGAGAATGTGAAATTGGTTTGAAATTTTGTAGTTTCTCAAAGAATAACTATTAACTACCTTACAAGTTAAGTCGATAGAAATATTCACATCTACAATGATAGGTGAATTTATAATCGCATGGTATGCGAAAAAATAGGATAATACCCATGTAAGACATGAAAGGCATTGAATTGTTAGGTTACCTCACAAGCACAATTATAACATTGTGAAGCAACTCACTGGTTGAGAATGTGCTCACAAGTATAAATCAACTACACATTGATATAAATCATTAGTTCGAGCTAACTAGCGATTCTTGTTTTAACCACTGTCGTGGTTAAATATTGATTATCAACTTCAAAAGAGAAATCTACATGGAACAACCATAAGAGTTTAATGTTCCTGGAAACGTAAATAAATGTTGTCGAATAAAGAATTTCCTTTACAGACTAAAATAAGCTCCCAAGCCATGGCATGAGAAGTTTGACAGATTCATGAGAACTCATGGATTTCGAACAAATAAATGTGATGATGCATGTATTATTGCAAAAGAGTATGTTTCTAAGTCGAAGACATGCCAATTATGGGGAGCAGCAAGACAATAATTTTCAAGAAATTAATATTTGTATAGAAAGTGTGGCATGAAATACCTAGTAGTGACAGATGTGGTTTTAATGATTAAAAATCACAGAGACTCTAGATGGTTACGCACTGTCTCAAAGTCACTACATAGAAAAGGTGATTGAAAAATTTGATAAAAACAATAAACCTGTTACCACACCAGTAGACATGAGTTTGCTTCTCGCCAAGAATTGTGGCAAAATGTGTTTGGCAATTGGAATATACCCAAGTAACTCGAAGCCTCATGTACATCATGACTTGTACAAAGTCGAGCATCGCTCAAGCTATCGAAAAATTGAGTCGCTTTACCAGTAACCCTGTAAAAGATCATTGGACAACCTTGATTCGAGTACTGAGGTATCTTCGCAATTACCAAATACGTGGGTCTACAATGCTCGAACCATCCAGCTGTTCTAGAAGGACATTGAAATGTCGATTGGGTCTCTGACTCAAGAGACTCCAAGTCCACAAGTGAACATGTATTCACTCTCAATGAGCGGAAATATGTTGAAAATATTCAAAGCAGACATGCATTGAAAGCTCTAAGATGGAAGCAGAATTCATAACGTTAGGCAAGGCAGGGAAAGAAGCCGAATTGCTTCGTCATGTCCTCAAAGATATTCCAACATGGCCAAACCAGTGCCTCCAATATGCATTTATTGCGATAACCAATCGAAACTAAGTAGAGCCCAAAGTAGCATGTATAATGGTAATTCTAGACACATACGCCGAAAACATAATACTATTGGGTAACTTTTCACAAGAGATGTAATATCGATCGATTACATAAAGTCAAAAGAAAACATAGCCGTTGACTAAAGGTTTATCGAGAGAACTAGTTTCAAGTTCGTCAAGGGGAATGGGATTAAAGCCAATCTCGAAAGAATTGCACGTAGCGGCAAACCCAACATAGGTCAATGGAAATCCCAAGAACTATGTTCAAAAGGGACAACCCAACTACCAGTACAAATAACTAAATCACTCACCCGAAAATAATGTATCCAAACCTATTGCTACAACAAAAACCAAGTGATAGGGACAGGCTGCAAGAAGGCTTTTAATGAGATTAAGAAGAGTATGAAAGATATTCGCTATGTGTCTCACCTGTGTGAGTAGCAACGGGCCGGTTCTAGGAGGATGACGTGGAAATATTCCTCTATGGCTACTCATGAAATCAGGAAAGTGTTTCAAAGGCCAAAATGAACAGAACCGTGAAAACAGACCACGTTTAGGTTATTAAATGTGAACTACCAACTAGGTATACACCGCGACAAGCAGTTCAAGGCATTTCGCTCTCTGTCAAGTCAGTATACCCTGTAGTATCTCACTAAGGAAGGTTCAAAGTCTATGGCTACCTTTCTTTATGCAATTAACTACCGCCAAGGGGGGTTTTAACCAAATAAGGACTTTTGAGCTTAAATTACTAAATTGTCATTCATGTGGGGGATTGTTGGAAGAAATGGTTTTCGATTTTCAATTGTGTAACCGACTTTGATCTCGTTTTTAACCCAGCTCATTTGCGAGTAAACAATACCAATTGCTTCATTGTATAATGGGAAACTTGGTGGTCTTTTCGATAACTCACTCGCTAAAACCATTGAGAAATTAATGATCAAATTGAGCTCTCAAAATGAGTTCTTGATCAAATTATGTTGACGAAAAAATAGAACCACGTCTTGGTTGAGGGAAACAAATTGAGAGTTTATCTACTCCAAGTTTGGACTCTAAGGGTATGCCCATTAAGTGAAGCACTTTACTGCACGGGAGAGGCCCTAGACAAATGTCGAAGCACCACACACGCTGGCGCGCTGTCGCCGCCGCCAGCCGGCCGGCTCGGTTGGGGCTCGGGCACGGGCCGCGACGTTGTGTTGGGTTGGCTAGTTAGTGGGCTTTCATTAAGTATTAACTTTTTGTTCCAAATACTAACTAATTAACTCACCTTTAATAACAATAAAATAGTTTCATTTTCAAGTTAAGTTAATTGCTACTGCTAACAGGTGGAACCGTTCTAAGGGTTGCAACCGCTCTGTTTAAATTGAAAAACTGCAACTATTTCAACTGCCACTTATCCCTCTATAAATTGTTCTCTTCGTTGCTCGTTTGAATTATCATGAATTAACGAAGTCTCTCATTCTCTCACTGCCAAACAAATCAAAGAAACTCCCCTTCGTAGTTTCATTTCGTTTTGTGTGGCGTTATATGGGGCTTTCTACTGCCGCAAAGGGAAGTTTTCATCCTGAGAAGCAGAAGCCCTAACCATCCACAATAATCACCAAGTGTGGGGACTAATCTGCTTTAAGAAGCCTCGATCTCTCGAGTGAAACTGTCTTCCGCCTTTCTACCGCATTCGGAAATATGTTAGTCAGTAAGTTCATAATTTGTATCTTTATATCGGGTTCAGTTTAGTGATAACACATTGTTTTTAGGTATAGATTTTACTAACAACCTCTTGAGGTCAGAGTCTCAAAGCAGTCAAAAGAAGTGGATAGATTGGGCTAAGCTTGAGTCATTGTGTATCGTGTATGTCGTCTGAGTCTTAGCCCCTTGCTGTCGTACCCTGTCGTATAAAGAAATGGCGAACAGTAGTCTCATCCTTAACGGATCGTGTGGCCGCATAGCTGGATTCTCGAGGCTTGATCAAACTTTGTTGATTCGTTCCTGTTAGAATATTTGACTTGAATTTGATTTGGTATTAACTTTTGGTCCAATGCAATCAAAAGGTCATTATTAGGAAATTGTCAAAAGTAACACGTGGGAAAAGCTTGGGTAGTGGGTTACTTTCTATGTAGTTAGTTGCCTTGGCTTGGAGGCCAAGCTACTTCTAAATAGTTGGTGAATCCCACCGCCACCTATGCTATGAGTATTTAAAGAGGCTATTTCTTTGTTTAGAACACACAGTCCGTTTCTTAGAGTGCTAGTAGTGCTTTGAGAGGTTTTGTTAGTGTGTGTGTCTGGTGGCTGTTTCGGGTCGCCGTCGTGGCCACAGCGTGCATTGTAGTCAGGTGCTCTTCTCACTAAAATATATGGTTCTGGCCGTGGATTAGCTAGCTGGTTCGTTAAGAATTCGTTAGTGAACCACATTATGTCTGTCTCGTTCTTGATTTTTCTTTCGTCGTTCTTGCTCGAATACCCCCAGGTTATAACAAACTGGTAACAGAGCTCTGAAACAGGAGTTCTGTTACAACAGACTGGTATCAGAGCCAGGTTAAGGGGATCACCAGTTTTAATAAACTGATATCAGAGCCGGGGTTCCAAGATCGGGGTGGAACTCAAAGCTAGGGCTTCGCAATTCAGGTGGAGCAGGCTATCAGGAGGTTGGGTTTCGAGATTCCGCCAAGAACGATGTCTGGTTTGGCGATCAAGATCGATATGTTCGTGAGAGAGAAGAAGGTACACCCACCATCTGAAGCCCCATGGAGGGGGCAATCCGGACTCTTGTCGGAGCAATCTGGCGTGCATCTGATTAGGCGTGCAAGGGATCTGGCAAATCCAGCACGCATTCGGTACTGGCGCGAATCTGGCGGTTCACGCGCATCTGGCGTTCTGGCGATTGACGTTCAGGCGCAATCTGGCTCCTGGCGTGGAGCATCTGGCGTGTGAATTGAATCTGTTTCTGGCTCATGCGTTGTAGGAACTCGTTGGAGTTGGAGCACGGCAAGGAGCATCTGACGTGTGAGATTTCTGGCACGCGCATCCGGTCCTGGTTCTGGCGCTCATTATGCACGATTTTTTTCTTGTGTGCATATGTCTGATTTGGGGCGTGTACCATGACACGCATTGAGCTCGCATCTGGCGCGACCTGTTTCTGGCAAGCATCTGGCGCATCCGAGGCATACGGGGCGCATCTGGCATGACAATTTGGGCACTCGTCATTGGTGCATCTGGTCTGAATGACATCTGGGCACTTGTCATGGTGCATCTGTCTGGCGCAATTGGGCGCATCTAAAATGTATTTGGTCATGTCTAAGTGAATACATTCGAGTCTAGTTCTGGGTGGAGCACTAGTTTCTGTTTTCGGAAGTGCAACCACATCGGGCGCATTCGTTGCAGGAACGCATGGTAGTTGGAGCAACGATTTGGTGATTCGGGTTTCGCATACAGCTGCGAAACATCAGTTTGGGGAGGCGTGAGCGTTTCCGGTTCTGGGTGACGCATCTGGTTCAGGTTTGAGAAGAGAAGCATCGGGTTCTGGTTTCAGGTTGCTGAGTTGATTCAAGTCAAGGTGGAGATTTGTTAGAATACTTGGCTTGAATTTGATTTGGTATTAACTTTTGGTCCAATGCAATCAAAAGGTCATTATTAGGAAAGAGTCAAAAGTCAAACGTGGGAAAAGCTTGGGGTAGTGGGTTACTTTCTATGTAGGTAGTTGCCTTGGCTTGGAGGCCAAGCTACTTCTAAATAGTTGGTGAATCCCACTGCCACCTATGCTATGAGTATTTAAAGAGGCTATGTCTTTGTTTAGAACACACAGTCCGTTTCTTAGAGTGCTAGTAGTGCTTTGAGAGGTTTTGTTAGTGTGTGTGTCTGGTGGGTGTTTCGGGTCGCCGTCGTGGCCACGGCTTGCATTGTAATCAGGTTCTCTTCTCAATAAAATATCTGGTTCTGGCCGTGAATTAGCTAGGTGGTTCGTTTCGAATTCGTTAGTGAACCACGTTATATCTGTCTCGTTCTTGATTTTGCTTTCGTCATTCTTGCTCGAATATCCCCAGATTATTACGAACTGGTAACAGCTCTGAAACAGGAGTTCTGTTACAACAATACCCGTTAGCAAGGAGCACGTGTATCAGAGGGCGTGTTTGTTCGGCCTGGACCGTTCGGACAGTGGGAATGAGTTTGCGCGGTCGATGATCCATCTTCAGTAGATCTTATCCATGAGATGGTCAAGGCCCAAAGACATCTTCCATCGGCATCAGCAACATGCATGTTTCTATGGGTGGCATCTCAATTTAAACGGACTTAGAACGGACTTTCACAAAATTTTAAAAACTGCTTTTGACGTGATCTTAAAGTAATAAAAAAGAAAGTGCTTTGGTGCTTCTAGTGACATAAAATTATATATAGATTGCACAAATTTGATTTTCTTAACTCATTAAACGACACCAATTTTTCCACATCTCTGTAACACGAGAAAATTCACATGCTATATAGCCAAAATGAGGTACACCGCAAAGTGAAGGAGAGTTCCAGAAACCTGCGAACCCTTGCACTGTCTTACAATTTCAAACAAGACTGATTTCAGATTGTTCTCTAATCTTGCCTACTGCTGAGAGGGGGTAATCTTGATAAACATTCCAGGGTAAAGCTCGTCGAGATCGTGGATGTGGGGGTTCTCTTCGACGATATATGGATCCCCACACTTTTCGCTTATACTCTGCAGAGTCTCACCCTCTCTGACCTCATAAATCTCATCACACGGCCTCTGCATCATCGTTGACATGTCCATGTCCATGTCCACCATCTCAATCGCATACCTGGTGTCAGATGACTCAGAAAAGCTCAGAAACAGCATTAGAGCCAGCGTCAAGGCACAGTACCACGTCACCTTTTCCGCCAACGCAATTGAAGGATGAACAAGCACCATAACTACTGGTAAGGAGAGAAATGGTTCTGGATTCGGTGTGTTGTTGCTGCTAGATATGGTATTTGTTAGTTGTTTTTGCTTATGGTTTTGAGGCATGGTTGGGAGGGTATTTCTAGGGCTAGCTTAGAGGATTAGGAATGTGTGCAATTGTGTGATGGTGTAAGAAAGAGAAGATGTTTTTGTTGTTGATTTTACTAGAGAAGTGGTTGTGGTTCTAGGCGGGAGTTGCAACGATGCCTTAGTGTGGTTGGTAACTTACTCAACTATAATGTTACGAAGAAAGTTAGTTTAACTGCTTGCTTGTTTAGCGGGATCTTGTGTACACCATCTGTTCATTAGAGTACCAAATAATATCTTGATTTGGAGCCACTGTCTTCGGAAACTTAGCAATATGTACCGCACATTTTGGTCCACTGCTTTGTGTCGATGCCTTAGCGGGCTTCTGCATTTGGTTGGTAAGATTTCAGAGAAAATAAATAAATAAAGGGACAATTATTATAAACTAGAGTATTGCCAGTGCCCGAGGACACTATCCTTAAATTTGATAGTTTTTGAATTTAGATGTGTTTTTTTTCTAAAATGAATTTATAGATGTTATCCAAAAATTATATTTATGAATTTATAGATGTGGAAAAAAAAAGAACAACTTTCAAGTATGGATGAGCATTATAATGGACGTGGGAATCACTTACAACCCATCTCTTATTAGTTAGGGATGTAGTTGAGAAAAACCTCTCCTATTAATTAGGGATGTCTAGAGAGAGTGGATAGTTAGGGATGTAATAAGTAGGTGAGATCTAATGGTGGGGATGGGGTTGATTTAATCTAACGGTTGAAAAATTAGAAGTTAGTTAAACCATGCTATTTTATAATATAGATTACTAGATAATCATGCGTGTAAGCAACAAACTAAAATAGTGAAATATAAGCAGTGATCCCACTTCGGTACAAAACCAACTGATAAAAGCAGTGATCCCACTACAGTACAAAACCAACTGAGAGATTTTTGCTCCTTCGGTGCTCTCATTGTATTGTCTTTGAGGGCCGATAGTTAACCAAATCATACTGGTATCGGTTCAGACTTCAGAAACGCAGTCACAATTTTAGGTGAGCTATTCTATTTTGACAGTGTACAACACTGCTGTGTCAGAGAACGATAGCATATCTTATCACACACTTCGTATCTGTGATTTCCTTTTTATTCCGTTGAACTTGAACATCGACAAATAAATACTGCAAGAGATGCAACTGCGGCGTCAATGCGAATCTCAAAAAAAAAAAAAAAAAAAAAAAAAAACAAACAAAAAAACAAAAAAAACAAAAAAAAAAAAACTGACTAGTTTCTGGACTCAGTTGTATTTTATAAGAGATAAGAACGTCCAATAATTAGGTGTGTAAGCGGTTCGGTTTTGGTGCGGTTTGTTGCTAAAACCATAAACCGAACCGACTACATCGGTTTACTAATTTTGTAACCAAACCAAACCATTTGAAATGATGAACCAAACCAAACCGGAAAACATCGGTTTGGTTCGGTTCGGTGCGGTCGGTTTGCATAAAAATTATCGAATGGATATTATAATACTACTTTGTCAACTAATTTTAAGTTTTAAGTGAAAAATAAATTAAATAGACTTAAAAATTAGGCACAACTATTGTTTTGAGAGATAATATGATGAAAAGTAGTAGAATGTTGGCTCTCTCCTCTTTATTGCTCTGACTTGGGATTCGTGCAATGGAGAGGGACATGAATTCCTTAACAGAGGAAATCGATCAACTCACAAGGAGCATTCGGAAGATCAAAGAGAAAGGTAAGCTGATCGATTCAACCGAAACTAATGCTAATCCACTTTCGATTGTGCCCAGGTGTATGGACCAAGAGGATAGAGAAGATAGCATATCAACCGATAAAATAGGGGAAGTCTCAGAAAGCGATATGCAAATTGAACAAGGGATTGGAGAAGAACCAAATATGAATGAGGGAAGCAGATCCAACGTTGCTACTACAGAAAAAAGTAAAGAGGAACATTCCATATCCTTCAGAAACATCCTCGTCGGTGGACCGGCTATGGATGCAATGGAAGATGAGGAAGATATATATGAAGACAGTGATGAGGAGATAGAAGAAAGAAAGAAGATTGAGGAGTACAACACCATTAACCCGCTGAAACCCGCGATCGTTATCCCTATGAAACTAAAACAGAGCATCGCCTTGCCATTTGAAAACAGTTTGATCATCAAACTCTTGGGTAGAACAGTGGGATTCAAAGTTCTACAAGAACGGATTTTAAAGCTTTGGAAACCAACTAGAGCTTGCAGATTTCGTGATATTAACAGAGCGTTAACTGGTGGTCCGTGGATTGTGCTAGACCATTACCTCACGGTTCGTAAATGGGAACCGGATTTCAAGTCGGCCGCTGCTCATCGTTTCTTCACCGCCGTTTGGATTCGGCTCCCTCAATTACCGGCAGAGTACTACGATGACCGTGTTCTTAAGATCATCTCCAAACAATTGGTGAGCATTTAAAGAACGACATGATCACGGTGAAAGGTACACACATTCGTTATGCTCGTATTTGTGTTAATGTCGATATCACCGGCCCCCTGATTCAAGAATTTATCATCGGTAAACATACTTATAAAGTCACATATGAACACATCTTCAATTTGTGTGTTGATTGTGGTAAAATTGGTCACAGAAAGGACTGGTGTCCGGTTAGACAAAGAACCCCTTCTGATTTACAGGCTCCGGCGCCGGCGCCGGAGAAGATGACAGGTGCGAGTAACCAGGTTGAAGGAAACCAACGGTCGGATTTTTCAAAACACCTGGGTCACGAAGCTGCTGGGTCGGTTCATAACCGGACGGGTCAAGCTAAAGTGGGTTATGACCAGTGGACTAAAGCTAAAGGGTTTAGAAACAGACCAAGTTATCAGCCCAACCATTTCAACAAAAATCAACAGCCCAATAAATCTCCCAACACCCCTATTTCTGCTAATAGATTTGGGCCTCTTTCAAGCCCATCTACTTCTTCAGCCCCTAAAACAAAAACCAACTCTTATTATAAGCCCACGGGTAATTTATTCCCTCCCACAGAGCATAACCCTAGCGGTGCTCTCTGTGAGCACGCCTCCCTCCCCGAGAGTTCCAAATATTTATCAATCACAGATAAAATCTCGGAGATGGTTGATGGAACGGAGAAGTCGAGATTCGCGGATAAAGCTAGTCAACAGAGCTCTGAGATGGAGCTGTTTGATAAGACAAATCACGATAAAGCCGACGAGAATATGATGGATAAACCCGAAAGCTCTAACGCCCCTGTTGATGTGATTCATGTTGCAGATGATAAGGTTAACTCTGTGATGACAGAGGAGATAGAGGTCAGTAAACAAATCAAAGATTCTCTGCCTTCTCCTCCAACTTTTGGGTTGAGTTTAACTGGTAACAGACTCCCCAAGAGGGTGAACAAAAACAAGAAAAAACAGCAGAGGAACCTCTCTGCTTCCCCTTACGCCCTCTCTTTCAACTCCCTCAATCTCAATTCTTGTAATGGAGAATCTAGAGGAACAGATTGCCCAGTTGTTGGATACCCCAATTTTGATCTCCTGGGTCAACACGGAGAGGAACCAAGCTCTGATGGGGATACCATGGTGGAGGAAGGACGCAAGCCTTACTGCGAGATTGAACCAGTTCGTATCGAGAAAGGAACCAGTGAAGCATCTGATCACCTTGTAGGAGATGAGGCCGGTGGACTCGGACCAGAGCCGAGTGAAGAAGCTGGACCCTTACCTTGAGGAGCCTCCTTCGTTCGATTTTGACAAGTTTGACATGTCGTTAAAAATCCTTGCGTGGAATGTCCGTGGTGCGGGCAATAGTACCTTTGAAAGTACGTTTCGTGAGCTTCTTCAGACTCACAAGTTTCAAATTTGTGCCGTAGTTGAGCCGAAAGTCCCCATTTCTAGTATGGGTGATTTTTTCAACAACTTGAACTTTACAGGTTGTTCCTTCTCTGACCCGGATGGTAGGAAAGGGGGGATTTGGCTTATTTGGGATCCTGAACAAGCTACTGTCACCACCCACAAGATCAACAAGCAGTTCATCCATGCTACCATCAAAAGGAATAACTATGCCGATTGGGTGTTTTCTGCGGTTTACGATAGCCCCAATCCGACTGTCAGGGAACAAATGTGGGATGAGCTGGAAGAGGATATGGGGGACTCTGAGGAGCCCTGGCTTATTGCAGGTGATTGCAACGACTATTGCAGTATCAATGAGAAGAGAAGCTTCTCGTCCAACAACAACTCTGCGGGGCGTATCAACAAGTTCCAAGCGAACCTTAACAGGTGCAATCTGATGGACATGGATGCCAAGGCCCTAGTCTTACCTGGACGAACAATAGAGCTGGGATGGCTAACACTATGGAAAGATTGGAGCGTGCTTGCTGTAATGCTGACTGGAGGGTTCAGTTGTAGGGTTTTGATTCATGGATGCGCAACGGAAACAAAATAAAACATGCAAAACCCTCCAAGGATCACAAGTCAAGAGACATAACGATGGTAAAGGAAGAAATCAATAACACACCTTAGGGTTCTCCTTTGATGACTTCAAACGCGAATTGTGTCACGTCTCTACGGTTGATTAACGCCTAGATGTGAGATCTAGATCTTCCAATCCTTGGTGCTAGCCCGGAAAGAGGAAGAGGAAGAAGGAATCACCAACAATGGAGTGCCAAAGGTGGGGCGGCTTTCCCTTTGGCCGACGGGTAGGGGGCGGTCCCATAAAGGGGGTTCGGCCCTCTTTTTGGGACTTGCTCTCTCCTTGCTTTGTTCTCTCCATACTTCTATCAAATAGACTTGTGGTGTGTAGAGAGAAAAATAAGCTAGGAGTGTTCTTTATATAGTCCAACAACTCCTTGTCCTACTACATAAAGAACCCCTCTCCTAATCCTACTCAAGTTCGGATTAGTCCCCTTCTGCAAAAATAGTCCTTATAATGTCAATACATGGATTAATTCTATTTGCAAATTAATCCTAATCATGTCTCTACATGAATTAGGCCACCTTGGCTAATCCTAATCATGTCTATACATGGATTAGTCCAACTTGCATATTAGTCCTACTAAGTTAGCAAGTTGTTGCGATTTGATCCTTTTAATTAATTAATCATATTAATTAATTAATTCCCATGTCTAGTTCACCCCTATATGGCGTGTGACCTCATAGGTTCTATTTATTTGGTAGTAACTATTTACTAATATGGAGCGGCCTCTATCAAGACATCCATTCTAGCCAACAAATAGAATAGTCATCATGACAAACCTTGTACAAGTAATTGTCTCATCCCTTTGTCTCAATATCCGGATTGGACACGAGACATACAAGTCACACTCGTATATCCAATCCATAATTTCTCGATCCTGGGAATAGCCTTATTCGTGGAAATAACATCAATACCCATATTGATTTATTTGAGTCTGGCCAGACATTTTATAAGCACTATCCCTCGAGTGGCCTAGGATATTTGCTCCCGTTATGTGGGAGGGACAAATTCTATCTACGTCCACTACGATTTATAAGCTTTCTTCTTATTGTATCCAGTACACGCCTTTATAACTACCCAGTTACGGTGTAGTGTTTAACGCTACCAAGATCACAATAATCCACAACTAGATAATATAGTGACTTCAAGTCTAAGGATGACAATACCATTGCACCGCGAGAAGCGCTTGTGACTTAACATAACATGTATGTAGCCTTCTCGGAGATGGGTCAATCCAATATGCCATTACTCCTAATGCATACCCATGTGTTGGATCATGATATCTCCATATCAATCCAACCCCATACTAGTCTATAGATGATTGTCCTATTAATTATTATAATTGACTAGGGATATTTAAGAATATAACACTTTATATTCTAAGGACTTCATTCATGTTAACATATCTCTATATCGATAACATAATGAATCGTAAATCCATAAATGTCACAATTAATTGATTGCCTCTAGGGCACAATTCCAACATCAGTACCCTGAGGCTACGGTTAGGAACCTCCCTAGGACCTACTCGGATCATGCTTCCCTTCTCATCAATGTGGACGGTATGACTACCAACCCCCCTCTCGTTAAAAGCTTTAAATTTGAGTCTGTCTGGCTGCTTGATAATGATTTTAACTGCTTTGTTAAGAGTAATTGGGATAACTTGAATGACACCGACCTTTGTTATAAGACTAGTAGGCTGTCTAGTTTAATTCAAGATTGGTGTAAAGTTAATTTTGGTAACATATGCAGAAATAAAAGATGGCTTCTTGGTAGAATTGATGGTATACAAAAGGCTCAGAGTTTGGCTTATTCCCATAATTTGTTTCTTTTAGAGAAAGAACTAATTGCTAAGTATAATTTAATCCTGAACCAGGAAGAGTTGCTGTGGTTTCAAAAAGCTAAATGCAATTGGATTTGTAATGGGATAGGAACACCAAATTTTTTCACCTTTCCACTATTATTAAGATGAAAAGAAAAGAGATTCTCATTCTGAAAGATGACTTTGGGAACTGGGTTGATAATAGTGAGGATATTAAATCTTTGGTGAACAATTATTTCATCAACCTTTTTTCTGACCGGTTGTTGACAATCATGAGCTCGAACTTGTTTGGAATGATGAGTTATGTCCCAAAATTAATAATTCTGACTCTGTTAACCTTTGCACCATCCCTGATGGTAATGACATTAAAAAAGCCTTTTGGGATACGAACTCTAACAAATCACCTGGGATTGATGGGTATAATGCTGGTTTCTACAAGAGCTTCTGGAGTAGTATTAGCAAAGATGTTTGTGATTTTATTAGAAACTGCTTCATTAATGGGGGTATTCCTCATGAGATCAATAGGACCTTGATTTTCCTTATCCCCAAGTGTGATAACCCCTAGAATATTAAACAGTTTAGACCGATTAGTCTTTGCAATACCATCTACAAGGGGGTTACCAAGTGCATTGTGGACTTAATTAGACCCATCCTTAATAATATTGTTGGCCCTTATCAGAGCAGCTTTCTTCCGGGTAGATCTACCAAGGATAATATTATCATTACTCAGGAAATTATCTACACTCTTAAGAAAAGGATAAGCTTGGGGGTATGATTATTAAAATTGATCTTGAAAAAGCTTATGACAAAATTTCGTGGAATTTTATCAGGGAAACGCTGGAATTCTTTGGCTTCCCTTCCAACCTTATCAACCTTATTATGAGATGTTTCACAAGTGTGAATACGGACATTATTTGGAACAAAGGTACCTTACCTGAATTTAAAACCAGTAGGGGCCTGAGGCAAGGGGACCCACTTTCCCCTTACCTGTTTGTCCTTTGTATGGAAAGAATGTCCCACAAGATTTTGGAGTTGGTTACGAAGAAGAAGTGGATGGGTCTCAAAGCCTCAAGAAATGGGCCCAGTATCTCCCATTTATGTTATGCGGATGATCTGATGTTTTTTGGCAAGTGTGATAGTATTAGCTGCTCTGCTATGAAAGATGTGCTTAGTGATTTTGCCAGTCTCTCAGGTCTAACTGTTAATGCTAGTAAATCCAAAGTTTTCTTCTCTAAAAACACTCCTAGAGCTATCAAAAATCACATGAAGAACACGATTGGTATGCCTGAGACTGAGGACCTGGGGAAATATCTTGGTATTAACCTTGTCCATGGTAAATTTAACAAGGACAGTGTTGCTGATATCCTGACTAAGATGAATAGGAAACTGTCTGGTTGGTCTAGTAAAGTTATGTCCTTTGCTGGGAGAGTGACCATGTGTAAAAGTTGTAGGGTTTTGATTCATGGAACGCGCAACGGAAGCATAATCAAACATAAACCATGCAAAACCCTCCAAGGATCACAAGTCTAGAGACATAACGATAGTAAAGGTAAGAAATCATAAACACACCTTTGGGTTCTCCTTGATGACTTCAAACGCGAATAATGTCACGTTCTCTATAGTTGATCCACGCCTAGAGTTGATCCTAGAACTCCCAAACTCCTTGGTGCTAGCCCGGATTAGGAAGAGGAAGAACGAATCACGCAAAACGAGACAAAAAGAGGCTTTCGGACTCTTTTTTGGCCGACGGGGACGAGGGCGGCGGCAAGGGGCGGCGGCGGCCCTCCTTGTTTCTTGCTCTCTCTCCTTTTGTTCTCTCCCACTCTTGTTATGTTCACTAATGAGCATAATTTATGAGGAAGGAAGGAAGGAGGGTCCTTTATATAGTCCAACAACTCCTTGTTAACTACCTAAAGGACTTATTCTAGTCCAACTAGAATTCAATTTAGTCCCTTCCTTGCAAATTAGTCCCTACTAAGTTTGCAAGGGTTTGCAAAGTGATCCTTCTAATTAATTAATCCAATTAATTAATTCCCAAATCTAGTTCAACTCTATATAGCATGTGACCCCATAGGTTCTATCTAGTTGGTAGCAACTATGTGCTAATATGGAGCGGTTTCTAGCAAAACATCCATTCTAGCCAACTAATAGAATAGTCATCTTGACAACCTTTGTACAAGTAATTGTCTCATCCCTTTGCCTCCATATCCGGATTGGACACGAGACATACAAGTCACACTCGTATATCCAATCCATAGTTTCTCGATCCATGGGAATAGCCTTATTCGTGCAAATAACATCAATATCGTATATTGATTTATTTGAGTCTGGCCAGACATTCTATAAGCACTATACCTCGAGTGGCCTAGGATATTTGCTCCCGTTATGTGGGAGGGGCAAATCCTCTCTATGTCCACTACGATCTCTAAGCTTGCTTCTCATTGTATCCAGTACACGCCTTTATAACTACCCAGTTACGGTGTAGCGTTTAACGCTACCAAGATCACAATGATCCACAACTAGAATATCTAGTGACTTCAAGTCTAAGGATGACAATACCATTGCACCGCGAGAAGCGCTTGTGACTCAACATAACATGTATGTAGCCTTCTCGGAGATGGGTCAATCCAGTGCAACATTCCGTAATGCACACCTATGTGTTGGATCGTGATATCTCCATATCAATCCAACCCCATACTAGTCTATAGATGATTGTCCCATTTAATCATTATACTTGACTAGGGATATTTAAGATAAACAACACAATTTTAAATCTAAGGACTTCATTATATTAAATATCCAATAAATAATAAATGAATTTTCTAGCCATATACAAATTCATAATAAACTAGATTGCCTCTAGGGCATCTATTCCAACAGTCTCCCACTTGCACTAGAGCCAAACTGGCGCATCTCGTATGCCCATACTCCTAGTGTGCCCTTCATGCTTCCACTGCGTGAGAGGCTTCGTAAGCGGGTCTGACAGATTATCATCTGTAGGAATCTTGCATATCCGAACGTCTCCTCTATCGATAATATCTCGATTCAGATGAAACTTCCTGAGCACGTGCTTGGACTTCTGGTACGATCGAGGTTCCTTTGATTGCGCGATCGCCCCAGTGTTGTCACAGAACAACTCCACTGGATCCGCAATGCTAGGGACCACACCAAGTTCAGAAACAAACTTTCTGATCCAAACAGCCTCCTTTGTTGCGCCATTTGCAGCAATGTACTCAGCCTCTGTTGTAGAATCAGCTACCGTCTATTGCTTGGAACTCTTCCAGCTCACCGCTGCTCCATTCAGGCAAAACACATATCCCGACTGTGATCTAAAGTCATCTCTGTCGGTTTGGAAGCTTGCATCAGTGTAACCCCTTACACGCAACTCTTCCTCACCGCCAAATATCAAGAAAGCATCCTTAGTTCTTCTCAAGTACTTTAGGATGTTCTTGACTGCAATCCAGTGACTCTCACCCGGATTGGATTGGTATCTGCTTGTCATACTCAAGGCATATGACACATCTGGTCTAGTACATAACATGGCGTACATGATAGATCCCATGGCCGAGGCATAGGGGATTCTACTCATGCGTTCCTTCTCAATCTCATTGGAGGGACAACCACTCTTCGAAAGAGTGATTCCATGTGAAATGGGCAAGAATCCCTTCTTGGAATCTTGCATGTTGAACCGTTTCAACACCTTGTCAATATATGTACTTTGACTTAGGCCTAGCAACCTCTTAGATATATCTCTATAGATCTTTATACCGAGTATATAGGCTTCTTCCCCTAAGTCCTTCATTGAGAAACACTTTCCTAGCCAATCTTTAACAGATTGCAGCATGGGAATGTCGTTTCCAATGAGTAGTATGTCATCCACATACAAGACCAGAAAAGCTACAGAGCTCCCACTAACCTTCTTGTAGACACAAGACTCATCTTCGTTTCTGATGAAGCCAAACTCTTTGACCACTTCATCAAAACGTCGATTCCAACTCCTAGAAGCTTGCTTCAATCCATAAATGGATCGTTGCAGCTTACAGACTTTGTTGGCTTGCTTTGGATCATCAAAACCCTCTGGCTGTATCATATACACGTCCTCGAGGAGATTCCCATAAAGGAATGCTGTTTTGACATCCATCTGCCAAATCTCATAGTCGTGGTATGCTGCAATTGCAAGTAGGATTCGGATGGATTTGGTCATAGCAACTGGTGAAAAGGTTTCATCATAGTCAATACCATGAATCTGTCTGAATCCTTTAGCCACCAATCGGCCCTTATAGGTAATCACATTACCATCCATGTCGATCTTCGTCTTGAAGACCCACTTGCACCCTATGGGCCGCGCCCCATGGGGTGGTTCCACCAAAGTCCATACTTTGTTGGTATACATGGATTCCATCTCGGATCTCATGGCTTCCAGCCACTTCTGAGAGTCTGGGCCACTCATGGCCTCCTCATAGGTAGTAGGCTCATCATCTATGAGCATCGTGTCACCGGAATCGGTTACGAGAAGTCCATGCCTCTCGGGTTCCTGGCGCACTCTACTAGATCTACGAAGCTCTTGTGTTACCTGAACAGGTGGCTCCACAACTGCTTGTGATTCCTGTTCATGTTCCATAATCGGTTCAGTGATTTGTGGTTCTTGAACCTCTTCAAGTTCTACATTCCTCCCACTTGCTTCGTTAGAGACAAACTCTCTTTCTAGAAACACGCCGGTCCGAGCAACAAACACTTTGTTCTCGATTGGATTGTAGAAGTAGTATCCCTTAGTTTCCTTAGGGTACCCCACAAATTTGCACTTATCCGATTTAGGCCCCAGCTTGTCTGATTGTAAACGTTTTACATAGACATCGCAGCCCCAAATCCTCATGAACGACAGTGTGGGACGCTTCCCACTCCACATCTCATATGGTGTCTTCATGACTGATTTAGATGGAACACGGTTAATGGTGAAAGCTGCACTTAATAAAGCGTAGCCCCAAAATGATAATGGAAGATCAGTTTGACACATCATAGACCGAACCATATCCAATAGGGTTCGATTCCTCCTCTCGGACACGCCATTCCATTGTGGCGTTCCGGGTGGAGTGAGTTGGGACACGATCCCACACTCTCTAAGATAGTCGTCAAACTCTTGGCTCAAGTATTCTCTTCCGCGATCTGATCGTAGAGCCTTGATACTTTTGCCAAGTTGCTTCTCTACTTCATTCTTGAATTCTTTGAACAATTCAAAGGATTCGGATTTTGCCCTCATAAGGTACACAAATACATATCTACTGTAATCATCAGTAAATGTAATGAAGTAGACATAACCACCCCTGGCTGGTGTGGCAAATGGCCCACACACATCGGTATGTATGAGCGCCAATTGCTCACTAGTCCTCTCGCCTTTCTTATTGAAAGGGGACTTTGTCATTTTTCCCAATAAACAAGCCTCACATGTCTCATATGATTCAAAATCAAATGAGTCTAGCATCCATCCTTATGGAGTCTAGATACACGTTTCTCATTTATATGGCCTAAACGACAATGCCATAAATAAGCAGGATTTAAATCATTTATTTTAATCCGCTTGGTATTAATGTTGTAGACAGGATTGCTTAGATCAAGGACATAAAGTCCATTAAATAATTGCGCACTAAAGTAGTGAATATTATTCAAATAAAAGGAGCAACAATTGTTCTTTATTGAAATAATAAAACCATTCTTGTCCAAACAAGAAATAGAAATAATGTTTCTGCTCATAGCAGGCACAAAATAGC
Organism: Linanthus parryae; assembly: GCA_023055425.1. Taxonomy (NCBI): domain Eukaryota; kingdom Viridiplantae; phylum Streptophyta; class Magnoliopsida; order Ericales; family Polemoniaceae; genus Linanthus; species Linanthus parryae. Next base: position 1,667,797 of record JALGPY010000013.1, on the reverse strand, counting down.
AATTATTTAATTCTAAAACTAATCCTGAAGGCAGAGATAGCTCGCACACGCCTGTGGCCAACGCAGCAACCTTTGCTCCATTCCCAACGCGCAGATATACCTCCCCTTTAGCCAATCTTTTACTTCTCTTTAGATCCTGCATATTTCGAAAAATATGAGATCCACATCCAGTATCTAATACCCATGATGTAGAGACAGTTAAATTGACATCTACAACAAAAATACCTGGTGGTGGTGGAATCACTATTCCAAGCCTCTTGTCCTCCAGATATTTTGGGCAGTTCCTTCTCCAGTGTCCAGGCTGACTGCAGTAGTGACACTCACCCTTAGTCACGACCTTGGCAATGCCACCAACAGGCTTAAGGGCTGGCTCCTTGGACTTGGCAACTGACTTGCCTTTGCCCTTGGAGGAAGAGGCAAACCTTTTGCCCTTTCCTTTCTGTACCATCATTATGGCTTTGCCCTTACCCTTGTTGATGCTCTGTTCAGCCGTCCTCAACATGTTGAGCAAATCTGGCAGTGGTTTAACGATCTCGTTCATGTTATAGTTCATAATGAACTGTCCATAACTCTCGGGCAACGATTGCAACACGAGATCGGTTGCCAACTCTTGGCCGACCGGGAACCCAAGCCGGGCGAGATTCTCCACGTACCCGATCATTCGGAGTACATGGGGTCCCACCGGGTTCCCTTCTGCCAGATGACATTTGAACAGTGCCTTTGAGACCTCATACCTCTCTACCCTCGCCTGCTCTTGGAAGAGCTGCTTTAGATGTTCGATCATATCGACAGCATTCATGTTTTCGTGTTGCTTCTGAAGCTCAGAAGTCATGGTGCAAAGCATAAGGCAGGCCGCATCATTAGCGTCATCAACACGCTTTTGATACGCCTTTAAGGCAGCAGGTGTTTGGTTCTCTGGACCTTCTGGAACATGCTCCTCTATTGCGTACAGTTTCTTCTCTTGCTTGAGAACAATTCTCAAGTTTCTGTACCAATCAAGAAATTTGGTTCCAGAGAGCTTGTCCTTCTCAAGGACAGATCGTAGGGAATGTTGTGAACTCGATGAGTTGTTTGCCATTTAGAATTCTACAAAAAGGAAAATACGCAAGTTTTAGTATTTGTGAATTTTTGACTATATTTAATAATGACTAGTTTATTAAATATAGCTCCCACTATTTTTCTACGGATTAATAACCCTCAAGATATTAATGCGGAAAATATCCTTATATTTTCTAGTGGGCCAAGATCCATCTTTCATCTCCTTATGAGCTTGCTTTGGCAAGTCACCCATAATTTGACTACTTTAGGTAGGAACAATTCCAATTGCATCCCATATGCAACTCTTGGTTCAATCGGGCAAATAACTCCTTATTTATCCATCCTTATGGATAATCCCAATTGATTGCCTCTAGGTTTCTTAATTAAATTAATAGCCTAGTTGTGTTCAACCTCTTATCTAAACAATTGCACATTGTTACGTGCCATCGCATTCCATCATTATGAACCAAGTCGCCATGCTTTGGCACGCACGAGCTTGATAAATAATGATGATAATGAGTGTTTAAATAACGAGAAGGCAAGAACACAATATTTAAAATTTGAGGGATTTTAAATTCAATTCTTTTAATTGTTTTGTTGATCAATATCAACTAATCTATCTATTTGAGTTTGGGCACAACTCCAAATAATAGATCCGGATTGTCTAATTATCTTATTATCCTAATTGCATGCATCATCCATACACCAACCACACAAATAATAAGACAATAAATAAACAACCACAAAACAGAAATTAAACGTGATGTGGATATGGCCTTTTCTAGACTAAGATAATTCCAAGCCAATGGAATTATCTATGAACCCTAAGCAAACACATCTCCATGCGTCTTGATCTCTTGGTCCATCCTTCATAGTCATGTGGAATGCACCATGCTCCATGCTCCATCTTTTGTGGCTTCTTTGGCTTTGGGCTTCTTTTCTCCAATCTTGGCTAACAATCTACTTTATCTAGTACTAACTAATATCTATACTAAATAAAATAAATCTCACAAGTTGAGAAAAAAAATGGCACGCAGGCCATAAAACCCTAATTAATTATTACAATTAATTGATCAGCTCGCAGGCCGTAAAACCAAACCACAAAATTAAACATCCACATCAAACCACATCCTAAGGCCATATCCAATCACCATGCGATTTGCACATAAACAGTTAAAATCCAATTTTAACGCGCTTGGTCAATTTTAATTGATTTTAGGATTTCTGGGGTTAAAACGGTCCATGGGCCCAACAATCCAATTGCCCGGGCCCATTAAAGTGAACCACAAGGCCCTAGGGCCGGCCCGGCCCAAAACCCGCAAGCTAGGCCCGAGGGTTAGGGCCGCCCGGCCCCTTAGGGCTCCCAAGCTTGGGCGGCAAGCAAGGGGGCGGTCCCTAGGGGGGCCGAACCCTTCTATGGGAGTTGTTTCCAAAACAACTCCCTTGCTTGGTGCCCAAGTTTGGTTGTTTCCTTGTTTTGGGAGAACTCCTTCTTCCCCAAGGATGCCCAAACCCTAGATCTAAGATCCTAAAATTTCTCAAACTCACCAATTCATGCATCCAATGCAAAAATTGGATCTTTTTATGAGTAATTATTGACAAATTGCATCCCATGCTTGATTTGTCTTTGTTTTACGCGATAAAAAATCAAATTAAGGTGTAAAACAACAAGAACGTAACACATAAACCACGTTTATGCTCTATGACATGTGGCTCTGATACCACTGTAGGGTTCTGATTCATGGAACGCGCAACGGAAGCATAATCAAACATAAACCATGCAAAACCCTCCAAGGATCACAAGTCTAGAGACATAACGATAGTAAAGGTAAGAAATCATAAACACACCTTTGGGTTCTCCTTGATGACTTCAAACGCGAATAATGTCACGTTCTCTATAGTTGATCCACGCCTAGAGTTGATCCTAGAACTCCCAAACTCCTTGGTGCTAGCCCGGATTAGGAAGAGGAAGAAAGAATCACGCAAAACGAGACAAAAAGAGGCTTTCGGCCTCTTTTTGGCCGACGGGGACGAGGGCGGCGGCAAGGGGCGGCGTTGGCCCTCCTTGTTGCTTGCTCTCTCTCCTTTTGTTCTCTCCCACTCTTTTTATGTTCAGTAATGAGCATAAGTTATGAGGAATGAAGGAATGAGGGTCCTTTATATAGTCCAACAACTCCTTGTTAACTACCTAAAGGACTTATTCTAGTCCAACTAGAATTCAATTTAGTCCCTTCCTTGCAAATTAGTCCCTACTAAGTTTGCAATGGTTTGCAAAGTGATCCTTCTAATTAATTAATCCAATTAATTAATTCCCAAATCTAGTTCAACTCTATATAGCGTGTGACCCCATAGGTTCTATCTAGTTGGTAGCAACTATTTGCTAATATGGAGCGGTTTCTAGCAAAACATCCATTCTAGCCAACTAATAGAATAGTCATCTTGACAACATTTGTACAAGTAATTGTCTCATCCCTTTGCCTCCATATCCGGATTGGACTCGAGACATACAAGTCACACTCGTATATCCAATCCATAGTTTCTCGATCCATGGGAATAGCCTTATTCGTGCAAATAACATCAATATCCTATATTGATTTATTTGAGTCTGGCCAGACATTCTATAAGCACTATCCCTCGAGTGGCCTAGGATATTTGCTCCCGTTATGTGGGAGGGGCAAATCCTCTCTACGTCCACTACGATCTCTAAGCTTGCTTCTCATTGTATCCAGTACACGCCTTTATAACTACCCAGTTACGGTGTAGCGTTTAACGCTACCAAGATCACAATGATCCACAACTAGAATATCTAGTGTCTTCAAGTCTAAGGATGACAATACCATTGCACCGCGAGAAGCGCTTGTGACTCAACATAACATGTATGTAGCCTTCTCGGAGATGGGTCAATCCAGTGCAACATTCCTTAATGCACACCTATGTGTTGGATCGTGATATCTCCATATCAATCCAACCCCATACTAGTCTATAGATGATTGTCCCATTTAATCATTATACTTGACTAGGGATATTTAAGATAAACAACACAATTGTAAATCTAAGGACTTCATTATATTAAATATCCAATAAATAATAAATGAATTTTCTAGCCATATACAAATTCATACTAAACTAGATTGCCTCTAGGGCATCTATTCCAACAAAAGTGTCCTTGCTACCCTTCCTTCCTATACTATGCAGGTCCTTCCCCTTCCTATCAATGTCTGCAACAAAATTGATAAAATTTGTAGAGACTTTATTTGGGGTGATACTGTTGAGAAGAAAAAAGTTCATCTGATTAAATGGGACATTCTTTGTCTTCCCCAATTCAAGGGTGGTTTGGGCATTAAAAAAGCGAGATTTCAGAACGATGCCCTGATTGCTAAGCTTGGGTGGGGTGTTTGTTTTGACGATACTATCTGGTGTAAGATCTTAAGAAAAAAATATCTTAATAACACCAGCTTGGGTAGAGTCAAGAAAACGAGGAGCTTCTCTCCTATTTGGAAAGGTATCCTTGGTACTAAAAATTATATTAGGGACAACCTCAAGTGGAATATTGGTAATGGCAAGGATGTGTCTATTTGGAATGACTGGTGGTGTGGGGAGAAAGCTATTGGTCCTCCGATTGATCAAAGCCTCATCCACATGAAAGTTGCTGACATTATTTCTTCCAATTTTTGTTGGAATTTAGACCCCATTGCGAATGAGATTGATGATGATACCAATCAGAACATCCTTAATACCATCATCCCTTCCTTTGGCAATTTGGGTGACTCCCCTTTTTGGAAAGGTTCCAATTCTGGAACCTTCACCGTCTCTGCTGCCTATAATGCCATTAGTGATTGCTACAATCATACTAGTGCTGTGGGTAGTGGGGACTGGATAAGGCTTTGGAAACTTAGAGTTCCAAATAAAATTATCCACTTCCTTTCGACCGTGTTGCACAACAAGAACCTTACTAATATGAACAGGAAAATCAGAGGCATGACCGATATTGATACTTGTAATATTTGTGGCCTGAGTGGGGAGGATCAAAATCATCTCTTTAGATCTTGCAGTAAAGTCACTGGTATTTGGAACCTCTTGTGGAGCCAGAACTGGAGAACTAACGGTATGAATTTGTCCTTTACTGATTGGTTTCTGCTTAACATCAAAAAGAAAGAGACAATAGGAGGTGTGGAACATCGTATTTTATTTGTCATTACCCTTTGGAACATTTGGCTTAGAAGGAATAATTTTATCTTTAATAACTCTATTGAGACTGACATGGTTTATGTGCAGATTATTAGAAAACAGTCGCAGCTCACACAGGGAGCATTTCTTTCTAGCCCAAGTTTTTATATTTCAATTTGCCGCATCACAGCTCTCATTGGTGTACTCCTTTGACAGGTCATTTCAAGCTGAATGTTGATGGTTGTGTGCGGCTTGATAATGACAAAGCTGGGATTGGAGGTATTTTCAGGAACAACAATGGATATTGGAAACTTGGGTTCATAGGCAGACTCAGAGGATGTACCAGTTTGGAGAGCGAGATATGGAGCATCTACAGAGGCATCACATTGGTGTATGGCAAGAACTGGATCAACCTGGAGATCGAGAGCGACTGTATTGAGGCGGTGAACATCTTCCAGGGAAACATTGCTGGCCCAACCTCCATGACTGCCCAGGTGAATGATGGGAAAGTGCTGCTCAACAGGATTGTGGGAAGAATCAAACATGTTGGAAGAGACGCTAATGAGGTGGCTAACGCCCTTGCCAATATGGGAGCGGCACAGGAACATCACTTGAAGATTCTTTATGAGACTCCGGACAACATCAAGGGCCTTCTCATCGCCGACCGCCTTGGAGTTGGGATGTTCTACTAGTTTTATGTTTGTTGTTGCTGTTTGGATTTGTATTTGCTTGTAAGACTCTTTGTTTGTCTAATTTCCGTAGTAGCTAAAAAAAAAGAGATAATATGATGAAACGTCAGAGAAATGGAGAAGATTAAGATTAATATAATCATTTTAATTGAATATGTCTACTCGTGTTTATTTTTTTCTAGATTATTTAGTAAACTTTACGCAATATACATTGTAGTAAAAGTACGTTAAGAACATATTAGTTCGGTTCGGTCTGGTGCGGTGTGGTTTTACAAAACAAAAATCAAACAAAATAGACCGATTTGTGAAAAATTGAACAGTTGATAAACCGAACATCCAAAAAAACCATCCAAAACCGAACACCCTAACTTTTGAAACTTTCACTAGTATCTCTATTTTTATAGGTTTTTAAAAAATATATCCTTATAAAAATACATTCTTACCTTGCTGAAATTAAATATTACCAACTTTACCCTTTGACTTATTTTTTCCCCTGGTCTGATTAGCTCAAACCCTAAACTCATGCACAGGACTGGCAAATTGCATTACTCAACCACTGCTAACAACCATATCCAGTTTCTGAACAAACTGTATATATATAGATTATAAAGGTGAATAACTCGATATTGTTCCAGCAATGTTAGAACTAATTGCAATCTGTGAGTTTCGGAGATTCAAAATATATGTATCAGAAAGCTTCTCTACATGTTGAGGATTGGCAGTTTTAAGAAGCATTTGCCCTAATTATGACTTCGCGCTTTTCTTTAGGAAAATGAAATAAACCAGCACATAGAAGGAGCTCTCAAGTATGCAATATTGCATGCAATTTAATTCTAAGGGCAGTTGGGATAGCTATTTCCAAAGCACGACAAGAATGATTGCACAAGGTAATGCAGACGATTATGAAAAGATAGATGATTAACTAGTTTAATGTAAATGAGAAATAGGGTCGCACAATTCGTAAATTGGAGCCAATATTCAACAGTAGGAGGGCATCAAAGTCGTCCCCTACAGAATTAGAATGCTGGTTGAGCAGACAGATAAACTAGAGATATGGTGGACAAATTATGTTTTCTCAAGAATAAATCAGTGACAACCCATTTTTTGTGCATCGACAATTCTGATATATTTGAAGTTACAGTGAATTCAAGGTTTCATCAACAATTGCTTGACGTAGTTTCGAACTTCCTCCACATCTACTGTCCACGCAACAGATACCGGGGAATATCCTGACCACGGGTTACTTGAATTCCATCTGGACCAGATCATGAAAAACCAGTAAGATTGACTGACAATGTTAAAGATGAAACCAGAATGATTAGTATGGACATACTTTTTTAACCCTTGGTCCATGAGTGTGTGACCAACGCATATCCCCTGTGTCTCAACACGGACAACCCCCTTCTTGTATGTAAAGAGATCAGGCCGAACTAATGCCACAAAGCTGACCGGATCATGAAGAAAGATCCCTGAAATATTTGTTTCAATCAAATCAAATCAAATGAGGGAAGGGACTAAAAACTTTCAGAAAACAGAGGCTGCATTTACGAACCGCAAAGTCCATCAGACTTGACATGCCAATCTCTATAAAACTTGCAGCTGTTGCTCAAAAACTCAGCAAATTTGCCTCTAGACTGCCTCAACTCATCAAGGTCAGCATCTACAAACACGATACAGGCTCAATCTTAGAAGAGACCAAATTTCCTAAATGCGAAGTAGACTATATAAAGATCTAAGGGCGAAAGGTAGAGAATGAAGTCGGACCTTCCAATATAACTTGGGTTGTAATGTTAATGCCAACAACGACAATGTTAGCCCCAGATGTAAATAGTACGTCTGCTGCTTCTGGGTCTCCATATATCTGCATGTCAAAGCATATTTTTTCCTCCCTAAGCTCAAACAGATTAAGAATTTTGATAATGCGCAAACATCTTAGTGATGAATCTTCTGGTTGAAGATTTTAATGATGGATTTAACGCTGTCGAAACTTCTTTGATGATGAAAAACCCTTTACATGGTCTGTGAACCCCACTTAGCAATTGGTATAAATTAAGCTAGGATAATAGGATTACTTCCATCTATTGAGACTTAAACTTCTGATGGCTACATGTACGTTTACTGAGCTTCTCCCCGTAAATGGATCCTGAAGATTTATTGCGGTATGGAAAATGCCTTTTCCAGCTAATTTACGACCTAGTTTCCAAAAGGAACATTATTTTTGGGAAAGCTAACTTGTTAGCCAGCACTAAACTGCTCCGAGTTCACCATCGAAATTGTAGTGTGTATGTACTTGACAGAGCAACTAATCAGAACTACTAGGATAAGTTTGAGGTAAACTTATAACAAACAGTAGCAGTTTTGCAGGGAACAAGTCAGCAATATAAAGAAGTTGTCTCCGTCTACCTAGATGGGCATCGAAAGGCAAAATGGTAACTACTTACATTTGCTTCAGCAGCAGGGTTAACATTTCCCAAAGCGAAGAATGATCCACCAAGAACGACAACTTGTTTCACCTTGCTTGCAAATGATGAGTCCCTTTTTACCGCCTGAACAAATAGAGTGAAAAGGAAATGATGATATGAAGATACCACACTTTCGAGTCAAAAGGAAGGGAACATATAAGAACTTACCAGAGCCAAATTCGTCAAAGGTCCAAGTGCAAGTATGGATACTTCACCAGGATATTGCGAAACCATATCCACCAAAAATTCTGATGCCGATTTCTCAATTTTCTTGGATTTTGGAGCAGGTAGGAAAGTATTTCCTAGTCCATCTGAACCGTGAATAAAGTCTGCAACACGTGGTATGCCACCCTGTTCCAAAACAAGAAATGGAACATCAGGAAATACACAGCTTCGGAATGAGAGAGAAAAAAGTAATTCAAGTTGACAATGTAGTACAAAGAAAATGGTGAAGGACAATATTAAACATCTACACCCTCAAAATATCTGGTAAGACCATCATATTTTGCACCAATGGGTTCTATAAGCTCCATAAGAAAAAAGAAAAGCAAACCTTTAAGGTTGCTAACAGATTGTAGGATATCACAGAGAAGATTTCATGGACCATCGAAGTGTCTTCAGTTATTCAAAGAATGTATCTGGAAGGAGAAATGACCGTGTTGCATCTAACCAGCAGTCGGGTAAAGTAATAAAAGCAACACCAGAAGCATCTAAAGTTTCTTGCAACTACATTCTGAAGCTGTCACTGGTGAAAATTAAAAAAGAAAATGATCTAAAATTGATCATGTAAGCCTTCTAGCCAGACAACGAAGAATCACATTGATCAAATAATCATTTCATATACTTTCCTTCCTACCAAGATCGTCAGTATCTCAATTGTGGGGCATCCTGATTATTCGTCTCATTCCCTGTAAATGGCCTTTAATGAAAGATGACCACCAACACACACACACACACAAAAGGGTAAAGATCATCTTTGAAAGCGAAGACATATTTTTGGGAGGAAATGCCATTTCTAATATCGAAGTTAGGTCACAGCAAGAACATGACCTGTAAAGCTGGAATTTCTGAAGGGGTTTCTGTTTGGGATGGATGGAACTAACAATTGAAGTAGTGTAATGCTACTTCCAATCATAAAGCTCAACAAAATCACCAAAAAATGCTGCTTTATTTTTCATTACAATCCTTCTTTGTGGTGTATTTTTTTTTTTCGGGGGGGAAGGGGGGGGGGGGGGGGGGGGGGGGAGGCACACACAAAAAAAATCTGCAAAGACAGAATACTCGAAAGATATGAAAATGAGAAAACGAGAAATGATAGAAGTACACTTAAAATCTTCCCATTCGCTTTAAAAGTTTCCATGCTAACCTAACTTGTCTTGTTACATCAAACGAATTGCATAATTGGTACTTTCCTTTTCTTTTCATTCAAAAGAGATCACATATTATGCCTTGGGAACAGAAGAAAATATGAAATGTCTGCAAACAAATACTGCACCGTCTTTAATTTAATTTTATCTTAGTTGCTGTTGGTTTTGTTGCTTCAGTTGCACAAAATTGGTTCCAGGCAGTCAGAATGTGTAACTGAGAACAGTTGAGTGAAAAAGATGAGTAATAGTAAGAAAGTCATTCAGTTATGCTCACAAGGAAACAAAGTACTCGGGTCAAATATATTCTGGTAAGGAAAAAGTGATAACTTCTAGTCACATATCCGTATAAAATTTTACTTTTTCCTGTGGATGCATTTTATGAGAACTCAGAACTAACTAACTGTCAATAATCGATCTGTTACAGATTCTTGCCGAGTAACAATTGAACAATGTATTACACCCTGCAAAATGCAAGTACTAAAACCACAAGAAGTCGGAGAAGTCGTGTTCTTGATTGCTTATAAGTTCAAACTTCTTGTAAGAATAAGTTATATAGAGTTCACTTCCTTGTTTAGTTGTCTGCGTAAGTACACAGCTACAGCACAGGTCTATGTTACTCGTCACATGAATTGTTCTGGTTGGTGGAATGGCAAAATCTATCGTGATATTTTATGGAATTTGGTAGAGGGATGGGATTCTTTGAAGTGCTTGGAATGTCATGTGTTTTCTGGATTTATACCAACAAAGATGCGTTTTTTATTTTTATTTTTTTTCATTTTCAAATCTCCATAGCCATGTTTTAGCAAGTGCAAACTCCATTTTCTCTCTGATAGACCGCTTTAAGACCGAAACAAGTGAAGGAGCGCCAATATCACCTTTCGGGCTCGCTACTGTACCATATTTCGAAATCCAATCGAAAGTTTTGATGATACAAGAGAATTGTTATTTCTCCTGACCATCTACCCTACAAAAGTGTTCACAAATGAAACAAAATAATAATAATTTGTCATAATTTGAAAAACTGGGACAAAAGTATTCACAAATGAAATATATATATATATATATATATATATGTATATATATTTATGTCACTAGACTTCATACAAAATTTATTTCTCCTGACCATCTACCCTACAAAAGTATTCACAAATGAAACAAAATAATAATAATATGTCATAATTTGAAAAACTGGAACAAAAGTATTCACAAATGAAATATATATACATGTATATATATATATGTAGACTTCATACAAAATTTATTTCTCCTGACCATCTACCCTACAAAAGTATTCACAAATGAAACAAAATAATAATAATAATATGTCATAATTTGAAAAACTGGGACATCTAAGGCCTAGAAAGAATCGAAACATTAAACGAATGGATAATACCTTTAAAGGCTCAGGGCTACCCTCGGCCACAGGAAGACCTGGACATCCTGCAATCTCACACTATCCTTTGGAAAAGCAAATAAGTAATTGATCATGAATCTATAACATATGACAAATGTATATATGACAGTGTTAGAAAAAGAATCAACTAATACCAGAAGCAGTGCGTTGCGAGTGGCATCTGCTGTCGAAACATTCCCAAATATTGTCGTTAAGCCTAATACCTCTAGCTGTTCGCTTTGAAATGCCATGAAGATTGCCATGCTATCATCTGCAAATTAATAATTTAAAAAAAAAAATCATGTCTAGTACATATAATCCGACGTATAAGCGGTAGACATTTGTTGCCGCTAACATGGATACACGCGCTTAAGGAGTTTGGACATTCGAGAACATATCCCAATTCGGTTTCTTAAAACCTTGTTAAAGAGTTGACCCATATCATATAGGATGTCGGTTTCTTAAAATTCTATAGATATAAACCTATTCTGGAATGTACATCAAGTGATCATTTTCGTCACCTGAAAGTGGATCCTAGCAAGACTGATAGGAAGGTTAACATTTCGTCAATTCCAAATTACGCGGAGTCCACATAGCGACAAAGACCACATAAAAAAAATCAATATTTCAGTGCCGAAGAGATCTGTGTTCATAGAGAGTATGTTGCCCCTCAAAATTGGCAATTTTTGGAGGGGCTATGTAGTTAGAGGAAAGCTCAAGAACCATGTGCCAGGTAGTTCCGCTGAACTAAACTCCTCAGTCCTTACCCATGGATTGTGGACGTCTTGAGATATTAACCTTCTGTAGGAAGGAAATTTACCAGAGGGACATGTAAGATAGAAAACCTAGTTTCGTCACTGATAATTTCCTCCTTACAAGGTACTAAGAACTCAGCATTGACCTGAAAGATAGAAAATATGTCCCCTCCAAAAAGGTGCCCAAGCAAGCAGAAATTAACCTTTTGCCTTCATCTCACTTCCTTTCTAATCACCACAGAGTGCAATACGTGTATTTTCTCCATCATAAAACAAACATTGTAAGATCATATATGTGTACCGGAGTGTTGTATCAATAAGAGAAATGCACAAAACATTGATTAAAGCAAAGTCTTGATCTTATTGATGAAACCAATGAAATTTAGCTATGTTGCAACATCTCATCAAGAGAAAAGAGCTACTAAAACAAATAAGGTAGAACCTGAGCTCGTTAGGTCGAAGAGGAACAAGACAGAAGATAACACCCCATCATCCCCACATATTATTAACTAATTCAGCATACTTTCTTCAACACAAATGGACCACTACTTTCTTCAAAATCCAATTCTCTCTTTTACTCAAACCATGTAACAAGACTTGTGACAGGTAAATTCCCACGGCAAGATTGGTCAAAACTAGGGCATATGTTTGATATTATCATGGCAATAAGGAAACACACATTGACCTTGAAGCTACAACTTGGTCCTACCTTACATTCACCACAAAAAGCTTTTTCTAAACTGATTTTAGGTTGACCTGGCCAGAAAAGCAAATATCACTCCCTGTAGTGGGGTTTGAAATTTCTTCAGAGGCGAGTATCAGATTTATGGCACGAGAAAAATTTAGAGCAGAAACACCTAAAATAAAAACTCTCGAGCCAATTAAACAGATCAATCAAAATGCGGAATGGGATCGAATCAGAGACTAACTAACCAATTCCGGGATCTGTATCGATGATGATCTTCTGACGCTGTTGTTTGCCCTGTGTATGCAAATCGCCATCGCCGTTGGCCGTGACGCAATTTTGTATCGGAGAGGCCATAGTCGTCCTTCTCAGATCGATCGATCGATCAATCAATCAATCGCAGATCACGATCGAATTACCGAAGTAGTTGGTGAGGATTCGAATTGTTTGTGCAGCGACCGGGGGCTGAGATTCGAGAGCTCGGTGTCCAAAGCCCGCCGATCACCACAACAACCTCTCTCGGTTTCTGTCTCGCTGGATTTCTCTTTGTTGGGTAGGGGTATTTGTATGATTGCGTACTCCTCGGAAGATAGAGAAAAGACAACGAAAGGGTGGCACATCAACCAATCAGAAATTGACACGTACCGAATCAATCTCACTTTGCTATTTTCGCATCGCACGAAATACACGTTGCTGACTAGACCGCATGATCTTCAAAAGATTTTTTTTTAAAGGAGCATTGTTTCCGCGACGTCTCTTTACTTTTTTGGGCAATTTTCTGTTTTATTTTTGGTTGAATATCGATGTTAATATGGTCTGATCCGATCTGAAATTTAAATAACCCAAGCTGAATTAATCGGATCCGAATGCGATCCAACTCAAAATGGATCGGATTTGGATCTGGAAAGTCAAACCTTATCAGATTTGGTTCTGGATTTGGATCGGAGGACAGATCCACCGGGAAACCCGGTTCGATCCGACGTATATGTGTGATTTATGAATATATCTCTATTATTTCTCCACTTAAACTTTCAAGAAGAATACAATAGTAACTCGAACATACAAAGCATTTTCTTTTGTGTTTTAGCCTCTGTAACTTACAAACATGTTTTAGCGTATGAAATAGTGTTTATTTTTTATATGTTTTTGTATTTATTGCAAATCTGAGCATGATCCATCCGAATCCCATCCGACCACATACTATATGGATCTACGGATCGGATTTGGATCAGCTGGATGAAACCTGATCCAATCCGATCCGAACCCGGTAATGATTCGAACGGATCCGGATCGAATCTGGATCCCATTTCTTCTGATCGGATCTGGATCGGGAAGTGTCTGATCCGATCCAGAACCGACCCGTTGTCATCCCTATACTAGTACAACATTTGTTTTGAAGTACTAGAAAAAATACCCCTTCCTTTGAGACTACTAGGAAAACGGGGTGCAATTTACTAATTCAAAAAGTCACTATGGCTCCAGAGACAATTCCCATAACTCACAATGTTTTAATGGAATGTAATTAAAATTAGTAAGGATCAAACATTGATTTAATAGTTGAAAATAAAGTTGAATACCCCCACATACTTCGGCCGTCGGGCAGTGTTTTCTAGTACACTTGTCAGAAGTGGTATTAAGTGGCAGTGAAAGGTTTGAGAATAAAGAGTGTTAGAATAACAACCATTTGATCATATCTAATCTAGCAAATGGGTGGTAGCTTAGGTGATAGAACATTTGAAACCCTTGCATGATGTCTCGAGCTCGAACCCGGCTAGACGTAGGATTTTGATGTAATTCTCAAAAACATATAATATATATGTCTCAAAATGGCCACATAAAAAGGTGAGAGTGTTTGTTGAGTGCACTCTGGGTTTATCGGAACCCCAGAGTGTAGCAGCAGCGGCAATCTTCAAGTTGATCAGCGATGGCAATCCCGACAACTAGGACAGCTCTGTTGATGTCTTCGGAAGAAGAAGCAACAGTCGTCTTTCATGATGAATGTTGTATGGAGGCCCTTCAAGCTCTCGGTCCAAGTCTTATTGGATGTTTTCTGATTTCGTCTACGGTGAACACATGGGCGATGAAAAATATGTTCAAGAAAATATGGTTTAAAGGTTATGGGATCAAAATCCATGAATCTTCCCCTAACCGTTTTATCTTTACATTCCCATCTAAAACTCCCATGGACAAAGTTCTTGAAGGCGGGCCTTGCCGTCTTGGTTTTTTATGGCAACATTCTAGTGCTGAAATCATGGATGGGAGGAGCAAGAACTGATAAAATAGTGTTTAGCACAATGGACGTCTGGGTACAAGTCAAGAATCTCTATGTTTTCCTCTGTACGAAGACCGACTTGAAAAAGGCTATGGTGGCTTAGGTGAAATCTTAATTGTCGTTAAAAGAATCTTCTCTAGTCCAGGCGGTGATTATATGAGGGCTAGAGTTTGTAGGTTTTTGGAACGGATTACGCAGCGGAATAAAACAATCTAAAGATCCGCACAAGACGCTCCAAGGATCACAGGACAAACAGCATAACGATAGTAAAGGATTTAGTATCAACTACCTTGTTTGTCTCATTGGATGTTGTTCACGTCTATATGGATAGTCCACGCCTAGGATGAAGCTCTAGAGTCCTTCCTCGTCTTGTACTAGCAATAGATGAAAGGAGGAAGAAGAAGAATCACGCAAACAAACGAACCAAGAAGAGGTCGCGCTTCTCTCCTTGCTTTGTTCTCTCCTTATGTTGGAAATATTATGACACTCTTAATGAGAACAAGTTAGGAGTGTTCATATATATATATATATATATATATATATATATATATATATATATATATATATATATATATATATATATATATATATAACAACTCCTTGTTAACTACATATTAGCCCTTCATTGTATTATTTATTGGATATTTAATATAATAAAGTCCTTAGTTTTACAATTGTTTTGTTTAACTTAAATATCCCTAGTCCATTATAATAATTAATGGGACAATCATCTATAGACTAGTATGGGGTTGGATTGATATGGAGATATCATGATCCAACACATGGGTGTGCATTAGGAGTAATGGCATACTGGATTGACCCATCTCCGAGAAGGCTACATA
Source organism: Linanthus parryae (assembly GCA_023055425.1). Taxonomy (NCBI): domain Eukaryota; kingdom Viridiplantae; phylum Streptophyta; class Magnoliopsida; order Ericales; family Polemoniaceae; genus Linanthus; species Linanthus parryae. The sequence continues at coordinate 1,652,127 of JALGPY010000013.1, read as the reverse complement.
CATGTTATGTAAAGTCATAAGTGCTTCTCGCGGTGACAACGGTATTTTCATCCTTAGACTTGAAGTCACTAGTTGTTCTAGTTGTGGAATATTGTGTTTTGGTAGCGTCAACCGCTACACCGTGACTGGGTAGTCATAAATGCACGTATTGGACAACATAGGAAGTAAGATTAGATATCGTAGCGATGTAGATAGAATTTATCCCTCCCACATAACGGGAGAAAATATCCTAGGCCACTCGAGGGATAGTGCTTATAGAATGTCTGGCCAGACTCAAATAAATCAATATTGGATATTGATGTTATTTGCACAAATAAGGCTATTCCCAGGACCGAGGAACTATGGATTGGATATACGAGTGTGGCTTGTATGTCTCATGCCCAATCCGGATATTGACAAAGGATGAGACAATACTTGCACAAAGGTTTGTCATGATGACTATTTCTATTTGTTGGCTAGAATGGATGTCTTGCTAGAGGTCGCTCCATGTTAATAAATTGTTTCTACCAACTAAATAGAACTTATGGGGTCACACGCCATATAGGGGTGAACTAGACTTGGGAAATAATTAATTAATATGATTAATTAATTAGAATGATCAAAACGCAACAACTTGCTAACTTAGTAGGACTAATATGCAAGTTGGACAAATCCGAACTTGAGTAGGATTAGGAGAGGGCCTTTATGTAGTAACAAGGAGTTGTTGGACTATATAAAGGATGCTCCTAGCTTCCTTCCCTACAACTTATACTCACACATGAGGGACGAACCCCCTTGAGTATGAGAGAAGGAATGAGAGAGAAAGAGAAACATGAGGGCCGAACCCCCCTTGTCCGTCCGCCCCTACCCGTCGGCCACAAGAGAGACCGTCGCCTCTCTTTGGTGCTTCGTTGCGTGATTTCTTCGTCCTCTTCCACTCCTCCTAGCTAGCACAAGGCGTTTGGAGATCTATATCTCACCTCTAGGCATGGATCGACCGTAGAGACGTGATAATTTTCTCGTTAGAAGTCATCAAGGAGACCTCAAAGGTACATAACACTATTCTCTTACCATCATCATGTGATCATTGGAGGGTCTTGATCGGATAATTATATTGTTCTTCCGCTGCGTATCCATGATCAAAACCCTACAACTAATCATGTCCTTACATGAATAAGTCCACATTGCAAGTTAGTCCTACTAAGTTTTCATGTGGTTGCGCATTGATCCTTCTATTTAATCAATTCCCAAGTCTAGTTTAATTCATATGGCGTGTGAGCCCATAGGTTTCTACTTAGTTGGTAGTAACGATTACTAACATGGAGCAGTGTCTAGGAACACATTCATGCCACCACAACTAATAGAAATAGTCAGTAATCTGTCAAACCTTGTGACTATATTGTCTCATCCCTTTGTCCCTATATCCAAATTGGAAACGAGACATACAAGTCACACCCGTATATACAATCCATAGTTTATCGATCCTGGGAATAGTCTTATCCATGCATATAACATCAACATCCCATACTGATTTAACTGAGTCTGGCCAGACATTCTATAAGCACTACCCATCGAGTGGCCGCGATTTCTCCCGTTATGTGGGAGGGAAAAATTATATCTACATCACTACCATCTCTAAGCTTGCTTGCTATTGTGTCCGATATGCGCTTTTGCTACTACCCAGTTATGGTGTAGCGTTTGACGATGTCAAAACACAACATTCCGCAACTAGAGGATCTATTGACTTCAAGTCTAAGGATGACAATACCGTCATTACTACGAGAAGCATTTGTGACTTTACATAACTTGTATGTAGCCCTCTCGTTGTTGGTCAATCCAGTATGCCATTACTCCTAATGCATACTCATGTGCTAGACTTGATATCTCCATATCAATCTACTCACATTATAGTCTATAGTTGATCCTCCTATTAATCAGTATAATCGACTAGGGATATTTAATACAAACAACACATTTGTAATCAAACGACTTCATTATATTAAATATATCCATAAAAAATACAATGCATATTCTAGTCAAAAGTAATGTTCATACTAAATAATATTGTCTCTAGTGCATCTATTCCAACAGTCTCTCACTTGCACTAGAGCCAATCTGGTGCATCTCGTATGCCAATAGATCTAGTGTGTCCTTCATGCTTGCGCTGAACAAGCGGCTTGTGAGGGGATCTGACAAATTCTCATCTGTAGGAATCTTGCATATATTCACATCTCCTCTGTCGATGATATCTCGAATAAGATGGAACTTCCTGAGTACGTGTTTGGATTTTTGGTGTGACCTGGGTTCCTTTGATTGTGTGATTGCTCCAGTGTTGTCACTATACAACTCTATTGGATCCACAATACTAGGAACCACACCAAGCTGAGTAATGAACTTTCTAATCCAAACAGCTTCCTTTGTTGCGCCACTCGCAAAAATATACTCAGCCTCAGTTGTAGAATCAGCAACCGTCTTTTGCATGAAACTCTTCTTGCTCACAACTCCTCCATTCAGGCAATACGCAAATTCGGACTGCGATTCGAAATTATCTATGTCGGTTTGGAAGCTTGCATCCGTGTAAACCATTACACGCAACTCTTCCTCCCCTCAATAGATCAAGAATGCATCCTTATTTCTTCTCATGTACTTGTGGATGTTCTTGACCGCTACCCAGTGACTCTCATCCAGATTAGATTGATATATGCTTGTATACTCAACGCGTATGACACATCTGGTCTAGTACACAACATGCCGTACATGATGGATCCTATGGCCGAGGCATAGGGAACCCCACTCATGCGGTCCTTCTCAATCTCATTAGAAACAAAATCATCCTTCGAAAAGGTGATTCCATGCGACATAGGAAAAAATCCCTTCTTGGAATCTTGCATGTTGAACCGATTCAACACCTTGTCTTATATGTACTTAGAATTAGGCCCAGCAGCTTCCTCGATCTATCTCTATAGATCTTGATACCAAGTATATAAGTTGCATCTCCTAAGTCCTTCATTGAGAAAAACTTTCCTAGTCAATCCTTCACAGATTGCAACATAGGAATGTCGTTTCCAATGAGTAGTATGTCATCCACATACAAGACCAGAAATTTTTCAGAACTCCCACTAACCTTCTTGTAGACACAAGATTCATCTTCGTTCTTGATGAAGTCAAACTCTTTGACCGCTTCATCAAAACGTCGATTCCAACTCTCATAAGCTTGCTTCAATCCATAAATGGATCGCTACAACTTACAGACTTTATTTCCATGCTCTGGATCTACAAAACCCTCATGTTGTGTCATGTACACATCCTCGAGGAGGTTTCCATAAAGAAACGTTGTTTTGACATCCATCTGCCAAATCTCATAATCGTAACAAGCTGCAATAGCAAGTAGGATTCGAATCTCGACCAGTGAAAAGGTTTCATCATTGTCTATACCATGAATCTGTCTGAATCCTTTTGCCACCAATCGGCCCTTATAGGTAATCACATTACCATCCATGTCGGTCTTCTTCTTGAAGACCCACTTGCACCCTGTGGATAGTGCCCCTTGGGATGGTTCCACCAAAGTGCATACTTTGTAGGCATACATGGATTCCATCTCGAATCTCATGGCCTTAAGACACTTCTGAGAGTCCGGCCCTTTCATGGCCTCTCCATAGGTAGTAGGCTCATCATCCATGAGAAATGCGTCAATCACGAGAAGTCCGTACCTCTCTGGCTCCTAGCGCACTCTACTTGATCTACGAAGTTCTTTTATTTCTTAAACAGGATGCTCCACAACGTCTTGTGCTTCATGTTCATGTTCCATAATAGGATCAGTAGCTTGTGGATCTTGAATTTCTTCAAGTTCTACAGTCCTCCCACTTGCTTCTTCAGAGACAAACTCTCTTTATAGAAACACGCCGGACCGGGCAACAAACACTTTGTTCTCGGTTGGATTGTAGAATTAATATCCCTTAGTTTCCATAGGGTATTCCACAAACTTACACTTATCCGACTTGGGCCCGAGCTTGTCTGTTTGTAAACGTTTTACATAGACATCGCAGTCCCAAATCCTCATGAAGGACACTGCGGGACGCCTCCCACTCCACATCTCATATGGAGTCTTCATGACCGATTTAGATGGAACACGGTTAATGGTGAAAGCTGCACACAATAGAGTGTGGCCCCAAAATGATAATGGAAGATCAGTTTGACACATCATAAATCGAACCATGTCCAACAGTGTTCGATTCCTCCTCTCGGACACGCCGTTCCATTGGCTCAAGTATTCTCCTCCACGATCCGATCATAGAGCCTTGATACGTTTGCCAAGTTGATTCTCTACTTCATTCTTGAATTCATTGAAATTTTCAAAGGATTCGGATTTGACCTTCATAAGGTATACAAATCCATATCTACTGAAATCATAAGTAAATGTAATGACATAGACGTAACCACCTCTGGAAGGCGTGACAAATGGCCCACATACATCAGTATGCACGAGCACCAATTGCTCACTAGTTCTCTCACCTTTCTTATTGAAAGTAGAATTTGTCATCTTTCCTAATAAACAAGCCTCACATGTCTCATATGATTCAAAATAAAATGAGTCTAGAAATCCATCTTTATGGAGTCTAGATACACGTTTCTCGTTTATATGGCCTGGGCAACAGTGTCATAGATAAGCAGAATTTAAATTATTTATTTTAATCCTCTTGGTATTAATGTTATAAACATGATTACTTAGATCAAGGATATACAATTCATTAAATAATTGCGCACTACAATAGTGAATACTATCAAAATAAATGGAGCAACAATTGTCCTTTATTGAAATAGTAAAACCTTCCTTGTCGAAACAAGAAATAAAAATAATGGTTCTTCTCATAGCAGACACAAGATAACAATAATTTAATTCTAAAACTAATCATGAAGGCAAAGACAGCTCGTACGCGCCCACGACCAATGAAGCAACCTTTGCTCCATTTCCAACGCGTAGATCTAGCTCCCCTTCAGTCAATCTTCTACTTCTCTTTAGATCCTGCACATTTCGACAAATGTGAGATCCACATCCAGTATCCAATACCCATAATGAAGAGATAGTTAAATTTACATCTATAACAAAAATACCTGGTGGTGGTGGAATCACTATTCCAAACCTCTTATCCTCCAGGTACTTTGGACAGTTCCTCTTCCAGTGTCCAAGCTGACTGCAGTAGTGACAATCTCCCTTAGTCACGCCCTTGACAATGCCACCAGAAGGTTTAAGGGGAACTTCCTTAGGTTTAGAAACTGACTTGCCTTTTCCTTTGGAGGTAGAAGCAAACATTTTGCTTTTTTCTTTGTTCACCATCATTATTGCCTTGCCCTTTCCCTTGTTGATGCTTTGTTCAGCTGTCCTCAACATATTGAGTAAATCTGGTAGAGGCTTGACGATCTCATTCATGTTATAGTTCATGCTGAATTGTCCATAACTATCAGGCAACGATTACAAAATGAGATCAGTTATCACCTCTTGGCCAACCGGAAATCCTACGCATGTGAGGCTCTCAAAGTATCCGATCATACGGAGCACGTGAGGCCCCACAAGGTTTCCCTCTGACAGATGATTTGAACAAATGCCTTGGAAACTTCATTCCGCTTAACCCACGCCTGCTCTTGGAAGAGCTGCTTCAAGTGAATGATCATATCAAACGCAGGCATGTTCTTATGTTGCTTCTGAAGCTCATTGCTCATGGTGCAAAGCATTAGACAGGCCGCATCATTAGCATTGTCGATGATCTTTTGATATCTATTTATGGCTGCAGCAGAATTGTTTTCTGGACCCTCAGGAACTTGCTCCTCTATAGTGTAAAGTTTATTTTCCCGCTTGAGAACAATTTTCAAGTTCCTGTACCAGTCTAGAAAGTTTTTTCCAGAAAACTTGTCCTTCTCAAGGGCGGCTCGTAAGGAATGTGATGAATTCGATGAATTGTTTTCCATTGGAATTCTACAAAATGAGAAATATACAAATTTTAGTATTTTGTGAATAAATAACTATATTTAATAATGGATAGATTATTAAATATAGCTCCCACTATTTCTCTCGGATTAATAACTCCCAATATTAATGCGAAAATATCATTATATTTTTCTAGTAGGGCCAAGATCCATATTTCACTTCTTTTTTAGCTTCCTTTGGCAAGTCACCCAAGAATAGTTATTTAGGTAGGAACAATTCAAATTGCATCCCCATACAATTCTTGGTTCAATTGGGCAAATAACTCCTTATTTATCTATCCCATAGATAATCCCAATTGGTTGCCTCTAGGTTTTAATCCAATTAAAATACCCTAGTTGCGTCCAACCTCTTACTCTAACAGTTGCACATTACTTGCTTGTGCCATTGCATCACATCATTATGAACCAAGTGCCTTGTTTTGACACGCACGAGTTTGGTAAACTATGATCATGATGAGTGTTTAAGTAACGAGAAGGTAAAGCGCAATATTAAAAATTGAGGGATTTTGTTTAAATTTTTAATTGGTTTGTTGATCCATATAATTGATCTACTTATTTTGAGTTGGGCAAACTCACAATAAAAGATCCGGGTTGTATTATCTTGTTACCAATTTTGCTTGTATCATCCATACACCAACAATAAATAACAAGACAACAAATTAAACAACCACAAATAAAAATTAAACGTGATATGGATATGGCCTCTAAACTAAGATATTCCCAAGCCAATGAGAATATCTATGAACTCTAAAATAGCAAGCTCATCTCCATGTGCCTCCATCTTTTAGTCCATGCTCCATAGCTTTGTAGAATGTCGTCATCTTGTGGTTTCTTCTATACTTTAGGCTTCTTCTTCATGTGTTGGCTATCATCTACTCTATCTAATACTAGCTAGCATCTATACTAACTAGAGAGATCTCACAAGTTGAGAAGAAGACCGGCCTGAAGGCCGAAAAACCTAATTAACTATTACATTAATTATTACCGGCTAGCAGGCCGTAAAATCAAACCACCAAAATAAAAAAAATCACAACATCCACACCTAAGGTCATATCCAACCTCCATGCGAATATAACATAAACAGTTAAAATCTAATTTTAACGTGCTTGGTCAATTTCAGTTATTTTTGGATGTACTAGGGTTAAAACGGTCCAAGAGGGTCCACCAACACTTGGCCGAACCCCCAACGGACCGCCACGGGCCGCTGGGCCGACCGGCCCTAGGCCGAACGGTTCAACCGTGCTCCTAGGCCGGCCCGGCCTTGTGGTAGTGGCCTTGTTTGTCGCGCAAGGAAAGGGGGGGGGGACGGCTAGGGCTTTGGCCTTAGTTGTTTCCACCCCTCTTCCTTCCTTGTTGCCCAAACATAGTTGTTTCCAAATTTTGAGAAAAACCCTTTTTCCCCTAATTTGTGTCCAAACCCTAGTTTCTCAAGACCCAAAAGTTCAACTTATGTAATGAATCCAATTCAGCTTGCATCAATAAGCGAATTATTAAGTTTTACGCGATCAATTCACTCACAGTTAAGGTGTAAAACTAACAAAATTTAACACATAAACTACGTTATACTCTATAACCTGGCTCTGATACCATTGCAGGGTTTTGTAACGGATTACGCAGAGGAATAAAACAATATAAAGATGCGCAAAAGATCCTCCAAGGATCACAGGACTAGACATCATAACGATAGTAAAGGAATTAGTATCAAATACCTTCTTTCTCTCCTTGGATGACTTCACACGTGAAATATTGTTCACGTCTCTATGGATAGTTCACGCCTGGGATCAAGCTCTAGAGTCCTTCCTCGTCTTGTTCTAGCAATAGATGGAAGGAGGAAGAAGAAGAATCACGCAGACAAACGAACCAAGAATAGGCCGTGCTTCTCTTGGCTGACGGGGTAGGGGGACAGAAAAGGGGGTTTGGCCCTCTTGTCTTGTTCTCTCTCCTTGCTTTGTTCTCTCCTTGTGTTATAACAATTATGACACTCTAAATGAGAACAATCTAGGAGTGTTCATATATATAGTCTAATAACTCCTTGTTAACTACATATTAGCCCATCTACTAATCATGTCTTTACATGGATTAGTCCACATTGTAAATTAGTCCAACTAAGTTTGCATGTGATTGCGCATTTATCCTTCTATTTTATTAATCATATTAATTAATTCACATCTCTAGTTTAATCCATATTGCGTGTGAGCCCATAGGTTTCTACGTAGTTGGTAGTAACGATTACTAACATGGAGCGGTGTCTAGCAACACATCCATGCAACCCAACTAATATAAATAGTCAGTAATCTGACAAACCTTGTGACTATATTGTCTCATCCTTTTGTCTCTATGTCCGGATTGGATACGAGACATAAAATTCACACTCGTATATCCAATCCATAGTTTCTCTATCTTGGTAAGAGTCTTACTCATGCAGATAACATCAATATCCCATACTGATTTATCGGAGTCTGGCCAGACTGTTGAATGACCTAGAGGCAATCTATTTCTTGTGACACTTATATGGATTTACTATTCACTAGGTTATCGATATGGAGATTTGTTGACATGAATGAAATCCTTAGAATATAACTGTTATATTCTTAAATATCCCTAGTTCATTATATTGATTAACAGGACAATCAACTATAGACTAGAATGGAGTTGGATTGATATGGAGATATCACTATCAACACATGGGTATGCATTAGGGGTAATGGCATACTGGATTGACCCACAACGAAGAGGCTACATACAAGTTACGTAAAGTCACAAATGCTTCTCATAGTGACAACGGTATTGTCATCCTTAGACTTGAAGTCATTAGATCCTCTAGTTGTGAAATATTGTGTTTTGATATCGTCAAACGCTACACTGTAACTGGGTAGTAATAAGGGCGCTAATCGGACACAATAGGAAGCAAGCTTAGAGATGGTATATATGTTGATAGAATTTGTCACTCCCACATAATGGGAGAAAAAATTAGCGGCCACTCGAGGGGTAGTGCTTACAGAATGTCTTGCCGGACTCAGATAAATCAATATCTGATATTGATGTTATCTGCATGGATAAGACTATTTCCAGGATCGAGAAACTATGGATTGGATATACGAGTGTGACTTTTATGTCTCGTGTGCAAACTGGATGTAGAGAAAAAGGGATGAGACAATACCTCCACAACGTTTGTCGGATTACTGACTATTTTTATTAGTTGGGTGGCATCGATGTGTTGCTAGACACCGCTCCATGTTAGTAATCGTTACTACCAACTAAGTAGAAACATATGGGGTCACACTCCCTATTTATTAAACCGGACTTCGGAATTAATTAATATGATTAATTAAATAGAATGATCAATACGCAACTACTTGCAAACTTAGTAGGACTAATTTGTAAGTATTACTAATCCGTGTATGGACAGGATTAGGGAGGGGCTAATATGTAGTTAACAAGGAGTTGTTAGACTATATGAACACTCATAGCTTATTTTCTCACTAATGCTCATAACACACATTGAGTGAGAGAGAACAAAGCAAGGAGAGAGACAAGACAAGGAGGGTCGAACCCCACCCCCCCCCCACCCCCCCCCCCCCCCCCCCCCCCCCGTCTGCCCCTCTACCCCTCCACCTCAAGAGAGGAGTGCCGCCCATCTTTTGCTCCGGTTTGCGTGATTCTTCTTCTTCCTCCTTCATCCCTAGCTATCACAAAGGTCTGGAGCATCCGGAGACAATCCAAGGAGTGGACTAGCCGTAGAGACGCAAACACTATTTTGTGTTTGACGTCATCCAAGGAGACAAACAAGGTAATTGTTACTAAATCATTTATTATTGTTATGATGTCTCTTCCTGTGATCCTTGGAGGGTCTTGTGCGGATCTTAATTATTATTTTTCTGCTGCGTAATCTGTTACAAAACCCTATAGTGGTATTAGAGCCACAGGTTTTAGAGCACAACGTATTACGATTATGTCAATTTTACACTTTAATTATTGTTTATCGCGTAAAACGGACAAATCAAGCATTATTGATGCAATTTGAATATGATTCAACCAAACAAGACCTAATTTTATATAAGATGTAGAAATTAGTGAATTTGGATCACACAGGATGTGAAATTTGGGATGTAGAGAACTAGGGTTAGAGACAAGTTGGAAAAAAGGGTTTTTTCAATTTGGAAACAACTAAACTTGGGCAACAAGGGAAGGAGTTGTTTTGGAAAAAACTCCTAGGAGGGTTCGGCCCCCCTTGGGACTGCCCCTCCCTCTTCCTTGCCGCCCAAGCAAGCCACGGCTTAGGGCTCGGGATGGCCTAGCGCGCGGCCTTGGTCGCCTGGGGCTTAGGCCGACCGGCCAAAGGCCTTGTGGCGGTCCTTTAGGGGTTCGGACATAGTGATGGTGGGCCCTCTTGGACCGTTTTGACCCTAGTATGTCCAAAACCAACTAAAATTGACCAAGTGCGTTAAAATTGGATTTTAACTGTTTATGCGCTATTCGCATGGTGATTGGATATGGTCTCAGATGTAGATGTTGTGAATGTTTAATTTTTGTGGTTTGTTTTTACGGCCTGCGAGCCGGTAAAATTAGTGTAATAGTTAGATTTTACGGCCTGCGAGCCGATCTTCTTCTTAACTTGTGAGATCTTTCTATTTAGTATAGATTCCAGCTAGTATGAGATAGAATATATGATAGTCATGACATGGAGAATAAGAAGCCTAAAGAATTAAAGGACCACAAGATGGAGCATTCCACAAGGCTAAGGAGCATCGAGCATTCCACACGCTATGGAGCATGGACCCAAAGATGGAGGCACATGGAGATGAGCTTTCTATTTTAGGGTTCATAGATATTCTCCTTGGTTTGGGAATATATTAGTCTAGGAGGCCATATCCGTATCACGGTTTTTTTTTTGGTTATTTATTTATTGTCTTATTATTTCAGCTTCCGCAAGGCTAAGGAGCACGATTTTATTTTCAATTCAGGAAAGGAAGTCTGGTATTTCAGCTTCGTATGGGGGTCCAAAATTTTCACATATTTTCTTTCCAAATGATATTATGGTCGTACTCAAAGCTAACATGGACGAGATTATGTTCCTTCATTATTTGCTCCAAAGTTATGAAGCAGCATTTGTTCAGAAGGTAAATCTTCAAAAATTTGCAGTGGTTTTTTCTTCTAATGTGCCACCTAATGATAGGATTGGCTTATGAGGTTCCTCAAGTGAATTAGGATTTGGTCCGACTTTTCGTGGCTCTATCAAAGGGTCTGCATAACCTCGGGAAGGACTTGCGGGAGGTTCACGATTGGGGGTAATGAGTTATGATGGCTTCTTCTAGCCTCTTGAGGTGAAAAACCATCAGGTTTATCTAGAGTCAACCATCGGTCAGAGAAACCTTCCCTTTGGTGCGACATCTTCTCTCATAGAATACTCTTTCCCAAAAGAGTCGCCCAAATGTGTATTTATGGAGGAACCCAGCCAATGTAAGGCCCTTGCACTTCTTCCGGAAAATTTCATTCGAAAATCAAAATAGCAGAGCAACTTGGGTTTGAGAGACCAATCTTGGAGTAACTCGGCTGGCATGCCCTCCAGATACTGGAAATTATTCAAAACAAGACTCCAGCCTAGTTGCCACAGTTATACAGGATAAATGTAAATGTTGTCTCTCTGAAGAATGATTACTTCGGATAATGCACCTAAACGGCCTTTAGCATGCTAGAAAAGCGTAAACCATGGCATATTGCTTATTCAACAAGGAATGAGCTGGCAAGTGGGAATCGGGGAGTCCAGTGACAGGGGACAAGACATGAATTCCAAGAATAAAAGTTCTACGCAATGTCCTACTTTAACGATATAAAGGTGTCTGATCTCATCTCCTGGGATGTGTCTCGCCCATTGGAACTTGATAAGCTTAGCTCTCTGATCCTTCCTTTTTTGAAATTAAGATACCTTCAACAAGGAAGGACTGTGTTTTCTAGTCTGACATTCCAAAGGGCAAGTACACAGCGAAGTCAGGTTATAGAATGCTGGAACTTGAGTCCACCCATGCTAGTACCCGATCATGCCCTTTCATGCTATTATCTCTCCTAGTGAACAGATATGGGCAAGGCTTTGGAGTATCAAAATCCCAGATAAAATAAAGCATTTCTTATAGAAATGTCTTCAAGGATGACTTCCTTACCTAAACATTTCATGCATCCAAAAGCATAGTCACATATGATACATCCCGTCTGTAGGGGTGTACATGGGCCGGTTTGGGCGGTTTATGAGGGGAAAAGAAATCCGATCCAATAATCATTGGGTTAGATAAATTCAAGCCAAAACCAATCCGGCTACTAGAAAAATCAGACCAAACCAACAAGATGGATTGGTTCGGTTTGGGTGGGTTGGTCGGGTTGAATTTATTCGAAACAAAATGTTATTTTCAGTTTCTAAACATCAATGTGTTGAACTGTTGATGTAGATATCAACAATCTGGCGTAGAATAGAACATATCATTTCTATTTTAAAGCTTAGATTGAACAAAGATAATGAATTGAAATACTTAATAGACCATGTCCATCAAGAAGACTACTCATTGCTACAAAATTCCAAAATTAGGAAAATGAAGAAAATGGGGAGAAAATTAGAGGTCGATCTTCCTTTGATGAAGACATGACGTTGCAATGTAGAAAATGAAGGGGAAATGTCTTTGAGACTTTGACATGTACATTAAATAATAAGTTATTTAATAGATATGATAGAGATTCTATAGATATTATTAATTTATTATATATATATGTATATATATTACCTATTTTGGGTTGGGTTGGGTTTGTTTCTAGATTTTATAATTAAATCCACAACCCAAATCAAAATACTGGTTCGGGCTAAAACATAATCCGTATTCAGCCCAAATCATTTCAAACCAATAAAACTGGTTTGGATTGGGTTGGATTAGTCGGGTTGAATGGGTCAAGCAATTTTCTATACACCCCTACCCGTCTGTGTAATCAAGGCCCTAAATACTAAAAATCCTCTGTTCTCAGATGCTCTGAGGTATCCCCGACTTGGAACATTGTGTTCCTCAGCATCATGTCCTGCCTTTCTAAAGATAGCTGGAGGACCTCATTCTACAGAATGACACTCTTCCAGATGAATGTTTGCTATATTCTGGAAAAGGTACCACATATGTGACGAAGCTTGGCATGCTACTCACTTGCATATATGAATTGGAGTATGTCTCATGCCAGATTCTGGAGGGCTTCACTTCAGTCCAAACTTTTAGCTATTTGTTCCAGCATTTTAGGTTTTAATTATGTGTATATGCATACGAATTGTCTGGCAACTTATTTGCAACTAGGTATAGGGTACTAAGCAGGCTTCATACGAGGATGCACCAATACCGGAGGATATTCGACGTGAGATAGTACATCTGGTTAGTTGTACTCTACACAAAGTGCAACATTGTATAGTTACCCAGGCGCACAGGCTAGCGTATTTGATGTCTCCAGCTTGCATGTGCATATCATGTGCATATCATCACTGTATTCCATATTGCAAGCTAAGAGTAAAATAAAATAAGAAGTATGATAAGTTGCTAGTTATTTATTTCTGGCTTGCATGTGCGACCACTTCAAATCAATTGCAAGACCAAGTGTCTACAATGTAATTTAAATAGAGCAAACAGCTACTGACGATCTCCTGTGGATCCATTATTCGTCCATTAATCAGATTGAATTTAATCATACTTCTGGTGCATTTTGCTTTCGGTGCATGAGCAGAAGGGAGAGCAGAATCACCTGCCTGAAAAATGACTCGTTGAAGCTGGTCGAAGACCTGAATTATAGCTGCTGGATCAACTTTTGACAGCAACACTTCCAGAAACAGCGTGGAGTGATATCTTAAAATTGGTTTATCTTGTGGCTCGAAATAACTAATGTCAACCAATGAACTATGGGCTTGAGCAGGTTCTATATGTGTGCCAGTTCAGGGCTTCAGTGTTTTTTGCTACTAATTATGTTTTGTGATCTTTGATTTTTTGATGAATGAGGTGTTGCTGTTAAACCTTAGACTTTTTCAATTTTCAAAAGAATATTGGGAGTATCAAAATTGCCACCGAGGACCAGAAGTATATAATGTTCAGATTTGACTGGACTAGGCCCTTTTGGTTTGGATTCGGATTTTTGACTCCTAAAATGTGTGGAAATATTATCTGTTAAGGTTTGGGTTGGTGATCTAGCTGACATAATGAAAAGCAAAGAAAACGAGCCTCTATGCTGAGCGGTTTAAGTGCAATTTTGATGTGGGTTGATGCCAAGATTCAAATTTGGCACATCTGGGCTGAGTTCTAAGACAATTCAAGAGGAGATATGAAGGTTGGGGACAAAGCTCTGAATATGCAATTTCTCCCTTAATGGCTCGCATTGGCTTTGAGATTGGCTGTGTGGAAAACCCAGAAATACCAAGAAGATTAAATAGTTTCTGTTTGAAGGTGACAACAAAGAGCTAAACATATCAGGAAAGGTAGAGTTCTCATGGATTCCCAGAGAGGCAAACATATCAGAAAAGGCAAGACAGGAAGACAAAATGTTAGTGAGATAGTAAGCACAGAATCTCTCAAGGCAAGACAGCAAGACAAAATGTTTTATCTAAAATAGCTGCATATCATACAAAGTCCATTGTTACTTTTTCAAGCCTCCTTGTCCTAACAAACTACCACCAGAACTATCTTTTTTTTTTTTGTCAACACCACCAGAACTATCCACTGATCTCTCCTTCAGCACAGGTCTGCAAACATATCAGGAAAGGAGACAATCAGAGACACAGCAAGCATTTTACAAGCACATGCATACAAGCATAATCTATCAAGCGTCTTTAGAAACATACGCAAAGGCATAATCAATTATACAAACTACAGATGTCATGCCCTAATAATATCAAAAGCATTCCAGGTAATTTGTGTGATTTCATGTGTACAATCTGTCCTGACCCTCGATGGGTTTAGCATGGCAATCGAGAACAGTAGGCTTATGCTTAATTTTAAAATGTATTGTGTCATGGGTTATGGAAGTGAATCCTGCACGACCATCATGGTTGTTTCATGTTTGGTTACAATTTTTGGGAGGTTGACTAATGTGCTCTATAACGGGTCCAGATTCCCTCCCCCGCTTTTCCCCTTCTCCTATCTCCGCCACTTCCCGAGTATCTGCCTCATCAACTCAGGAGGACACAATGGGCATGAAGTTTCAGCTTAAAACATTTGAATATTTATTTTATCCTTGCTACGTATAGTGTGTCATCAAATTTAACATGAAAATGCCAAGTGGGGATGCACCTCCAACGTCCTTACACAGATTCACAGAGAAGTTATCAGCATCCCTTGTGGAGTAGGCATTCACGAAAATAAAAACTTCGGCAAGATGGGCAAATCTTCAACGAAAGAAATGAAGAAGAATGAGTTGAATGCTATTATTTCCAGGCTACAAGAATGATCACGGAAGTGGCTATGCCTATGAGTCACAAGGCCATGGTGGTCTTTAAAAGAGTGAAATTCACGCATTACATAAGATCGATTGAAACAAAATTACAGAGTTGTTATAACTTCCCTTTAATTTGTGAATTTTCAATGAATTCGCTAGACCCGAATAAATCAATAATTTGGGAAGAAGTGAGGCACGATATGGCAGATGTGTCAAATCAATAGTCAATGTGCAATTAAAGGTTCAAAAAAATAACAGATTGAAAAATGGGAGTAGTTCTAAAGACTGCTATATAGTTTCGATTATTATCGTAATCCCCTCCGCATGTTTATGTTATTTTTCTTTACTTTCCGTTCCTTCAGGATGTGGGCGAGACTAGCCTCCAGATTTTAAACAATACTGGAGTATGTGGACACCAATGGTCCAAAAGAGCAGGAATCTTAGTGTTAGAGTATGAAGAGCATCAGACACCCTATCACAGGATGCAACAAACGAATTCGTGAAATTTTTCAATCGTTTGCATGTACCTTAATATCACTCATAAGCTTGTTCTGGGCATATTATGAATCAGTTCTGGTGCTTTACTAGTTTCTAATCAACGTTGTGTGTATAGAATTTATATGCTTCATGATTGTATATTATGAAAAGAAATACCACACAAGTTTCTGGTGATTTTCAAGTTCCTTTAGTGGGGAATACCACATGATACTACTTTTACTTGAATTTGGAGGGTATAGGAGAATAGTGGACAATACGGACGTGAATTCAATTCTAGCCTTCTAGGTATCTGGTGTAACGGTATCAGAAGCCACGGATTCCTTTAGCCCATGTTTGGAGATTGGAGATTGGAAAATGGAATGAAAATATAAAAAGAAAACTGAATCATGGAAAATCACTTTTAAGTTTGGAATTTGAAAAAAATAAAGAAAATGAAAGTAAATAAAAATTGTCACAAAAGAAACGGAGAACTTATTTTCCTTCCAAATGGGATGGCAAATTGATTGAAGATTTATACGGGCTAAAAAACAAACTCTGCCTCTCCGTCTTTAACTCATCCCTCTCTCACCCTATCTCTGAAGGCAACCACCATCATCTGGTGGCCTTCAAGAAACCAACACACCATGCTCTTTTTGCTTGACGATGATCGGAGCGCCTCCACACCCCTCTCTCATAGATCTGCTCCAATAAGACCGACTGGATAGGTTATTTTGAGAGAGGCTGACGACTGATTCTTAACTTTGACACATCGGCTATGTCTTTTCATCAAAGTAATTTTGCAGACCCGATAATGGTTGTGGCGGTGTTAATTGTGCTGGCTTTTTTGGGTTTCAAGGCGGTCGTTCTGGTGGCGGCAATTCTCTGGTGATATTGGTGGAATGTCAGTGCTCGAAGTGGTGGGCGGTGGGTTTGTGGGTAAATAAATCAAGGACCACAAGATAGAAATTTGAAAGTTTAATTAAGGCTCATTATACAATTTCCCAAGATATGTGGGTGTGTAATTATAAGTATGCTTACTATGCGTGCTAACTTAGTCCAACTTTGTGGGTGTAATCTAAATATAATAAAGTAGAATCATTTTAATTTCTTGCAATTTTCATTCGGTTATCAAACAAAGGGAAATGAACGGAATGTTGTCGGATTTTCTTTCTTTTTTCGTCCATTTTCTTTTCCATCACATTTTCCTGGTTTCAAACACACCCTCAGGTTCAGACCTTAAGAAAGTTCCGCCGAAGATGTAATTCCCCACTATATATATGAGCACAGATAACCACTTCGGTGAATAAGCTTCACTTACCAGCAATTAATCAGCAACTCATGCAGCTTCACGTATCTTTGGGTTTGGCGAACCAACAATACTCAAAGGAGCCTTTGGTTGATGACCTTTGGTGTTTCCAGCAGCTGGTCCAGCAGATGTCTTAGCATTTGCAGCATCAGATGTAGTCATTGACTTTCTTATCTGCCAAACTAGAAGACCCTTTTTAATGCCAATAAACAACAGTAAATAGAATCACTTTAGTGCTACCAATCATAAAAAGTGCCAAAACATAATAACTTCAGAGAAATATGCGAACTGAAGAAAGGAAAAATTGCACCGGTGCCACATATCTTTTCGTTTCGTTCACAGTTTAGTACCCACGCTTCAATTTTCGTCATGGACAATACCCAATCTGGGGTCTAAATTATGGGGTTTAATCTGGGGATTAAATTCTTGCTAAAAGTTCAGAATATTTTTACCTTTTCTTTTTCTCTTTTTTGATTAATAGGTTGTGGTAATAATTGTTAATTAAAGAATATAAAGGATTAATTAAATGCGATTCTTTACAATTTCCGTTAGATTTAACTGGACCACACATAAAACAAGCCAGAGGAAGTGAAATATATCATTTGAGACCGTAGAAGGGTCTTTTGCAACACACCCTTAATCACAGGGGGGTAAAAATACCATCAACCCTAAATATGATGGGTGTAAAACATAATAAAAGATAATTAGAGGGAGAATGAGATGGAATTTTAAGGGTATCATAGTCATTTTAGTAGCTATAGGTGCCATGGATACACAAACAAAAGTTTGGTCATCTCCATGACAAAATTGAAAATATGGGTACCAAACTGTAAACAAAACCAAAAGACAGGTACCACGGTGCAGTTTTGCTTTGAATAGAGCACTAAAATGACAAGAAGATGATAAGAACAAAGCAAAAATAAGCAAGAAGATGTGAGTGTGACTTCTCATTATGTTAAAGGTCCATGACATACCGCAGCAAGTCTCTCTCTGTGAATATCACTTGTAGACTGCAAAACCATAGTAGGGAACCACGAACTTAGAAGATTGTTAAATATAGAGATATTTGTTTACAGAAATGGCTGGAGGAAAAACGAGGAGAAGAACAGCTCTTACAGGTTTTCTGAAGTTCCTTATCTCATCTCCACTAAAACCAGGAAGAGTCATATTCCAATTTCGTTCTGGAACAACAGAAAAGAATATCAGACAACAGCAATTAGAGCTGACACACGTACCATGAATAACTAAGCATGTATCACTGACCAAGATGGAGAAGTATGTCCTTCGCTTCCAATGTAGTTGATTTTCGGTGCTTGGCCAATGAACAACCAAAGGTTACAATCTATTCACCAAAGAGCACGCAAAATTATACCAGCCTCTTGGAAAGTAAAGTAAATTAAAAACAAAAAATAAATAAATTAATAAATAATAAAGTAAATTAAAAACAAAAAACAAATAAATTAATAAATAATAAAGTAAATTAAAAACAAAAAACAGAGAAATTAATAATAATAATAATAATAATAATAATAATAATAATAATAATAATAATAATAATAATAATAATAATAATAATAATACGTAAAGTCAGTGTTTGCTCCTCAAGTTTGTCTTTTCTAATAACGATCTCTTTAAGTCTCTTCAAGTGTTACCACAATTCACTCATACCCCCGTGAATTGCGAATTGGATCCCGCATTCCGACATGTGGAACACTAGCGATCCAGATCGCTTAATTTGGTGATCCTAGTTTTTTTCACCATTTTCATCTAAAGTATCTATGCAGAAGGGAAATTAAATTTAGATATGTTAAGTTACACATATTTTTAGAGTTATTGACTTCAAAATATTGTATATATTGACTTATTGAGCAGTTTCATACTTTGTAATTTCTGGAAAATTGTAAAACTTCTACAAAGGTATCGAAAGAAAGACTACCCTTGGCATACCGAATCCCATAGGGTATGGCGTTCGGCGATCCCGTTCCAGGAACCGGAACGAGTCGCGTTCCAGGTAACTTAGGTCTCTTCCCCTGTCTTGTCTATTATGGCACAACCCCACTGGCCAAGAGCCCCACAATCCCACATATTAGTGATACCAAGGTGACCACGAAAAGAGCATCCCATAAAGAGAGATACCCATGTGGAATGACCGATTTATATTTTGAGAGCCATCAAGGACTGGATCCCCTTCCAGAATCTATTTCCCCAATTAACATAGGCGGATTACTCATTTTCAGTGTATTAATGACTCAGACAGGCCTCTTTGAACGGCAAATTTGAACAAATATTCTGCTCTTAATGTTTATGTTAACTACTTCCAAATGACATTTTTGAATCAGACTGTTTGTCACTAACAGGACCAAACCCACCATTTGAGAAACCTTGACAAAAACAGGCAAGAATCAAACAAAAGTGCACTTTCAGAAAAACACGACCTTCATGAAATTGACTTACAGACTCAACAAAATCATCCGCAATATCCATGAGAACATCTTCTACTTCGGGATCCAATTTTTCTGATGGATCAATCTGCCAACAAAATATAGGAAATTCAAAATTGAGCTTCCAAAGAAATATGCTCCTACATCAAACAAAAGGTAGAAGAAAACATACAAGATGATAGCAGAAACACCAGGAGTGGACCCACGAAGAATATAAAATTTACACAAGCTAAACTTCGAGGGAAGACGGCAGTTGACATATTCATTAAATATAGGTAAAAGAAAAGAAAGTATCACTAGCATTCCACATACAGTAAAACCTCGATAAATCAATTTTCGGTAAACAATTAACCTCGCCCTAAGAAGCACGGATACGGGTGTCAGATACGATAAGGGAGCGGACACAAAATACGTGATTTTCTAACAAAGTCAGGATACAACACGGCAGCTATATGTCAACATTACTATAATCTTTATACACACACACACACACACACACACACACACACACACACACACACACACACACACACACACACACACACACACACATATATATATATATATATATATCAGCTATATGTCAACATTACTATAATCTTTATACACACACACACACATATATATATATATATATATTTGAATTTCTATACTAAACATGAAAATTTTTGGTTCAACTTCTTTAATATTATAGCTTGATATCACGGAAAAGCATTGATGTGTTAGAATCCATGAGTTTCCACCTCAAAACCAATTGGCAATGAGAGGAGTAGCCCAGGATACTATTTAATTATATTTCTTCTTCTTGATTTTTCAATGTGGGACTTCTTAACACGCCCCCTCACATGTGGCATTCTTGGCTTACACGTGGATCTTTTTTTGTCTGACCGACGGTGGAGGGAACGACACGGTCGATCCTCTTGGACGGCAGCTGTTTTTTGGTTTTTTGAGACGGGATGTCGGGATCGGTAAGCCGCTCTGATACCATGTTAGAATCCATGAGTTTCCACCTCAAAACCAATTGGCAATGAGAGGAGTAGCCCAGGATACTATTTAATTATATTTCTTCTTCTTGATTTTTCAATGTGGGACTTCTTAACACGCCTTAGTATTCTATATAAACAGATGTAGTCCTGCATTATTATTCAATACAATATTCTATTCTATATGGTATCAGAGCGGGTTACGCTCTTGGTGACCTAATTCTTACTTCCGCCTCTGGCGGGCGGCACCTCCACTAGCCGCCCGCTGGAATTGATCTTGATTTTTTTTCTCGTTCATCGTCTGGGTCTAAGAGTTCAACTCACGGACTGTTCTCTGATTGGGGATTCTGCGGTCATCGGTCTGTCTCACCTCCACTCCCAACAGGCTCGGGATCGAATTCTGATCGGATCCCTGAAGTTTCACGGCAAACCGAGCTGTAACGCGCCGTCACGCGCTGCTAGAGTCCGCTGCCTCGTCGCCCCAAGTTGACTTCCTTTCTGCACTGCTTTCAGGTTTGCTGCCGTTCAAGAGGATCAAACACGTCGTTCCCTCCATCGCCGGCAGCTACACACTGGTTCGGAGCCGCCGAAATTGAAATCTGCTGCCGTCAGCAACGCAGATCAAAAATTTACCCTAACCGCTGTTGAACAATCATCCATCGCCAGTAGCCGTCGTCCAACTGACGTCGGACTTCCCTATCTTCGCGGTCTGTCGCGCTCTGCGTCAACCACAGCCGCTTACAAAAACTCAACATCGAAGACACAACGCGCCTACAGAACCCACCCTCCTGTGGCCGTCGTCCTGCCGTCCAGTCGACGGTTCACCGTGAAGGTTCCAGTCGCCCGTTTGATACGTAGGTTCAACAACCCATCAATTGCGTCGCCCAAGTGTATCTTCTTCGTCACAGAGAAGTGGGTCAGGATCAAACCTAAACTGGGTTCTGTGAAATTGCACTTTTAACCCTGCAGGGTTCTTAAGAATAGCTTTTGGCCCCTACTAGAATTGTTATTAGTTCTTTTGTTCTCTTTTTCCTTTTTATTCATTAAACCCTAGTTCTCGGTCGCCGTCTCCAAACTCGGCGTTGGAAAAAGCAAAACCCCTGCATGGTTGTCGTCCGCTACCGAAGAGGATCGAAGCTCGTTCCCTCTTAATCGGCAAAAACATGGCGCCGATAACCATACCAATACCACTTTGCTCTTCCGCGCTACATTGAAGACCAAGATTGGAGTCTCGTCACGACCCTCCATCTTGCGGGGGCGTATAGAAACTATAGGGACTAAATAGCAATTAGTTTAGACCTAGCTTTTAGTAGCTTCTTAGTATTCTATATAAACAGATGTAGTCCTGCATTATTATTCAATACAATATTCTATTCTATATGATGAAGTATAAGAAAGAGGAACAACTAACGTGATTTCGAGTTTCAGGAGATGTGTCTGCGAAAAACCCTGAAGTTGTCCCATGTGAGAAGTGAGAACTTAGAACCCCGCTTCAACTTTTCATTCTAAAGGATGGCCTTTTCATATAATACCCTAAATTGATCATATATATTAGGTCTACTTTAGCTTGAATATATATTAAGAGATTTGAAGGTAAAATATTGCATAAAACAACACGTGTGAAAGTCTAATAGAAGAAAGGGGCGACTGTTGTCTCTCATTAAGTGTCCCTAACGTGTTTACAAAGTGTCCCCAAGCGTCCAGTCTAACAAGATTCTCCAAAATACCCCGACACGCCATCTGGGTTGTCTGACACGTATTTTGGAGTGTCGTACGAGTGTTCGAGTATCCCAAGTGTCCGACATGGATACAGCTCCTATTTTGGAGTGTCCATGCTTCCTAGACCTCGCCAAGGAATTATTTTCTCCAGTCCCAACTTGGGCAAAGGGGCTAAATGAAATGTTCGATAAACGAATAACCTCGCCAAATCAAAATTTTCTCTGGTTCAAGAGCATTCATCTATCGAGGTCTTACTGCAACTGTATCCAAGAAACAGTTAATTTGTGGAGTCATTTTGGAGCTTCAACAACCAGCATTTACAAGATGAACTCATAATCTTTGTTCTTTTTCTTTTTCCAATATATAGAACTACTTCAGACCTTGACACCTCCTGGGTCCAGAAAAGCCTAACCTACTCCATCTGGTTGAAATAAAGCCTCATTGTTGAACAGATGACCAACAGCCAATATATATATATATATATATATATATATATATATATATATATATATATATATATATATATATATATATTGTTTATATATATTGTTTATGCCTTAGGCATTCTCCATTTTGATTTAAGCCCAAAGACTCCTATCTCCTGCAAGGCAGTCCTGTCTGAGGGATAGCACGGGAAAAAACCTGGAAGCTAGACATCTAATAGGATAGCGCAGTCAACAACGACCTGTAGTTAGTAACAATATCTACAGATTTTAGATTTCGAAAGACAAGCTCAATCTACTTGAATCCAATGGATACCCATAGTTCAACCACCCAAAAATACTACTCATTATAAAAGGGCAGCCCGGTGCACAAAGCGACCGCTATGCACGGGGTCCGGGGACGTGTAGGAACACATAATCCTCGTAGTACCTTCATAACCTTAACATAAAAATTCATAGCTCTGCATGTGAACTTTTTCATCCTACTGCTCTTTGCCTCTTTCTATATAGGTGAATTTTATAGTTCAAACCAAGCTATAATAGAACCTCTCTACATCACTTCCACGCCAGGCTCCAAGACCTCTCTAGACCAAACATTAGACTCAAAGTTGCATCCTTTTACAATAAGTGCCCGAACTATTCCTCTAATATAAGCACCTAAAAGCAAAATCAATGTTCCCCAATCATGCCTAGTACTACTATCACCAGATATTAACAGTGGGAATGTTTGTGGCCATGCAGTATCTCCAATTATTAGAGTCAATTTTTCAACATTTAGTATAGGAACACATATACTTCTCCCTGTTCCTTCGAACTACATATCAAAAAATGAGATTCTAAAAAGTCGGAGATATCTCGTGCCCAAACATACCCAATGTGTGCTCCAATGATTTATTGCTCTATCATGTCACCCCATGACATCAAAACTCAAAATATAATCATTGTGTGAAGTAATTAGTCCTCCAGTGCAGAAACACAAGTTATATAGACGAACACTTATCCTAACTCAATATTTATCAATGATTTGCTATTAATCAAATTACAGTCTAACGGGCATGTGTCATACCAACAGCACACTAGATATACTAGCTTTGAACATTAAATTAAAAGTTACAGAGCAGCGAAAAACCCTCGATGCCATTCGACATTGGGTTCAAAAGATAAAACAAGAGAAAAGAAGACAGCTGAGAATGGATGAAAGAAACTATCAGAGAAATAATCTTTAAACCTTGCTTCCTAGATACCAAAGAAAATAAACCCTCAAACCTTCAACTCCGAGTTGGCCACCTGGACAAAGAGCCAGTTACAGCAATCACCTTGACTTTATACTTTTCTGGTAACAGTATCTCTTGATTTCTGCCTCTCATACCTCCCGCCTGCCGGTGTCTCTCCAACTCTATCCCAATGAGTTTCTTGGTCTCTTACCCTACCTTGCCATCTGCTAGTCCTTCATTGTAAACAGGTAAATCCAACTCTCCTGATTGCTAATCAGTTTGTTTCCAATTTTGATGGGTTGCAATTTCCACTTTACTAAGTTTTGGTTCATTTTCGTAGGCAAATTGGGATGGAAGTGGATAGGAAACATCCGGGCTGTCCCTATAGGCAGACAGCTGAAGCGGCCGCTTTAGGCCCCCGGGCCGGCTGGGCCCCTTGTTTTGTAACTGTAGTTAGGTTAATGACATATTTTAATGCCTACTCACAGTAAATTTTATGTTAGTATGGCGGTAATTCATATTGTTGGCACAAACTTGAACTAAGTTCAAATCTTGTTGATGACGTATGTGAATATTTTAGTTTCTACTCATCAAGAAAGTTGTATATTTTTTCTTATAAATACTTATCAAAAAGTTGTATGCTTATTGAATACTAATTAAAATCAACCTAATCGATTCTCTAAAAATATCCCATTAATCTATTATACACAAGTATTACAAATCTAAAAATGCCTTTTTTTCTAAAACTGAACCATTATATGTTTAATTTTTTCTTTAATTTGGGGCCTCATATTTATTACTCGCTTTAGGCCCCCAAGTGTCTTGAGCGGCACCGGGTAAAATGGTCTTTTAAATATGATGAAGTATATTTATATCTCATTCCAGAATATAATCAGCAGATAGTCTATCAATTCAGGGAAAACTATTGTGAGATATCACGAGTATAAATTATAACATTTATGAGAATGATTCTTTCATGGTACCCGGATGCTTTTAAAACTCAACCTCAAATTGCTACAGCATAAAACATGACTACTAGCATAATTTATATATGTAAAAAGAAATGTGAATTGTTAGAGAATACCTATTAAGTTTGATTTGCATAGTGATATGGTTTAGCTTGGGTGTTGTAGTAATTGGGGTTTCTACTAAAACACAGCTTTGTCATTGAATATTAGTATGCTGTTGTATCAGTCATTGAATAAAATTATTCTCCAACATAAACATCAAACTCGCAACCACTATAGTAGTCTAGAAGCCTGGATGTTATAGCATGTTGTACTAGATAATAAAAACGGAACAAACAAAAAACATCTCCAACAGATTTCTGCAGAAAATGCTTCAAAGTTAATCATATCGATCATCTTTCTCTCGATCCATTAGTGATTTGCATACTTGTTAGACAATTTTTTCTAATCATAAATATGTAGTCGAGTTAGATAGACGCAGAATTTTACCTGCATGAGATTAGCAGATCACGTAATAGGCGACAAGGTCTGGTTATAGGTAAGCTGTTTAGAGGCAATTATGTTACAGAACTAATGATCATGAGATACTAATTGATAGTATAATAGCTGTGGAGTTGGAGTGGATGGAGACTATTGCGCTAACTGTAGTAAACTAGCACCGAAGATGATGGTGCCATCAACTGTGCAATACTGGTGGTAGCAATCATTGTAGGTGCAAACAATAAATTTTGTGATTTTCAGAATCTCGTTCATAAACTACTCAAAATACATATATTTATTCTAACCCCCAATACTTCTAATAAAAATGCATCTTCAGTTTAAATGTTTAAATTGTCGTATATTAAATGCACTTTACTAAATATCCCAAAGAAACCAACCAACCAAAGATAGAAAAAAGTTTATGACTACAATTTTTTCCCATTATACAACCAGCAAAAATAAGACAGTAATAACAATATCTTACCGCATGACAAGCTAAATGTTCAGTAATAAAAATAATTAATGGGCAACAACAGTACTTACCTGAGCAACCAGCTCCTGGATGGCCCTTTTGCCGAGAATTCTATTACTAGTTTCACCAGTCTCCGCACTCGGTGTTGTTCTGTTAGGCATCCCAGAAGGGACTGTGCTTGTTTGAACAACTGTATGAGAAGGTTTTTGGTTTCCTAATCCGGGAGTCCTTTGCATTTGTTGTTGGCTAGGCGAAGACTGCGAAACTCTTGAATTCGGAAACGGTTGCCCATAATGCTCCATCGGGGAAAGAGATGATAACGGCTGTTGCTGTTGTTGGGGAGATGAGGCTTGTGACTGCGGAGTAGTACTTGGCATGGACTGTGGATGTTGTTGAGATATATGAGATCTTTGCTGCAGTGTTAATGGATTCATTTGCGGTCTTAAGTTTGTAGGAGGCAAAGGAGGTTTTCCTTGTGAACCAGACAACCAAGGCTGATTATGAGGATTCACTATCTGTGGCGTGCTAGGTGACGGAGATAGTGGAGATCCAGCAGGTGGACCTCTCGAAAAGCTATTCCCTTGGAAACTCTGCAAAGGGGGGAATAGATAGGTAATGGACATCGCACAGATAGAGCACAGTTACAAGTAGAAACATTCAGTTGGCACAGGGAAAAGATGTCACAGGTATAAATGACATGCAATTATCGGGTACATAAAAAATCATAAGATGAAGTACTATCCACAAGTGTACGGGTGGCAAATCAAGCCAATGTCATTAGTTCACATTATTTAACCATTACCAAAAGAGTTTGCTCCTCCATTGAAATAAATAAGGATGAATGGGCTTAACTTATATAAGCCCAAGTTAAGATGGGTTTACTTAGATTTTATTAGATAATCAACAATGGATCTCCACGCACAACACGTAAATATAACACAAGTACAACTATACATAATGTTAACTCAAGAGATAAATAATATACAAACGTAGTCGTATACTCTAACAAATTACCAACCACAGCCCAATGACAACCGTGCGAGAACCTCTGCCACCATGCAAACCATGGCTGAAAACCATCCAGATCATCTCCAGCACCCTCAGACCACTTCCACACGTAGTCCTTGTTTGGACAAGATTATTTGGAATGAAATTATAATCTAGGTTTTGAATTGGTGGCTATGGTGAAGAGAGAGAGAGAGGGGGGAATATTCTTTCTCTCTTCATCACAGCCACCCATTCAAAAATTAGATTATAATTTCATCCCAAATAACCTTGTTCAAACAAGGTCATAACCATCATATAAACCACAGCCAAGTAGCAAACTACCCAAATATCACCACCATGGCACCATCACAAACATCCAAACACCCACGAAGGCTACACCATCGGATAACCCAGCAAGACCAATCACAAACACCCAACATCACAAAAAGCAACCTATCTCGTCTAGCCTGATAAGAAAGGGAGGTGGAAACAAAAATGTGCATCCAGATGTTTATCTTCAAAATAGTTAGTTTAGACGACTACAACTACAGAATAACTAAACTTGGTTGGGCAGAAAGACACCAATAATATTATTGTCGAAAAGCAATGTAACTCATGATATAGTGGCAGTGGTGGTAGCAGTAATGGCCACGTACGCAGCGAAGGAATGGAGGTCACCACAGCAATGGTGAAAAGAGGACGCCGGCGTTGAGTGATGATGGTTGCGGACTTGACAGGCCATATGGATTACTAATAAGGGAGGTATACCTGGAATTTCACAAGATGTACAAGGCTCTATGCCAAACCCACGAGTATGTTAAGAAGAACCACAAAATGTGGATAAAACAAACCCGGTTCGAGGGATTACCCAGTTCCTAACCCTCCCTCACGTAAGTCCAACCCGATCAAACTCCACTGTTAAACAAACTTTATCGGCTTGGACCCAATTAACACAAACCGCTTACAGCCCAACCTGATAACACGAAATATGTCAATTTTGCCACCTCTAGAAAAGTTTGATTCTCCAAGAATACACCAGAAGTTTGAGATGGATACTCCATTTTCTTCCATGAACGAACCAATACTCTGTAAATTTTAGCGCCCTCCTGTAACCTGTGCGTTTCTCAAAGCATAGAAATTCAGA
The DNA here is from genome assembly GCA_023055425.1 of Linanthus parryae. Classification (NCBI taxonomy): domain Eukaryota; kingdom Viridiplantae; phylum Streptophyta; class Magnoliopsida; order Ericales; family Polemoniaceae; genus Linanthus; species Linanthus parryae. Next base: position 1,624,094 of record JALGPY010000013.1, on the reverse strand, counting down.
CAGAGCTCTGTTATGATATGAAAATAAGCCTATCTGCCAGAGTTGGAAACAGCTCCTTCAACTGAAATTGTATCATTCATAAAATAAGTAAACTGTTCATTGGTTCAAGAACATGGTGTATTTCCACGACTCCAAAAGAAAGTCCAATACCCAGACATCTACAATTGGGATATCCTTCATATTCTTACATGTTCCCATTTTTCAACTCACATGGTAGAGTAACGAGAGAGAGAGAGAGAGAGAGAGAGAGAGAGAGAGAGAGAGTTGATAATAGAAATTAGAAGAATTGGTGATAGTGATGACGGTGGAGTTGGAGGTCGGTCGAGTCACCAGCGAGAGAGAGACATTTGGGGATGGTGAATTGAAAAGGATTTAAAGTTTTATTTTTGCAAGGAAGATCTAGAAAGTAGAAACACATATTTGGTAAAATTTGAAAGTGGACACAAATTTTGGGACGGGCAAAAATGGTAAGAATGCATAGTTATAGATGTATTTGGTATTTTAAATTAAATGTATATGCAAATACTACATACATATTGGATAACTCGGGTTCGTTGGAGATACAGAAAGTAGTTCCTGAAGAAACTCAACTCATATATTGAGTTCAACTTCAACCACGAATTTCACTGAAACAAAAGCTAAATTTCTATGGTAACCTTTACATCAGAAGTTCAGGGTATTCAGAGAAGTGTCTTTAGCATTTAGATAGGATAGACTCAACTTGAAAGATGCAATATGCAATGATTTCTTTCCCTCCACACAACCAGAAAATGCAGGGCTGGGATAATGTTCAATATTGTTTTGCTTTCTTGACCATTGCAAGCATGGTTACAGCAACAAGAGGGTTGACCCGCATATTTTAGCATCACCAAAAGATCCCAAAGACAACAAACGAGCTCTCGTACACTTGCATTGCAAAAAGAAGTTTCCAACAGAGTCCTGTTCCGTTTCACATAAACTCACGGGCCAGTAATCAAAATCTCGTTCTTTGAAAATTCTTCCGTTTAAGCACCAGCTCCCTTCCAGCATCAGCATGCCGCCTGAAAAAACACACCTATTTTGGCTCAGCATTTCCATCATAAAAAGGGAAGGAAAGCCAACTACTCGACAAAATGGTTTATCACATCTTTCATGTTCCGAACGAGCCCAGCTTTTGCAGAATAGTTTGTACCATATCAACCTCCCAATCATGCAGCTCTGTAGTGAACGTGGCTCAACCAGCGGAAAGAGAGACTCCACACACGACAAGTCAGACCAATACATAAATCTACTTCCAACCCCTACTTTGAAATATAAGAACCATGAAATGACATTCCAGGAGTTAATTATGACACGACAAGTCCCTCTCCAAATCCTACTCTTTATGCAGCTATGCCCTCTTATCCCACCTACTTTGTTCTACATATTTACTCTTGGTTGTTCCCTTCCAGAAAACCTCTCCTCTTCAAGACCATACCTCCACAACCATTTTCATTTTAATGCTTGGTTGAACCTTGAGAAACGCTTGAATATCCCTCCCCTATGTCAACAGCAAACAAATCGTATGAATTCCTACTTGTCACTAATGTTAGAAGTTTGTTTGAAGATCACGCACGAACTCCAAAACTGAGACTAGATATACCCAAATCATTAACTACGCTTATCCAGCATCATATATGTTCAATGACCAATCCAACCCACCATCCCTGCTGATCCCCTTCATACTAACCGAAACCACAAAGAGCCTGTTTGGTACCTGTTTAAAAACAGGAAAAACAGCTCAAAAAACACCAAAATCAATGTTACTAGAAACAGCTGTTTTTATTCTTAAAACAGGTCCCAAATAAATGGCTGCCAAACATGCTTTGGGTAAAATCACTGTTTTTAAACAACACTGTTTTTAAACAAATCTTTTAAAAAAAGTGTTTCCAAACAGACACTAAATTTATTAACTTATGGGCGTGATCAATTTGCATTTTGTAGTACACGAACTTTTCTAAGTGATATAGTTATAATGTGCATCCTCTTTCCCAACCGCCCTAACTCGGGTCGGATAAAGTAATGTAGAATATTCATATTCTCCACGAGAACTGCATTCTTGCCTAGATCCAGTGGCGGAGCCAGGAATTATGAACAGCCGGGGTAAATACAATGGAAATTAAATAAAACTAACACCAGTGCAAGAGTTCGGAATCAGCCGGGGCATTCGTGTGGTTAATGAAATGATCCCATTCTCAAAATATTCAAAATCACAGATATTACCAAGGTTTTCAGGATCGTGATCCTACGTAGGATCGTGAAGTGCACCACAGGATCGAGAATCGTAGGATCGGATCGGATCGTAAGATCCTACCAAATTGTAATTTTATTTTTTTTATTTTTACTGTGACTACATAAATGACTTATTTTCAGGTTTTTTAATGTCATAAAAATATTAATATATACTATAAAAACATATCATTACTATAAACAATATCATCATAAAACCATAACATACATTAATTTTTTAAAAAATCAATCACAATTGTGGTCTGGGTCACTTTCATGGGCCATTTACAATGAAATCAAATTATTGGGCCTATTTGAACAGCCCAAGTGCTAAAATACTGACCCAAATATAAAGAGATATAAAGTTATACTTAGGTTTTCTAGTAAGGGTAAGATTTCCAATTAGGATAAGGTTATGTACGGCTGAGAGTCAGAGGAAGAGAACTGCTACGAAGCAAGCAGACAACAACGTACTGTCAAAGACGACTTCGAAGCCAGGAGAAGACAACTTCAAAGATGAAAACCAGGAGCGTCGTCGACCTCAAGGAGTGTCGCCGGCTTTCGGTCCAGGTAAGCAACTACTTGTAAGTAACTAAAAGGTGGGATCGATGGGAACAACGGGATCGTGTGATTCTATGCAATCCTACAACTTTCGCCGCGATACCAGTCGAATCCATAAAAAAACGATATTCTGAACGATCCAGCACGCGTAGTACACCCCCTGGCTTGTAGAATCGTACGATTCTACGAGTTGAAGCGCAATTCTAACAACCTTGGATATTACTATATTAGTGGAGTTTATGAAAACTCACAGTGGGGCAAATGCCACCCCTTGCCCTTGGCTGGCTCCGAGCCTCCGACCTGCCTAAGTGACTTCCCCTTTTTTATAGGTAATAAAATTTTATTAAAGTGAAAAAGACGTCTACATAGAAACTCGTCAGTCAGACTATCATAACCTACACATCGAAATACGAACCTAACAAACAAAAAGGATAAAGCCAAGGAATTCAGCAAATGATCTATCAAGTCAGCGGCACGCCAGATTGCCATTCCAAGAGCAGCTGAAAAAATGTCTTTAAAAAAATTATCTGACACACAGACACCATCAAAGATCTGCTTGTTATGCTCACGCCAAATGGTCCACAAGACAGCCAAAGGAGCCAGCCGCCAAGCTTTCCTCCTCTCTCTATCCAGCTTAACCCCACCTTATGCGATGAGGAACGTCAAGACTGTAGAAGGGCAGCCCAACATATAACGGAACTCATTAGAGTAAGACCCCCGGAGGACCGCACAGCAGAGCAATGCAGCAGAAGGTGGTTCACCAATTCAGAGCTAGATCGGCACAAATAGCACCAATTAAACAAAAGGGGCTCCTGCTTTCCAGATCAAAGGAGCTGGAACCACGGACGTCTGACTCTACATCGCAACCCTCTCCGCCCTCATCCACGCCCCGACTCCAACACCGACTCACAAGGGCTAAGGGGTTCCGCGCAATACGATAAACAGATGGAAACTGAGGTGACAAAGAAGTCTCCCCCACCCAACTATCTCCCAGAACTGACACGATCTCCTAACCCAACATTGACCTGAACCCTCTCGTAAAACGGCCTCAACCAGGCACATCTCCAATTGGAATCACCTCACACTTTACTAAACTTACCTTAAAACCCGACACTACCTGAAAGCATTAAAGAATCCCCCGGAGATAACCTAGGCAACTCGCTCTCGCCTCAGATAAGACCAAGGTATTGTCCGCAAAAAGCAAATGAGAAATTTAGTTGGGTGCCACTAAACTGACCGATCTAAAAACCCCTCAAGAAACCTCCCTCAACTGCTCTCTCTAGCATCCTACTCCGAGCATCTATAAATAAAAGGGGCAAAAGTGGTCCGCCTGCCTCAGACCACGCGACGGCTGAAAGAAACCTTTAGGAGTGAATGGACAACCTAACCGAAGAAATTCAAGCCTGAATCCAGCCTAACCAACGGAACATCCTCCCTAGGAGATCAAGTAAAAACTCACAATTCACATAATCATAGGTCTTCTCAGTGTCCAATTTGCAAAGAGTTCCCAGCTCGCCTCAATTCCTATGATCCACACTTATTTGCCACCAAAACCGCGTCAAGAATCTGTATACCTGCCACAAAAGCATTCTAAGATCCATGTTTAAGCCTCAAAAGTAAGCGCCTTGGCTAGAATCTTATAGGAGGTATTCAACAAACCGATCGGCCCTATTTAGGAAGTAGAGCAACAAAAGTTGAATTTAGACTCTTTTCAAATTATCCACCTGATGAAACTCTTGCATCATGGAGATATAACATCAGGCTAAACTACATCCCAATTGTGCTGAAAAAAGGCAACGGTCAATTCGTCCGGGCCCGAAGCTTTGTCCCCCTCCCCCCAAAAAAAATGAAAACAAGACATGCTTCACTTCATCCTCTTCAAAAGGAAGAGGACAGCGACTCCCTCCTCTAATATCACCTAGTCTAACCCATCTAATTTGGGCCTATCCTTCTCATTCTCCAAGAAGGGACCCTGATAAAAGTTCACAATCGCTTGCCCCGCCTCCTTGACAAAAGCTAACTCTCCCACCTCAACTCGAGCTATGAAATTCGACCTCCTATTAGAGTTAGCCAACCAATGAAAGAACTTTGAGCACCTATTCCCCTCCTTTAACCACAAGTCCCTCCACTTTTGGCGCCAACTAAATGAACTGAAGAATCGAAACCCGAGCAAACTCACCCATTAAAAAAGCATGACTCTCACCCTCACTACTCTCCTCTCAACCCTCCCAGCTGAATTCGCTTCAGCCCTATCAAGAGGGGCAAAGTCGGCAAACACGTTTGCCTTTTGGACCTCCACATGACGAAACTCTAACTCCACCTTTTCACATCCTCCTTCAACAAAATAGACTTCCTAGCCAACACATACCTATAAATCCCATAGACCCTCCCACCAAGACCTAACTAATCTTTAAATCCAACAACATAAAGCCACATGTTCTCAAACCTGAATGGCATCTGCCTCCTCTGAATCCCTTTGCGATCCAACAAAATAAGACAATGACCAGACACAAGGCGAGGACGAACGGCCTGTCCCGCACTCGTAAACCTTCCATCCCAATCAGCACACACTGGAACCTGAGACTCGCGTTCACTACCGGGGCACAGAAGACAAATCCACTCCAAACAGACACTAAACCTTCTCTCCGATCCCACTATAACCCTGGGAACAAGATAAGGTATTGAAAGAAATAAACTCATAAACAAATTTACTGACCGAAACGAAACTCGTATGTGACAACTATTGAGTGGCTTCAGTCTCCGACAGAGCAAAGGGCGATATCCTATTATTCTCGACATTTGGCTCTAGGCCATATTCTTCTCCTGATCTGAGTAGATTCTCCTCACAATAGCGATGCATCGGACGCACGCCCTTTTGGATTATAGGCAGCTCAACACAATGATCTCCGTGACCTTGGTCCTTCCCTCACATGCTAGGATGTATCAAGTGCTCATCCATCTGGCACTTTGGTACACACCTCTGCTCGCACCCCCCCCCCCCCTCTGCCATGCATTCTGAGATCCGAACAGCTTGCCCGCTGAAAACATTGTTGCCCATTCTGACCTGACACCTCTATGTCCCCCGTAAAGCCTCTGTCACTCCCCACAAGCATGTAAACAAAAGGTTCACTACGTACCAAAACCCGAACAGAGCAGCACCACTCTCCAACATCGAGATGCACCATCGAAGGATTAGAAGACCCATCACCTCTAACCGCAGTTTAGCCCACTGAAAATGTTACTTAGTTGCAGTAGAGATATCCAGTTCAACCTCCAAGAAAGTCTTCTATCTCTCGAAGAACTTGACAATCAAACAAGAAAACCCGCAGACCTAATAGACAGACCCCCACTGACTTGTGACTAAGATTGTCCCTCTAGCATCCTGCAAATGGCTGCCACCAATCAATAAAAACCGGTCGCCACTAAAAAACCAACTGGCCATTCTGCACTCTAGATGCATCTCGAGTCAGAGAAAATTGGAACAAGACTGCACTGAAGCAGCCCACTCCCACGATTGAGTGGCCCATGTTCTACTTTCTTGCATATTACGAGACCAACCAAAATGTCCATCTAAACAACATGACCACTTCGAAATAGAATCCGGACCGAAAAAGGATCCAAAGAGACATTTGACCCACAAATGAGATTCCTGGATCTGTCTGAGTGACATCTACAAATCTTTCTTATCTGACTAATAAAGTATTTTCTTCCTGAAACCGAACTGGTGAGAAACAAGTATCACCCAGAGATAGAGGTCTTCTCCTTCACTCTATTACCTTTGGTTCTTAAGAATATGAAATTTAAGCCAATAGTATTACTTGGTTTTCAACTTTGTAACTGGAAAACATTAGACATAACTTATGAAGATACCAAATGAAATTAAATTTTTTACTGTTCAATATTTTGGCTATGTATATCATGTGAAGTTCTTGAAAATGAATGCACCAAAGAAAGTATTTCACATTATCATTATCAGCCATATTCTGCAAAATTTAGCTTGCATCAGTAACCTCTAAACAATCTATAGCACCACAATCTCAATGTAGATTAAAGCCAACTAATAAGAGGCGCAAAACATTAAATCTCGAGTTTTCTAACTAAGTACTGACTTGGGAAGTTAACGGTTGGTTATTTTGCGTAGACGGTGGTCTGGCAGATGATTGACCTGGTCTCTGTTGATGTAGAGCAAGTCCACCCGGCGGCCGTGGTTGCTGACCTGCCGAAAATGATCCGATTGAGCCGATTCCTTGGATTCCTTGTATAGGCTGCCTCACCTAAACATTTCAAATAACAATAGGATGAATATCTTCATAAAGAACTACACAAACAGGTATGCTCCTAAATTTACTGCTTTCCACTAAAATATTCTACCTAAAACTAGTTCAATTCTTCTTCTTAGACAAAATTTGGATGGAAAAGTTTATGAACCACCTGTGATGTGCTTGAACTAGGCACTGATTCAGGTAGATTAGAGACACCACGAGCCATGCCAAACTGATGCCCAAAGGGGGGAGGATTGAGAGACGAAAAAGAGGTGGGGGGAGATGGTGTGCTCTGGTGGTGTGCAGGGACTCCAATGGCCATTCCACCAGTTCTCTGAGCCGGGGGTGTTGATGATACTGAAGAAGGAGGGGCTGAAGAAAAAGGAGGCACCGGAGGGGTTGAAGGAGTTGAGGAGGAAGTGGAAGACGACGAATGCGGTGGCATTGACGGGAATTGCGGGAACGGGGAGGAGGATTGCTGGGGAGGCCATTGGCGGTTGAAGGGGGACCTCGATTGGGGAAGTTGGGTGGTCGGAGGAGTAGGGTTAGGGTTTGGAGAAAGAGGGAAGGTGGAAGGGGAGGTTTGAGGGATTGAAGAGGAGGGAAGGGATGGAGATGCTGATGCTGGTTGCGGTGGTTGTGGGTTTTGGGGTGTTTGGGATTGTGATTGTTCCGGTGGCGGTTGCTGCCCGGTGGTCTGTGGAGTGGACGCTGCTGGTGGTGTTTGTTCCATCGGAAAACTATGGAAATGAAGTCGTGCCAAAAGATTGTTCCCCTACTTATAACATGACTTTTTTTTTCTTTCTTAAAAAAAAAAAAAAAAAAAAAAAAAAAAAAAAAATGACTTTAATCCAAACGGCATGACTTTGTTACAATATATGCCCTTGGGTGTGCGAAAAGCTGTCAATTCTTCATCTCGCGGTGCCATACGGATTTTATTATACCCAGAAGATCCGTCCATGAAGGACAAGGCTTCGTGTCCCGTGGTCCCATCTACCATAAGCTCTGCTATAGGTAACGGAAAATCATCCTTCGGGCACGCATTGTTGAGGTCTCGGAAGTCAACACAGATTCTTGTTTGTCCATTCTTCTTCTTGACAGGAACTATGCTTGAGATCCATGTGGGGTATTTGACTTCTCGAATGAACCCATCTTCGATCAGCTTACTCACCTCAACTTCGATTTTGGGAATCAGCTCGGGTTGGAAGCGCCTTTGGGCTTGTTTAAGTGGCCTCGCACCATGTTTGATGGCTAGGTGATGAACTGCAACTCCAGGCATTTCATTATAGGTCCATGCAAACACATCCTTGTACTCGTGCAGGAGTGTGATGTATTCTTCATGTTCCTCTAAATTCAGGTGCATACTAATGTATGTCGGTCGCGGATCTTCAACCGTTCCGAGATTGATTTCTTTTAATTCATCTACGGTTGACCTGACGCCTTCTTCAAGTTGCGGAGGGGCTTCTTCGGCATCCTCTTCTCCTTGGTCCCTGCTTTCACTAACAGTTATGTGGAATGAGGAAGCAATACTCTCTTATTTGTTGAGTCCTTCTCATCGAGATATTTCTTTTTCAATGTCATCGTTTCCCTTCTAGCTTCGAAGGATCTATTGAAGGATACGACAATCGTGTCTTGGCGGCGCATGTGAGATTGAATCTTGCTATCTATGTTTCCCGACGACGCATGAAGTTTACGTCTCTTAACGCCAGCCTTGATAGATACACGGTTCATTTTAAAAATTGGTCTACCGAGTCGTTGGAATACATATGTCCTTGCCTTCTTTTGAAGTCGGTCAAAGATGGACTGTTTTGTTCTTGCAGAGGATACTTCTTCCTCACACGTGATACAATGGACTTCAGCCGTCTTGATCACTATCTGAATCGGTTCAGGGGGTGTGAAACCGAGCCCTGCAAGCGATTTTGGAATGGTATACCCTTTAAGTTTGAGAATCTTTTGAGTCGAGGTCAAGCCATGCAATTCTCCTTTGTTAGTCACGGACGGCAGCTCCGCCAATATGCTTGGTCTTCGAGGGTCATGTCCTGCCTTGGCGAAGATCCTATATGCATTTGGATCAAATCCCTCTGATGTGCGCTTCGAAAGGAAATCGATGTCTCCAAAAGTCAAATTTTGGACAGGTAGGACAAACCCCTTAAGGGGCGGCTTGCCTATGTGACCTAATCTGGCGATTGGAAGGTTTAGCCCCTCGAAATATGAATCTCCATATTTGGTCTCTGGGGCGTGCATTGTGGCTGGAGACGCCTCTTCATCTTAAACTTTCTCATTTTTCTCGATCATTTGATCATCTCGAGGGGATACCAAATGATTCTTTAGGCTCTGAGGTTCGAACACGTGGAAAAGGCAGGATGCTCTTCGTCTTCTTTTTCTAGGTAGAGTTTTGCATCCGCGAAGTAGGATTCTGCCTCGGTGAAAGGTTTTCCGTCGGCTTTGATCACCTTTACCATGCCATCTTTGCAATACTTGAGGCACTGGTGAAGGGTGGACGGGACAATACCATTCTCGTGAATCCAAGGTCGTCCCAGTAACACTTTGTATGAAGTTTTTGCATCTATGACATGGAACAATGCCCTTGAATCCCCCTCACCAATGACTAGGCTGAGACGGATAGTCCCGATAGCTCTCTGTCCTTCACGATTAAACCCCTGGCTTAACAGGTAACTGGGCCTGAGTTCGTCAACGGAAATGGCGAGTTCTTTCACAGTTGCTAATGGAAGAATATTCACTGCTGACCCTCCATCCACCAACATCCTACTAACTTGTTGTTCGAGGATATATCCAGTAACGAAGAGAGGGCGATTGTGCGGGGTTGAGCCGAGCAATAATCTTCATCCGAGAAGTAGATATCGCAATCTGGAGGATTTAACTTGGGTCGTGCCTCTTCCACTGAAAGGCAAGGCGCGTAACCATATTCTGCTATTTCCACTCCTTCTGTAACATTTCATGATACCTCGTAGGTCATGTATAACAGGTCAATATCCACGAATATCATGTTTGTGGAAACAGTTTCATGTTCTTCTTCGAAACAGATGTTCCCTTCTTTAGCTAGCTGCATAATTTTTTCCTTCAATACAAAGCATTTTGAAGTCGGGTGGCCGACTAAACGGTGAAACTGCAGTAATTTGAGTCGCCCACCATTGTTGCTTCTTCGGCCTTTTTGCCACAGGAAGTTCAAAATCACTTAGTTTCATCATCTGGTCAAATATTCCAGAGACCGCAGAGTCCGGGAAAGGGTAAGATTTTTCTTGGAGTTCTTTCAACGAGGGCCTTGACCGTTGAGCCGTCTGGACGGTGTTTCCCCTTCCTAATTCATTTTGTCTTGGTCTTTTCGTAAATGGCGTCGGTGTTGTAGGGTTTTGAATCATGGATGCGCAACGGAAACACAAACAATCGTAAGACCATGCAAAACCCTCCAAGGATCACAAGTCAAGAGACATAACGATGGTAAGGGAAGAAATCAACAACACACCTTAGGGTTCTCCTTTGATGACATCAAACGCGAATTGTGTCACGTTATCTATGGTTGATCCATGCCTAGAGTTGATCCTAGAATCTCCCAACTCCTTGGTGCTAGCCCGGAAGAGGAAGAGGAAGAAGAATCACGCAAAACGAGACCCAAAGGAGGGTCTCGACCTCCTTGTGGCCGACGGGATGGGGCGGCGGGCTAGGGGCGGCGAGCTCCTAGCTTTCTTGCTCCTTTTCTCTCCATTTGTTCTCTCCCACTCTTGTTATGTTCAATAATGAGCATAAGTTATATGGGAAGGAAGGAAGGAGGGTCATTTATATAATCCAACAACTCCTTGTCAACTACCTAAAGGACTTATTCTAGTCCTACTAGAATTCAATTTAGTCCCTTCCTTGCAAATTAGTCCCTACTAAGTTTGCAAGGTATTGCAAAGTGATCCTTCTAATTAATTAATCCAATTAATTAATTCCCAAATCTAGTTCAACTCTATATAGCGTGTGACCCCATAGGTTCTATCTAGTTGGTAGCAACTATTTGCTAATATGGAGCGGTCTCTAGCAAAACATCCATTCTAGCCAACTAATAGAATAGTCATCTTGACAACCTTTGTACAAGTAATTGTCTCATCCCTTTGTCTCTATATCCGGATTGGACACGAGACATACAAGTCACACTCGTATATCCAATCCACAGTTTCTCGATCCATGGGAATCGCCTTATTCGTGCAAATAACATCAATATCCCATATTGATTTATTTGAGTCTGGCCAGACATTCTATAAGCACTATCCCTCGAGTGGCCTAGGATATTTTCTCCCGTTATGTTGGAGGGACAAATTCTATCTACGTCCACTACGATTTCTAAGCTTGCTTCTTATTGTATCCAGTACACGCCTTTATAGCTACCCAGTTACGGTGTAGCGTTTAACGCTACCAAAACACAATAATCCACAACTAGAATATCTAGTGACTTCAAGTCTAAGGATGACAATACCATTGCACCGCGAGAAGCGATTGTGACTCAACATAACATGTATGTAGCCTTCTCGGAGATGGGTCAATCCAGTGCAACATTCCCTAATGCACACCTATGTGTTGGATCATGATATCTCCATATCAATCCAACCCCATACTAGTCTATAGATGATTGTCCCATTAATCATTATACTGGACTAGGGATATTTAAGATAAACAAAACAATTGTAAATCTAAGGACTTCATTATATTAAATATCCAATAAATAATAAATGAATTTCCACCCACAAATAATTCATACTAAACTAGATTGCCTCTAGGGTATCTATTCCAATAGTCTCCCACTTGCACTAGAGCCAATCTGGCGCATCTCGTATGCCCATACTCCTAGTGTGCCCTTCATGCTTCCACTGCGTGAGCGGCTTTGTAAGCGGGTCTGACAGATTCTCATCTGTAGGAATCTCGCATATCCGAACGTCTCCTCTATCGATAATATCTCGAATCAGATGAAACTTCCTGAGCACGTTCTTGGACTTCTGGTGCGATCTTGGTTCCTTTGATTGCGCGATCGCCCCAGTGTTGTCGCAGAACAACTCAACTGGATCCGCAATGCTAGGGACCACACCAAGTTCAGAAACAAACTTTCTGATCCAAACAGCTTCCTTTGCTTGGACTCAACTGGATCCGCAATGTACTCAGCCTCTGTTGTAGAATCAGCTACCGTCTCTTGCTTGGAACTCTTCCAGCTCACCGCTGCTCCATTCACGCAAAACACATATCCCGATTGAGATCTAAAGTCATCTCTGTCAGTTTGGAAGCTTGCATCAGTGTAACCCCTTACACGCAACTCTTCCTCACCGCCAAATATCAAGAAAGCATCCTTAGTTCTTCTCAAGTACTTTAGGATGTTCTTGACTGCAATCTAGTGACTCTCACCTGGATTGGATTGGTATCTGCTTGTCATACTCAAGGCATATGACACATCTGGTCTAGTACATAACATGACGTACATGATAGATCCTATGGCCGAGGCATAGGGAATTCTACTCATGCGTTCCTTCTCAATCTCATTGGAAGGACAACCACTCTTCGAAAGAGTGATTCCATGTGACATGGGCAAGAATCCCTTCTTGGAATCTTGCATGTTGAACCGTTTCAACACCTTGTCAATATATGTACTTTGACTTAGGCCTAGCAACCTCTTAGATCTATCTCTATAGATCTTTATACCAAGTATATAGGCTGCCTCCCCGAAGTCCTTCATTGAGAAACACTTTCCTAGCCAATCTTTAACAGATTGCAGCATGGGAACGTCGTTTCCAATGAGTAGTATGTCATCCACATACAAGACCAGAAAAGCTACAGAGCTCCCACTAACCTTCTTGTAGATACAAGACTCATCTTCGTTTCTGATGAAGCCAAACTCTTTGACCACTTCATCAAAACGTCGATTCCAACTCCTAGAAGCTTGCTTCAATCCATAAATGGATCGTTGCAGCTTACAGACTTTGTTGGCTTGCTTTGGATCCTCAAAACCCTCCGGCTGTATCATATACACGTCCTCGAGGAGATTCCCATAAAGGAATGCTGTTTTGACATCCATCTGTCAAATCTCATAGTCATGGTATGCTGCAATTGCAAGTAGGATTCGGATGGATTTGGTCATAGCGACTGGTGAAAAGGTTTCGTCATAGTCAATACCATGAATCTGTCTGAATCCTTTAGCCACCAATCGGCCCTTATAGGTAATCACATTACCATCCATGTCGATCTTCTTCTTGAAGACCCACTTGCACCCTATGGGCCGCGCCCCATCGGGTGGTTCCACCAAAGTCCATACTTTGTTGGTATACATGGATTCCATCTCGGATCTCATGGCTTCTAGCCACTTCAGAGAGTCTGGGCCATTCATGGCCTCCTCATAGGTAGTAGGCTCATCATCTATGAGCATCGTGTCACCGGAATCGGTTACGAGAAGTCCGTACCTCTCGGATTCCTGGCGCACTCTACTAGATCTACGAAGCTCTTGTGTTACCTGAACAGGTTGTTCCACAACTGCTTGTGGTTCCTATTCATGTTCCATAATCGGTTCAGTGATTTGTGGTTCTTGAACCTCTTCAAGTTCTACATTCCTCCCACTTGCTTCTTTAGAGACAAACTCTCTTTCTAGAAACACGCCGGTCCGAGCAACAAACACTTTGTTCTCGGTTGGATTGTAGAAGTAGTATCCCTTAGTTTCCTTAGGGTACCCCACAAATTTACACTTATCCGATTTAGGCCCTAGCTTGTCTGATTGTAAACGTTTTACATAGACATCGCAGCCCCAAATCCTCATGAACGACAGTGTGGGACGCCTCCCACTCCACATCTCATATGGTGTCTTCATGACTGATTTAGATGGAACACGGTTAATGGTGAAAGCTGCACTTAATAGAGCGTAGCCCCAAAATGATAATGGAAGATCGGTTTGACACATCATAGATCGAACCATATCCAATAGGGTTCGATTCCTCCTCTCGGACACGCCATTCCATTGTGGCGTTCCGGGTGGAGTGAGTTGGGACACGATCCCACACTCTCTAAGATAGTCGTCAAACTCTTGGCTCAAGTATTCTCCTCCACGATCCGATCGTAGAGCCTTGATACTTTTGCCAAGTTGCTTCTCTACTTCATTCTTGAATTCTTTGAAAACTTCAAAGGATTCGGATTTTGCCCTCATGAAGTACACAAATCCATATCCACTGAAATCATCAGTAAATGTAATGAAGTAGATATAACCACCCCTGGCAGGCGTGGCAAATGGCCCACACACATCGGTATGTATGAGCGCCAATTGCTCACTAGTCCTCTCACCTTTCTTATTGAAAGGGGACTTAGTCATTTTTCCCAATAAACAAGCCTCACATGTCTCATATGATTCCAAATCAAATGGGTATAGTAATCCATCCTTATGGAGTCTAGATACACGTTTCTCATTTATATGGCCTAAACGACAGTGCCATAAATAAGCAAGATTTAAATCATTTATTTTAATATGCTTGGTATTAATGTTGTAGACAGGATTGCTTAGATCAAGGACATAAAGTCCATTAAATAATCGCGCACTAAAATAGTGAATATTATTTAAATAAAAGGAACAACAATTGTTCTTTATTGAAATAATAAAACCATCCTTGTCCAAACAAGAAATAAAAATAATGTTTCTGCTCATAGCAGGCACAAAATAGCAATTATTTAATTCTAAAACTAATCCTGAAGGCAGAGATAGCTCGCACACGCCTATGGCCAACGCAACAACCTTTGCTCCATTCCCAACGCGCAGATCTACCTCTCCTTTAGCCAATCTTCTACTTCTCTTTAGATCCTGCATATTTCGACAAATATGATATCCACATCCAGTATCTAATACCCATGATGTAGATACAGTTAAATTGACATCTACAACAAAAATACCTGGTGGTGGTGGAATCACAATTCCAAGCCTCTTGTCCTCCAGATATTTTGGGCAGTTCCTCCTCCAGTGTCCAGGCTGACTGCAGAAGTGACACTCACCTTTAGTCACACCTTTGGCAATGCCACCAACAGGCTTAAGGGCAGGTTCCTTGGACTTGGAAACTGACTTGCCTTTGCCCTTGGAGGAAGAGGCAAACATTTTGCCCTTTCTTTTCTGTACCATCATAATGGCCTTGCCCTTGCCCTTACCCTTGTCGATGCCCTGTTCAGCCGTCCTCAACATATTGAGTAAATCTGGCAGTGGTTTCACGATCTCGTTCATGTTATAGTTCATAATGAACTGTCCATAACTCTCGGGCAACGATTGCAACACGAGATCGGTTGCCAACTCTTGGCCGACCGGGAACCCTAGTCGGGCGAGATTCTCCAAGTATCCGATCATTCGGAGTACATGGGGTCCCACCGGGTTCCCTTCTGCCAGATGACACTTGAACAATGCCTTAGAAACCTCATACCTCTCTACCCTAGCCTGCTCTTGGAAGAGCTGCTTCAGATGCTCGATCATATCGACAACATTCATGTTTTCGTGTTGCTTCTGAAGCTCAGAAGTAATGGTGCATAGCATAAGGCAGGCCGCATCATTAGCGTCATTAACACGCTTTTGATACGCCTTTAGGGCAGCAGGTGTTTGGTTCTCTGGACCTTCTGGAACATGCTCCTCTATTGCGTACATTTTCTTCTCTTGCTTGAGAACAATTCTCAAGTTTCTGTACCAATCAAGAAAGTTGGTTCCAGAGAGCTTGTCCTTCTCAAGGACAGATCGTAGGGAATGTTGTGAACTCGATGAGTTGTTTGCCATTTGGAATTCTACAAAAAGGAAAATACGCAAGTTTTAGTATTTGTGAATTTTTGACTATATTCAATAATGGCTAGTTTATCAAATATAGCTCCCACTATTTTTCTACGGATTAATAACCCTCAAGATATTAATGCGAAAAATATCCTTATAATTTCTAGTGGGCCAAGATCCATCTTTCATCTCCTTATGAGCTTGCTTTGGCAAGTCACCCATAATTTGACTACTTTAGGTAGGAACAATTCCAATTGCATCCCATTTGCAACTCTTGGTTCAATTGGGCAAATAACTCCTTATTTATCCATCCATATGGATAATCCCAATTGATTGCCTCTAGGTTTCTTAATCAAATTAATAGCCTAGTTGTGTTCAACCTCTTAACTAAACAATTGCACATTGTTACGTGCCATCGTATTCCATCATTATGAACCAAGTCTCCATGCTTTGGCACGCACGAGCTTGATAAATAATGATGATAATGAGTGTTTAAATAACGAGAAGGCAAGAACACAATATTTGAATTTTGAGGGATTTTAAATTCAATTTTAATTGTTTTGTTGATCAGTATCAACTAATCTATCTATTTGAGTTTGGGCACAACTCCAAATAATAGATCCGGGTTGTCTAATTATCTTATTATCCTAATTGCATGCATCATTCATGCACCAACCACACAATAATAAGACAATAAAATAAAAAACCACAAGACAGAAATTAAACGTGATGTGGATATGACATTTTCTAGACTAAGATAATTCCAAGCCAATGGAATTATCTATGAACCCTAAAACAAACACATCTACACGCGTCTTGATCTTTTGGTCCATCCTTCATAGTCATGTGGAATGCTCCATGCTCCATGCTCCATCTTTTGTGGCTTCTTTGGCTTTGGGCTTCTTTTCTTCAATCTTGGCTAACAATCTACTTTATCTAGCACTAGCTAACTTCTATACTAAATAAAATAAATCTCACAAGTTGAGAAAAAAATGGCGCGCAGGCCATAAAACCCTAATTAATTATTACAATTAATTGATCAGCTCGCAGGCCGTAAAACCAAAACACAAAATTAAACATCCACATCAAACCACATCCTAAGGCCATATCCAATCACCATGCGATTTGCACATAAACAGTTAAAATCCAATTTTAGCGCGCTTTGTCAATTTTAATTGATTTTAGGATTTCTAGGGTTAAAACGGTCCATGGGCCCAACAATCAAATTGCCCGGGCCCAATAAGGTGAACCACAAGGCCCTAGGGCCGGCCCGGCCCAAAACCCACAAGCCTAGGCCGCGGGTTAGGGCCGCCCGGCCCCTAGGGCGGCCAATCTTGGGCGGCAAACAAGGGGGGCGGTCCCTAGGGGGGCCGAACCTCCTTGAGGGAGTTGTTTCCAAAACAACTCCCTTGCTTGGTGCCCAAGTTTGGTTGTTTCCTTGTTTTGGGAGAACTCCTTCTTCCCCAAGGATGCCCAAACCCTAGATCTAAGATCCTAAAATTTCTCAAACTCACCAATTCATGCATCCAATGCAAAAATTAGATATTGTTATGATTAATTATTGATAAATTGCATCCCATGCTTGATTTGTCTTGTTTTACGCGATAAGCAATCAAATTAAGGTCTAAAACAACTAAAACGTAACACATAAACCACGTTTATGCTCTACGACCTGTGGCTTTGATACCACTGTAGGGTATTGAATCATGGATGCGCAACGGAAACACAAACAATCATAAGACCATGCAAAACCCTCCAAGGATCACAAGTCAAGAGACATAACGATGGTAAGAGAAGAAATCAACAACACACCTTAGGGTTCTCCTTTGATGACTTCAAACGCGAATTGTGTCACGTTCTCTATGGTTGATCCACGCCTAGAGTTGATCCTAGAATCTCCCAACTCCTTGGTGCTAGCCCGGAAGAGGAAGAGGAAGAAGAATCACGCAAAACGAGACCCAAAGGAGGGTCTCGGCCTCTTTGTGGCCGACGGGATGGGGCGGCGAGCTCCTAGCTTGCTTGCTCCTTTTCTCTCCTTTTGTTCTCTCCCACTCTTGTTATGTACAATAATGAGCATAAGTTATATGGGAAGGAAGGAAGGAGGGTCCTTTATATAGTCCAACAACTCCTTGTCAACTACCTAAAGGACTTATTTTAGTCCTACTAGAATTCAATTTAGTCCCTTCCTTGCAAATTAGTCCCTACTAAGTTTGCAAGGTATTGCAAAGTGATCCTTCTAATTAATTAATCCAATTAATTAATTCCCAAATCTAGTTCAACTCTATATAGCGTGTGACCCCATAGGTTTTATCTAGTTGGTAGCAACTATTTGCTAATATGGAGCGGCCTCTAGCAAAACATCCATTCTAGCCAACTAATAGAATAGTCATCTTGACAACCTTTGTACAAGTAATTGTCTCATCCCTTTGTCTCTATATCCGGATTGGACACGAGACATACAAGTCACACTCGTATATCCAATCCACAGTTTCTCGATCCATGGGAATAGCCTTATTCGTGCAAATAACATCAATATCCCATATTGATTTATTTGAGTCTGGCCAGACATTCTATGAGCACTATCCCTCGAGTGGCCTAGGATATTTGCTCCCGTTATGTGGGAGGGACAAATTCTATCTACGTCCACTACAACTTCTAAGATTGCTTCTTATTGTATCCAGTACACGCCTTTATAGCTACCCAGTTACGGTGTAGCGTTTAACGCTACCAAAATCACAATAATCCACAACTAGAATATCTAGTGACTTCAAGTCTAAGGATGACAATACCATTGCACCGCGAGAAGCGCGTGACTCAACATAACATGTATGTAGCCTTCTCGGATATGGGTCAATTCAGTGCAACATTCCCTAATGCACACCTATGTGTTGGATCATGATATCTCCATATCAATCCAACTCCATACTAGTCTATAGATGATTGTCCCATTAATCATTATACTGGACTAGGGATATTTAAGATAAACAACACAATTGTAAATCTAAGGACTTCATTATATTAAATATCCAATAAATAATAAATGAATTTCCAGCCACAAATAATTCATACTAAACTAGATTGCCTCTAGGATATCTATTCCAACAGGTGTAGCTGTGACGGCCATCGACTCTTTCATTTTTACTTTGGGGCCAAACTTGAATACTTTTCGGGTATCAGTTCTATTTCCATCCCTACGAGAGTCATGCAAAGGAGGCCCATGACTTCCATTTGCTGCAATTCTTAATTCGATGTCGTGGGCGCGTGTGGCTAACTCTTCGAAGGTCTTCAATTTGATCCCTTGGAGGATATAGCGCAAGCCCCAGTGCATGCCTTGAATGCACATCTCGATCGCAGAACTTTTGCATAGACGATCCTTACAGTTGAGACTTAAGTTTCTCCATCTATTTATATAATCAACAACGGTTTCGTCCTTCCATTGACGGGAGCATGTGAGTTCCATCATTCTAACGGTCCTGCGAGTGCTGTAAAATCGGTTCAAAAACTCTTGCTCCATTTGTTCTGAGCTATCAATCGATCTTATCTCGATGTCACAGTACCAGTTGAAACCTTTTAGACTTCGGACGAACTGCTTGACAAGGAGATCCCCATCAGTTCCAGAATTATTACACGTCTCGACGAAGTGTGCAATATGTTGTTTCGGGTTCCCAACTCCTTTGAATAGCTGAAATTTGGGTGGTTGGTACCCGTTTGGCATCCGTAGGTCTTCAATCCTCTTAGTGTATGGCTTGTTATATGTCGCCGAGGATTTCGAACCTTCCTCGTATCAGGATTTCACGGCCTCCAAGATGTATTCTTTTAGCTGATCAACAGGGATCGAGCCTTCAGATGATGATTTCACGTGTTGGCGAGTATCATTATTTGTATAAGAAATCTCGACAACCTCTTTCTGCCTTGCTCGACGCTCATGAGGGTCGGTAGTGCGATTAGCCTCCCTTGGGTTTTCAAGCTTGCTTAATATGGCTGCAAACTGGGTATCCCGGTTCCTCATGGCCGTAAATAATTCCTCAACCGTCCGTGTCAATCCTATGACTTGTTCTTCGAGAGAAACAATGCTCGTAGTCATCGCCGGTATGGTCCCTGCTTCGAAAGAAATTGCCTCATCATGTTCCATAGGTGCTTTTTGTGGATTCCGGAAGGCAGAAGTTGATTCAGAAATCTCTTCATGACTTCCTTCAGCATCAGGGAGCGTACGCCCATGTCCTGTCCCCGGCAAGAAGCCTTCTTCTCGCATTGATAGATCATGAACATTGCGACCGTCAAGTGGCCCCTTTAAGAGTCCTTCGGTCGTCTTTGACTCTGGGCCGAGTCTGGAGCATTCTGCACCCGTCGATCTATCTTTGCTTCGTGTGACACGATCAGTGAGCTGTTCACTAGGACTTGTGGAGGATTTGTCCAGGCCTGCAGACTTGGAGCCTCCCATCTTGATAGGAATCTTCAGGATTTTTCTCTCGAAGTCATCTTTGGGGTTTGTGTTTTTGGTGAAAAGAGATGAGAGACAGAGATGTCCCATTGGGCGTGCCATAATTTGTACACACAAATTTTGCGCTTAAGCGGGTAAACACAGAAATTTGGCGACAAATGTCATTTTATTATTTATAAGCAGGATACAAATCTCTGAAACGTATTTCTTTAGAAGAAACACTACTCCTCTGATTCTTCTCGGAAATTTGAACTTAATGGGATGATTTTGGACGGCTGGATCTTCCACGTCCTTGATTGGTTTTGACCGGCACAAGCAGTTATGGTCTTTTTGTTTGACTTTGACTTGTTCTTCGCGGGTTCACCGTACTTCAATGTTCTTTGAAGATTTGATTTTCTTAGGGTGGATGGCTTGATCTTCAGGATTGCTCCGTATTTGAAGATTCGACTATCGTTGTGGCTTATTCGTCAGGGCTTCGCCGTCTTTTGGGATTTTCTTCCTTCAAAGTCTTTCCGCCTTCGAGGATCTGGCTCCTTTGGGGGCTTTTCCTTTCAGAACTTTGCTAGTTTTTTTTTTTTTTTTTTTTTTTTTTTTTTTCCGCTTTGAGCTTGGGAGAAGTAGTAGGAAAGTTGTAAGGAAGAATGGAGAGAATGTGTCTTAGGTATAGAAAGGTGTGATTTTTCTTATGAACTTCCTCCTCTATTTATAGGGAGATAGAGGGGTCGTTTGTGCAGTTTCGTAATAAATTGGGGTACCCTATACAATTTTGTAAAGTCTAAGGGAGCTTGATGTACTTATAGGAAAGTGTATTTTGGTTCTTTTCCTAACAATAAATATACAATTACATTTGCGATAATCTTACACTTAAGACGCTCTTCCAATGTAACCTCCATTTTAATCGGAGTTGATGTTTGCGACCGAGCTGGTCACTCTTGAGCTGCAATATGACACGTGGCGTCATGCGATTTGCCAGTCAGCAGTGTCTGATACTGAATTTTTCTTGTCATGCTTCTTCATTTGATCATTTAATTAGGACATTGTTTAGTCCATAATTATTTTGATTTGACGAATTTTCGGTGTCTACCAGATTAAAAGTTTTCTTTGACTTTCATTTATATTTTTTTTCAAAAATTCATTTTAATATTTTAAATTTGATGTCAACTTGAATTTGATGATTATAAGAATCTTTATCAATGTTAATATTCATCAGAACCTGTAGCATTTTCATTAAAACCAAAATGGAATCAAATTACAACCAAACCTCAGATACAACTGAGGATTCAAGAGCAGCTTTTGCATTACAATGATCAATGAAGTTATTCTCTCTAAGAACAAAAGAAAAACAACAATAAACAAATAAAGATGACATCCTCTGATACGGGTCAGACGTATCTTCCTCAACCATATTATTTAATTACTTATTTAATTGTTACTTAGTATTACTTATTAGCTTGTTTATTTATTTAATTAGTTTATTTAATTACTTAGTAGGATGGGCCGAGCCCGTTAGGTCCAACTGTCTAGGGTTAGGTTTGTTTCGTCTATTTAAACACTTGTACTCTTCAGTTTATTTTCATCGAATGAATTGATTAGAAAAGAAATCTTTGTTCGATCATCAGTAGTTGTTAGGAAAAGCGCCGTAGGCTAAAAGCTACGTGGTCAAGTTTTGTCGATTTTCACAAAATCGTCAACCCCGTTACCTTTCCGGTAACAAATTGGTGCTTTCATTGTTTTCACCATCCAGCTGGTGAATCATGACGAACATCGAAAGATTTCATCATTCTCGAAGATCCTGAAGACCTTGAAGACTCTGCAAGCAAGTGAATACAACAATGAATTATCTCACCATGGCAGAGCTGGTACACCTTCAAGCGAGTGGGTATCTTACCATGACAGAGCTGGACGACATCAAAACTAGTGGGGGACAACTCCGAGCGGTGACCGCTGCGGAGTTGTATCGCATCCAGGTCATGCTAATGGAGATTCAACAACTGCCGCCGCCGTTTCCGCCAACCAAGCAAGCACAAGAGCAGCAGCTGAAGCAACAAGCGTCGCCACTGCCGCCATCTTCCCCAGATCCGGCGATTTCGGACCACCCGGAGCCCCAACCCGAAGTCGCGTCCGACGAAGAACATCCGCAGGAAACAGAGCAGAAGCTCTCCGGTCCCGATTTCTTAGCCTCCAATCGGAGTCCAACCGGACGTATCCCAGGCCTTAGCAACCCTCTATGGACGGCCAAACCACCGCGGTCCATGCCGGACTTTCAGTCCGTCGACCCCCCGGTGATTCAGTAACCACCCATACCGCCAGCATCTTCCGGCGTCCTAGAAGACCCAGTCGCACGCGTTTCCGGAGCGTCCAGCAAAGCCAAGGCCGGCTTCACTGATCGCGGTCGCCCACCAGAACACTGCCTACCGCCGGCGACCGAGGAGAAGCGCCGCAGATCGATCCCGTCGCCACCAACGCCGGTCAGGCCGCCTCCAGAGCCATCCGCCGACCTCCGTCCTCCCACCAACGGCCTCCGCCTCCGTGCGATGCGCCAACCACCCGATGTGGTCTTCTACGCCGACGATACCCTGCGTCCATGGCCTCCCCCATTGTCAGCTAGGGCTGAGATTTCACCAATGGGCCATCAATCTTCTTTGGGCCTTAGTTTTCATTTGGGCTCAGTTCTACTTATGGGTCTAAAATCCCACCTGGGCCTAATTAAGTTCTGGTATGGGTCAGTTGCATCCATTGGACTTACTATCAAGCATTTATTTGGGCATGGTGTTGATTTTGGACTACAGTGTGAGGTTCGCCAATTCGTTCGTCGTTAGTTCGATCCGGGCAAATTTTTTAATGGGTGTGGACGATTTTTCACATCCACCTTGAGGACAAGGTGATTTTCAACCACGGGGGAGTTGATACGGGTCAGACGTATCTTCCTCAACCGTATTATTTACTTACTTATTTAATTGTTACTTAGTATTACTTATTAGCCTGTTTATTTATTTAATTAGTTTATTTAATTACTTAGCAGGATGGGCCGAGCCCGTTAGGTCCAACTGTCTAGGGTTAGGTTTGTTTCGTCTATTTATACACTTGTACTCTTCAGTTTATTTTCATCGAATGAATTGATTAGAAAAGAAATCTTTGTTCGATCATCAGTAGTTGTTAGGAAAAGCGCCGTAGGCTAAAAGCTACGTGGTCAAGTTTTGTCGATTTTCGCAAAATCGTCAACCCCGTTACCTTTCCGGTAACATCCTCCTAGAATCTTCAAAAATGCTTGCAACAGAGGAAGGAGGGATGCAGATTTTAGATGATAAACATTGAATCAGAGCCTTGCATTCTGAAAAAATTGAGATCTTTTGGAACTTCTTAACTGCAGATATAATGAGGGTTTCTCTAATGGCTCCAGCTTCAAGAATAATGGGACACACTTTTTCTCTTAATGGTTTCAAAAATTTACCAAAAACCTTGTGATTTTTGTCTTTGAAGATGGCTGCAACACTACCACAGTTTGCTTTAGAGTTCACTGCTCCATCAGTGAATATGGTGACACCTTCAAAAAGAGGTAATGGAGTTGGTAAGTTTGGGAATTTGCTCACAGCAGCCATTAAATTAAAGTAATGATATTCATAGAATTTTGCAGTGGCTTTAGATACAATGAGATATGCTATCCATTTAATATTACTTTTAGATATGATCATTTCTTGCTAGCCATAATTCCCAGCAGATCGACACAAATAAGCCAAGAACCACCATTTTCATGTCAAAAGCTTCAGCCTCTTCATTGATCTTATCCCACCAATCCAATAATGATAAGTTATTATGAAATTTCAAATATTTTAATGCCCAATCTGTTTGCATTTATCATATTGACATATTCCTGTATGGACACTATTTTTTAATAATTTGTCAAGATTAATTATTTTTTATTTATGTCCAGGGACAATAGATCGGTGTTTAAATCCAATCTACATGGGATTTGTATTTCATGTTCGGATGCAAATTAATATTAATTATTTCCACTCTTTTTTTTTAGCAAATAAGACTTCCATTTATATTATTTTTTGGATAAGATTTTTTGTTTCTCGAAAAAATTATTATAATATATATTATTAATGATATAAATTTGAAGCGTCCAATTTTTTTATACTCATTTGGACCCTACTTCAGCAGCTTGTATGTAGTCAATTATTTTCATATGTTTTCTCAAAAAAAAAATATATTTTCATATGAGTGTTAGCATGCATATTTCTGCTACATATACTATCTGAGTTTTTTTTGCCCCGTTTTGCATTTGAATTTTTTTTCTTGGGGTTTTATGAGTTTATTATGTTGATCAGTTTTCTTATGCATTTGAAGTCTAACTAATTGAGAAAAATCTCATAAATGGAATTGTCCAAGACCTGCTGTGATTGTGTCACACCAAAATAATACCACCATTGACGATGTTATACACACAAAATATTAACATTACTCGAAAACATACAACATTATTATAAAAGAATCATATACCCTACAAAACATATAGACGGAAAATAACATCGACGATGAAAGTACATACCGTTTTGTTGGACTGTATACCACAGATGCATGTTCATTATACACATATGTCCCTATACCTTGAAAGAAACGCAATCACTAGGCTAGGGTGTATAAACTCAACAAAAACTTTCTTCGATACAATAGTTTGATGGCAAAAGCTTTCAAAGATATGTAATGATATTACACAATGAATTTAGAAATCTCATAGATAAGGTATATAAACGAAGTTTGAAATTTACCTATATGGGGACGATGCCTCATGGTTTCAGTAGTGACTCATGCGCGTACATGTATTCATTCGACTGCTGCTCTTAGTACTACACAGTATACGATTTTAATAAATCAGGTGGAAGACGAGACTAATGCCATACCATTTTTAAAAAACACACCGCATCCACGGTCGTGCCTTTTCTCCTGTAACTTTCTCTTGCGCGCCAAACTAGCTAGCTTAGAAAGATCTCTTTGTTCTTGCATTTCATTTATCACTTCTAGAGAAGAGGAGAGAGTAGAGAATGAGATTTAATGGTGCGATTAATTTAGTATAGTTTGGCAGCAATCAATGGACAGAGTCATTTGACAGCAATCAATGGACAGAGTCAAATTGATTATTTTGTACACATATCAGACCATTTTTTACTACATATAATTTTGGAATGTTGCGCCATTTTTTGAATTTTAACTTCGTCGCCATTTTGAAATTTCAACTTCATTAGTTTTTAAGTTTCAACTTTGGCGTCATTTTTAAATTTCAACTTCATATTAACTTCAACAATATTTAAACTGTAATGTTACGTGGCAATCTCTCAAAGAAACTCATTCTCAAATAGTATATAGTATAAATGTGTGGTTGAGATGAGGAGATTGAGACAAAAAACACTTCATCTCAATCACTCATTCAGTAATCTATCTAATAATCTATGTTTGCCAAACTAAGCCATTAACCCAGTTTCAAAGAGTTCGAATGTTAATGTCATCACAAATTGCTTCTCCCCCAAGGAAAAGAGATGCAATCCTAGCTATTCTTATTCTTTGGATTGCTAGAAAAAATAAGGTTATTTGGAGAAATACTAGACTAGATGTCTACACTCTTAGAACTGGTACTATTTTGGCTAAACAAAACTTTAAAAGAGCAGCTTGACTGAAGCCAGGTTATGCAGAGTATGATTACTCAAAAAATTCTTCTTCTCTTAGGTTTTCTAAAGAATTTTGGAAGATCGTTCACATTACAATCACGCGCCCATAGGGGGATAGTTCCTACCCAAATCTTTGTTTCTACTATCGTCAAACTGAATGCTGCAAAGCAGTGAGCTAAATTATTCGCCGATCTAGGACGCCATACAACTTTTGTTGCTTCGAAACGTCAAAGTATGGCTCTGCAATCTTCCATTATTGCTCCGAAATAAGTCCGGTCCTCTGTTTTGAAGTTTGTATCACGCCGATATGGAATAATAAATTGTAGGTCTACCTCAAGCTCCACCGGTTGAAGTCCCATTCTCCAAGCTAGTAAGAACCCTTCTCGTGTTGCAATCCCCTTTGCAAGCTTTGGGTCTGATCCACCGGGGAGTTTTGTCTCCATTGCTGCCATTATGTGGCCCGAATGTTCACATATCACAATCCCAATTGCATCATTCTCTTCGCTTTCCTTCCAAGCACCGTCACAACTTACTTTGCACCAGCCCTCGCTCGACAAGCACCAAGTCGTTGTACCCTCCGGGATCCATGTTGAGGAGTCCTGGATGTGTGGTTGTTGGCCCATAACAAGCCGATATTCTGAAAATAGTGAGTTGATGAAGTTCTCTGTAACTGCCATAATTGTAATTTTGCCCTCAAAGACCCTGTAGTTTCTACTCGTCTAACATCCAAATAGTCAACATGAACTTTGCACGATCATTATACGAAAGATTATCAACATTCTCGCGAATCCATTCCGTGATACCCATGTCGTCCTGACTCTGTGGTGCCTCCCCAAGGACTTCATTCCAAACTCTTCTCATTGGTTTGTAACGGAAAAACAAATGATCCTCTGTTTCGTTCTCCTTCGCACACCACGAGCACAGTGGCGCCATATCAATGCCAGACTAGTTAGGTTAACCCGGGTTGGAAGAATCTCGTGGAAAGATCTCCACATCGTGAAAACTGATTTACTTTGAACTTTGGTCCTCCACAATTTTTTCAAGAAGCCCGCCAGTGTGGGTAGTATTGGTGCTGCTAGCACTTGATGAGCTGTTTTGCTTCAATTCATTCGGGACGAGATACCCCGCCTGAACCGTATATCAGCCCAACTTGTAAAAAAAACAGGACCAAGAGTCCCCTTGGACCGTGACCGGAAGAGTGATTTGTTTCACTAATTTAATATTAGCTACATTGAGAACCGTCTCCAACCTTCCGTTATCCACCGATTTGAATGTTGATCAATAAGGTCAGATACCCGTAACAACTGGTTATGAGGAGGAGAGCTAACTTTGAAACTCGTCGGTATAGGAACCCAATGATCATTGACCATGTGGATAGTTGTTTCATCCCCCACTTTGCTAAACACTCCCTATTCAAGTATCTTCCTACCCTCCATAATCCCTCTCCAAATCTGGGATGGGTTAGAACCGATTGTAGCATCAAGAAAATCAACTCTGAGAAATACTTGGCCTTCAGGAGCCATGCCATGAGGGAGTTGGGGTTTGTTAAGATTCGCCAACCTTACTTGGCTAGTAACTTCAAGTTAAAGGATTGTACATCACGGAAACCCATGTTGCCATTATACTTAGCCTTCTTCATACCCTCCCATGCAACCCAAAAAATGCCTCAACCGTCTTCCTTTCTATTCCACCAAAAGTTCTGAACCCTAGCTTCAATACTTTCCCAAAGAGAGACATGCAAAAGAAGACACGACATGGCATATTTAGGAATTGCCTGAATCACATCCTTACTAGGATTTCTTTACCCACAATAGAAAAGAATTTCTCCTTAAAGCCATTGAGGATGGAGCTGATTCTCTCCAAAATGCTCGAGAAAGTCGCCGCTTTGGATCTTCCAACTTTAGAGGGTAGACCTAGATACTTCTCCAAGATAGGCACAAGTAGGACCCTCGCCACCTTGCACAGGTAATTCTGATCCGTGACGGAAATGTTTTTGGAGAACATCGCAGAAGACTTCAAAAGATTGATCATTTCACCCGACGCTTTTTCGTAAACTTTCAGGATCAGAAGCAATGACCGAATTTTCGCTTCGTCCGCTTTGGTGAAAATGATGTTGTCATCTGCAAATAGGAGGTGGGAGAGAGACAGACCCGATCTAGAAGCGTTCATGAGGGTTATTAGCTTGGACCTAATGTTGGAGTAGATGCCCTGGAGGCAATCTTTATTTAGTATTAACATTGTTTTGGATAGAATATTCATTTATTATTTATGAAGATATTTAATATGATGAAGTCCTTAGATTGCAATTGTTGTTTATCTTAAATATCCCTAGTCCATTATATTGATTAATAGGACAATCACTATACACTAGTATGTGGGTAGATTGATATGGAGATATAAAGCCTAACGCATGGGTATGCATTAGGAGTAATGGCATACTGGATTGACCCACAACGAGAAGGCTACACTAGATTATGTCAATGTCACAAGTGCTTCTCGTAGTGATATGATGTTGTAATCCTTAGACTTGAAGTCACTAGATACTTGAGTTGTGAAATATCATGTTTTATTAGGACAATCACTATAGACTAGTATGTGGGTAGATTGATATGGAGATATCATGCCTAACACATGGGTATGCATTAGGAGTAATGGCATACTGGATTGACCCACAACGAGAAGGCTACACTAGATTATGTCAATGTCACAAGTGCTTCTCATAGTGATATGATGTTGTAATCCTTAGACTAATCATTGTATGGACATGATTAGTATTGGGCCAAGTTTGTAGTTAATAAGGAGTTATTAACTATAAAAGGGCAACCCTAGCATATTATTTCTCATAAGTTGTCACTAGAGAAATAAGAGAGTAAGGAGAGAGAGCCCCAAAGGAGCGCCCCCTCCCTTGTCGTCGACCTCACCCGGCCCGGTGTGCTCCGTTTTGCGTATTCCTTCTACCTCCTTCTTCGACGTAGCTAGCACTAGATGTGAATAGGATTCCAGCTTGCAATCCTAGGTGTGGATACTTGTAGAGACGTGGACATCATTCTACGTTGTGATCACATGAACAAACAAGGTGCAAAATTGTTTATCCCTTATCACGTTATGAATGCTCGCTTGCGATCCATGGAGGGATTTGATCAGGAATTTTATTATTATTTCGCTGCGTTACCTGCATCAAAACCCTACAGTGGTATTAGAGCCACATGTCATAGCGCCTAACATGATTTATGTGTTACCGTTTAATTAGTTTTACACCGTATCGTAATATTTTGCGAAAAAACTTATATTGGCATAATGATGCAAAGTAAATATGATTCAATAGGGAATGACCCAATTTTACATATCGTATAAAGTTTGGCGAAAATTCGTTCACATATGACGTGATTTTTGGTGATTTTTTTTGGAAAGAGTTTTGGTGATTTAAAAAGTTAGGGTTTGGGCACAATTGGGAAGAAGGTGTTTTAACCTACAATTGGAAATCATTCCACAAGAAAAGGGCAATTTTTTTGGAATTATCCCTATAGGGGTTCGACCCTAGCCGTCCGCCCCTTTCATGTGCGCTAACCAAGCTGGCAGCCTAGCCGAGTTCTGGCAGCCGACTTGTTCGACCGGCCAGGCTGGTCCGATTGGCTAGGGCTATCCCGGCGGGTCCTTGGGGTTCGGCCAAGTGGATTGGCGCGACCACTTGGACCGCTTTGACCCTAGAAAATCTCAAATTTCAATTAAAATTGACCATGCGCGCTAAAATTAAATTTAACTATATTATGTGATTTACGCATGGTGGATGGATATGGCCTAGGTTGTGGATGTTTAGGGCTAGTTTGGGAATGCTGTGGCGGTGCTAGAAAGCTGCTGCGTGAAAACACTGTGGAAAGCTGCTGTGAATTCTTGACAAAATGTTGTTTGGTAAATATTACGTAAAAGCTGCTGTGAAATATTGATATAGTAATTTTGTGTTTGGTAAAATCAACTGTGAAGTTGCTGCGAGAGGGTAAAATGGCAAAAATATATAACACGTGTCATTTTTGTAAATATAACTCTTGATATTTTAAAAAATTGTAGGGTTAAAATTGGTTGTAGATAAATTAATCAAAAGCACTTTCTGAAAAGCATCTCCCTCCTTGCTTCCTGAAAATTGCTGTGGGACAGCAGAAACTGTCTGGAAAAGCAGAAATTTTAT
Source organism: Linanthus parryae (assembly GCA_023055425.1). Lineage (NCBI taxonomy): Eukaryota > Viridiplantae > Streptophyta > Magnoliopsida > Ericales > Polemoniaceae > Linanthus > Linanthus parryae. The sequence continues at coordinate 1,593,976 of JALGPY010000013.1, read as the reverse complement.
TTTTACCAAACACACTAAAACTGCTTCTGCTGTCGGAAAGTAGTTGTGCTGGCAGCAGAAGCATTCCCAAACTCAACCTTAGTTTTGTGGTTTGTGTTTGATTTTGGTTTATTGTAATTAATGTAATTAATTAATTTACGGCATGCGTGTCGTCTTCTCCCTCGCCTGTGAGGTCTTTCTATTTAGTATAGATGCTAGCTAGTATAGATAGATAGATTATAGACAAATCATGGAGAAGATCAAAGACTAAAGAAACCACTAGACAATGAAGACCCACAAGCTAGGATGTGTGGACTAAAGATGGAGGCACATGTAGATGAGCTTGTCAATTTAGGGCTTATGGATATTCTCATTATCTTGGGAATATCTTAGTCTTAGGGGTCATATCCATACCACGTTTTTATTTGTTTATTAATTTATTGTCTTGTTATTTATTTTTGGTGTATGGTTGATGCATGCAAAACGTAACAAGATAATAATAAACAAGTTGGATCTTTTATTTGGGATTGCCCAATCCAAATAAGTAGATAAGTTGATGGGATCAACAAAACAATTTAAAATTGACAAGGAAATCCATCAAACGATAAATATTACGTTTTGCATTATTTTACTTAACACCGTCATGATCTGGGTCTAATGAGTTCGGGCTTGCCAAAGCAAGGCGACTTAATTCATCATGGTGTGACTGTTGAAGTAAGAGATTGAACGCAACTGGGTTGTTTCGAATGGATTAAAAACTTAGAGGCAAGACAATTGCGATTATCTATGAGATAGATAGATAACGAGTTATTTGCCCAACTGAACCAAGGGTTGCACATCATGCAATTAGATGTAGTTCCTACCTAAATAACTGATTTTTGGGTGACTTGCCAAAGCAGGCTAAAAATGGAAGTGAAATGTGGATCTTGGCCCACTAGAAAGTATACGATATTTTCCGCATTAATGGTAAGGGCTATTAATCCGGGAAAAATAGTGGGAGCTATATTTAATAATCTAGCCATTGTTAAATGTAGTTAATTTTTCACAAATATTAAAATTACATATTTCTCATTTTGTAGAATTCCAATGGCAAACAATCAACAAACATCGACACCATCCATGCGTTCTGTCCTTGAGAAGGACAAGTTGTCTGGAACCAATTTTCTAGACTCGTACAGAAACTTAATAATTGTTCTCAAGCAAGAAAAAAAGTTATACATCTTAGATAATCATGTTCCAGAGCCAACACCTGGTACCTACCGTAAGGGCACATCAGAAAAATGTTGATGACAATAATGATGTGACTTGTCTCATTCTTTGCACCATGAACTCTGAGCTTCATTAGCAAAATGAGAACATGGAGGCATACAATATGATCGTACATTTGAGGAAGCTCTTTCAGGAGCATGCAAGGCATGAGCGGCATGAAGTATCTAAATCACCGTTCAAGTGCAGTCTCACAGAGGGGAACCCAGTCGAGCCTCATGTACTCTGTATGATCGGATACATGGAGAATCTCGAAAGGTTAGGTTTCCTGTTCGGCTAAGAGTTGGCCACTGATCTCATCCTGCAATCGTTGCCGGATAGTTACAGTCAGTTCAACATGAACAATAACATGAATGAGGTCAACAAAACTCTGTCAGATCTGCTCAATATGTTAAGGACCGCTGAACAGAGTATTAAGAAAGGAAAATAAAGGTCATAATGATGGTCAATAAAGGTAAGAGCAAGCGAGTTGCTTCTACATGCAAAGGAAAGAGCAAGCAAGTTGCAAAATCAAAGTAAGTTTCCTTAAAGCCTGCTAGTGGCGTGTCCAAAGGCGCGTGTCACTATTGTAGTCAGACAGGTCACTGGAAGAGGAACTGCCCAAAGTATCTGGAAGATAAAAAGGCTTGTAATAGTGATTCCAACCACCACCAGGTAATTTTGTTATAGATGTCAATTTGTCTATTTCTTCATCTTGTGTATTGGATACTGGATGTGGATCTCACATTTGTCGAAATGTGCAGGATTTAAAGAAAAGTAGACGATTGGCTAAAGGGGAAAAAGACTTGCGCGTAGGGAATGGATCAAGAGTTGCTGCATTAGCCATTGACGTTTATGAGTTATCTTTACCTTTAGGACTTATTTTAGAATTAGACAATTGTTATTATGTGAATGCTATGAGCAGAAACATTATTTCTATTTCTTGTTTGGACGAGAAAGGTTTTTCTATTAGAATAAAGGACAAGTGTTGCTCCATTTATTTTGATAGTATGCACTATTGTATTGCGCTTTTGTCTAATGGATTGTATGTCCTTGATCGAAATAATTCCATCTATAACATAAATATCAAGAGGATTAAAACTAACAATTTAAATCCTACTTAGCTATGGCACTGTCGTTTTGGCCACATAAATGAGAAACGCATTTCTAGACTCCATATGGATGGATTTCTATACCGATTTGATTATGAATCATATGAGACATGTGAATCTTGTTTATTAGGAAAAATGACTAAGTCCCCTTTCAATAAGAAAGGTGAGAGGACTAGTGAGCTATTGACACTCATACATACTGACGTGTGTGGACCGTTTGCCACGCCTGCCAGAGGTGGTTATCTTTATTTCAGACATTTACTGATGACTTCACTAGATACGAATTTGTATACCTTATGAAGGCCAAATCCAAATCCTTTGAAAAGTTCAAAGAATTCAAGAATGAAGTAGAAAAGAAACTTCGAAAGAGTATTAAGGCTCTACAATCGTGGAGGAGAATACTTAAGTCAAGAGTTTGACTGTAACACCCCGTATAATTCCGAATGGTAAAATAGTAATTTGTGAGGTAAAATAAAACTTAGTTGTTGGGTAAACTATTACTATGTTTTTATAGTTAAGAAATTTGCGTGTAAGATTTTAGAAAACGTTAGATTGTTATTCGAGAATAGATACGTGAGGGTTATTTTATTTGTGACCGCGTGTGTGACCACCGCGAAAGATTGTACATGCGCCACACTTAATCACTCTAGCAACACATGCACCATCCACACCCAATTATTCCCAAAAGTCCTTATTTAATTTATTTCAAAACTTTTCCAGATTTTTCTACTTCTCCTTTCTTTGCCTTCACGGCAAAGTTCACCCAACACCGCCACTAACACCTCCTCCACCCTCCTTCAGACCACCACTACTCCCTCTATTTAAGCTCTCAATCCCCCTCCAGGCACACCCAGCAGCAACCACAACCACCCCCACCTCCATTAACGCCACCACCATAATCATCATCTTCACCACCGAACAGCACCCACGTCTCTCGGAAACCACCACCTCCATCACTTGCATATACCTTACTCTCTTCCATCTCTCTTACCCTCCATCTCTCATTCTATGTTTCTCGTGGAAGGTATAGATAGCAGCAGCAGCATGTAGTAACGCCACCAGCCACCACCGCGGTAGCCACCCCGACGGGAAACCCCGGAGCCGCCACTGTTTTCTCTTCTCTTTATCCCTATGTATTTATCTCGATCCTTCCCCATGCTTCAACCTCCGAAGCAGCATAAGAAGCCAAACCAGGAGCAGGAGCAGTTTAGCAAAAGAAGACCCCGTCGCCGCCAAACCTCCATCTTTTCCGGCGGAGATTTTGGGCCGGCCAATCCAGTGACAACAAGCCATCGTCCACCATATCCTTAGCCTCCTGAAGGCTCGACAAGGCTCCAGGAGTTCTCAGTCGAGGCCAGAACTTACCGGAGAGCCACCGTCAGCCGCCCCCACTGTGACCTCCGACGTGTCTTCGACCCGCTTCAATACTCAATCGTTTCTCGCGTTTCTTTGGATGGGTACACTCTAATTCCTCCTCTAAGTTGTTTTTAGCTGTCAAAACCATGTCTGTATCGCTTGATTTTGGTTTCGATCGATGAGGATGTGTAATGAAACGTGGGTGTATGTAGGGGGTTTATTTGCAAATTTCAAAAACTTTGGAGGGTTTCTTGTATCTTTTAATGAAAATGTTAGATAATTATTGGGGGGGGGGTGGTATTTGTGGTTTAGGGATCTATCGGTGGGTTAACTATAGTTTTCCTATCCTATTATCATTGTTAAGGATATTATATATATATATATTTATATTACTTGTCTACTAAATAGGGATTTAAAATGAATAAGTGCTTAGAAAATACATGTTTTAGTAAATGGATACCACAAATTATTTTCTTGGAAATATATATATATATATATATAAGATAAATAAAAGTGTTTGTGAGTATATATTTTCATTATATGTCGCATTTTCTTAAGCAAATAGTGAAAGAGTTACTTCTCAATCTTTTGTTAACACGTATTTAATGTTGTTTCTTTGGCCAAGTAACTCTTTATAAATAGATGACAAAGGCTATTTCTAGTAATCGTAATGTTACTTATTCGCCATGAAAAATATTTTGTAAGTATTGGTTTGATTATTTAATATCACAAGTTATTTCAAGAAAATGCTTCTTTATAAGGTCGTATTAATAAAATATAGGTCTTACTGGGCACTATTGGGGAATCGTGAGAGTGGACCGTGCGACGCAGTCGAGCGTGTGAACAGTATAAGTGCTTTATTTATTTAGAAATAATATTGTAATAATTAGAAATTGGTAATCGTCGGCGACATGTTCATAGACGAGGACGACGAACGCCCGCAGGAGCTTCTACGTGCTATTGATGTGAATTAATGTGAGTATACATGCCAAGTCTTGCGAGCCTAGATTCCTTCATGTCAATCATGATTTTTATACATGTCTCAAAGTTATATTTCTTTATGTTTTTTTACTTGGCACTTGTTGGATTATCTTGACTTATTCTTTGGAAACTCTCACTCGATAATTAATAATCCGTAATAACGTAAAGTGGAAAGAGTTGTGCGGGAAACGTCATTTGGATTATTTATGATTGGTTTGGTCACGGATGTCACGGCCACCCGACCCATTGATATTATTTAGCCTGGTTGCCATTGCCCCCGGTTCGCTCCTTGTACTCACTCCTTCTGGGCGCAAGAACCATGTTAGGGGGGTGTCGACACTTAAGGTCTTGGAAGCTTGTGATGGGATATATTGATGTTGCGATTGGATTTTCCCTGTTCAACTAAACATTAAATATGGAATTTCTGGATTGGAAGTATATTGATGAGAAAATGGATATTTGTGAACTAAATGTGAATTTCAAACTTGGATTGGATTGGAATTTTCAGATGAGAATTGAATATGGATGAAAGGATGGTTTATGGAAATTTTTGGAATTCTGTCTGGAATTTAAGAATATCTTATTACTCAATTGTCTTTTACTTCCGCTGTGTAAATGTTATCATTTACTGTTTTACTTAAGTTATCTCTATTCTGTGTGTGACATGCTTGGGTGTTGCTCACTCAGTATTTATTGCTGACTTTCAAAACTACGGTTCTTGTTTTCCTTCCCACCGCAAGACTAAGAGCTGGAGGCTATGGTTTGGATGGGAGGGAGACTCACTTAGAGTGACTTCACAAGTAGTGTTTAGCAATTGTTAGTTAATCACTGTGTAATAGTAATTAGATCTTGTATGAGACTCAGATCTTGATTTAGTTGTTAATGTTAACATACGAGTTGTGTATTGTATTGCTTTTGAGTTCCGCCGTCACTTTTAGCATCACCCTCCCGGTCTTTTCCAGCCAAATATGATTTGGGGGTTGTTGCATTGACGACTCTCTTAGAGTGTGTGGGATCTTGTCCCAACTCACTCCACCCGAAATACCATAGTGGAATTGCGTGTCCGAGAGGAGGAATCGCACATTATTGGACATGGTGCGGTCTATGATGTGTCAAAAAGATCTTCCGATATCATTGTGGGGACATGCTCTAATGACTACAGATTTTACCATTAACCGTGTTCCATCCAAATCAGTCATGAAGACACCATATGAGATATGGACTGGGAGGCGTCTCATAGTGTTGTTTATGAAGATTTGGGGTTGTGACGTCTATGTAAAGCGTTTACAAACAGACAAGGTCGGACCCAAGTCAGATAAGTGTAAGTTTGTGGGATATCCTAAGGAAACAAAAGGATATTATGTCTACAATCCAATTGAGAACAAAGTGTTTGTCGCTCGGACAGGTGTATTTCTAGAAAGAGAATTTGTCTCTAAAGAAGTCAGTGGGAGGACGAACTTGAAGAAGTTCAAGAACCAAAAAACACTGACCCTACAATGGAACATGGGCAGGAACCACAAGCAGTTGTGGAGCAACCTGCTCATGTAACACGAGAACTTCGTAGGTCGAGTAGGGTACTTTAGGAGCCAGAGAGGTATGGACTTATCGTGACAGAGACCGATGATGTACCACTCATGGATAATGAGCCTACTACCTATGGAGAGACCATGAAAGGGCCGGAATCTAAGAGCCATGAGATCCGGAATGGAATCCATGTATACCAACAAAGTGTGGACTTAGGTGGAACCACCTGAAGGGGCTTGGCCAATAGGGTGCAGGTGGGTCTTCAAGAATAAGACATACATGGATTACAATGTAGTTGACTACAAGGGCCAATTGGTGGCAGACGGATTCAGACATATTCATGGTATTGACTATGATGAAACTTTTTCTCCATTCGCGATGACAAAATCCATTCGTATCTTACTTGCTATTGCAGCTTATCACGACTATGAGATTTGGCAGATGGATGTCAAATAGCGTTTCTGTATGGAAACCTCATTGAGGATGTGTACATGGCACAACCAGAGGGTTTTGAGGATCCATAGCATGTAAATAAAGTCTGTAAGTTGCAGCAATCCATTTAGCTTCTAGGAGTTGGAATCGACATTTTGCTGACGCGATCAAAGAGTTTGGCTTCATAAAAAAGAAGATGAGCCTTATGTCTACAAGAAGGTTAGTGGGAGTTCTGGTGTGTTTCTGGTAGAAGATTGTATGCAGGTATGCAGTTACTAGATCAAATACTCTATAGCGGGGGTTGAATAGAGTATGACAACTTTTGGTAAAATTGTGGTTTTAAAATAAAATGAGAAGAACTTGAAGTGTTTCAAATATTTGAACTCTGTTTCAAGGATTTGAAACTAAAATATACTGTTTAAAAGAAACTGAGTATTTTAAAATCTTTGAAAAGCTTTTCAAAGCTTTGAACATAAACCTGTTTTGAAGTAGTTTTGAAGACAAGTAAAGAATATTAATGCAAGACAATGAACACAGTTATTTGTTACGAAGCTCGGTCCCAAGTGACCTACTCTCGGCCTGAGGGATCTAATCCCTCGAGGATTTCAACAACTTCTTATTTATCAAAAGATAAGCCGTAGATCTCAGGCCAAGAGAATTGCTTTACTCTTTTTCAGCATGTGGTTCTTCCTAACCTATCTAGTAACATCTCTAGCTAACTGATACAATAAGAATACTAGTTGTTCCTCTTGAAAAAATTAACTCTAATAGATGATTAAGTAATATAATAAAATGATATAAAAGTTATGCTCTGGATGAAGAACACTGTGAAGACAGTGAAGCAATGAAGTTTGAAGTATTTTTCAGGAATCTCGAATGGATTGAAAGGATGAATGATCTTCTTCAATGATTCTTGTCAGTCAGTGAGAGTGTATGAATCTCTCAATAAAACCCGGTACACTTGTCAATATCTCTCGATTAGTCTCTTTCTGGTCAATTTGAATTGCAGACTATATAGGAAGCTTCAACATAAATCCCTCAAAATCCTCTTGCAGATACTTGACTCTCAACAACTTTCTCCCAACGGCTAGCTGCATGATTTGATCTGATCTTCAATATACAACCCTAAGGTAAATCCATACTACTTTCCATAAGAGTATCACCAATCTGCAGGCCTTGATTGCCAATTCTGCAATCCTGCAAATAAGGAAACTTCAGCTAAACCTGCAACACAGAGTTTGCTAACAATCCCTGCAAAACAACTTAGGAAAATGAATATATCAAAGCATGTTATAACACATAATTAGTTTGTCTTTCATCATATTACATTGCATGATCAAGTGTAAGAGATTAGAGAATGAATAGGAGTAAGAACTCCCCCTTGGTTCATGTTGTGAAGTTTTCAAGGCTTTGAAACCAAATTTGAAGTTACACTGGTCTTGTATGTGGATGACATATTACTCAATGGAAACGACATTCCAACCTTGCATTCTGTTAAAGATTGCTAGGGAAGTGTTTCGCAATGAAGGACTTAGGGGATGCAGCTTATATACTTGGTATCAAGATCTATATGGATAGATCTAGGAAGCTTCTTGGCCTAAGCAAAGTACATATAAAGACAAGGTTTTGAAGCGGTTCAACATGCAATAATCGAAAAAAGGATTCTTGCCCATGTCGCATGGAGTCACCCTAACAAAGGCTGACTTTCCTTCCAATAAGATTGAGAAGGAACGCATGAGTAAGATCACATACGCGTCGGCTATTAGATCTATCATGTACGCCATGTTATGTACTAGACCAAATTTGTCATACACGTTGGGTATGGCAAGCAGATACCAGTCCAATCCGGATGAGAGTCACTGGATTGCTCTCAAGAATATCCTTAAGTACTTGAGAAGAAGTAAGGATGCAATCTTGATATTTGAAGGGAGGAAGAACTCAGTGTAACAGGTTACACTGAATCGAGCTTCCAAACCAACAAGTATGTGTTTTGCGTGAATGAAGGAGCTGTGAGCAGGAATAGTTTCAAACAAGAGACAATTGTTGATTCTACAACTGAAGCTGAGTACATTGTTGTGTCAGGTGCAAAAAAGGAGGCTGTTTGGATTAAGAAGTTCATCACTGAGCTTGATGTGGTTCCTAGCATAGTGGATCCCATTGCGTTGTATTGTGAAACACTAGGGCAATCACACAAGCCAAGGAACCCAGGTCACACCAAAAATCCAAGCACGTACTTAGGAGATTCCATCTCATTCGAGAAATCAACGAAAAAGGAGATTTGAATATATGAAATATTCCAACAGACAATAATCTTTCAGATCCACCTACAAAGCCACTTGTTCAGCGAAAGCATGAAGGGTATACTAGATCTATAGGCATACGAGATGCACCAGATTGACTCTAGTGCAAGTGGGAGACTGTTGGAGTAGATGCCCTGGAGGCAATCTTTATTAAGTATGAACATTGTTTTGGCTAGAATATTCATTTATTATTTATGAAGATATTTAATAGAATGAAGTCCTTAAACTGCAATTATTGTTTATCTTAAATATCCGTAGTCCATTATATTGATCAATAGGAAAATCAATATAAAAGTATGATGGTAGATTGATATGGAGATATCAAGTCTAACACATGGGTACGCATTAGGAGTAATGGCATACTGGATTGACCCACAACGAGAAGACTACATTAGATCATGTCAATGTCACAAGTGCTTCTCGTAGTGACAATGTGTTGGAATTGTGCCCTAGAGGCAATCAATTTATCGTGACGAATATATATGTACTTATTATTCATTATGTTATCGATATGGAGATATGTTAACATGGATGAAGTCCTTAGAATATAAATGTTATATTCTTAAATATCCATAGTCGATTATATTGATTAAGGGGACAATCAAATATAGACTAGTATGGGGTTGGATTGATATGGAGATATCACGATCCAACACATGGGTATACATTAAGAGTAATGGTATACTGGATTGACCCACAACGAGAATGATACATTAGATTATGTCAAAGTCACAATCGCCTCTCGTAGTGTTAATGGTATTGTAATCCTTAGACTTGAAGTCACTTGATACTCTAGTTGTGAAATATCATGCTTTGATACTATCAAACATTGCGCCTTAACCGGGTAACAATAAATGGAGTTATCAGGCATAATAGGAAGCAAGCATAGAGATCATAGTGACGTAGACATGATTTGTCCCTCCCACATAATGGGAGTAAATATTCATGGGCCACTCGAGGGATGGTGCTTATAGAATGTCTGGCCAGTCTAAGATAAATCAATTTGGAGATATTGATGTTATCTGCAAGGATAAGCATATTCTCAAGATCGAGGAACTGTGGATTGGATATATGAGTGTGACTAATATGTCTCGTGTCCAATCCGGATATGGAGACAAAGGGATAACACAATACATGAACATTGGGCACAAGGTTTGTCGGATGACTATTTCTATTAGTTGGGTAGCATGGATGTCTTGCTAGAGGCCGCTCCATGTTAGTACTTGTTACTACCAACTAAGTAGAAACCTATGGGGTCACACTCCTTATGGATTATACCGGATATGGGAATTAATTAATATGAATAATTAATGAGAATGATCACTTTGCAACACCTTGCAAACTTAGTAGGACTAATATGCAAGGAAGGGACTAATCCAAGTTCATGTAGAACTAGGAAGGGCAGTTTTGTAGTTAACAAGGAGTTGTTGGACTATATAAAGGATGCTCTAACTTCCTTCCCAAAACTAATGCTCATAACACACTGAGTGGGAGAGAGAATCAAGGAGATAGAGCAAGCCCTAGTAGGGCCGAACCCCCATGGTACGCCCCATACCCCGTCGGCCAAGAGAGAGGGCCGAAACACCGCTTCTTGTGATTCGTTGCATGATTGTGATCTTCGTCCTCTTCCTCCTTCAATCCTAGCTAGCAAAACGGCTTGAAGGATCCGGATTCAATCCTAGGAGTGGACTATCCATAGAGACGTGAACACTATTTCATGTGAGAATTCATCACAGGAGAACCCAAAGGTATGTAGATACTAGAATCCTTCACTATCGTTATGTAGTCTCTTCCTGCGATCCTTGGTGGGATTTGAGCAGGATTAATTTTATTATTCCGCTGCGTAACCTGCATCAAAACCCAACAGTGGTATCAGAGCCACATGTCGTAGAGCACAACATAGTATATGTGTTACGATTTTTTGTTATTTTACACTTTAATTATTGTTTATCGCGTAAAACGGACAAATCAAGCATATTGATGCAATTTGTGAATATGATTCAAGCCAAATAAGATCTAATATTACATGGGATGTAAGCATTAGTGAATTTGGATCACGTAAGATGTGAAAATTTTGGATCTAGAAAACTAGGGTTTGGGCACAAGTTGGAAAAAGGTGTTTTTCAAACTTGGAAACAACTAAATTTGGGCAACAAGGAAGAAGTTGTTTTGGAAACAACTAAAATTGGGCAACAAAGAGGAAGTTGTTTATGGAAACAACTAAAATTGGGAACCAAGGAGGAAGTTGTTTATGGAAACAAATAAACTTGGGAACCAAGGAGGAAGTTGTTTATGGAAACAACTCCCATTAGAGGTTCGCCCCCCCCCCCTAGGGGACCGCCCCTCACCTACTTGCCGCCAAAAAAAACTCACGACCAAGGGGTCGGGCCTCCCTAGCGCACGACCTATCTGTGTGGGCTAGGGGCCGGCCAGCCCCAAGGCCTTGTGTTCCTTTAGGGTTTTGACATGTATTGGTGGGCCCTCTTGGACCGATTTGACCCTAGTTCATCCAAAATCAACTAAAACTGACCAAGCGGGTTAAAATTGGATTTTAAATGTTTATGTTCCTTTTTAATGGTGATTGGATATGGCCTTAGGTTGTGGTTTGTTATGGATGTTTATTTTGTGGTTTTTTTTACGGCCTGCGAGCTGATAAAATTAATATAATAGTTAATTATGTTGTACGACCTCCGAGCCGGTCTTCTTCTCAACTTGTGAGATCTTTTTATTTAGTATAGATGCTACCTAGTATTAAATAAAATATATGATAGTCAAGATGGAGAAGAAGAAGCCTAAATAATTAAAGGAACCACAAGATGGAGCATTCCACAAGGCTAAGGAGCATGGAGCATTCCACAAGCTAAGGAGCATGGACCAAAAGATGGAGGCACATGGAGATGAGCTTGCTATTTTAGGGTTCATAGATATTCTCATTGGCTTATGAATATCTTAGTTTAGAGGCCATATCCATATCACGTTCATTTTGTTTTGGTTGTTTATTTATTTTCTTACTATTTTATTGTTGGTGTATGGATGATGAATGCAAAATTGATAATAAGATAATAAACAATCCAGATCTTTTATTTGTGAGTTTGCCCAACTCAAAATAAGTAGATCAATTGATATAGATCAAGAAACAATTAAAACTAGAAAAGCAAAATCCCACAATAGGAATATTGCATTTTGCCTTCTCTTGCCTAAACACCCTTCATGATCAGGGTCTATTAAATCCGGGCTTGCCAAAGCAAGGAGGTTTTAATTCACCATGATGTGTTGCGGACGACACAGCAAGTAATGTGTGATTGTTGAAGTAAGAGGTTGGACGCAACTAGGTGAATTTAATCAGATTAAAAGCCTAGAGGCAACCAATTGGGATTATCCATGTGATGGATAAATAAGGAGTTATTTGCCCAATTGAACCAAGAGTTGCATGGGATGCAATTGGAATTGTTCCTACCTAAATAACTAATTTTGGGTGACTTGCCAAAGCAAGCTCAAAAGAAGTGAAATATGGATCTTGGCCCACTAGAAAATATAATGATATTTTCTCATTAATATGGAGGGTTATTAATCCGAGAAAAATAGTGGGAGCTATATTTAACAATTTAAGTCCTTGTTAAATATAGTCTTACGTCACAATATTTAGCATAAATCCTTTTGTGTTGAATACCCATCGCGTTAAACAAACTAAATGTGTGAAAGTGTGTAATGTAGTCTAAATACAGGACCTAAATACTCTAGAAGGGGGGGGGGTTGAATAGAGTATGGAAACTTTTTGCAAAAATTAAATTTTAACAGGAAAGCTTTGTGTGAAACTCAAATCTCAAGGCCTTGAGATTTTGTAAACTGTCTGAAACTCACTAAGGCAAAATTGTAAGCTTCAAGGCCTTGAGCTGTGAACAAAACTAAACAGCTTTTAAACCCTAGTTTGATTTGAGTTGTGTGCAGCAGATAATAATCAAACAGAAAAGTAAAGAACACAAAGCAATTTATAGAGTTCAGTCCCAATGGACCTAATCTCTGCCTGAGGGATCTAATCCCACCAGGATTGGGCAAACACTTCTTATTACTCACACAGGAACAACCCTAGATCTTCAAGCCTAAGTGATTTCCCTTACACCTATACAACTTGTGGTTCCAAACCTATCTATTTCCAGCTACTAACTGTTGAGCTAACAAGAACCTCTTGTTGCTCACTTGAACAACCAACCACTAGGTTAAGTGAGGTTTAATATAATCTAGAGATACACAGGTAGAAGTACAAGTGAAGAACACAGTATAAAGATAAGCTGTTGAAGCCTGGAAGTGTTCTTCTGGAAAACTGGATTGATTTGATCTTCAGAAGTCTGGAATGAAGCTTGAATGATTGTGTGTTTGAATGGATGATCTCCCACGAATTTGTCACACCTATCAGAGTATTTTGCAAGCCTTTCTATCTTCAAAATTCAAACCAGTCTCTTTTATCCACATCTGCAATTGATTGAGAGATTTTAGGATCTCAGTTCCTACAAATCCTCCTTCTGTTTTCAATTTAAATTCAAACAGCTTCAAGTGGATATCCGTTGGATTTTGTTGAGATTGCTCCTGCACGTTTAACAACCCTGAAACAGCATTGAAACACTGCAACAACAAAATCCAGAAAGCTAACAGTACTATGACTGTTTGGTTATACAGTTTCTGTTAAAACTGTTTAACAAACTTAGAACAATAACCTGTATATCTTCTAAAAAATATATGAACCATGAAAAGCAAGTTTAACATTTAGAAGTGAGTAAATAATCACAATACTAAGAATCATAACCTGCAAGAAAGAATCAATTAAGTTCTGTAAGAACTGTCAGCAGCTCAAGGCATATCTCAAGGCCTTGGAGCTCTGAACCTGCTTCACAGAAATTCAAAGTTAAACCCAGATAACTTTGATTCTTCCTGTTTTGATCATCTGAAATAGTATAATCCAAAAGTATATACCATAATCCACTGATTTGCATAATCAGATATCCAATTCTGCAACACAGAAATGTTAGAACACATAGCATAATAAGATAACTCAAGGCTTTGAAGTTCAGTCAATCTCAAGACCTTGAGATAACTGACATGCTTTGCTGCTTATGTCTTAGCCTTTTGTCTTTCATCACTCAAAACAATTACCAATCAAAGCACATTCAGGGATCTTGACTCAACAATATCCCCCTTGATGAAAGACAAAACCTACAGTCTTGCATAGATCTTCCTGCCACTCATATTCAAAAATTAAATAACCACAATTTGCAGATACAATATATATACTGAACCCAAACAGATAACCAGTGAAAATAAACATTACAAATTACATAAAAATTACAAATTACCACAGAAATAAAAATTCACAAAAAACAACTAGGCACTTCTTATTATTACTAGTCCAAACAAAACACAAATACCACATTAACTCTCCCCCTTTTTAACTTTCATCAAATAAGGTTGAAGAAATGTAGGATCATTACTCAGAGTCTGAAAATAAAATTAAAACAAAAAACTAGCTAAAAGTCAAGGCCTTGAGACAGAAAAGATAGAAGAAAAAGAGATAGAGGGTCAAGGCTTTGGCAGTCTCTGATCTTCACTTCTTCTTTGATGTCTGGCCTTTCTCTGAGTCTTCTCCAATTTCTTCTTTACTTACAGCATCTTCTGCAGACTGATTACCTTCTTGTTCAGCTTCCACTTCAGCAACCACTTCTTGAATTATCACATCCACTTTCTTCTTAGCCTGTACTGAATCTACCTCTGTAGCTGCATCAACACCTGTGTCTTCACCAGCATCTTCTTCATCAGTTTGTTCAAACAAGTCTTTTGAAGCTAGCACCACTGGAATTGGCTTCTTCTTTTTCTCCATAAAATCTCCCAGCTTCTCTTCTGAATCCACACTGGTGTCATGACTAGTAGCAGAAGGTATCTTATCCAGATTCAAGCCCTTGATGACAACATCCAATTTCCCATTCATAGTATTCATCAAGCCCTTGAACTGGTTGAATTCAGTTGACAGGTCAAACAAACTTTGTCTGAGATCTTCAATCTCAACCTGCGGATCTTCTAACTTCTCAACCAGCAGAGAGTAATCCTCATTGGCTTATCCTTTCCCAGATGCAGTCCCCTTAGGCTTCACAAAATCCTTCTCAGCAAGTTCTTCCTTTGACAAATCAGAATAAAATTTCCAATGCCCTTTCCCAGTCTGAACTACCCCAATCCTCTGAAGTGCATTCTCATCTATCAACCCAAAACCTCCAGTAATCTTTTCTTCTCCTTTCACAGGCACATCAACATATTCAAAGAAAAGAGGTAACTGGTTGGCATATGGAAGAGGATGGTTTCTAGTCCTGGTTGCACAATAAATCATATGCTCCATAACAACTGTTGGAAAATCTATCTCAAACCCTTGAGATATCAGATACATCAAAATCAGAACTTTATCTGTTACCAACTCTCTTGAGTTCTCCCTGGGAACTACACTCCTCATCAAATAGTAAATAAAATTTTGGCTTCACAGTTGAGCACAGAGTGTGTCAACTGCTTTGGACCAGAGGGAACACCTTCAATAAAGAACATCTCCTTTGCCTTATCCAGACACTCCTTCCTATCAGGATAGTCTCCAACATTGTACTTTCGAGGAATGCCCAAGACTTTGGTAAACGTCCTATGATCTAACCTCAAATCATACCAGCCACTTTAAAAGTTAATACCATTCTATCATCACCTTCAGACACCAAGTTCAGATAAAATAACCTAGTTAACCTAGGATAAGCCTTTGAACTGGGATTTAAAACTTTCCAAACAGCAGTTTCCATCAATTTTCTCATGCATTCTATGTCCAGTTTATCCAATAAATCATCAGAAATCATGCTACAGAAAGCTACCTTAGATGATGCATACCCTTGCATCCAAACTGTTCTAACTTCAGAACTAATAAACCACTCAGTTGGAAGAACATTCTTACCTTGATATCCTTTCGTAGTTGCAGCAGCAACTTGCTTAACCCTAGTCTTCTTCTCAGAGGGTTTGGTCTTTTCTTGTCCTCCTTCATTTGGTTTCTTCTGGCTTTCATGAGTTAATTCCCTTTTTCTTCTTCAGTAGCCTTTTTCTTTTCTCCCCCTTTCTTCTTCTCTGACCTAGGTTGATCACCACTCTGAGTCTGCTGTTGTGGATCAACACTTGAGCCTTCATCTCCTTTCTCTGTCCTTGACTTCTTTGCAGGAGGGGTATCCTCATGCAAGCTTTGAGTATTTTCTGAATCTGAATCAGAAATCACTATCTTCTCCTTCTTGTTTGCTCTCTTCTTGGATCTGCCAGAGGGCTTTCCCTGTTGCTGAATTCTGGCAGATTTGCGCTCCATTTTAGGGTATAGGGTCTTGAGAAGAGAATGTGATTGAGAGGAATTGAGAGAGAGAGAGAGGTCGCAGAAAGATTGGAAGAGAATGAGAAGAAAAAGCCCTAACTTTCAGCTTAAGTAGGTTGAAAAGGATGAGTCATAAAAGGGCTCTGCAATATCTACATGCAAAAATAGAATCTTGAAAAATCGTTTTGGAATATTTTAGAAAATCTCTGAGTAATTCAAATATTATACAGTTATCTAAAAAGATATGATATAATATTTGATGATCCATTTTTTAAAAATAAATAAATACAGATATTATCAAGACCTGGAGAACAATCTCAAGGCCTTGAGATTTTCTGCAGTTTGAGAAACTCCAAAGCTTTGAGCTATACTTTCAAGGCTTCAGAAAGTATAATCTCAAGGATTTGAAATTCCAGCACACATACACATATAGGTACTAATACTCCCCTTAAACCAATGCATCCTTGTTTAACATCCCCAATTCAAGCCTTAGAGATGAGAACCTATCATCTGGCAAAGGTTTAGTGAAAATATCAGCAATCTGCATTGAAGTAGAGATAAAACTTAAAACAACATAACCTTGTTCTGCATGATCTCTAAGAAAATGATGTCTCACATCTATGTGCTTTGTCCTTGGGTGCTGAACTCGATTCTCAGAGATTGAAATAGCACTTGTATTGTCACAATGAATTGGCACATTTCTAAAGTTGTAGCCCAGATCTCTAAGTTGGTGAGCAATCCATAACACTTGTGAACAGCAAGCACCAGCTGCAATACATTCAGCTTCTACAGTTGATAATGCTACAAAATTTTTCTTTTTGGAATGCCAACTGATCAATGAATATCCAAGAAATTGATAGCATCCAGAAGTGTTTTTCCTGTCTACTTTATATCCTGCAAAATCTGCATCTGAATACCTACTCAACATAAAATTAGATCTTCTTGGTTACCAAATCCCATAGTCTCTGGTTCCATTCAAATATATAAAAGTTATTTTAACTGCAGTTAGATGACTTTCCTTAGGATCTGCTTGGAATCTAGCACACATACAGACACTGAACATAATGTCAGGTCTGCTAGCAGCTAAATATAATAGTGATCCAATCATACCTCTGTATTCCTTCTGATTCACACTCTTACCAGTTGAATCTTTGTTTAAAGAGAGTAATGAACTCATAGGGGTCTTAAGCACCTTGGACTGTGACATGTTGTACTTATTCCATAAGTCCTTGGTATATTTTCCTTGATGCACAAAAATTCCTTTATTCATTTGTAATATATGAAGTCCAAGAAAGAAATTCAATTCACCCATTAGGCTCATCTCAAACTCCCTGCACATCAGACTAGAAAACTCTTGTGAAAGAGCATCATTAGTCGCACCAAACAATATATCATCTACATAAATCTGAACTACTAACAAATCACTTTGTTGGTGTTTAATAAAAAGATTTTTGTCAACTAAGCCTCTTCTGAAATTGTTTTCAAGTAGAAATTTTGAAAGTCTGTCATACCAAGCCCTTGGAGCTTGTTTTAAACCATAAAGAGCTTTATCCAATTTATAAACATGATCAGGAAAATTTTCATCTTCAAAACCAGGAGGTTGTGCTACAAAAACATCTTCTTGTAAATATCCATTTAGAAAAGCACATTTAACATCCATTTGATAAAGCTTTATGTGATTGTGAGATGCAAATGCAAGAAGTATTCTAATAGCTTCTAACCTGACAACAGGAGCAAAAGTCTCCTCATAATCTATACCTTCTTCCTGATTATATCCTTGAGCTACCAGTCTAGCTTTATTTCTTACCACTTTGCCATTCTCATCAAGCTTTTCTGAATACCCATCTGGTTCCAATAACTGATTTCTCTTTAGGTCTGGGGACCAGATTCCAAACCCTGTTTCTTTCAAACTCATTCAGCTCACTCTACATTGCAATAATCCATTCTGCATCTTCCAGAGCTTCCTTGGTATTCTTAGGCTCAATCAAAGATACAAATGCACTGAAAGCACACAAGTTCTTTAACTGTCCTCTTGTCTGTGTTCCAGTTGATGGATCTGATATAATGTTGTCAGCTGGATGGTTTGCAAGATACTTAAACTTCTTTCTTGGTACCTAGGAGTATTTTCCTTCAAGGCTTTGAGTCCTTGAAATAGTAGAGGGAGCATCATAGAAAGTTTCAGCTTCTGTCTCAAGGCTTTGAGATTTTGGTTCAGCAGGAGGTTCAAGGCCTTGAGATTCTGCTGGTTGATTCTGTACATTAGTTTTGCCTTTGTCTTCTTTCACAGCATCATCATCTGATTCATTCTTGTTCAAATCTAGATCTGCAAAACTTTCAATCAGAGAATCCTTAGTACTTTCATCAAAAATTAAATGAATGCTCTCTTCCAGAATCTTGGTTTTTCTATTATAAACTCTATAAGCTTTGCTAGTTTGAGAATATCCAAGAAATACACCTTCATCACTTCTAGCATCAAACTTACCAAGATTGTCTCTACCATTATTATGCACAAAACAGATACAACCAAAGGGTTTAAAATAAGAAACAGTATGCTTTCTCCCTTTAAACAGTTCATAGGGAGTCTTTTTCAAAATAGGTCTGATCAAGCATCTATTCAGCACATAATTGGCAGTGTTAACAGCTTTTGCCCATAAAAACTTTGGCAAATTACTTTCAAGAAGCATGGTTC
This sequence comes from Linanthus parryae, assembly GCA_023055425.1. Classification (NCBI taxonomy): domain Eukaryota; kingdom Viridiplantae; phylum Streptophyta; class Magnoliopsida; order Ericales; family Polemoniaceae; genus Linanthus; species Linanthus parryae. Next base: position 1,574,992 of record JALGPY010000013.1, on the reverse strand, counting down.
TGGACATATCTTCAAGTGTCCTATTTTTCCTTTCAACTACTCCATTTTGCTGTGGAGTTCTAGGTGCAGAAAAGTTGTGTGAAATGCCATGCTTTGCACAAAACAAATCAAAGTCAAGTTGAACAAACTCTCTACCATGATCACTTCTAATGGATGCAACAGGTAAGTTTTTCAAAGTTTGAAGCTCTTTGCACAATCTAGAAAACTCAGATAAAGCTCCAGTTTTGTCTCTAATAAACATCACCCAAGTAAATCTAGAATAATCATCAATTATAACAAGCATATAGATTATATGATCTAGGAGCAGTGAGTATGCAATCACCAGATTTCTCATCTTGCACCACACATTTCTCCTTGTCAAATACAGCTTTATAACCTTTATCACATAAATGAGAGATACTAAGCAAATTATACTTAAGTCCATCTACCAGATAAACATCGGATATAGAATTTGTAGAACCATTACCAATACTACCTATACCAATGATATTGCACTTTGCTTTGTCACCAAGTGTGATTGTTCCTCCAGATCTTTCTGTAAGTTCAGTAAAGAGAGACCTCTTTCCACTCATATGTCTGGAACATCCACTGTCTAAAATCCATTTATGATCTTTCAAGGCCTTGGTGACATCCTGCAAAAAACAAATCATTGCCTCAACAGGCTGTTAGAACAAGTGCAGAACTTTGAGTCATACTCAGAATCAGCCATATTTGGTGGCCTAATTCCTTTTGGAACCCAAATCTGCCTAACCTGTCTCGTAAGCTGATAAGGATATGTATTCCTCATAATGTGAGGTTCTGATCTTCTGAAGGGACAAGTTAATCTGACATGACCAATTTTTCCACAGTAATGACATTTTGGAGAATGTCTGCTACCAGATTTGACAAAAGTAGTTTGGCATTTCTTTGGAAAATTTGGATTATAGCCAATCCCACTTTTATGCATTGATTTCAGACTTCCTCCAAGAATGAGATTCATATTATGTTCTGAGCCTGTAAACTTTGCTAGGACCTTCTTTGACTCTTGAAGTTTCTCAGTCAAAGAGCAGATATGTTGTTCTAAATTCTTAGAATGAGTCTTTAGATCAGCATATCTTTCAGTTAAAAGAGTGTTTTGATTAACAACCTCTTTTATCTGTGCCTTCAAGACTTTGAACCTGCTGTCCAAGGCCTTGAAGTCTTTTTCCAACTTTGTCTTAGAAACTTCAACAGTTTTGTTTGAAAAAACTAGGTCCATGTTTTCTTTTACCTGCTCATGAATCTTAATCTTTAAAGCAGAAATCTCATTTCTATAACTTTCCTCATTCAAAAACATACTTTTAAGAATTTCAGGAAGTACATCAGAAGGACTAGCAAGTAACGTTTTTACCATATCTTCAATGTGTCTGTCTGATGAACTTTCCTCATTATGCTTTGCCATGAAGCATAAGTTTGCTTGCTCTTCTTCTGTGTCTGAGTCACTTGATGAATCAGAATCACTCCAAGAAGCCATCATGGCTTTCTTCCTTCTGTTGTCACCATCCTTCTTCTGAAAGTTCCCGTTCTTCTTCTTTTGTGGACAGTCCCTTCATAAATGATCTGCAACACCACACTCAAAACAATTCATTACTTTAGTTTTATGTGACTGTGATGAAGATTTACCTTTGTAATCCTTGCTGCCTGAGGGTCTTGATCTCTCTCTGTTGTAATCCCTGTTACCAGAGTTTCTTTTCTTTTTGAGAATCCTAGCCAGTCTTTGGAGATCAATGCTAAAGCCTCTTCATCATCAGGTTCCTCCTCAGTCTCAAGGCGTTGAGATTTTTCACTGTCTTTTGCCTTAAGAGCTAGGTTCCTGATATTTTCACTCAGATCACCTTCCACATCCTTCATAGACATTTCATGAGTGAGCAGCTTTCCTTGTAGATCATCTAGCTGAAGAAGACACAAGTCCTGAGCTTCATCAATGGCTGTTGTCTTTGGCTCCCACTTGGCTTTTGGCAAACTTCTCAGAATCTTTATGACCTTCTCTTCATTTGAGAACTTCTTTCCCAATGACTCCAGGTTGTTCACCACATCAGTAAATCTTGTGAACATTTCCTTGATGGTCTCATCTGAATTCATCTTGAACAGCTCATATTGCCTCAGAAGAATGTTGATTTTTGTCTGTTTAACCTGGCTGGTTCCTTCATATGTCACCACCAGTTTATCCCACACTTCTTTGGCACTTTTGCAGTTTGACACTCTGTTGAACTCATCTGCATTTAAAGCACAGTATAGCAAATTCATAGCCTTGTAATTTTTGGATACCTTTTTGATAACTCTGTATTAGAGTTATATTTCTTACACAATTTGCTATCGTTTTGTGTGATTTCCGAGTAGAATATGTTAGTTTTACACTATGAACTTGAGGAAATTTAGTAAATGTAGCTTTGAGCGATAACTTGTAAATCTGAGCGTTTCTCGCGTTATTTTATGAAATTTTGTCACGTTTGATCGCACGGGTGTGTTTCGTGTTGTTTTGACAGGAAAAGTAACTCGGAGACTGAAAGAAGAGGAGAAACGAACTTCAGAAATTGAGACAAAGCTCGTGATTGGAGAGAAGAAGACAAGATCAACAGATCACACGACTTGCAAAACTGAGGTCGTGTGATCTGAAGCAAGACTTAGAATAAATTTGGAGGATAAAATTGAGCAACTCACTGTTTCCATGACTTGAGTGGCTGATCGTGCGTTCAGCTTAAGGAGATCGCACGATCTGGTTTTGGCTGATCGTGTGATCTAATTGAAGGAAAAAAAGTCCTGGACGCAACTCACCCCAGATCGCATGATCAGGAATTTCAGATCATGTGATCTCCTTAAAGAAAAATCACACAGACGTTAGAAGAAAAAAAGGGGAAGAGATTGATTTCTACAAGGGGACGGACGTGAGAAGAAAAAAAGGGAAAGATCAAAGTGAGGAGAAGAGACGGAGACGAAGGAGGAGAGGAACACGAAGCCACCATTGAAGCTTCTTTGAGTTTGATTTCTTCTACTCTTCTTATTCAATTTTAATGGAGAAACTCATGAGTATTGCTTATTTAGTTATGAGTAGCTAAACACTTTTGCTAGGCATCTCGACTTGAGAGCCTAGGGTTCATGTAAACGATGAATATTTTCCGGATTTGATCTTTGCTTCATGATTTATTGATTTCAACTTTTGAATCAATTATAGATTCTTGTTGATTTTAGTAACCTAATTGAGTGACACGATTAGGAGATAAAACTTGGGTTCAAGAACTAGGGTTTGTTCAATAGTTGCTTCATGCTTAAAGTTATCAATATTGTAATTCAATTGTTCATGTACGGGGCTTAATACTCAGTGTTAATGGAGTAGCTAACTGGAAAAACTGCTTAGTTAGAGAATGCACGATAGTGATTCTAACTAACTAGGATGAGACTTGAACATCAATCCCGAATCACTGAGACTGAGAAGAGACGTGTAAGGATTGGCTAGTGTGGGTAGATTCGGTAGGTGAGATTCGACTGTTTCGTGCAACGGTGGACCAACATGACCCGTTTTCATGCATGTCGTTAGCCTACTAGAACGGACCGGTAGACACAAGAGACCGATAGGAGATTGTATTCTACCTTGAAGTAAAATGACTTGAGACCGAATGGAGATAGTCAGCGGTGTTACCCGGCTTAGTTAGAATATAGTTACCGTGTTGCTCAGATAACTCGGACATCGTTTACAACCCTAGATGATCAACGAGATTGCCTAGTCCTCTCCATTAATTGATTAAGAATTCTTCTTAATTCCAGTTTACTATTATTTTTGTTATTGATCGCAGCCACTTGTTTGGGGGTGGCAACACCACAATTCACACACTTTTTGCTTTGGTTACTCAGTGAACTGCGCTATTTTGTTAATTATAGACTTGTTGCGAGATTTTCCTCGAGGGTTCGACAACCCGGAGTCCTAAAAATACTCCACACTTACTACTTGACCGTGCACTTGGGTAATCCGCGCTAGTAACTGAGAGATTTTCCTCAGACTTGACAGTTCTGACTCCATCAATTGTAGTGTAGTACTCATGAGGACCATTCTAAACTATTGACCATAGTTCCATGTCTTGATCTATGATGAACATCTTCATCAATTCCTTCCAATGCATGAAGTTGTCACCACAGGACAATGGAGGTCTGTTGGCTGCCCTTCCTTGTGAGAATCCACCATCTCCTACATTACTCATAGTCACCAGATTGTTAGATCTAAAAACAGTGACACAGGCTCTGATACCAATTGAAAGTGTGTAATGTAGTCTAAATACAGGACCTAAATACTCTAGAAGGGGGGGGGGTTGAATAGAGTATGGAAACTTTTTTCAAAACTTAAAGTTTAACAGGAAAGCTTTGTGTGAAACTCAAATCTCAAGGCCTTGAGATTTTGTAAACTGTCTGAAACTCACTAAGGCAAAATTGTAAGCTTCAAGGCCTTGAGCTGTGAACAAAACTAAACAACTTTTAAACCCTAGTTTGATTTGAGTTGTGTGCACCAGATAATAATAAAACAGAAAAGTAAAGAACACAAAGCAATTTACACAGTTCAGTCCCAATGGACCTAATCTCTGCCTGAGGGATCTAATCCCACCAGGATTGGGCAAACACTTCTTATTACTCACACAGAAACAACCCTAGATCTTCAGGCCTAAGTGATTTCCCTTACACCTATACAGCTTGTGGTTCCAAACCTATCTAGTTCCAGCTACTAACTGTTGAGCTAACAAGAACCTCTTGTTGTTCACTTGAACAACCAACCACTAGGTTAAGTGAGGTTTAATATAATCTAGAGATACACAGATAGAAGGACAAGTGAAGAACACAGTATAAAGATAAGCTGTTGAAGACTGGAAGTGTTCTTCTGGAAAACTGGATTGATTTGATCTTCAGAAGTCTGGAATGAAGCTAGAATGATTGTGTGTTTGAATGGATGATCTCCCACGAATTTGTCACCCCTATCATAGTATTCTGAAAGCCTTTCTATCTTGAAAATTCAAACCAGTCTCTTTTAACCACAGCTGCAACTGATTGAGAGATTTTAGGATCTCAGTTCCTACAAATCCTCCTTCTGTTTTCAATTTAAATTCAAATAGCTTCAAGTGGATATCCGTTGGAGTTTGTTGAGATTGATCCTGCACGTTTAACAACCCTGAAACAGCATTGAAACACTGCAACAACAAAATCCAGAAAGCTAACAGTACTATGACTGTTTGGTTATACAGTTTCTGTTAAAACTGTTTAACAAACTTAGAACAATAACCTGTATACTTCTTAAAATTATATGAATCATGAAAAAAAGTTTAAGACACTTAGAAGTGAGTAAATAATCACAATAATAAGAATCATAATCTGCAAGAAAGAATCAATTAAGTTCTGTAAGAACTGTCATCAGCTCAAGGCATATCTCAAGGCCTTGGAGCTCTGAACCTGCTTCACAGAATTTCAAAGTTAAACCCAGATAACTTTGATTCTTCCTGTTCTGATCAGCTGAAATAGTGTAATCCAAAAGTATATATCATAATCCACTGATTTGCATAATCAGATATCCAATTCTGCAACACAGAAATGCTAGAACACACAGCATAATAAGATAACTCAAGGCTTTGAAGTTTAGTCAATCTCAAGACCTTGAGATAGCTGACATGCTTTGCTGTTTATGTCTTAGCCTTTTGTCTTTCATCACTCAAAACAATTACCAGTAAAGCACATTCAGGGATCTTGACTCAACAATGTGACTTCATGTCCTCAAAAGAACAAGCTGTCTGGAATCTAATTGTAGACTAGTATAAAATTTAGAATTGTTCTCAATTAAAGGAAAAATGTTGTACATTGTAGAGCATAAAGTTCTCTTCCCACCGACTACCTATACACACTAAAAGCCTTATGGAAGGAACATCAAATAATGGTTCTTTGGATGAAAGTTTCCTCATGTCAGCTGCCATGAACTCTGAGCTTTGGAAGCAAGATGAGAAATATGGAGGCGTATGATATGATCATACATTAAAAAAAGCTCTTTCAAAGAGCGAGCTAGACATGAAAGGTTTGAAGAGTTGTTCCACTTTGCACTTCTTGCTTAGCACTCGTCATGATCAAGATGGAGTGGGCTCGGGCTTGCCAAAGCAAGGCGACTTATTTCATCGAGATATGACGCGACGACACAAGCTAGTAATGTGCGACTGCTGAAGCAAGAGGTGAAGCGCAACTAAGCTACTTCAATAGGATTGAAAGCTTAGAGACTAGGAATGATCTATGAGATAGATAAAGAATAAATAGTTATTCTCCCAAATGGATTGAGAATTGCATTGGATGCAATTATAGTTTTGTTCAAATGTGATTTACTCAATATGATTGAGAATCGCTATACAAAGCACTCATAAATGGTAAAGGCAAAACATGTTAATGGTTAACAACATGGGTAAAGGCCAAAGGTTTGCGCTGACCCCATGGGTATAAAGCAAACTTGTTGCTAAAATGACATTGCGTTAAAAGTCCCATAGGTGGTGTGGAGGAAGAGAAATTGCCCCAAGTACCTGGAAGGAAATAATAAAAGAGTTATGAATTCCATATTAGGTATTTTTGTTATAGAAGTCAATATGTCTATCTCACCATCATGAGTATATGATACTAGCTGCGAATCTCACATTTACAGAAATGTGGAGGATCTCAAGAGATGTAGACAATTGGATAAGGAAGAAATAAACCTACACGTGGGGAAATGAAGCAAGGGGTTGCTAAAATTAGCCACAGGAAATTATCTCTACCTTTTAAATTATTCATGAATTAGACAAAATACGATTGTGTCACTACTTTGAGTAGGGACATTAACACAATTTCTTGTTTTGACAAGAAAAATCCTTTTATTAAATAATGGACAAATGTTGTTCCATTTATTTTGATAAAATGCATTATTGTAATGCACTTTTGTCTAAGTGGGTTATATATCATTGATCATGATGATTTCATCTATAACATAAAAACTAAGAGGTTTGCATATAATGATATGAACAACACTTGGCAAAATACTCAAGATAGTTTTCAGTACTTCATCATATATATTGATGGGATCAGAGAAATGTGGATTTGTATATCTTATGAAGAAACAAATCAGAATCCTTAGAATTGTTAAAGGAATTCAAGAATGAAGTAGAGAACTATTTTGGCAAGAGTATCAAAGCTCTACGATATGATCGTAGAGGCGTGAGTACTTAAACCAATAGTTTGAGAATCTAAGGGAGTATGGGATATGATCCCAACCCACTCTATCTAGAACACCATTATGGAACGGTGTGTCTAAGAAGAGAGATCGTACCATGTTGGACAAGGATCGATCCATGATGTGTCAAACAGAGCTTCCAGCTTACTTTTAGGGGCCATGTTCTAATTACGGCAAATTTCGCCCTTAACCTCGTTCCATATAAAATTAATTATGAAAAACACCATATGAGATATGGACTACGATGTGTCCTAGTATGTTATTCATAAAAAATTTGGATTATAAAGTTTATGTAAATAGTTTACAGATAAACTCGAACCTAAATCGGATAAATGTACTATGTGGAATATCCTGAGGAAACAAAGGATATTATCTCTAAAATCCAATCGAGAACAAATTGTTTGTTGCTCGAACCACTGTGTTTCTAGATAGAGATTGTCTCTAAAATAAACAGTGGGAGGATACTAGAACTTGAAGGAGTTCAAGAACCACAAAAGAACATTAATCCTTTTGATGGAACATGAGTAGGATCACAAGGTGTTGTGGAGCAACCTACTTAAGTAACATAAGGACTTCGTAAGGTAAGGTAAGATATGTCAAGGGACTAGAGAAATGTGGATTTCTCATAACCAATGATATATTGCTCAGAGAGATGAGCCTACAACCTATGAAGAGGCCACGAGTGGGCCATACTCTCAGAAATGGCTTGGAGCCATGAGATATGATATGGAAACCATGTATACCAACAAAGTATAGACTTTGGTGGAACCAACAAAGTATAAGTGCAAATCCTGATTTCTTGCACTCTTGGGTGATGATGATGATGACGAGATTGCACCACCTGTACTTTCTGACGAAGAGGACCAGGGAATTATCATTGACAATCTGTCACATCTACATAATTTAGCAGGTAACCCACACCCTCGCTCGTTGAAATTTATAGGTGTTATTTCCGGTGTCATGATTCAGATATTGATCGATGGGGGTATCACCCATAATTTCATAAATCTTGCTATGGCCGAAAGCTTGTCACTACTGCTCGATCCGGTCTCACCTTTTCGGGTGAATGTGGGCAACGGGGAGTCACTCCGCTGTTCTTATTACTGTCCGAAGACGACCCTCACCATTCAGGGCATGGTATTTGAGGTGGATTTGTACGTTCTTTCTGTTCATGGCATTGACGCCGTACTCGGGATTCAGTGGCTTCAGACTCTAAGCAAGGTATCTCATGACTACAGCAAGTTGAAAATGGAGTTAGAGTGGCAGGGGAAGCAGATTGTTCTCTCATTGGTTGATCATGGTCCTAAACAGATTTCCTACAACAGCTTGTCCGCTTTGATACATGCTCCACCGGATTTTGAGCTCTTCGAGATCATAGCCGTGCCTACTCGTGCGGACCTAGAGCCTGACCAGAATGGTTTTCCATCAGACCTTCCTTCTGAGATTCGGTTTGTTCTACTCCAGCACAGTGACGTCTTTGGCATACCCACCGGTCTCCTGCCGGTTCGGCCCGGAGATCACCGCATTCACTTGGTGCCAGGTACTAGTCCTATTCACGTTCGACCGTACCACTATCCATATTTTCAGAAATTTGAGATCAAACGACAGGTTAGATAGATGTTGGATTAGGGGAGCATTCAGTCGAGCACCAGCGCGTTCTCCTCTCCAGTTCTGTTAGTGTGAAAGAAGGACGGTACATATAGTTTCTGTGTCGATTATCGGGCACTTAATGCAGCCATAGTACCTGATCACTTTCCTATCCCTGCCACTGACGAGTTATTTGATGAGCTGGGCGTCGCGCGTTACTTTTCAAAGTTGGATTTGCGTTCTGGTTATCATTAGATTATAATGAATGATGCTGACATTGTCAAGACGGCCTTTCGGACAGATGACGGCCATTATGAGTTCTCGGTGATGCCATTCGGTCTCACGAACGCACCGCCAACTTTTCAGGATGCTATGAACCGAATTTTCCGGCCTTTGCAACGATCTTGTGTTATAGTTTTCTTTGACGATATTCTTATCTACAGCACGACACTTGAGCTGCACACCCAACATCTTCATCTGGTTCTCAGCTTATTATCTGAGCATTGTTTTTATGTGAAGCTCGCGAAGTGTTCTTTTAGTAGGACGAGTGTAGAATACCTGGGACACATTATTACAGTAGGGACGTTGATGGCCAATGAGCAGAAGCTCGAGGCTATGGCAGCTTGGCCAACGCCCTTGACGGTAAAGTAGTTGCGGGGGTTTCTGGGATTGACGGGGTATTATCATCGGTTCATTCGTGATTATGCTACGCTTGCTGCTCCACTGACTGACATTCTGAAGAAGGATGCATTTGCTTGGTCTGATACAGCTTCTACGAGTTTTGCTGCCTTGAAACAGGCAATGGTAAGCGCTCCAATTTTGCGTTTGCCTGTAGCTCTCTGGGTCGCAAGAGAGAACAACGAAGGAAAAAAAAGAAAATTAGGGCAAACTTATTCTTTTTATTTTTTTAGGAAGAAAATACACCCTTTTTATATGACCCTCTAACCCTGACGGTTCGACCCTAAACCTAATCCGGGTAAAGAACCGTTTAGAAACCCCGGATAAACCAAATAACACATCGCCTAATTCAATTGTTCAAAGCAATTAACGAAAACTGGAAAAACAAAACTAACGACTAAACATAATCTTTTAAATAATTGGAGGTCGCACACTGCTCTTGGATCGCGCACCGGAAGCATCATCCACCGTATCGTGTCCTTCCTCATCATCACTCGTGTCCCGGTCCATCCTCCGAGATAGCTGTATCACTCTCTCTCTATCTCTCTCCTCGCGTCGAAAGATCATTTCACAAAAACAAATCCAACTCTCGCAGGTTCGCAACTGTTCTCATTGTCATTGTTTTCTCGAAGTTTCTGGATGTGTTGTAACGATGCGAGGAAGATCGAGAGCAATCAGTGAAAGATTTCAAAAATCAGCAAAAACCAAAAAAACCGTCGGGTTCAACGGTTTACTAACAAACTGGCGGTTTTGACCAGGTTTGACCGGTTTGATTACATGGGCGGTCTGATAACCTAACCAAACCGATGAGGCGCTGGTTTACCGGTTGAGCCGGTTGAACCGGCCGGTCCGATCCGGTTTTTAAAACTGTGGTTTGAAGTCCAATATCCGAAGCTAATCTAACAACGACCAAGTGTGCACTCATTTTGTAGCGACGAGATCACCATACAAACCCGTAAAATGCCACGACGAATCAGAACCATGGAGTTTTATTAATGAACCAATGTAGTAGACAGAAGATGATAAAAATAGAGACAGACACTGAGTGATCCCACAAAGAGAGGAAGTCCCCTTGGTGACCGTGACCCTGACAACTAACATGATAAACTAACGGGAAATTACACTTATTCCGAATTCCATCGATCTCCGACGCATCCAAATTTGTCTCCATCAAGAACATAAAGTTTGCCTTCTCGCAGTTCACGAGATCAAGGAGAGCACAGAACGCGCAAAGGTTACCCAACCCCCGCACATTCCAACCGATGGCGATCATTGTTAGTCGTTGCCCTAGTCATGCGAATCTAGGGGTGATCAAAACTCAAATCCCCAACCCGACCAAATTTATAACTCGTTACTTAATTGGTTACTACTATTATAGAATTGTCAACCCGAACTAATATCTGATTAATCATGGTTTTGAGTTTGGCAAAATCGTTTAGGCCTACACCGATCCCATTCACATCTTACATGAAAGATTACATATTTTAGTTGGATGTACGATTATAAATTAGATTTTATAAATCCTTTTAATAACTTTAGTTTATTTTTCTCAAGTTGTCTTTCCTAATTATCTTAAATTCTCAAATCGTTCACTATTACAATCAGTAGAGCTTAGTAATTAACCCGAGAGTCAGTTTTTTTCGTAAGCATCTTTTGTTAGGCTTGATGTCTAACTTGGACTCTGTCGCGAACACTATATTCATCAGTAGTTCGGTGTTTCTTTTCACTTGGTTGTTGTTACCACTCCTTGTACAAAAGGTAAAATCCTCTGTACGGAGGGCACCTCCTAGTCTCCGGTTATATTTGCTCCTCCAACTATGTTTTCTTCATTATCCTTGGCTATTTCTCGAGCTTTTCTCATCTTCAGAACTTCGTTCTCCCTCCTAGTTCAATTCCTGAGCCTCAGGTACTTGAGATATGCGACACTAAAACATACTAAGATCATACTTGATGTTTAAAATGCTGAAACTAACTGTGAAAATGCCCGGATTCTACACCAATGCACATAAAGCTCAAAGCTCAACTTAACGAAAATTTCAATAATATGCCAAATATGTCACTCATACAACTCAGAAATCACGCTAAATATTAGATAACAATATAAAATATAACTCAGATAACAGAGTTATCAGTAAGCCATCAATGAGTCTCTATTATTTTAATGTAGTTGACTTGTGTAGCACACTGAGGCGCTAGAGTGAAATTAATAATTGGAAGAATAACTAGTTGGAGTAAAAGATGTAAGAACCAGTAATTGAGGGGTTGATGAGTAAAAAATAAAAGTTGAGGGTGATGACAAAATTAAATAAAGAAGAGGGTTTTTAATACTAACTAACAAGTTAACACAAATAGTCACCTTTTACTGTGAAAAATTAAATTAGTAATAACGTAAGAGTCCTCAAACTTTACTAAATTATTAAATAACCTCAAAACAAAATATTAGTTTATCATAAATACCACATGATACCCATATACTTTAGAAACTAACAATAAGTGGAGAATAAACTTCAAATAGTAATTTCTTCAAAAAATTCGAAATTATAAAATGACCTCAAGCTGAAATAAGGGGTAATTCTCTAGTGAGGTGGAAAAACTTTAAATTCATGTCACACTGTAAAAATTTATTCACCGTTGACTTTTGAAACCAGTAAAGCTCCTCCTGAGCCGAGACATTATTTAACTGATCATGCAACTCCGCCTTAGAAGACTTAAATAATGACTTTCCTTCTTAGCAATAGTGAATCCCCTCAAGCCTTGCCGTAATCTACCTCTTCCTCTTAAACATATACCCAAAATAATTCTTATTCCACTCCTGCATTATTTTTAGTTGTGATCTCCTTCAATGCATCAACAATGCTCTAGTCATCTCTCCAACTAATTTGGACAAACTCTGAGAAACTATCATTAGTTAACCAAACTAACTCCATTATGACAGGCTTTGGAGCTACAGGGGGAGGTTTAAGACCCTCAATATCTATCTAATTAGATGGTGGTCAGAGTTAATTCTAACATGATTTACCAGAGCTTTAGGGAAAAGGGTCTTCCAAAGGTGCTTACACAGAGCGCTGTTTAATCAATGTATGATTTTAGCCATGTCCTCTTGAGTCTTTGACCAAGTAAAATTTGGCCCTATGTATAACTCACAAGCATCCAAGCAATCAATCAATTTGTCACACCTTTGGGAATTAACTGGTTTACGCCCCTTCTTTTCTCACTTGCTGCTAAACGTGATTAAAGTCACCAGCAAGTAGCCAAGGCATGAGTTTTAGCTAGATCAGCTAAGTATTTTCATAATTCATCTCTACAATATGGAACATGGCTTGCATAGATCGCAGAAAAAATCCAACGAGATTGATTAGCTCTACGAACAAAACTACGAGTTACCTAACTTGTAGTTGAAATGATCTCAACGTCCATAAGAGCGCTGCCACAAAACATCCAAATGCCTAATGTGAAACCATGAGCTTATACTACACAAACTCGATTAACATAGCTGTTGGAGATCCTGGGTTCCACTAACTCCATAACTTCAAGAGTTATCAATCTACAAAGCTCCAAAAAGAACGAATCGTGGAATCATTGCTTACACAGAAGTTCCATGTAAGAATACGCATTGGATTTATGTGATTTGGCCGACCAGCTATACGGCTTAAAGAACACACCGGAGCTTCCTCCAAAAGTACAAGATCCATTTCTTTGACCAACATCATTTCCCGTAGTGGCAGAGTAAAGTGCATCTCCAAAGTCCAAACCGGCTCTATTGGTGGATTGTAGAATCCTTGTAGGGAATATTGCACCAGATCGATTTCCGATCCTGTCATCCTGCTGATCGGTTGGTGCCATCCGATTCATACTTGTAACACCATGTCATTGTGACAGAGAATCTTCGTAAGAAGTCCAAAGCGATTGCTAATGCCTTTAATTTAACACATGAGCACCCGCTTGTCCACTGTTATGCTCAATCACACCCAAAGGCAAGCGAAAACTAGGGTTTTTAGAAACCACTATCAAGATTCGAGAATTTAGATCCATTCCGCGACCTGGGCAATTGTCCATATACCGTTCGACGTTGACAATATACAAAACTAAAAGGGAAACAATTTAGTGTGCTCAGTAACACCATCTTTTGAAGTAATTAGAACTCCAAATCTTGACTGAATAGACCAGATGTCGCCATCTTATCTATCGTATCATTTTCCGAGTTGTCCCCCCGATGATTTACTTACGAGTTAACTTGATTTGCAGGCAATTGCTTTCTTCGGGGAGGATGAGCATTCATCCATTTACCAAATCCCATCATATTCTTTTAAAATTCCAGCTGATTTTCTTGTTTTCCATGTTCTCATCCCTATCCTACTGAATCCCCTCGGTCATGTCTTCATTCCTTTGAACTATCTAAGGGCGTTGATAACTTTATGCCCAAACGTTCCACACGTAAAAGTCGATCTGGGAGAGCACTTTATATTCTAATAAGATCCCTTTCACATTTACCCAGATCGCTTGTAGCAGCTTCTCGACCAGGTTCACCTCAACAAAAATTCTCTCAAACTTTCATTTGGCTTGTGAGATTCACTTTTACGAAAGCCCTACAAACCCCCATCAAAGCGTCTTCATCAAAGTATTCAGTTGCGATACCCTTCAGTTGAATCCAAATCAGAGTGGTCTTCAAGGAATCAACATATGGATCGAAGTGGGGAATCCATTTGTGCACTATCAATTACTGCCCCAACATCATCCATGGTCCATTAAGAAGAACCCGATCGTACTATTAGATCGTACTCCTCTTTGCAGTAAAAAAAAATCACAGAAGTAACCACCCTATATATCGGTCAACTCAAACCCTTTGAACAACTTCCGTTGAGCGGTCATGCGATCATGGAGATACCTAAACTCAATCCTATGAAGTTTCCTCAACCCCAGTGCATCAATTCTAAACCCTTCCATCCTCCAGCGTTAACCACACAAAACCACCACTCACCTACTCCTCCGATTAAAAATAGAAAACCATCACTCACTTAGTCCTCAGATTCAAAATCCTGATCATCCTCTGCTACATAAAAACCCACATGCAGTATCACTAGGGTTTCCATGAACTTCCTAGCTCCAGAATCCTCATTAGATCCATTACCACCAGAAACGAATCTCCGCTTATAGTTTATTAGATATGTGGGGGTGTTTTTTGTCTTTTATATGTTTTCTTCTTTATGCTATTATGTTATAGTTAGAGGGTCTGTATTGCAAATAGGCTATCAATATATAGCCTTTACTTTCTGTATTTTGACATTATGAATCAATTCAAGTTTTCCCCCTTTCTGGTTTCTCATTTCTCATCTTCAATATTGTATCAGAGCATCGATCGATTCATGCTTCTCCGATCTAGTTTTTCATTTTCCTTCCTAGATCGGTGTTCATCGACGTTCCTTGATCTTAATTACATCAACCGATCTAGTGGAATCTCTCTGGATTGAATCTGATGGAAACCACCTCAGAGTCGCCGATCAGATCTAATAATCAGCAACTGATGGCTGTTAATCCAACTTCGCCGTATTTTGTAAGGCACTCTGAATCATCAGGTATTGTTCTCATTTCACAAGTTCTCACTGGTGAAAACTATAATACTTGGAGTCGTTCGATTCTTGTGGCTCTCAAAGCGAAAAATAAGTTAAGTTTTGTGAATAGATCTCTGCCGGAACCCGAAATTGGTGATCCGATGCATGAATATCGGACTAGATGTGATAACATGGTGATCTCTTGGCTTTTCAATGCTGTTTCTAAGGAAATATCATCAAGTATAGTCTATCATGAAACTGCAGTTTTTATATGGAATGATCTGAAAGCTAGGTATTCTCAAAAGAATTTACCTAGAATTTTCCAGCTATCCACTGCTATTTCTGATCTCAAGCAAAATGACATGTCAGTTACTGCTTATTACACAAAATTGAAGTCATTATGGGATGAGGTATCTAATTACAAGCCAATACCTAGTTGTATCTGTGGTGCACTCTGGTATTGTACATGTCAATTGTTGCTTGTGTAGTCAAAAGTTATGAACAGGAGTGCATTTTGAAGTTTCTTATGGGGCTTAATAAAAACTACACACCAGTTAGAGATCACATGACATTATTCTTCTCAAGCTCAAAACATGGCTATGATGGCTAATTCTGCTAATGACAGTTTAAAATCTCCAATTGTTAGTAATGCTGCTGGGAATTTTAATAAGTTTGGAGGAAAAGGAAGACCTCATTGTACTTATTGTGGCTGGCTTGGTCACACCAAAGAGAAATGTTATAAGCTACATGGATATCCTCCATGTTTCAAGTTTAAGAAGAGTTCAGGGCAGCAAGGTTACAGTTCTTCTGGCACTAATTCATCAATGTCCCCAAGGGTGAACAATGTGTTGGATCCTGGGGCTGGATATGGGGATTTATCTAAGTCTGACAATGGATCAGCAGATAAGGTTTCTCTCTCTCATCAGGAATGTGCTCAGTTAATCAGACTTTTGGGTGATAAGATGGGAAGTGTTTCTCTAGGCATGCCAGTTTCTACACATAACCCTTTTAATGTGGATGCATCTTCACCATCATCCTCTTCAATGCCAGATTCACCATTTCACACCTCTTTCTCAGGTATCACGATGGCTTATAAATCTAGTAAACCTAGTGTAGTAGCTGACACTTTTGCATTTGCATCTTCATTCTCTCATAATGATACATGTTCCAGTGCTTGGATTTTAGACAGTGGAGCTACTGATCATATGTGCTCCTCATTGCATCTTTTTGATACATATGTCCCTGTCATTGATACTTTTGTTCATCTACCTACTGGAATCTCAGTTCCTGTCACTCACATTCGCAATATTAGACTCAGCTCACAATTAATACTACAAGATGTTCTTTGTGTGCCAACTTTTCATTTTAATTTGGTTTCTATTTCCAAATTGATATCCACTCTTAGATGCTCTTTCATTTGTTCTGGTGATGATTGTCTCATTCAAAGCACCACTGACCAAACCATACTTGCTAAGGGTGTAAAGAAGGAAGGACTTTACTTGTTGCAATCACACATTTCATCTCATTCTGTGTCTGCTACTGTCATTAGTCCTAAGGTGTGGCATCATAGACTAGGACACTTGTCTGCTCAGAAAATTTCTCTTTTATTTCCTTCTTTCTCTAAGACAAACATTTCTCCTTGTGATGCTTGTCATTTTGCTAAACATAAGAAACTCTCTTTTCCTGTTTCCTCTAGTACTTCTCCTCATTTGTTTCATCTTGTTCACTGTGATACCTGGAGGCCATACAAGGTGATGCACATGGGGGATTTAAGTACTTCCTCACAATTGTTGATGATTTTAGCAGAACTACATGGGTATATAATCTAGTCAAAACTCAGTTTGGTTTTGCTATCAAAACTCTTAGGAGTGATAATGCTCCTGAATATGATTTACATACCTTTTCTTGCTCAAAATGGTATTATTCATCAACTCTCTTGTGTTGAAACTCCTCAACAAAATTCTGTTGTAGAAAGGAAACATCAACATTTGCTTAATGTTGCAAGGTCTCTAAAGTTCCATTCTAACATTCCCTTGTCTCTTTGGGATGAATGTGTTGTCACTGCAGGCTATTTGATCAATAGAACCCCCTCAGCTGTTTTACAAAACAAGTCTCCTTATGAATTACTTTATCATAAGGTTCCTATTTATGATAACTTGAAAGTTTTTGGTTGTTTGTGTTATTCTTCCACTCTCTTGCAAGGAAGAACAAAGTTCACTCCAAGAGCCACTAAATGTGTATTTCTTGGGTATCCATTTGGGATTAAGGGCTATAAAGTTTAAGATTTAAACACTCACAAGATTACAGTTAGCAGAAATGTTGTGTTTTATGAAAGTGTTTTTCCCTTTCACACTTCTACTAGCCCCGAGTGCTCCTCTGTTCCTATTTCTGTGTCTCAACCAGATATTGACATTCCTCTCAACAAAGTTACTCCTGTTCTTTCTGATGATTCAGTGTCACTTCCTGATTCTCCTAGTGATACTTCACCAAGTGTTGAAGTTCTTGATGTTCCTGTTCCTTTACATAACACTTCTTCACCACATGCATCAGTTATGCACTCCACTAGGCCTAGAAAGATTCCTACCTATTTGCAGGACTTTGAGTTTCCTATTAAGAAGTTTACTAATGCTGCAAGTACTAGCCACGATTTAGCTGCTTATATGAGCTTTGACAAGCTCACACCAGAACATAAAGCTTTTCTGGTTGCTGTTTCTAGTGTTACTGAACCATCTACCTGTAAGGAAGCTGTACATCATTCAGAATGGCAGGTGGCTATGAAGAATGAACTTGATGCTCTCATTAAAAATAACACTTGATCTTTTGTTTCTTTGCCTCCTGGACAACATCCCATTGGTTGTAAATGGGTATATAAGGTCAAACACCATTCAGATGGCACCATTGAAAGGTATAAGGCCAGGTTAGTGGCTAAGGGTTACACACAAACAGAGGGGTAAGACTACTTTGATACTTTTTCTCCTGTTGCTAAGTTGGCCACTGTAAAGTGTGTATTAGCCATTGCTGTAGCTCATGACTGTCATTTGCTGCAATTGGACATTAATAATGCTTTCTTGAATGGAGATCTTCATGAAGATGTGTTTATGGAGATTCCTCCTTGTGTCACTTCACCTTTGATAATGTAGTCTGCAAGTTGAATAAGTCCCTTTATGGCTTAAAGCAGGCTAGAAGACAATGGTTTGAGAAGTTCTCCTCTACCCTTCTTTCTATGGGGTTTGTGCAGTCCAAAGCTGATTACACTTTGTTCACTTTGAAGTGTCAGTCTCATTTTTCTATTCTACTGGTTTATGTGGATGATATAGTACTGGGGGGTACTGATTTGTCTTTTCTTCATTCTGACAAGGACCAACTGCATCAATATTTTCAGTTGAAAGATCTTGGTGATTTGCATTTCTTTCTTGGCTTTGAGATCTCCAGAACACCAGAAGGCATTTCTCTTTGTCAGAGGAAATTTTCCTTAGACATTTTAGCAGATATTGATTATTTGGGTGCCAAACCTTCTACAGTACCGATGGATCCTAATTCCAAGTTAAGTGCTGTTTCTGGAGCTTTGCTAGATGATGTCACAGCCACTTCTTACAGAAAATTGATTGGCATATTGCTTTACCTTTGTAATAGCAGACCTGATCTCACCTATGCAGTTCACAAATTAAGTCAATATGTGGCTGCACCTATAAAACCTCATCTTGATGCTGCTCACAAAGTTTTGAAGTATCTGAAAGCTACTGTTGGTCAAGGTTCATATTTCTCAAAGTCTTCTTCTCTACAAATTACTGCTTTCTCAGACAGTGACTGGGCTAGCTGTCCTGATACAAGGAGATCTACTACTGGTTTTCTCATCTTTATTGGCGATTCTCTTGTTTCCTGAAAATCAAAGAAGCAGAGTATTGTTTCTAGGAGTTCTGCAGAGGCTGAGTACAGAAGTATGACTGCCACTTCTTGTGAGCTGGTATGGATTCAATATCTTCTTGCAGACTTGTTTATTCCAGCCTCCATTCCGATTCTTTACTGTGATAGTAACTCTGCAATTCATATTGCCACCAATCCTGTTTTTCATGAGAGGACGAAACATATTGAAGCAGATTGTCATCTCATTAGAGACAAAGTTGTGGCAGGTCAGATTAAGCTTCTTCATGTGGCCTCTAAGCATCAATTGGCTGATATACTTACCAAGCCCTTGGCTGCAGCACCATTCCAGCTTTTGCTTGTTAAGTTGGGAGTAAACAATCTTTACTCTCCAACTTAAGGGGGGCTATTAGATATATGGGGGTGTTTTTTTTGTCTTTTCTATGTTTTCTTCTTTATGCTATTATGTTATAGTTAGAGAGTCTGTATTGCAAATAGGCTATAGTATATATAGCATTTACTTTCTGTATTTTGACATTATGAAATCAATTCAAGTTTTCCCCCTTTCTGGTTTCTCATTTCTCATCTTCAATATAGTTGTTTTGGCTACGCCTGAGAACTTCCTCCATTCCGGCATCGATTTCCCCGGCCGGAGATGAGAATTTGGATCGCAGATCCAGATTTATGTCTACGTCCATGAAAGTTTGTTAGAGAAAATTTTCTAGAGAGAGGATACTTGCCCAATCAATCAGCTTTCATTTTTTTGGCGTCATACCATTTGAACTTGTGGTACATATATAGAACTTGTAAAGCCTTGCAACAACATATATTTTGTTTGCATTTCAGGAATCACGACAGTAGTTTCTCATTTCCTGATTCTATTCTTCCTTCACTAAGCACTTGGTAACTGGCATCTAAGTTTTTGTCCTCGAGAGCTGGTGTTAGACCATGATCCTTCTCCCTGTCAAATGAAATTGGAAACAATATAAACTAGGGTAACAAACATTTTTAACGTCCAAGCATAGTGCTTGGCATCAAACTGAGTTAGAGAGTTCTTCGTTCTGACAAAGTTTTACATTAAAAATTCACCAATCATAAATTGCTTAAAGCAATACACCTCAGGTTACTGGGGAGCTGAGTTGAACGTGGTCAGTAATTGGTTACTGAACAAGAATTTAAGCGTGCTAAGGAACAGAGTTGTTAAATGACACGGCGATGTGTGTGAACCAGAGAATATTCAGGCGTCGCTTTAAAATGGAGTTTCACGTGTGCAGGGGACAGGAACTCAGACAAATTTCTCATAGGCCTCTATATTCAGTTGGTCTTGGTGGAACTCAGACAAATGTTGATGAGATTCTCCACGCGAGAGTCCACCAAGTTTCTTTGCTTATGTAAGGTTGCATATGTTTACACCTATGGAAGAAAAGCAGATGCTTTTGGAGTATGCATAAGTGATCTGAGGCTAGCGGATGTGCCATCATCTTCTAAATTTACATACATTTTTACCGACATGAGTAATTGGCTGTTTGAGAGTCGAAGACTCAAGTGACAGCTTGGCGAAAAATCTTTTCTTGAGACCAACTTCTTCGATAGTTTGGGAAATAAGTTGATTTTGCTAGCTGGCTACCGTTGGAGAAAAAGACGGAAAGCTAGAAAGATCTAGACATACAAGAAGCAGAAAAAATGCAATGCAAGTTACTCTTCAGCGGCTGCTATGTTTTGACTGTTGAATACAGGTTAGCAATGCCCAAGTCTAGAGTGTAGCCCCAATGTTTTGACTGTCTTTTGATCTTGATTGACCAAAAAGGCCATTATTTATTTATTTTTCGTTTTCAAAAATAACATGTAGGCAATATTTTTGCAAGACAAAGACAGGAACTTACGTTTTGGAATAAACGACAAGTCCAACAACAACAATTGCAAAGGACATGTAATACAACGAGTCAACCTGCAAAATGGAGATTAACTATGATAAGTTTGGTTGCCGAAGGTACCAGAAGAGAAACCTTCACTGCAAATTTTAGCTAATATTTTTCAAGACTCGTAATATAAACAAACCTTCTGGCGATAGAAGAAGATACGAATTACAACTGCCCACATGTTAGAGGTGAGAACGGAGAGGCTGTACATAGTGGAACCGCTCATCTGTCAGAGATGTTCAAGTCATCTTGTCAGATACCAAACACCATTCTGATGATGAGAAGTACACATATTTTGTAAAATTCAGTGAAATTCAAAGGGAAAACTGACCTTTAGAACATAGGGAACCAAGGTATAGAACATAAAGCTTGACAGTGCGTAGCCTGCAAATGCTAATATCTGTAGACAAAATGAAGGTGGATTCATGGCAAGGTCAGTGAAGTAACTCTAGCTCACCACCAATGCTCATGTAACAACTTTTTTCATAAACTCGAGATGTTAAAGAACTACGATGTACTTGAAGAAGACATAATCAGATACTAGATGAAATGTAAATGTGCCAAATAAATCTCAGTTCCCAGATCTGATACGAAACATTCGTTAATAGGAGATCTCAGACAACAACGATGTACTTTAAAGGCACAATTTCTTTCATTAGTTGGAGAACTCGATTGAATCAACTCCCATATGTTTTCTTTACATGGTAAGAATCTAGTATCTAGTCTTCGTCGCCCTCTTTTTTGATTGACTGTTTCACTTATATGCTGAGATGACTTAGCACTTTTTGTAAACATGCAGAGTAATTCAATTGCTGCTACATATAAGCATCTGCCATGAGTATAGAAATGAAAAACATAATCAGGAAAATATGGTGTAAAATGTAAATGTACAACTGAAAATGCAAAATACATGGTTCATTGTCTTCTTCATTGTAATGCTTCCTTAAATTTACCAACTAAATTCATGTATCTGGCAACAACAATAAAAGTTTAGACACAATTGGAAGCATGCCTGACACTCTTTGTATGGCTGTGATTCTTAGATGCAAGGTTCAGATACTGTTACCAGCCAAAGCCGATGAGTAGAAAATGCCGATTTTGCTACTTACAATTTCTGCAGTCCATGTCACTGATTCCAGACTTTTACGCTCCACTACAGCGCTAGGAAAAGGTATAGGATAAAAGGAATATAGCATGCAGTAAAATAAGCTAATCTAGGGCTAATTTTAATTTACCGAAAACAAAAAATTTGAAAGGATACATCTCACACGCGCTAACGACTGCTCCAAAAAGACTCATCATTGCAACTACTTCAATGCGGTCTCTTTTCTTCACACAGAACTCCTGCAGTTCGTTAACAACGGGATTGTAAACATTTTTAACTAACGATATGACATACTTTTACTTTTCAGGCATCACAATATATGAGAGAAAGAACTACGAAACAGCGTTATATTTTATAAGTGCTCCACATAAACGATTTAAGCACGAAATTTAACAAATCCACATACCTCACCAACATTGCTCATTGCCATGAAAAGTGTCCCTCCACTAACGATCACATCACCTAGAAGAGGATTTGAACAACCTGAAAATATGGTTTCTGATATATTAAGTTAAAATGAACTAGATTGTAACTGAATATACCAAATTTAGTTCATGTAGAAGGAGATGACGTCAGTACTTTGTCTTTAAAATCGAAAATCATCGAGGAAGAAACAGCTAATGATTAATTCAGTATTAGTTTTCCTGAATAGAAGCTCCAATGATTGCACGAGCAACAATACATCTCCTTTCTTAAGGCTGAATTTTTGCAATTATGTTTAGTCAAGAAAATTAAATAGCTAGTAGTGAAGTGGGAGCGAAAATGTCACCTTCGCCTCCGGCCCCAGTATCAGACAGAAGCACCAAACCAAGGCCTACCACACACATTGCAGCACCGAAGAATTGTCGCAAGGTATATCGTGTGCCTAGGAAGAACCATGTAAGAGCAATAACCCAAGCTATCGTCCAACAACCAAATAATGTGACACTGGTATTTGATGTGTACTGGTACGCTTTATTAACTGCAGAATCATACATTGTTATCATGCAACTTAAGCAATTCATAAAAGAGGTTGGTGTAGATGACGCAGAATGTGATACAACAGTCAGAGATAATGTGATTTATTTTTCTGTCTATATATAGTATAACAATGACATGACAATGTTCAAACGCAACATCTGAAATGTGTTCAAGGCTACGTGATGGACTTGTGTGCCTTACCAAGATAATTTCCTTGAACATCAATGAAGCCTAAGAGTACATACCAGTACCACGAAACCTGCCAAATCCAAAAACCAAACGACGTGCAAAAGGAAGTCAACGAGATGTATGGTACAAGTTATATTTATAGCAAGTAATCATCCCATGTGAAAAACCAGTGTCTATCTCCACTTACTCTTAACACTTTCAACCCCTAATAATTCTATTTGCACAGTGCTAGCATTTCTCTGTCTACCCCAACTCTTGTATTGTTATCTTAAAATTAATTCCATATGATGAAGAATTCTGAAAGTTATTTTTCATATTTGTCGTACCAAAACGGCAATAGAAGTATTGATTCATGACTTACAATACTGCAGTAATTTACATAATTATCTGCAACTCTGGACCGGTTCACGCCTTGGTGATGGGTCATTTTTTTTTTGGATAGGATGGGTCAAATTCTTTAGACAGAATAGAGAAGCTCAAATAACTGATAAGAGTACAGTAACACATTTTTAAGTCCTCAAAAGTACACAACATATTAAAAGAGATTAGCATGGCCCCTACGCAGGGAAAACCCATATGAGGCATTAAGCCCTCATGAAACGATTTGAGATAATTAATTTCATGGCTCGATTGACTTGTACAAATCAAATTTACCATTAGCTTTTGCCGCCGGTAGAGCAAGATACTACCGTAAACCGAAGTCAGTGCCAGGTAAGAAAATAATGATAGAGTAAGCGGTGTTTTTACACCTGCACATAATACCCAATAAAGAGTGATCAAGTTTAGGGAATAAAGACAATTAGGTAGAAGAAAATAATGTAATATCATTGACTTGTTAAATTTAGGGAGATGAAAAATAATTTGATATTCAACCTTTTTTTTTTTGAGAAGAGTGATATTCAACTTTTCATAAGCAATAAAACAATAACTCTAAAGAACCAAAGATAGCATAAATCTTAACATGAGCAATTCAAAATTAATAAGCAAATATACTATTAGTGCAACTAGTCCAATTCTGGCTAATGAAGTGAAATGAAATTCAAGCCCATCAATTCATATCAAACCATTGAAAGGGGAAAACTGTTTTGTGACGAACCAGCAAATTAGGAACCCTTGAATTGAATTTTAACTAATCAAATTCAAAGGAGCTTGAAAATGCAGAGAGAGAGAGAGAGTACCTAGACTTGCAACCACAGAAGCAGAGAAGCTCATGAGCGACATTGCAAAAGAAACAACTTGGCCCAGAAACAGAACATGCAACATTTGCCATAAAGCTCCATTGTCCCTGAAGGTGCCAAGATTCATTATGGCCTCTGAAACACAAAACTATATCACAAAGCCCAATTGATCGGATCTGTATGTTGCTCTTCTGGGTCAACCGTCTGAAGCCACCGCTCCTCTCCTAGCTGGAAGTGAATAAACCCAACAATCAGGACCATTTATATAATAAAATGAAAGGGAGATTGCTCCAAACACATACTACCTCCGTTTCGTCTGTTTCGTCTGCGTTTGACTTTTTAACCCGTTACTGCGTCACTTTGACTTGGTAATTTGGGTATCGAAACGATATAATTTTTTAACAATTTTTTCATGGTATTTTAGAATAAACTTTTATCTATAACACCAGACAAAGATTACCAAATTCTTTTATCGTTTTGCTAGTCAAATCACCGGATGAAAGTCACCCAGTGAATAGTGACAAAAAGTGAAGTAGGCTGAAACAAGCGAAACAGAGGTAGTACTATTAGAGTATTATAATTGTTGAGGATGGCGGGAGTTGGGCCTGTAAACTTTACTTACCAGATACTTTCTTCTTTATTGGAAATTGTTTTATCGTCAAACGAGTTTAAAATCAAGATCTTACGCAGGGGCTTCTATCGCTCTACCACTTTAACTACCACCCTAACTGCTACTTACCAAATACTTGAAACAACGAGTGTTCTTTCGTTTGTTTTGGTTGTCGATTACATAGTACATCATTTAGTTACTAATTTATTTTACATTAATTTATTTCATGTCTAGTAGGGTTGGAATGATGAAAGTCGTGAAGGAATTTGAGCGTTCTATCGTTGAAGTAGCACCGTGGTACTTACCTATCAAAGAAATAAAATTGCCCAACATGTGGGGATCTTTGTGTATTATATATACACATTCACATTTTAAGTGTGACAAATTTGAGGACACCTACAGTCGTAATTTTGAGACCCTATGTTATCTGTGGTAACTCACGGCGCAGAAACAGACCACCGAAGACAAAGAGAGAGAGAGAGAGTTTGAGGGTAATCTTTTTCTTATTTCTTTCCAGAAAATATTACACCTCTTTTATACCTCTAACCCTGTCAGTTCGACCTAATTCTAATCCGAGTAAAGAACCGAAAAGAAATCCCGAATTTAATAAAAAACATCACACGACTACTCCAGTCCAATAATCACAAAACGTAATAAAAACATAAACGGAAGGCTTAATTACTTAATGCATACCCCCAGTATACTAAAACTAACACATTGCAACCCCCGTTTCTGAAATAGGCTTATTGCATCCCCCATTTGCAATATATCATACTTATTGAAACTGGTAAAAAAATCATCCAAAATCATCCTAACACCGTGAGGGCAAATGTGTCATTAAAAAATATGGATATTAATGTCTTATTAGTTCAAATTAAAAATAAGAAAGAAATAAAAGAAAAGTACTTTTGGGCAACAGTCAGATGAATTTTCCCAAATACAAAATCAATACCCCACCGTTTCTCTCAAACCCTTCTCCCTTCTTCTCTACCTCTTTCTCCCGAGCATCTCCTTTCTCTCATCGCTATATTACAGTAGCCATTAACTCCGGCAAGTACAACCCTGAACCCATCATGGATCCACACACAAACTACAACCGAAGCCACCCCTCTGCCCTCCATCCTCTTATCCCCAATAAAGACAATCCCGAAAAAAAAACTCAGCTCGATTTGAAACCAGAGAATACCAATACGATGCCTCGATCTCCAGTTTTCACGAACACCAAACACAACGAAAATCCACAACCCCACCTGCCACATCCCATAACAAGATTAATCAACAACCCACCTCCTCGATTTCGACCAGAGCACCGTACCTCTCTGTTTCACGTCGGCGTTGGAACCCAGACAAACCCCACCTCACTCAGTCGGGGCTGATGTGACCCTCTACCCACGAAACAGCCTATGTCCACGTGGGAGAACCAATCACCTGCACAAATGTATTGGTCGTTCTTCGGCTGGGTGGAAGGGAAGCTGGCCGTTGGGAATTTCGGGAAGGAAAGAACTAACTTCCGGGACAAATTGGAGGGTGTAATCAGGTCTGATTGGGCTCAATTTTGGGCTACTTGCTTATGGTGAGGTGAATTTCACACCTAGCGGTTGGATTTTCATTTAATCATCTCTATGTGTCAGCCTACTTCGCCGGAATCTGGGTTTAGTTAGCCGGAATCTGGATTATGTGGCGGCAATGATGGCGGCAGCAAAAGTGATTGTGTTGTTGCGATTAGTGTTCATACATAAATAGGATCGGACACATCTACCCTTAATCAAAAGGACGCGATTGTCAACTAACAATTTGTTCCGTTAACTATCTAACAGAATTATTTTACCAGTTTCAACAAGTATGATTTATTGCAAATGGGGGATTCAATAAGCCTATTTCAGAAATGGGGGTTGCAATGTGTTAGTTTCGGTATACTGGGGGTATGCAGTAAGTAATTAAGTCTAAACGGAAATACTAAAATAAAATAACAGACTAACGTTTCAGCTTGGGCTAAAAGTAGTCTTTCAAATACGATGGCGGTCCCACTGTGCGCCTAACTTGAGCCCTTGGTTGCTCGCTAGAATCAACTGAATCATCGTCTAGCGTACTCCCATCATGAGGAGGTGTAACCGGACCCGTATCAACTCCCCTGGTCTCGGAAAGCAGCTTAACCTCAAGCTGAAGCTCTGGATAAGCGGACTGAATGGCGGCCACAGGTTCCCAACTAGGCGCACGACTGTCAGACCAAGAAACCAACCACTGCCGTTGAGGCACACCGGCAACCAAAATTGTCCGCTTTGCGGTAGCCAATACAGGAAAAGCAACTGGACGACCTTTGAAAAACTGATATGGTAAAGTGGCAATGGGATAATCGAACTAGCCGGGACAAAGGGCCGAAGCAGAGAAACATGGAACACATCATGGATGCGACAACCGTCCGGTAAACGAAGCCGATATGCAAGCGGACCAATACGCTCAAGAACTGGGAAAGGACCATAGTAACGACGAGCCAACTTAGAAAACAACGGACGAGTTAAAGAACGTTGAAGATACGAATGTAGCTGCGGTAGTACCATATCCCCTACCTGAAACAAAACATCACGATGATTCTTGTTAGCTTGATCACGCATACGCTGTTGCATTTTGAGCAAATGCCCTTTCATATCTTCCAGTAACTCCGACTGTTCCGTGACCAACTCCTCAACGACAAGGGAAGTCCCCTCAGTGGGCAACAAGGGAAACAGCGTAAGGGGCTCGCGACCATATAGGGCACGGTACGGGGACATGTTAATGCCCTCATCGACCCTGAGAAGAAACGAAACCCACCGTTTAGGCTGCTGCGAAGTGACAGCTCGTAAATACTTCTCCAAACCCCACAACCATGACTGCAGTAGATCCCTGAGAGGTAGGATGACCAGTAATGAAATCCATTGTGGCCGCGGAGACATGGTCAGGCACAGGGAGAGGCTGTAGTAACCTCCGGGTTTTTGAGTAGAATACTTCATTGTTAGACAGACGAGACAAGATGCGACGAACTGACGAACATCAGAACGCGTATCCGGCCAATAAAAGACAGCGGATAACCAGCGAAAAGTTCGGTCAATTCCCAGGTGACCCACAGCAGGCGAATTGTGAAATTCCTGTAACACCAGAGAACGAACCGACGAATCCTTGCAAATCCGAGTCCTGTACTAAAGAATGTCGTCCACCAAAGTGAAGTGATGAGGCTTGACCTCCGACTAGACAGCGGTCACTAAGGCCTGAAGGTCGGTCATAGTCTTGGTCTCACGCCGTATAGCCTCAAGAACCGAGGGAAGGGGTTGAAGGGCCAAGAGAAACAAAGAGGCCGAATCCTCTTAAGTATCACGACGAGATAACGCATCCGCAACCTGATTCGCAGACCCCTATTTGTACTCAATGCGAAACTGAAATCCCATGAGCTTCCGAATATAGAACTGCTGATCCAGTGTCTGAATGAACTTGGACAACAACTCTTTCAAACTGCACTGATAGCTACGGATGACAAACTCATGACCCAGCAAATACTGACGCCACTTCTGCACCGCCTCAACCACCGCATACAACTCCTTATGATACGCAGAAGCCGCGCGTAGACGAGGACCAATCTTCTTAGTGAAAAAAGCCAACGGGTGACCCTGCTGCATAAGTACTGCCCCAACCCCTTTATCAGAAGCATATGTCTCCAACAAAAAGGTTTGTGTAAAATCGGGTAAGCTGAGAATAGGGGATGATTTTATGGCCTCTTTCAAGGCAAGAAAACTCTACTCAGCTGCAGGCAACCACGTGAAAGCCTCCTTCTTGAGAAGGTCGGTCAACGAATAAGCAATGGTGGCATAATCAAGAATGAAACGCCGGTAGTAACCTGTCAAACCCAAAAAACCTCGCAGTTGTTTGACAATAGCAGGGGTCGGCGATTCCAACATTGCCTCGATTTCTGCGAATCGGCCTTCACATGCCCATTGGTGATGATATGCCCCACATAATCGACGTTGCTCCTGCTCAAAGAACATTTGGATAACTTCGCATAAAAAGAATGATTAGAAAGGAGACGAAGAACCTGATCCAAATGCTGAGCGTGTAACTCCAAAGTGGTGATATAGATGAGGCTGTCGTCGAAAAATATTATCACAAAAGAACGGAGCATACGCCGATAGATCCGGTTCATGGCGGCCTGAAAAGTGGACGGAGCCTTTTTCGAGCCGAACGGCATGACGAGAAACTCGAAGTGACCATCATGAGTGCGGAAGGCCGTCTTCTCAATGTTAGTGGAGTGCATGCGAATTTGATGATACCTGGAATGCAAATCCAATTTAGTAAAATAGCGGGCTGCCCCAAGCTCGTCAAACAACTCATCAGTCGTAGGAATGGGAAAATGATCCGGAACAGTGTCGACAATGAGTGTGCGACAGTCAACCCAGAAACGAAAGGTACTGTACTTCTACGAACCAAGAGAACGGGAGAAGAGAAAACACCGTGGCTTGGAAAAATGACCCCCTATTTGAGCATATCCTGAACCTGTCGCTCAATCTCTGTCTTTCTGGAAGTAGGGATAGCGATAAGGGCCGACATTGACTACCTTAGACCTTGGATGCAAATGAATACGATGGTCCCACTGTCGTGAAGGTGTCAAACCAGAGGCGACGGAAAAAGCTGCTCGATGCTGCGTGAGAACGCAAAGCACTTCAGCCGGGATATCAGCAGGAAAGTCTTCCTAAATGGGCTACAGTGCCGCCTCTAAGGGAACGGCCAAGAGCTCATAAAAATCGACGAGTGGGCCGCTCAAAAACTGTATTGCAAGTGAATTATAGGAGATAGGACGTGGCCCGTCATCAACCCCATTCAGAACCAGTTGCTGGCCCTTCCAGACGAGTTTCATGGTTAGTTTGCTATAATCGTGCCAAATCTCCCCCAATGTATGCAACCACTGAACGCCCAAGATAGCGTAAATGCTGTGAACTTCTAGGACATATAAATACACCTCGAACACAGTACCTTGGATGGTTAGTAGAGTCTTCGGACAATAATACATGCAACGAAGCGATTCCCCATTACCCAAGTATACTCGAAACGGAGACACCATGATGAAGTACTACAGAGAAGTGCTGAGCCATGACAGGATGAATAAAATTATAAGTGCTACCCCCGTCAATGAGAACCTGCATGCAAACATCACCAATAGTTCCTGTCAATTTAAGAGTGTGAGGGTGTGTAGTACCTGACAAAGTGTGTAAGTGAGATAGATTATTCATGATAATGCTCCGATCATCCTCATCAAGGGTCACGTATTGATCCGTCTCATCGTCCTCCTATGAAAATAATAGCAAACTTTGTGTCTTACATTGATGACCGCGCGTGTATTTATCATCACAAGTAAAACAAAGGCCCTGACGGCGACGCTCGGCTTGTTCAGTTGGAGTGATCTTCCGTACTGGTGGGTTGGTTGAATTGGACTTCCTTAGAACCTAAGCTCTTGATATCACTTAATGTGGTAATATTAAGTGAACAACTCTCTTCTTTGTGCAAATATTAGCAGACTCAGACAAGAGGAACAAGAAACAAGAAGGCCAGGAACACTTCCACACCTCACTCACAACTGGAAACCAGACCTTGATCTGTAGCTAATTTTTTGGTTGCAAATTATTTGCTGTAGCTTTTTTTTTTGGTCTAAATTTGGTTAGGTTACAAGAAGCATGGGCCGTGGAGGTGGTTTGGGCACATCTTCCCAGCCATAAATGGAAGGTACTCCAATTTTTGTACACAGTGGGTGGTCTATCGTGGTGAATATGGAGCTGAAATGCTAGACCATTTACTTTGAGATGTCAGTGTAACTGCAAAGCTAACTTTGTTAGTGTCCACAACACACTTGAGTGATGAAGTGGTTGTAGGTTTTTGTAAAGTTAAGTGTCCACCACACTTGTATGTTTGAAGTGATGGTAGGTTTCTGCAAAGCATAGCTTGGGGATCAAACACTTGTTTTGATCAAGTGCTTGAATGCTTTTGTATAGCTGATTAAAGCTCTAGATTAGACGCAACTTTTGTATAGCTGATTAAAGCTCTAGATTAGACGCATGGAATGTACTGAATTTCTCCAGACTTGTTGGCTTTGTGTGGAATGTATTGAATTTGCCACAACTCAGTTGGTTTTGAGCTGGTGGCAGTGTATAAATTACCAGACCTGGAAGGGTTTTGAGCTGGTGACAGTGTATAAATCCTTTATGAGGTTCATTATAATGTGTGTTCCTTACTTTGTATTTTGCTAGACTTGTTGTGGCTTTGTGTGGAATGTACTGAATTGGTTATGAGCTTATTTGAGCTATGTAACTTACATATTAATGGAAGAGCCATGACGAACAAGAGTAATACGAAATTAGCAAGTTCATTAGAAAATGCAAGCATTAATTACTACAAGCAGCCACCACCATCAATATTACATGTTATTTTAGTACTTCTATTTCATTAGTACAATCATTAGTGCTAACACAATTGCAAGAGCCATGACGAACGCCAACATTTGCGGAGTCTTCGCGCAATGAACAACTCCCTCCAACCGTGCAACTCGCTCATTTTGGTTTTCAAATTGTTGAAGACAGAACTCCACCGGCTTCACAAGAGACTCATTTAGGTTTGTTGGTGCCGCTCCACTACCGATTCGGTTGTACCAAGCCCACAAATTACAGTTGTCGTGCCTACATGAGTAGTAAAGTCTGCCCCTATTACCCCAGTCGTTCGACTTTGTCACCTTAATTTCAGCAAAACGCGGCATTCACAAAAGCAATATTTCCCCTCATACCTCAAGAATTCCGACTCCGGGTTTGGCAAATTGCTTGAACTTGACATATTACCTTCAATATATAAATCAAATGAGAAAAACCTGTTATGAGCAAACCAAAAGAAAAAAGGAAATAGATAACTTTACCTCAAAAATATATGGAAACACTTGGACAATATGATGGAGTGACTCTACTCACTGTGAAGGATAGGTGTTATATAGAGTGAAAAATGCGAGGGAAATTTAATTAGTGGGAGGGATACATGAGAGGGAAAAAATGGAGGGAAAGGGTGGAGGGTTGGTGGTGGCTGGTATACGGGTGAGGAAATCTATTATGAGAGGCAGTATGAAGGGTAAGAAAAACTAGGGTGATATTTATGTAGTATAACAAGAAAGAGTAAACAAATGGGAAGGAGGAGTGATGTAATGGTGTGAGAAGGTGAGGTAATAAGTAGGGTTATTTTTGCTGAAAACTGTAATTCTTTTTAATTCATACAATGATGTAATGGTGTGAGAAAGTGAGGTACTCACAAAGGGGGTATTTTTATCCTATAAAAATGTAAATAATTTAAAGTTTGAGGGTATTTATGTCATTTGACCCATACAAGGGTAAAAAGATCACAAAAAATGGTAATTGTGCACAGTTGGACGGAAAACTCACAGAAGGGGAATATTGTCTTTCTTTTTTCCGTTACAAGGGTCTAAAGAGAATAGTTAATTTGTCGGAGAGCAGATTGTCTTTTTTCTAAAAGTAAAGGGAGCAAAGTGTCTTTTACCCATTAAACTAATATTGGTGGCCCGTGAAAACTACTACATCAATTTCTTCTCTATCACACCGGTTTGACTTCTGACTGTATCTTGGTCACTTTGACCGTGTGATTTGAAAAGCAAAACTATGCGACTTTTTGATAGTTTTGTCACCGTGTTATAGAGTAACTTTTACTCTGCAATACCATGCAAAAATTATTAAAAGAATGCATCGTTTTGCTACACAAATCACCGGTCAAAGTGACTCAATCAACAGTGACAAAAGTCAAATCGTTGTGATAGAAAAGACGGAACTAAGTATAACTTAAGAGAGAAAAAATGAATGATGAATTATGTGATGGATTTGACAAAAAGATATTAAATAATAAATAATAAAAAAGAATGTGAGAAGACTGGGTTGTTACTTCGATTTTATTTTTGAGGGGATTTTGAGAAGTCAAATGTTTTACCAAACAGTAGGGTTTTTGCATATATTTTTAGTATAAATTATCAAGGGTAAAAGACATTCTCCACCGTCCGAATATGGAGAAAAGACATTTTGCCCCTTAATTTATGGATAAAATTGTTAGTGGATGGTGGGTGGACAGATATCACCATTCTGTTACAATCCGTTAGTGGAGGGGTGCAAAATGATTTTTTGTGACCATTTTACCCTTACAAATTGTGGACAAATACCACCATTTTTTCTTGTAGTGTTCATCATATTCTTTTTTTGAGTAGTGTTCATCATGTTCCTGTTGGTGTTCTTGAGCACCACCACCACCACCGCCAACAACAACAACAATCTGAAATAATGAATCAGCAAACAAAATTCGAGGTCGCAATTCAACATCCATGGTTCTGGCTGAAACCCATTTCGACCACAATATCAGCTCCCTCCAACCTCAACCGCAACCACATCGCCATCCACCATCCATGGATTCTGACAACATTCAACAGAAAACCCAATCTGCCACTCAATAGTATCTTCTTTCACATTCTCTTCTTTCTTCCCCTTCCCATGTTCTTCTCAAATTATATTCTTCTTCCCAACCGTAGCCAACATCTACATTTCCTCTTGTTAGCAATTGGTGCGCCCATGTGGGGTGCCCAATGCAATTATCATAACTTTATGGGGTTAGTTGCACTAATGCACAAACTAGAGGGGTTAGTAGCTAAGGCTCAAACTCTAGGGGTTTATGTGCAAACCTAGGAGAAATTTTGCCTATATAAGGAGGCAGCCTCCTACACATTATGGTGTGCTATAGTGCTATAATGCTAAGGCTAATAGCTATTCCAGAGAATAAAGTTACTCTGTCTAGATTCATACTAGTTGTAGAGAACCCTAGTCTCTCTCCAACTTCATCCAAGGAGGTGGAACGTGGTGTGAAACATAGTGTTCGTCCTCGAGATCCACACTAGATTGGTGGGAGCAAGATCAAGGAGGAGGCGCGTGAAAGCAAGCAACAACCGATCATCCGCTGCATTAAGGAGCTTAGGAAGACAAGGTAAACACAAATCTTCCGCTTTAATTTATGTTGTAGATCTGTATGTGATAGATCCTTCCTGCCCTTCATTGGTATCAGAGCCTTAAGCTTGTTTTTCGTGCCTCGATGAGCGTTCCCGAATCTGATTTAAAAATCGAGTTTCTGAAATTTCATAACCAGTAGACGAAACCTATATGGTTAGGTAGGGTTTTTCACGAGGATTCCAGATATATAAATTTTATATTTTTTGGATTTACGATGAATTAGTTATGATTTTTTAAAGATTCGGAACTGTATTAATCAGGACTGCTAGATCCAATCAGTAGAACACGTTTTTCAAAAACTTGTTAAAATTGGATTTTGACCACATAATCGGGATCAGGACGAAAAGACGATCCCGGAAAAATTAGTTTCGTCGGGAACGGAGCACGGGAAGGCGGCGCGTGGGCTTCACGCGCCACCGACGCCGCCTCCACGCGCGGCCACGCGCCGCACGCGCCAAAGGGCTGGCGGCGGCTGCTGACGTGGCGATGACGTGGCAGCCACGTGTCAGATGACGTGGCAGCTGACGTGGCGGTGACGTTGCGGGGTGACGTGGCAGCTGACGTCAACATATGTGCTGACGTGGCATGCCACGTGGCATGCTGACGTGGCACATGGCCGACGTCAGCGCGTGGCGGAGGCGGACGCACCCACGCGCGGCGGCGCCTGAGGGCGCGTGCGGCCTCCTCTTGCCGTCATTTTTCGTCCGTTTTTTTCCTAGGGACTCCAAATTGAATTTCCTATTTTGTGGATATTTTTTCATAATTTTTGGAGCGACGAAAAATTTTAGTAATTTCCAGATTAATTATTTAGTGTTTAGCACACTTCCCGAGGCAGTTTGACGACCTCAAACACACTGTTTTGAGCCCAAATTTTTTCTGGAGACTTAGGTCATTTTTCCCTACGTTTTGCCATACGTGGTGAGACCCTAAGTGGTAGGGAGCAATTTTCGATCTTTTTAGTTGATTAGATTATTGCTTATTAATTTCCAGTAATTATTGCTTAATTCTGGAAATTTCTTGAAAATTCCAGTATGTTTATTATATTGTTATACATGCTGTTGTGGGTTGAATGGATGTGTTTGGTGCATGGATGTGGCATAGATGTTTTATATTTTGGTTTTGGTTTTGGTTTTTGAATATGTAATCAAAATACGGCCTGCGTGTCGTGCCTCTCTATACTCTAGTGTCTTCTCTTCTCATCCACTCGCCTCTATGAGGTTACTTATTATTAGAAATAAGATAGTTAGTAGAGATTGAAGATTGAAGCTTCAAGAGAGGTGTCCAAGCCAAAAGCTATGGCGCAAGGTGCATGGAGCAATTAGATGGTCTAAAGGAGCCTCAAGCTTGGAGTCCTCAAGTAGGCGAGATGGCATGAGATGGAGTTCAAGACTTGCTCAAGAAGTACTCTCAATAGTGGGAGTGCACCTTAGGGGCCACATCCATTGCATATTTATTTATGCTTATGCTTGTTTTATGTTATAACTGCGTGTGATTGGATATATATGTTTAACCTCGCATGCTAAAGAACTAAAACAAAAGAGCTCACATGATGACATGATTAAAAGTGATAGGAAATCACAAGTGATGAGATTTGATTCCTAGGATATACGCTAGGTTTTGGTGGAGTCCTTGTGAGGAACTATTAAGTTTTAATCGATGTCACATGTTATTTTGGAGCTAAGTAAATGCTAGTGATTAACTTCCACAATGTCTCTATCAATCGTGTCTAAATCAAAACTGTAAAGGCTAAATGGTGACAACAAACGATATGATAAGTCGTCGTACTATGTAACCATCCGTTGGACATAGGTTGTCAACCACCTACAAACATGGTCGAACCTGTGATGAATAAGTTGTCATAGCAGCACATAGACATTATCTTTAGGCTCACCAATAGTGGGAGGCAGCAGTCAAGATAATGTCATAGAGCATGCTATGAAAAGGTGGGGAAATGACCTCATCAGCATGTTCAAGACCACTTTTAAAATTGTAGGAATTGGCCAAAGAAGAATCTTGGATCCAGCCTAGCCATTTGCGTACATAAATTGTGAGTAGTGACTCATAATAAATCTACCTTAACTATGAGTTATGGCTCATGTCATAATATTGAGCACTCGACTTTAACGTCTGAGATTGATGCCATGTATGATAATAGAGTTAAGAGTTGTCAGGTACAGGCTATCCGATTTGCAATTTGTTGCAATCTCTACCACGTTTCATGGAACGTTATATGACACACTTTGCACGTGTCAGGATGTTTGGATAAGACCAAAACATCACTCTGTTCTAGGATCTAAGCAAAAAGAGTTTGCTAAGAATACTAGTCCAGGATACTTCAGATGCCTAAGCAATATATGATTGCTAAAGGCTGTTAGTGAAGTATTATCATACTTAGTGAAGTATGATAGGCAGATATAGTCCCTAGCCCGGTATTAGGACCAAGGCAACAGGTGGGGCAAGGATAAAGGAATTTAGGGGAAATATCGGTATAAGGCCAGTATTACCCAAGACTGACAAACACAAAAGGAGCAAAGGAGTTTCTCCTAAGACTAAGAGAAAAGGCCAGACCTGGCACTAACTTCTCGTCAAAGGATCCAAAGGATTATCTTTGAGGGAGTAGCCACCAAAAGTTGTTTTGGTCACAGTTTTAACTTTGGATATGGTTATATCATGGTGTTTGCGTTCTTAATATTCTAGCATGAGTAACGCCTCAGAATTCTTGGATGTCAACTTAAGAGTATGACTTAAGATTCTGATATGTGGCGCGCTAGATTAAGACACACAATAACAGGAAAAGGATGTTCAGGCTAGCTAGGGCAGGCCTGCTTGGATTTTGCCCAAGGTACCCTTACCTGTGTGTAGTTCTTGCCGGACATGAAAGGCAACACGCAAATCATCCAGTAGAGCATTAAGGACTATTGAGTCTTTATATATTATTCTTTCTGTTGTTATGATCCACTAAATGTTAAAGATAAGACACGGTGCTTACTGTTCCATCACATTCGTAGATGATTTTCCGCGTCTCAAATATGTGTGCTTGGGCCACATAAATCTGAGGCACAAGGGTGCTTCAGACAGGTCTCTACAAAAGGTAGAAAACCGTCTGGATAAAAGGATATGTCCTTGGCCAGAATGAGACTGGAAGTATCTATCTTAGCAAGAGCTATGTGATGGAAAGAAATAGTAAGGCAGTTGGCTATTCCCACGCCTCTGCAGGGTGTTGTAGAGAATAAGAGGAATATGTTACTGTAAGAGATGGTCTGAAGTATGATAGAGCGTGCAAAGTTCAAGTTCCCTATTCGGAGGAGACACTTTGCTAAACGACTATCAACATACGCAACCATAAGTCCACCTAGTATGTATCCACTACACCCTACGAGAAGTGGACCAAAAGGCAACCTGAATGAGGTCACCTTAGGCCATGGGGATCGGTAGATTATGTACTAACTAAATTTCAAGTCAGGAAGAGGTTCGTTGAGAAGTAAGTCTCTACGAAACAGAAGTTTCACTGGATGACACCCCATCCCTGAATGATTAACAGGAAATAGTTCGTACGGATCTTCAGGACAGTGGGAGTAACATGCCTAGTGAACAACCCATCATAGAATATGACTATGTGGAGGAACCCTCTTTGCGTAGGAGCGCTCTATGGAGCGTATCACGTCGATGAATTGACATCGATAGGAAGACCATAAGGGTCACCACGCAAGACAATGATGAACCTAGGATATTGTCCCAGGATTTTTCATCACCTGACAAGAAGGAATTGGAAGTTAGACCCTAGATGAAAGAAACGTATCTTCATGGAGTAACGTATCTTCTTATGCTGTTCGGAGCATCCTAGGAGTTGCGTATTTGAAACGCAACAGCCGATAGGTAGTGTAACAAAATGGATTCACGAGATATGTGATCTCTCATGGGAGATGTCCATAATTAAGGGATATGTTCGTAGAGATGATCCCCACGAGCATGGAGGAACCGCTGGAAGATACCCTGTTCCTTAGTTGATCATGAGGAATTAGTTCCTCAAGGATCCTTCAGACAGTGGGAGTGACTTTCCAAGCAGGGTGCTCCATCCATAAGGGATGAAAGCAAATGATGATCCTCCTATGCAAAGGAATTGCTCATAAGGAGCATACCCTATCGACTATTTGAGATCGAAGGAATGATCTTAAGGATCACCTTGCATAAACGATAGATTAGAATCCTAGGCCTTATCGTTCCCTAATTATGAAGAATGAATAGTAAGCTTTACAGGATAAATTAGAGTCTATAAGGGGCCAACCAAGTTTAAGGCTAGGTTGACTTTCCGACTGGATGGAAGACTATTGGAGATTAATGGATTTCCAAGGTCAATCAGAGACCCAGACGGAAGCGTGGTAAGGCATATGACTTGCGTAGAAGCGAATAAGTCTACACTCATTCTGAGGATAGACATCGACGAGTTTGAGTCGATCCGACGAATTTGCGTTGGTTCAACGAGGTATCCTTCCCAAGGCTTTGGGTAATAAGGATTACGTTGATTCGCTTGGTAGCATCAATAGTTGTGGATCCATTCTCGATAGACGTGATGACTGAATTTTTCAATGGAGAAATCCTAGAGGTGACTAAGGTCAAATGCACAAAAAGTGTGCAAGCTATTTAAGTCCATATGGGATCTTATATAGTCCTCTGGACAGCTGTATTTCATCAGGGATCGTTTAATATATGTTTGCGATAACAAATGGAAACCGCTGTGCATCACTCTTACTAGTAGAGAGTTGATGATCAAGTCACTTAATATCGATGACACACTATTTGCTAGTGGAGCTTAGGGATTGTTCGAGTCCCCTAAGGAGTAATTGTACTCCTGTAGCTCAGCGCAAGACTTTACGAGCCTAGGCATGTGCCCTAAAAGACACCATATAAGAATGACCAGATAACTGGAGTGCCCGATGCATTAGGAGTCCTCTATACACTATGGTGTATACTCAGATCTAGCGAACCCTATGCAATTGGAAGAATTGGATTTCAGGATATTCCAATTTAAGACACAAGATTGTAACCAGGATACTCTATATGATGGATCACGTGCTATGACTATCGAAGAAGATGCTTCGACTAGTTAGCCACATATGCTAACTAGGGTGGGGACCTAGATGCACTTGGATTCGACTCAGGCTATCGTCCATGCTCGATGATAGACTCGCATGGAACAAATGCAATATAAGTGTTGCATGATCGTATTAGACCGCTCCATTGACCATGGAAGCGAAGCGCGATTGCCTGTTCTGCCATAGGGCAGAAATGTGTTTAACTGAGAAGGTTTCTTGTAAGATTATGAGCTATCAACAAACCTATTACCATGAGTAGTGTTAGCATATGGCTATAACACTGCAGTAAAGACAAACACATAGTCGAGGGTACTATTTCACAAAAGGTGAAATAACTACCTAGAGAGTAATCCTGGAGTGGATCGACTATGGGCCAGGATGTTGGCTCATCCCATTCCTAAACCACATGAGAATTGCCTTTGTGGATTACTTTAGAAAATTGGGACTTGGTAGTCGATAACTAGCAATATGATTGATAAGCACACGAGACATTGATTGACTGTATTTTGATTGGATTTGTTTTAAGCAGCATGTTGTTTTGATACATGTATGATATGTTACATTTCCTGTACTAGCATAGAGCATGTCACGCAGACACTAGGTCGGCTCACTCACACGAGCGACCGCCTTCGCAATATCCTGGATATGTCCGGGTGTGGCGGAAGATGAGACAGAATCCCGATAAGCGCTGAAAGCCTGCGATATGATATGAGATGCCTTCTTCATATGAGCATATGGCCTATGATAAGAGCTTGATGTCTATCAGTAGCGCTAGGAGCCCGTCAGACGGATTCAACTGTCGCATTGGAAATAAGTTCCAAGGTGAGACTGGTTATGGCCAATCGAACATGGTTATTACCCCGAACCATGAACAGTCTGTGTAGAGAAAGCCAGATGCGAGAGCTGATAATTGTTCACAATAGTGTGACATGGCAGCACTCGGGCTGGTGGCCATAAGGGCTACTGGATTGTCATCTGCATAGTGGTCCTTTGCAAGGATAAGACATGCGCTCTGATCAGAGTCTAAACACTATGGCGCATATTCCCTTGAATAACGCGCGCTTATGAGTGACCATGAGGTGATGAGTAGAATTAGTCCCTGGGATTCCTCATCGTGTGAGCCTCGTCGATCACATAAAGGTGATTGACACAGTATACCCTTTGTACTTACGTCTGTGTCATGAGGAGACGGGTCGATGGTGCTACTTTGGCGTGACACCTTACGGCTATGGATGATTCGGCCTTCCGGACACTGCTGGGAAAGCAGCTGAGCTGAATCTGAGTGACACATGTATGTAAGGAAAGATTCTCGTTGCATCGCTCTTTATTATCTTCATTGGGCCCACCTGCAAGATCTTATGGGATCATGTAGGATATGAAAATATAAAGGAGATGTGGACTCATTGGAGCATGGCCTTCGGGACAAGGCAGGTGCTCATGATCCAGGAGATGACAATCGGAGGAATATGGGGAATACGAGAGTTACGGAAAGCATTATTACTGTTATATGTTTTTAAGGGTGCCTTCCTGCGCTGGCTATACGAGTTTGGTATGTGGATCTCCCGAGAGGGTGCCTTCCCATGCTGTCTATACGAGTTTGGTGTACGGATCTCCCGAAATGTAGGTACTCTCACCGGTCACACGCCACGGCCACACAATACTCTTTTGTAGATGATAGAAACTTGGAGATTGATAGAGACTAGATGAATTGTGCATCCCCATTGTGCGAGTGGGAGATGTTAGCAATTGGTGCGCCCATGTGGGGTGCCCAATGCAATTATCATAACCTTATGGGGTTAGTTGCACTAATGCACAAACTAGAGGGGTTAGTAGCTAAGGCTTAAACCCTAGGGGTTTATGTGCAAACCTAGGAGAAGTTTTGCCTATATAAGGAGGCAGCCTCCTACACATTATGGTGTGCTATAGTGTTATAATGCTAAGGCTAATAGCTATTCCAGAGAATAAAGTTACTCTGTCTAGATTCATACTAGTTGTAGAGAACCCTAGTCTCTGTCCAACTTCATCCAAGGAGGTGGAACGTGGTGTGAAACATAGTGTTCGTCCTCGAGATCCACACTAGATTGGTGGGAGCAAGATCAAGGAGGAGGCGCGTGAAAGCAAGCAACAACCGATCATCCGCTGCATTAAGGAGCTTAGGAAGACAAGGTAAACACATGAATCTTCCGCTATAATTCATGTTGTAGATCTGTATGTGATAGATCCTTCCTGCCCTTCACCTCTCTACATATTAAATCCAGAAATAGTTGAATCTGATGTCTTTCTCAAGTCTTCAATAACAACTCATGGTGGTCACAATCCCATACGGGTCATCTAGTTCTTCAAAAGAAGTGCTCAATTCAGGTTGTAGGACTGCGGAAATCGATTGGAGGACGTTCTTATTACCTGGTGAAGAATTGTTTCACGCGACGAAGCAGAAGCAACAACAATTGCGGTAATTGTCGACGGTGGCGAACAATTAGTTAGACAGAGATGGGTGCCTCAGGAATCGACCACAAGTACGACCAAACCATCGCCACCATCCGACGCACAACCTACCACCAAGACCCAACCAGGTCGAACGAGCGCCTTCATACCTCTCGCAGTCTCAAAGGTTGAGTCTTTCCCATTCAATTTTCGGATTATCTGATCGGTTTGACGAAATTTCGCGTGAATTTTACTATGTAGGTCTCGGTTTATCGATCGGAATATTATGCAACTATAGCGACCTTGTGTTGGATTCCGGCGCCTTCGGAGGGAAGAGAACACCAGATCCAACCCCGATGAGACGGCGTCGCTCAATTTCCCATCGGACCTGGGTTCCGGCGGTTCTTGGTCTTCAGATGTGTTCGCTGAATGTGGGCGAGGGAGAGAGATTAGCTCGGTCTGCAGTGAGTTAGCGAATGGGGGAAGCAACAACATACTGGTTGGTTTCGCCAAAAAATTTGTGGCATGGGTTTCAGCAGAGAGAGGCTGATCGAGAGAGGGAATTGGGTTTCTGGTTTGACATGGAGTAGCATGGAGAGGACGAGTGTGTCCGAAAGTAGAGAGAGAAGGAGGGGGCTGCTAGGGTTAGAAATTGGAGGAGAAGGAGAAGAATTGGTATATATAGTAGTGTAATTTTCTTAAATCTTGAGGGTAATTATGTCTTTTTATCATTCCGTTAGTGATGTTTTAGTTTTTAACTCTGACGGAGGTGCAAAATGTATTTATCCATAAATCAGGAGGCAAAATATTTTTTCTCCATACTCGGAGGGTGGTCCTTTACCCAATTATTAAATATGGTTGATAATTGTAAGAGTAAAAATTTACTAATAATAGGTACTGGTAGTTTTTTTTTTAAGAGTTACATATTTTAGCCGGGTTCGAACCTAAGACCTTATGCAAGGACTTCTAACGCTTTACCACTGAGCCATCACCCATTTGCATAGGTGTGGATAGTTGACATGTACATGTAATTATATAAATATTATGAAGTTATTGTATTATTATTTTATCAGTAAAATAGCATCCTTAAAAGGCATCCATTTTGAAATGTCGTATTGCAATGAGAACGCAAAATTTCCTCTAACTTTATTTCTGGGATGTAGGGTCAGTGAATGCATCTAGCTTGAAGTTCAAACTTTGTGATTCAATTTAGTGAACCTTTCTCTTTAACATCCTGTTCGAAACATAAGAGAGAATAAAATGTTAGTAGACGACTTCCCAAAGAGTCGAATTTGAAGTTGTAAAACTTCAGTGAAATTAATTTACATATATAATTTTTATTTTCTATATACATGCTAAAAAAACTTTGTTTTTTTTGAGAAAACAGCTTGTATTAGCAACCTCAAGTAGTACTCGTTGTGACCATTACATCAGATTGAACTATTCTAGCAAGCCAACAAGGAGGATCAGAAGACCAGAATTGATCAAAAACTAAATTCTTCTGCTGCTTTGCTAACTCATGGGCTACTGCGTTGCAGTCCTTCTTGGTGTATGAAATCTTCCAGTCTTTTGCCGATTGTAGAAGCTCTATAAGTTCCTCAACATCTTCCTGAATCTCTGCTATGTCCGTCGGAGGTAACCCTCTTCTTATTCTCGAGATTTCCTCAATGAGGACCTACGCATCCCTTCCAGGTGGAGGTGTGTTAGACCTGCATTCAAGGCTAACATGACTCCTCTTATAGCTGCTTTTTACTTCAGCTTGTTTGGCCGATATACACCAACCTGTGTTCCACGCCGCCGCCATCAAGAGCTTCCCTTCATGGTCTCTAATGACTGCACCCCCTTGTGCTTCCCCTTCCATGCAATTCCAAGCACCATCAAAATTTGTTTTTACCCACGGGAGGCACGACTTTTCCCATTGTTTTGAGCTATAGACGCAAGTACTTTTCACTGTTTGTTTCGACTTTTCAGTGCTAATAAACTCCCAAATTCTCTCCGCCATTAATCTGATGTTGATCTCCACCTTGTTGAATTTTTTGTCATTACGAGCAAGCCAAATGTTGTAGATGGTTAGGAAGATCACTTGAAGTTCCTCCTCTTTACATCTCTCGATTTTGTACGTTAACCAACTGGAGAAATCTCCATAAGCATCGTCGAGAAAGCTTGAATTTATCACTAGTTCCCAGATTTGTTTCACCTGTGCACAGTGGAGCATTAAATGTTTCGTTGTTTCATCGGCTTGTGAACACAGTGGGCAGCAAGTTGATGTGTCTATCCCCCTTCTTCTTAGACCGCAGCCTGTAGCAATAGCATCTTCCAAAGTTTCGTAGAAATGTCTCTGCATCAGACCCTCCACCTCCACTCGAATTTGTCTCGACCAAGTTCTCAGTCAGTGAATAACCCGAATGAACTGTGTATTGCCCATTCACTGTAGCATTCCAGAGCTATCTTGTTTTGGAACTCTTGGTAGTTGTATTTTCTTCACCATTGCAATGTCCACTGCCCATAAATGTTGCTCAAGATTCTGTTCATCCCAAATGTTTTCTTCATCCTTAATCAGGTTTTTAACTCGAATGTTGGTGTCTGTGGAAAAACAGTGATGGGGCATCCATTGTGTGTGACTGGCATCCACTTTTCTCTGATGTTGATACTGTGACCATTCCCATTTTTCCACCAAAGGCCCTTGCTAAGGAATTCTCTGCCCGCCACGATTCCCCTCCAAGAAAACGAGGGGGAGTTCCCTAAATCAGCGTCCATAAAGTCCTTGGTGGGGAAGTACTTAGCTTTCAAGACCCTACTACAAAGACTTTCCGGATTTTTCATTAACCGCCACCCTTTCTTTGCTGATAACGCCAAGTTAAAACGTTTAAGGTCCTTAAATTGAAGACCCCCTTTGGCTTTACTTTGTTGCATCTTTTCCCACGCGATCCAGTTCATCCCACGTTCACTAGTTGATTTGCTCCACCAAAATCTTGAAACACGACATCGCATAAGTCGGTAAAGCTTGTGCAACTGCCTTGATTAACACTTCCTTACCCC
Source organism: Linanthus parryae (assembly GCA_023055425.1). NCBI lineage: Eukaryota > Viridiplantae > Streptophyta > Magnoliopsida > Ericales > Polemoniaceae > Linanthus > Linanthus parryae. Next base: position 1,530,519 of record JALGPY010000013.1, on the reverse strand, counting down.
CAACTGAGAGATTGCGCTCTTTGTAACCCTTTAACTTGATGCTCAAACGCTCTATCAATCTATTCCAAGTCACCATTCTATTCTTCCCCATTGTTTTGGGAAGTCCTAGATATTGATCATGCTGAGGTTGCTCTGGGATCCCTGCTTCTAGCAGCACACTGTTTCGCACCTCCTCGGGAAAATTTGGTAAAAATACCACAGCCGACTTTTCAATATTAATTTGCTGGCCCGACGCTCTTTCATAGGATTGTAAGAGGTGTAATAGTGCGTTACTATTTTCCGGATCAACCTGCGTAAAAAACATATAATCTTCAGCAAAAAAACAAATGGGAGACCACTGGTCCTCCCCGAGAAGCTGTTACTCCTGCTAATCTCCCTTCTTCTACAGCAAAAGTAACAGTCCTCGAAAGCATCTCACTACAGACTAGAAAGAGATAAGGGGACAACGGGCATCCTTGTCGCAACCCCCTTTCTGGATAAAACTTCCCCATAGGGCTGCCGTTTCTTAGCACCGAGAAACTAACCAAAGAGACACAATTTAGAACCAAGTTCCGAAATTTGGCACCAAAACCCAAGTGGAAGAGTACCTCCTCAAGGTATTTCCACTCAATCCTGTCATATGCTTTACTCATATCAAGTTTTAAGGTCAGGAAACCCTTCTTCCCCTTCTTTCTCGTCTTTAAAGAGTGAATAACCTCAAAAGCTGTGAGGATGTTATCTGAACTTAGATGGCCCGGGACAAAAGCACTTTGATTGTCTGAAATAAGGTACTTGAGTACTGTTTTTAATCTATTTGCAGCACACTTCTCAATAATTTTGTAAAAGACAGTACATAAGCTAATGGGACGATACTCACTAGGCTTCCTTGGATGTTTTGACTTTGGGATGAGGGCGATAAGAGTATGATTAAAGTCCTTTACCGAAGCTCCTTCATTCAAGATTTTCAACGCTTCTGAGGTGATGTCACTACCCACGACCTTCCAATGCTTCTTGAAAAACCCTGCATTGTAACCATCACACCCAGGAGCTTTGTTCGGAGCCATTTGGAAAAGGGCTTCCCTAACTTCATCCTCTGTGTAGGGGCGATCAAGCTGCTGCGCATCAGTTGCCGAGACATACTCAGCCGAAGGGGCCAACAGTGGTTCAATTGAATCCATATCCGGTCTTGAAGATTTGAAGATTTCTTTGAAGTAATCTTCGAAAACTTTATTGATTTGCTGCTCGTCCGTAACCCATGATCCCTGCATATCTTCTATCCCTTTGAAAGAATTCCTCGCTCTTCTAATTGTCGCCTTCAAGTGAAAAAACCGGGTGTTCCGATCTTTTTGAAGCCATTCCACGCCTGATCTTTGTCTCCACATGAGCTCCTCACGATGTTGTAATTCATTGTACTCTTTTGTAATTGCTTTCTTCTCTTCGATAACTTATCTGTCTTGTACCAAGCTGTCTAGAACCCTCCCTCTGTCCCGCAGCAAATTACATCTTCGAGAAACCTACCCGAAGACTTGTCTATTCCACATCTCACATCTCTCCGCAAGCTTTTTCAATTTCAGATTCACACCCCCGACTGTTTCGGACCAATCTGCCTTCACCATCGTGTCAAAATCTTCGTGCGTCTCCCACATTGTTTCATACTGGAATCTTCGTTTTTTCCTCCATTGTTTCCACTCTAACAATATGGGTACATGGTCTGAATTGGGCCACCAAAGGTGAGTTACTTTAACACCCTGATTCGCATCCATCCACCCAATATTCGCTACTACTCTATCAAGTATTTCACGAATGTTACTGTTATCACCTTAGTTATTATTCCGAGTGTACGGGTTCCCACAAAAACCCAAATCATGAAGATCAACATCACTAAGCGCCTCCTTGAACTGATCAACTTGACTGAAATTAACCCCTGCACCTCCATCCTTTTGAGCATATGACGAGATGGCATTATAGTCACCCGCAACGCACCATGGGATGTCTGGTATGGGTTTTAGTCTTCTAATCAGTTCCCAAGACAAGTAACGATCTTCCCTATTCGGGTCTCAGTAAAATCCGGTAAATTTCCAACTATGCATATCGTCACTAACTTTAACTATAGCATCAATATAGTAAAAGTTATGATTCAAAACTTGTACCTCCACATTTTGCTTCCATAACAAAGCAATTCCTCTGCTTCTACCTCTGGCATCAACCGCAAAACCATCGTAGTAGCCTAACCTAGCCATCTTCTGCTGCATCTCCACTCGAGATAATTTGGTCTCCAGCAGAAAGACCAAATCAGGGGATTTCTGCTACACTAGGTCGCAAAGCGATAGGAACGTGCTCGGGTTCCCCAAACCCCGCACGTTCCAACTAATGAGACTCATTGTGATTGGCGGGGCTGCATCGCAGCCGACGCCAAATCTGAATGTAGAGCCCGTGGAGCAAGTTTGTCCATTTTTCTTCTATTCAAGCTATCCCCCCCCTTTAATCTCCTCTTGAACTGGCGATGAGCCTTCTTCAACCACTGCGATTTTTGATGGAAGGTTTTTGTTGGAATAGATGCCCTAGAGGCAATCTAGTTTAGTATGAATTATTTGTGGCTAGAAATTCATTTATTATTTATTGGATATTTAATATAATGAAGTCCTTAGATTTACAATTGTGTTGTTTATCTTAAAATATCCCTAGTCCAGTATAATGATTAATGGGACAATCATCTATAGACTAGTATGGGGTTGGATTGATATGGAGATATCACGATCCAACACATAGGTGTGCATTAGGGAATGTTGCACTGGATTGACCGATCTCCGAGAAGGCTACATACACGTTATGTTAAGTCACAAGCGCTTCTCGCGGTACAATGGTATTTTCATCCTTAGACTTGAAGTCACTAGATATTCTAGTTGTGGAATATTGTGATCTTGTAGCGTTAAACGCTACACCATAACTGGGTAGTTATAAAGGCGTGTACTGGATACAATAAGAAGCAAGCTTAGAGATCGTAGTGGACGTAGATAGAATTTTTTCCTCCCACATAACGAGAGCAAATATCCTAGGCCACTCGAGGGATAGTGCTTATAGAATGTCTGGCCAGACTCAAAAAATCAATATGGGATATTGATGTTATTTGCACGAATAAGGCTATTCCCATGGATCGAGTAACTGTGGATTGGATATACGAGTGTGACTTGTATGTCTCGTGTCCAATCCGGATATAGAGACAAAGGGATGAGACAATTACTTGTACAAAGGTTGTCAAGATGACTATTCTATTAGTTGGCTAGAATGGATGTTTTGCTAGAAACCGCTCCATATTAGCAAATAGTTGCTACCAACTAGGTAGAACCTATGGGGTCACACGCTATATAGAGTTGAACTAGATTTGGGAATTAATTAATTGGATTAATTAATTAGAAGGATCACTTTGCAAAACCTTGCAAACTTAGTAGGGACTAATTTGCAAGGAAGGGACTAAATTGAATTCTAGTAGGACTAGAATAAGTCCTTTAGGTAGTTGGCAAGGAGTTTGGACTATATAAAGGACCTTCCTTCCTTCCTTCCCACATAACTTATGCTCATAATTGAACATAACAAGAGTGGGAGAGAACAAAAGAATGAGAGAGAGCAACAAGCAAGGAGCCGACCGCCCCTTACTCGCCGCCCCGTCCCCGTCGGCCACAAGGAGGCCGAGCCCTCCTTTTGGGTCTCGTTTTGCGTGATTTTTCTTCCTCTTCCTCTTCCGGGCTAGTTCCAAGGACTTGGGAGATTCTAGGATCAACTCTAGGCGTGGATCAACCATAGAGAACGTGACACAATTCGCGTTTGATGTCATCAAAGGAGAACCCTAAGGTGTGTAATTGATTTCTTACCCTTACCATCGTTATGTCTCTTGACTTGTGATCCTTGGAGGGTTTTGCATGGTTTTATGAATGTTTGTGTTTCCGTTGCGCATCCATGAATCAAAACCCTACAGTGGTATCAGAGCCACAGGTCGTAGAGCATAAACGTGGTTTATGTGTTACGGTTTAGTTGTTTTACACCTTAATTTGATTGTTTATCGCGTAAAACAAGACAAATCAAGCATGGGATGCAATTTGTCAATAATTAATCATAAGAAGATCCAATTTTTGCATTGGATGCATGAATTGGTGAGTTTGAGAAATTTTAGGATCTTAGATCTAGGGTTTGGGCATCCTTGGGGATGAAGGAGTTCTCCCAAAACAAGGAAACAACCAAACTTGGGCACCAAGCAAGGGAGTTGTTTTGGAAACAACTCCCATAAGGAGGTTCGGCCCCCTAGGGGACCGCCCCCTTTGCTTGCCGCCCAAGCTTGGCCGCCCTAGGGGCCGGGCGGCCCTAACCCGCGGCCTAGGCTTGTGGGTTTTAGGCCGGGCCGGCCCTAGGGCCTTGTGGTTCATCTTATTGGGCCCGGGCAATTTGATTGTTGGGCCCATGGACCGTTTTAACCCTAGAAATCCTAAAATCAATTAAAATTGACCAAGCGCGTTAAAATTGGATTTTAACTAGTTATGTGCAAATCGCATGGTGATTGGATATGGCCTTAGGATGTGGTTTGATGTGGATGTTTAATTTTGTGGTTTGGTTTTACGGCCTGCGAGCTGATCAATTAATTGTAATACTTAATTAGGGTTTTATGGCCTGCGTGCCATTTTTTTTCTCAACTTGTGAGATTTATTTTATTTAGTATAGATATTAGCTTGTGCTAGATAAAGTAGATTGTTAGCCAAGATTGAAGAAAAAGGAGCCCAAAGCCAAAGGAGCCACAAAAGATGGAGCATGGAGCATGGAGCATTCCACATGACTATGAAGGATGGACCAAAAGATCAAGACGCATGGAGATGTGTTTGTTTTAGGGTTGATAGATAATTCCATTGGCTTGGAATTATCTTAGTCTAGAAAAGGCCATATCCACATCACGTTTAAATTCTGTTTTGTGGTTGTTTATTTCAATGTCTTATTATTGTGTGGTTGGTGTATAGATGATGCATGCAATTAGGATAATAAGATAATTAGACAACCCGGATCTATTATTTGGAGTTGTGCCCAAACTCAAATAGATAGATTAGTTGATATTGATCAACAAAACAATTAAAAATTGAATTTAAAATCCCTCAAAATTCAAATATTGTGTTCTTGCCTTCTCGTTATTTAAACACTCATTATCATCATTATTTATCAAGCTCGTGCGTGCCAAAGCTTGGCGACTTGGTTCATAATGATGGAATGCGATGGCACGTAACAATGTGCAATTGTTTAGATAAGAGGTTGAACACAACTAGGCTATTAATTTGATTAAGAAACATAGAGGCAATCAATTGGGATTATCCATATGGATGGATAAATAAGGAGTTATTTGCCCAATTGAACCAAGAGTTGCATATGGGATGCAATTGGAATTGTTCCTACCTAAAGTAGCTAAATTATGGGTGACTTGCCAAAGCAAGCTCATAAGGAGGTGAAACATGGATCTTGGCCCACTAGAAAATATAAGGATCTTTCCGCATTAATATCTTGAGGGTTATTAATCGGTAGTAAAATAGTGGGAGCTATATTTGATAAACTAGCCATTATTGAATGTAGTCAAAAATTCACAAATACTAAAACTTGCGTATTTTCCTTTTCGTAGAATTCCAAACGGCAAACAACTCATCGAGTTCACAACATTCCCTACGATCTGTCCTTGAGAAGGACAAGCTCTCTGGAACCAACTTTCTTGATTGGTACAGAAACTTGAGAATTGTTCTCAAGCAAGAGAAGAAACTGTACGCAATAGAGGAGCATGTTCCAGAAGGTCCAGAGAACCAAACACCTGCTGCCCTAAAGGCATATCAAATGCGTGTTGATGACGCTAATGATGCGGCCTGCCTTATGCTTTGCACCATGACTTCTGAGGTTCAGAAGCAACACGAAAGCATGAATGTTGTCGATATGATCGAACATTTAAAGCAGCTCTTCCAAGAGCAGGAAAGGGTAGAGAGGTATGAGGTCTCTAAGGCACTGTTCAAGTGTCATCTGGCAGAAGGGAACCCAGTGGGACCCCATGTACTCCGTATGATCGGGTACTTGGAGAATCTCGCCCGACTAGGGTTCCCGGTCGGCCAAGAGTTGGAAACCAATCTTGTGTTGCAATCGTTGCCCGAGAGTTATGGACAGTTCATCATGAACTATAACATGAACGAGATCGTGAAACCACTGCCAGATTTACTCAATATATTGAGGACGGCTGAACAGAGCATCAACAAAGGGTAAGGGCAAGGCCATTATGATGGTACAGAAAGGAAAGGGCAAAAGGTTTGCCTCTTCCTCCAAGGGCAAAGGCAAGTCAGTTGCCAAGTCCAAGGAACCTGCCCTTAAGCCTGTTGGTGGCATTGCCAAAGGTGTGACTAAAGGTGAATGTCACTACTGCAGTCAGCCTGGACACTGGAGGAGGAACTGCCCAAAATATCTGGAGGACAAGAGGCTTGGAATAGTGATTCCACCACCACCAGGTATTTTTGTTGTAGATGTCAATTTAACTGTCTCTACATCATGGGTATTAGATATTGGATGTGGATCTCATATTTGTCGAAATATGCAGGATCTAAAGAGAAGTAGAAGATTGGCTAAAGGAGAGGTAGATCTGCGCGTTGGGAATGGAGCAAAAGTTACTGCGTTGGCCATAGGCGTGTGCGAGCTATCTCTGCCTTCAGGATTAGTTTTAGAATTAAATAATTGCTATTTTGTGTCTGCTATGAGCAGAAACATTATTTCTATTTCTTGTTTGGACAAGGATGATTTTATTATTTCAATAAAGAACAATTGTTGTTCCTTTTATTTAAATAATATTCACTATTTTAGTGCGCAATTCTTTATGTCCTTGATCTAAGCAATCCTGTCTACAACATTAATACCAAGCGGATTAAAATAAATGATTTAAATCCTGCTTATTTATGGCACTGTCGTTTAGGCCATATAAATGAGAAACGTGTATCTAGACTCCATAAGGATGGATTACTAGACTCATTTGATTTTGAATCATATGAGACATGTGAGGCTTGTTTATTGGGAAAAATGACAAAGTCCCCTTTCAATAAGAAAGGTGAGTGGACTAGTGAGCAATTGGCGCTCATACATACCCATGTGTGTGGGCCATTTGCCACGCCTTCCAGGGGTGGTTATGTCTACTTCATTACATTTACTGATGATTACAGTTGATATGGATTTGTGTACCTTATGAGGGCAAAATCCGAATCCTTTGAAGTGTTCAAAGAATTCAAGAATGAAGTAGAGAGACAACTTGGCAAAAGTATCAAGGCTCTACGATCGGATCGTGGAGGAGAATACTTGAGCCAAGAGTTTGACGACTATCTTAGAGAGTGTGGGATCGTGTCCCAACTCACTCCACCCGGAACGCCACAATGGAATGGCGTGTCCGAGAGGAGGAATCGAACCCTATTGGATATGGTTCGATCTATGATGTGTCAAACCGATCTTCCATTATCATTTTGGGGCTACGCTCTATTAAGTGCAGCTTTCACCATTAACCGTGTTCCATCTAAATCAGTCATGAAGACACCATATGAGATGTGGAGTGGGAGGCGTCCCACACTGTCGTTCATGAGGATTTGGGGCTGCGATGTCTATGTAAAACGTTTACAATCAGACAAGCTAGGGCCTAAATCAGATAAGTGTAAATTTGTGGGGTACCCTAAGGAAACTAAGGGATACTACTTCTACAATCCAACCGAGAACAAAGTGTTTGTCGCTCGGACCGGAGTGTTTCTAGAAAGAGAGTTTGTATCTAAAGAAGCAAGTGGGAGGAATGTAGAACTTGAAGAAGTTCAAGAACCACAAATCACTGAATCAATTATGGAACATGAACAGGAACCACAAGCAGTTGTGGAACAACCTGTTCAGGTAACACAAGAGCTTCGTAGATCTAGTAGAGTGCGCCAGGAACCCGAGAGGTATGGACTTCTCGTGACCGATTCCGGTGACACGATGCTCATAGATGATGAGCCTACTACCTATGAGGAGGCCATGAATGACCCAGACTCTCAGAAGTGGCTAGAAGCCATGAGATCCGAGATGGAATCCATGTATACCAACAAAGTATGGACTTTGGTGGAACCACCCGATGGGGCGCGGCCCATACGGTGCAAGTGGGTCTTCAAGAAGAAGATCGACATGGATGGTAATGTGATTACCTATAAGGGCTGATTGGTGGCTAAAGGATTCAGACAGATTCATGGTATCGACTATGATGAAACCTTTTCACCAGTGGCTATGACCAAATCCATCCGAATCCTACTTGCAATTGCAGCATACCATGACTATGAGATTTGGCAGATGGATGTCAAAACAGCATTCCTTTATGGGAATCTCCTCGAGGACGTGTATATGATACAGCCGGAGGGTTTTGAGGATCCAAAGCAAGCCAACAAAGTCTGTAAGTTGCAACGATCCATTTATGGATTAAAGCAAGCTTCTAGGAGTTGGAATCGACGTTTTGATGAAGTTTGGATTCATCAGAAACGAAGATGAGTCTTGTGTCTACAAGAAGGTTAGTGGGAGCTCTGTAGCTTTTCTGGTCTTGTTTGTGGATGACATACTACTCATTGGAAACGACGTTCCCATGCTGCAATCTGTTAAAGATTGGCTAGGAAAGTGTTTCTCAATGAAGGACTTAGGGGAAGCATCCTATATACTCGGTATAAAAATCTATAGAGATAGATCTAAGAGGTTGCTAGGCCTAAGTCAAAGTACATATATTGACAAGGTGTTGAAACGGTTCAACATGCAAGATTCCAAGAAGGGATTCTTGCCCATGTCACATGGAATCACTCTTTCAAAGAGTAGTTGTCCTTCCAATGAGATTGAGAAGGAACGCATGAGTAGAATTTCCTATGCCTCGGCCATAGGATCTATCATGTACGCCATGTTATGTACTAGAACAGATGTGTCATATGCCTTGATTATGACAAGCAGATACCAATCCAATCCAGGTGAGAGTCACTGGATTGCAGTCAAGAACATCCTAAAGTACTTGAGAAGAACTAAGGATGCTTTCTTGATATTTGGCGGAGAGGAAGAGTTGCGTGTAAGGGGTTACACTGATGCAAGCTTCCAAACCGACAGAGATGACTTTAGATCACAGTCGGGATATGTGTTTTGCCTGAATGGAGCAGCGGTGAGCTGGAAGAGCTCCAAGCAAGAGACGGTTGCTGATTCTACAACAGAGGCTGAGTACATTGCTGCAAATGGCGCAGCAAAGGAAGCTGTTTGGATCAGAAAGTTTTTTTCTGAACTTGGTGTGGTCCCTAGCATTGCGGATCCAGTCGAGTTGTTCTGTGACAACACTGGGGCGATCGCGCAATCAAAGGAACCAAGATCGCATCAGAAATCCAAGCACGTGCTCAGGAAGTTTCATCTGATTCGAGATATTATCGATAGAGGAGACGTTCGGATATGCAAGATTCCTACAGATGCTAATCTGTCAGACCCGCTTACAAAGCCTCTCACGCAGTGGAAGCATGAAGGGCACACTAGGAGTATGGGCATACGAGATTCGCCAGATTGGCTCTAGTGCAAGTGGGAGACTGTTGGAATAGATGCCCTAGAGGCAATCTAGTTTAGTATGAATTATTTGTGGCTAGAAATTTATTTATTATTTATTGAATATTTAATATAATGAAGTCCTTAGATTTACAATTGTGTTGTTTATCTTAAAATATCCCTAGTCCAGTATAATGATTAATGGGACAATCATCTATAGACTAGTATGGGGTTGGATTGATATGGAGATATCACGATCCAACACATAGGTGTGCATTAGGGAATGTTGCACTGGATTGACCCATCTCCGAGAAGGCTACATACACGTTATGTTAAGTCACAAGCGCTTCTCGCGGTACAATGGTATTGTCATCCTTAGACTTGAAGTCACTAGATATTCTAGTTGAGGAATATTGTGATCTTGGTAGCGTTAAACGCTACACCGTAACTGGGTAGTTATAAAGGCGTGTACTGGATACAATAAGAAGCAAGCTTAGAGATCGTAGTGGACGTAGATAGAATTTGTCCCTCCCACATAACGGGAGCAAATATCCTAGGCCACTCGAGGGATAGTGCTTATAGAATGTCTGGCCAGACTCAAATAAATCAACATGGGATATTGATGTTATTTGCACGAATAAGGCTATTCCCATGGATCGAGAAACTGTGGATTGGATATACGAGTGTAACTTGTATGTCTCGTGTCCAATCCGGATATAGAGACAAAGGGATGAGACAATTACTTGTACAAAGGTTGTCAAGATGACTATTCTATTAGTTGGCTAGAATGGATGTTTTGCTAGAAACCGCTCCATATTAGCAAATAGTTGCTACCAACTAGGTAGAACCTATGGGGTCACACGCTATATAGAGTTGAACTAGAATTGGGAATTAATTAATTGGATTAATTAATTAGAAGGATCACTTTGCAAAACCTTGCAAACTTAGTAGGGACTAATTTGCAAGGAAGGGACTAAATTGAATTCTAGTAGGACTATAATAAGTCCTTTAGGTAGTTGGCAAGGAGTTGTTGGCCTATATAAAGGACCTTCCTTCCTTCCTTCCCACATAACGTATGCTCATAATTGAACATAACAAGAGTGGGAGAGAACAAAAGAAGGAGAGAGAGCAACAAGCAAGGAGCCGACCGCCCCTTGCTCGCCGCCCCGTCCCCGTCGGCCACAAGGAGGCCGAGCCCTCCTTTTGGGTCTCGTTTTGCGTGATTTTTCTTCCTCTTCCTCTTCCGGGCTAGCACCAAGGACTTGGGAGATTCTAGGATCAACTCTAGGCGTGAATCAACCATAGAGAACGTGACACAATTCGCGTTTGAAGTCATCAAAGGAGAACCCTAAGGTGTGTAATTGATTTCTTACCCTTACCATCGTTATGTCTCTTGACTTGTGATCCTTGGAGGGTTTTGCATGGTTTTATGAATGTTTGTGTTTCCGTTGCGCATCCATGAATCAAAACCCTACAGTTTTGTGGACTGAAATTCAACAAGTGTCCCTTTCTTTTCCCCAAATCATTCTTCGAGTTATTCCCCGGAAACTTTGTAGCTGCCACGTTGAATTTGTTGATTTTTTCCATAATCCCACTGCCCGAATGCGCTGACTTTGGGATCACGGCCTCTGGAAATTGACTCTCTGTTGGACGTGTTGGGTCTTCTAGATTGTCTATCCCCATAGCCATGTTCTACTCTTTTTCTGTCCCAATACCATGAGCTGGTGCTGATTGTTGCTTCTTTGCCGTTTCGTTGTCTACTATTGCGGCCTCTGCCGTGGTTGATGTATTACCGGAGTCATCATTGATTTTGGTGGTATGCAGCTCGTCGATGTCAGTAGCTTCTTCCCCATCAACAAACATTCCATGCATATCGTCCCCCATCTTATTCTCTGGTTCTTCGTTTCTCTCTGTGGTCATAGGACTTTTGGGCTTTGGAGAGTTTCTCCTGTGTGAGAGTTTTGCTTTTGCATGGAAAAGTAGGAAATTCCCATAACCTGGGTTGTAGGTTTCCTGCAGGTCTTTAGGGAATACCTCACAGTCATCATCTTCATGTGTAATTATGCCGCACCAGCAGCACATACTAGGGATCCGCTCATACTTGAAGTCCACCCAAATTTCTTCATCTAGTACTTGAATATGGATTCCCCTAGGAAGAGGGTTATTAATCAGAAACCTACCTCTCACTCTAATGAAATTTCCGTCATCGTCCCTGTCTATCTTGCTATCTTCCTCCAAAACCTCCATACCTCTCCCATGATCACGCTGCATGTGCCTGACTTTAGCATGATATGGAAAGGGATATTGTACAGCTGTACCCAAGCATCCAGATTATTGAACAGTACTCCCTTTACAGGTTTACCAATCGACCAAGGTTGTAGGAGAAGGATCTTACCATTGACAGCCCAAGGTCCTCCTCTAGCCACGCTTTCCATGCTCGGCCGATCCGGGAAGATGAACAGGTACGTGTTGAAATCAACTTCAACCATATTGACTTCCTCCCCACGATTCCAAACCTTCCCCAGGACCCTCCTCACAACTCTGCTGTTGATCTTGTCTTCCGTCGCAAACAAACCCAGCAAGCAGAACCCTAGCTCGTCTTCCGCCGCCTGACAATACTCTCTGCTAAAAACAATCTTCTTCTTCTCGATCTCCGTGTACCCAGTGAAAGCTTTCTCACCGGAAAGAGGCGCTGCCGCCGTTGCTGTGGCCATTGAAAGATCGGTGCGAAACTAGGGTTCGGAGGGGCTCTCCGAAAATTATGGAGCTAAAAAAACTTACGAACTAAAAAGTTGGTGTTACATGCTAAAAAAACTTGATAACCATTTAGGACTAGTTTGAGAATGCTGTGACGGTGCTAGAAAGTTGCTGTGTGAAACCACTATGGAAAAGCTGCTGTGAATTATTTATTTAATGTTGTTTGGTAAATAATACGTAAAAACTGCTATGAAATATTGATATAATAATTTTGTATTTGGTAAAATCAACTATGAAGTTGATGTGAGAGGGTACATTGACAAAAATATATGACACGTGTCATTTCCCTAAAGATAACTATTGATATTTGTAAAAATTGTAAGGTTAAAATTGAGTGTAGATAAATCAATCAAAAGCACTTTTTGGAAAAACATCTCCCCCTTATTTCTTGAAAACTATTGTGAGACAGCAGAAATTGTCTGAAAAAACAGAAATTTTATTTTTACCAAACACAATAAAACTGCTTCTGCTGCCAGAAAGCAGTCGTGCTGGCAGCAAAAGCCATCCAAAACTGGCCCTAGCAATGTAACATTCTGTATACCAATTTTACCCTTAAACTTAAACTGATATTACCACTTCTACATATCAATGAATATAGTGAATTTATTACATTTTCAAATGTATTATTAATGTGGTCATTGTCTTTTCAATTTACTATTATTACAAACATTAAATACACACTCAATACACATACATATACTAGAGGATAACCCGTGTCTTCAGGGCAGCCAAACTAATATCAAATATATTCGGAAAGAAATTTGCAATAGCTTTTTTTAATCATTTTTTAAAGTTATGAAATTTGAATTATAGTACACTGTAATCAAACTTTCTCCATATTCGTGGGGTCTAATAACTATCACAGCTCTCTTCTCTATTAACTAAGTGGTTCATACACAAAATAAATTTTTGGATTATTTTTTAGTGCTATTAAAAATTATGCTCGACCTTAGAGCACAAGAAAACTAACACCAAAAATATCGGAATAAAAAATTACAAGCGTTTATGTTAATTTTAGGAGCTTTTATTGTGATTTTAATTTTCTTCGTAATATTCTATCTTTTATAACAACATCACAATTAGAAAATAGCTGATTAGTTGTGATTTAAGTAAGAGTAAAAAAGTTGTGGTCACATGCCTAATTCCAACACTTTAGAGGGAGTTTAAAATTATTGGGAACTGTAATTTTACAAAAAAAAAATGGAAACTATCAAAAGTGGTGGTTTTATTCCTAACTTCCAACACTTTTTTCCACCACCAACACCTTCTGTGGTCCTAATATATAGTTTGTGGTATTATTAAATTTCTCCATTCAGTGCCCCTTAATTTTTTTCTTTTTTTTTTTTGGTGAGGAGAGAGTAGAGATTTTCAATGAAAAATAAGATGGTGTAATAAATACTATGGTATTTTTTGTGTATTTATGAAAAATTAAGGGGCACTTGTTTATATTAAATAGGTGGCACTTGTTTTTGTCTAAAAATAGCTTTGCCACTGCCATGATTTGAATTCAGGTAACAATACTCACAATACAAATTCCTAACCGCTGGACCACAATACAATTTGTGTTTATTGGGGGAGGGGCATGTATATATTATGAACAACACAACTAAAAAAGAGCTAATAAAATAAGGGTACCCTAGTGTTACTGGAAAAGTTGGCATCCCCCATATAACACCCCCGATTTCCAGAGGAGCCGGAGACCAAGTGAGTTGTTAGACCATTCACGTGTGTGAGTCGAGGCTCTAATACCATGTAACAATGAATACTGGATTACTTGATATCCAACTAATAAGCAGTGTAATACATAGTCTAGCCTAAAGACTAATAGGGTACTAATTAACACTAATTACAAATCTGCCCAATAAATATAACGTTTCGTGCACCACAAACTTGGAAACTTACTCATACTTTCAAAATAACCCAAACTCCTGAAAATAAATATAAACCTCAAATGCCTTTTTAAAATAAAAGTAAATTTCCAACGAATATTTGGAAGAGAAGTAAATTAACCCAAATAAATGCTCATAAATTACCAAATACTCCCCCAATAACATTATAAATTATCAAAATACCCTAGAATGTGAAACGAGGTATTTCAAGCTTTGGCTTCTATATCCTGAAAATTGCAATTCTTGAAATACTTTGCTTTATATAATCTGCAAATTTAACATTTGGAATCTTGGATAATCTTCCACAACAATTTGACTAGCAGTGTTGTGTTTAATAACTGTAAATCTCGGAATCCGGGACCACCATCTCCTCTATCAAATTTTAAATGATCCCATTTTATCTAATACATGATTTTCTTATTATCATTGTCACTCCATCATAAATCGCATATTAACTTCACAAGTTCAAAGCACGAACATTTGGGGAGTAGAAACAATCCATTGTATAATTGAGTCTGATTGACTAACATAGTGAGATACATAACTTCAAAGTTATTTCGTCTAATATTTAGAATAAATAGAACACCCTCACGCACGTAGCGTCTGATGGGCGTACTAGTCACATATTAAGCGAGAAATTTATGACGTCTTATTAAGTAATCAATCCTAGAAACAATTTCTTTTGAAAAAAAAAATCTGAAGAAAGCATCATTGTTGTTGTAAATCGAGAGTGTTTGTAGATACAAGAACAAGATAGATAATGATGGGAGACTTGTAGTAGTGATATGTACTAAATCTGAAATCCTAGGCCTTCTTATATAAGAATGAAGTGGACATTCACGGACATAATATAAACATAGTAGCAACCCAACTATACTGTACATGTTCACATAAGCCCAATTATATAATTAATAACACTCCCTTTGTATATTATCACCACAACTGTGTCTCATTGAAAACCTGTCATAAAAACTTATTGAGGGAAATCAACGACTAGGAAAAGTAGTACATCAAGTTAATTCTATTTGCTCTGCATCGTAAATGACATTCTTCTTGAACGCATCTGAATAATCTTTACTGTTTCGTTAAAACATTTGTGAAAAAAACATGAGAGCTATAAATCTTGAGGAATGAAAGCGAGTGCAGCGTTACTGGCATTTTATTGGATCTCCTCATATTGCACCATATTTATAGCATACAAATAAATTCATTGACAAAAAAATATTACAATATAAATTTGACTATCAAACTTAAGAACCTGAATATACAACTAAAATTATTCGCGAGACACTTTGATTTGCTTCCGGCAAATAAATATCTCTCGTGGGTATAATCCTCCATGGAGTTCCAAAAATTTGTGAATAATATGATCGTATTTGTAACAAGTTACTTTTCAAAATATATTTTGTTGTTCCGTAGTCTCCAAAGCTAAAATTATCATAATTCTTGCCACAAGATGCTTTTAGATATGAGAATATATCACGATCTCTACCATATCATATTTTTCCTTTGTGAGTTTCACGCTTAAATGCGAACATGAAATCTCAACATAATCCCACCAGTAACAAGGTATATATAAAATTTGCATATGCTCTGATTTCCTCCTGATATTTTTGTTACTTTAAGTACTATACATTACGCCAAATATTCAAATAATAGGTTGATCTGAACAATTGTCCATGTGCCTGTTTTGGCTAATAATTATCTAGTTAACACTATTCACTTATAAAAATCCTATACTTTTAAGTCATTTACCAAATGTGGACTTCATCAATACAAATGATCGAATGATAATCTCATATCAAGGTACATGTGGCTTCTTTTGGAGCTATTGCCTCTTTCACGAAATGCACTTACCAACATTAGTTTTGATGCACTATTGATGATGTATATAAGCACCTCAAGATTTTTCCTAGAATCTTGTGTTCAAATGCTTTCGATTTCATATTCCGATTCTGAAAGATCAAAATATTTCAATAAGTAAACCTCTGATGCATAAAGTATATACCCAAGTATAATACTCATTAGGCATCCATCTTATTGGGTCTGGATATTATAATAGTACATAATTGAAAGAGATAATACGTTTTAGTTTGCGACATGAAGTAGGTCCTATTATCAACCTAATGATGTGACAATGTGACCATGACTACTTTAGATAGTCCAAAACACATTCATAGTCTCCGCGGCCACGTGAACCTATCAACACCGTGCATCTAGCAGCCTTACTGTGCTATGTGCACTCCAGATCATGCCATATCAGCATACAGGGACCACGACAAAGGTTCCAACAGCAGATTGAAGCCCGCACGGGAACCAGGGGATCAAGTGGTTTGGAGGCTAGAATAAGGCTCGTTGCAGATGATTGTTGTCGCATCTATGATCCATGAGTGCTATAGAGGAGACTTGTTCAACCGTTATATACGCAGATATGGTATTAGTGGAAACAATCTTTCAAGATCCACGCCTTTACCACTTAATGGGACGCCATTAATGTCGTAACCCCCAATTACCTCAACGTAATGGTTATGCATATATAGGGGTCTTAAACTTACGCCACCTCCAAGATCTGCTCCTCAGCCTGAGATTGCCCTCGATAACTGTCAAACTTCACCAGCGACAATCAGGAGTAAGTCTTTCTCTGCAATCCATGTCCCTGGACCAACGACAAGCATCACCCCAGTAAACCAAAACCATGCCTCTCTAACCCTCTATAAAATCGTCAATCACTCGCACGAGATGGGATGAGGGTTGCGCTAGTTACATCACCCATGGAGAGAGGGTCGGCCCAAGACAATTGAGGGCCTAATGCGGGTAGTAAAATTGAGGTCCCAAAGAGAAATAAGTACACATAAAATAGTATTTTTAATAAACAAAATTAGACTTGCAAAACTTTTGTGTAATAGAATGTGTCAATACAGAGAATAGATTGTGTCGATTTTAATTAGTACTCAATAGTTTTACAATTTTTATATATTCAAATTAAAATCTTCCCGTACGCCAATAAGAAGATTTGAACTCGTGTCAAGTTTGTCGCAAAAAACTTGATTACCACCAAACCAATGTACAAATTCCTGATAGTTGTACACTAAAATATTTAATGTACCTAAATACAATGTGATGAACCTAACTACTATTATAAAAAACAAGGCCCTGCCAGCACGGGGGCCTAAAGTGGACGCACCAGCGGCTTTACCAAAGGGCCGGCCTTGCATGGAGACCATGTCTGCATGGGAGCAGAGCCTAGAAACTTCATGGCTAGATAATGCACTGAAACCGATGTTCTGCAGAGATTAGAATGCATGCCTCCTATCACAATGGAGATCTACCTGATAACCAATCCTGCATGCTACAAGTAAGGGCAGTGCACGGACCGGGGTTGGGCGGGTGAGGGCTTTGTTTCGCACCCAACTCAATGATCTCGGGTTGGTCGTATCGATAACCTAACCCAATCAAGTAGTCGACAAACCCAAACACGATCAAGACTTTCGACTCGGACCGGTTCGGCCGGATTTAGACGGGTTCAAAATGTTGCAAACTTATGTCTATTAATAAGACATATTTAGTGCAAATCGGAAAAAAGAAACAAATTTAAATCTTACTAATACATAACAAAGCCGAATCTGACATTCTAGTCGATGGAGGAAATCATAGTAATGAATAAGTTGAGGAAAATCAACTAAAACTATTGTTAGGTCTTATAAAATTTAACTTGGAAGGTACTATCCAACTAAAAAAATGTAAATTTTTCATATAAAATTTTAATCGGACCGGACCGGCCCTGACAGGGTTTTCCAGCTTCAAACCCATGATCAATTAAAGTTAGTTCGGGTTCGCAATTCTATACCCATACCCAATCAAGTAACATGAACGGATGTTGAATTCGGACAAGTTTGATGGAGACCGGTTTGGGGCGGCCGGTTTGGGCGAGTTTTGCTCACCCCTAACGTCTGTAACCACTGAACCCCTAATACAACGTCCATACCATGAATAGCAAGAACATATAAATACACTTCAAAGACAATGCCCTGATCATTAATGGCGTTTTCGAACAAGAATACGCACAACGGAGAGATTTTCCGTTACCCACATAGACACGGAACGGAGAAACCGGATGTAAAAGGAGCGACAAATGCTCGGGCATAGCCGGGTGGATAAAATTGTGGGTACTCGAACTGTCTACAAGCACCTGTACAGTAACATTCGCAATAGTACCCGGAAGCTTAAGAGTGCGAGGGCGAGGATTACCTGCTAAGGAGTGCAAGTGGGACAAGTTGTCCAAGATAATGCCCGCATCGTCGTCCTCCGCAACTTGTGGTGGTTCCGAAACATCATCTTCATCAACCCCAAACAAGTAAAATTTGTACTTGAAATGGTATCCTCGCAAATACTTCTCATCGCACTTAAAACAGAGACCCTGTCGCGTGCGTTCCTCACGTTCCTCCGGTGTCAGGCGCTTGGGAGGCATAGCGGCTTCCGAACCCTGAGATGGCGAGGCCGAGGCTGTTGGCGGCTGTAGTGGGGCAGCAGGTGTACGTGTAGCAGCCAAAGGCTAGGTGCGTTTGGGCACATAAATTTGTAATAACTCCTCCTGTCCCGGTGATAGTTCTTGAGCAAGGGCAAAGGCTTCTGCTAACGTGGTATGATTACGCAGGTTCAATTCGCGTTTAAGGGGTTGTTTCAGGCCGGCGTGGAATAGAGACCCCAAAAAAGATTCTTCTACACCAGAAATTTTGTTAAGCATTGCCTCAAACTCGGTTTGATAGGCCATGACGGTCGTCTTTTGTTGCAGTTTCGAGACCAAACCCAAGTAGTCTTTGTAGTGACCGGGGTCGAAATACTGTTTTTCTGCGCTCAAGAATGTCATCCAGGTTGCGGTTGGGTTGTTTGACACGTAATACTGGAACCACTCGGACGCCGGATTGCCGGTAAGCATGGCAACAGTTTCGAGACAGTCATTGTCAGCTGTGAGGTAATGGTTGAAATACTTTTGGATTATGAAAATCCAACCCACCGGATCCTCACCGTTGAAACAGGGTGAGTCAATCCTCAGTCGCGGCGTGGACTCCACCGGTACAGCTAGAGTAGGCCGTGATGGAGGTGGCTGCCACGCAGATTGGTGGTGGCGGCAAGGGCACGGGCTGGGGGCGACAGCGGTGCTAGGGCTGGGGTTGCAGGTCCACGATTCAAAAGTTGTCTCAGTGAATCGCTAATTTCCGTGATTTCAGTATAGCGCTTGCGTTTGCGTTAGACGATTGCAGCCTCATGCCGGAGTTCCTTCTTGGCTGCCTCATCATCGCGACGTTTGTCGCGCTCGTGCATATCGAATTGTAAGTTGTTGAAGGCTTTGACGGTATCTTCGGGGGAGACCGGCGGCTTCGCCGTTTGGGTGGCTGGTGTTGTTTCGACCATGGTGACGGGGGCGTTCGTTTCCGACGCGTAACCGACCGGCGGAAGGGATGAAAGCATCAATGTTACCGTGAGGGTAACTGGAAAACAATCGGACCAAAGGAAAAAAAAAAAAAAAAAAAAGACAGAGAGAGCGAGATAGAGAGGAAAAGAGAGTTAGGGGAAAAAATTCTCATTAACATGCAAAAAAATTTCATCCCCTTTTTATACTCTAGACCTTGACGGTTCGACATAGTCCTAACCCGAGTAAAAGAACCGTTTAGAAAATTCCGGGTATAGCTAAAATTACTACGACTCTCACCAAATAAATATTACGCAATAATTAACAAATGTCTAAACACAATAAGACTAAATAAACTAAAACGAAGTAGTTAACGTGTTTTCTTGCACTGCACATAATCCTTCAAGTACGTCGGTGGCACCACGTTTCTTCTAACTCGCTAAATGGTCTGCTCCCCAGTAGAGTCTGACTGCTCAACCAAGACGTCCTCCTCCGTAGCATGTGGACTAATACCCGTATCATATGACCTCCTCTTTGCATTTTGGTCCATTTGACCAAGCTCGATCCAGTTGTGGACTTTAACTTCAATATCGTTTTTTTTTTGCGGAACAAGAAGAACATCAATTAATAATATTGAAAAGTTCATGATACCTATATACTATTACAAGCATCCCAAGCACTTAGCAACCTAACAATTTGCTAAGGAGAACAACCATAGACACATCCAAAGCGAACAAACAAAGCTACAAGACTAAGAAAAGAACAACAAAGCCATTACATAGACTAGACAACACAAGCTGCAAGCTGGAGAGATGCGGACAAAACACCTGAAAGAAGACAAGGCAAAATATCAAAGAAGCTCGAATAAGAACTCACAAATATATAGGGACTGAATGCAAATCAGAGGGAATGGTGAAAAGAAGGCCGATTTCTCGAATCTGGTGGCTCCCAAAACTTAGAGCTCAGCCTCAATTTCTTATTCGCATGGTGCGATTTCGAGTGCGGCCGATTCCAATAAACCCCTTGTGATTGTATCGTTCCAGAATCCAAGGACCTTGATGGACATGATTCCTCCTTTTGACACTCCATAGATGTAGCCGGCGTAGGAGAGCTTGACGAATGGTCCGAGGATTGGGTATCCTCTATTTTGCACGGCTCTGACCTATCCCCTTCTTTGCAAGTCTCGGATGGAGTGAGAAAACGACGACGAAATAAGGGGTAAGGAACGTGAACAACTCCTTTTACCGCATCATCTTGATGAGACGAACGCTTCATTACTTTCCAATACCAGTCTTCATCAACAAGGACAACCTGTTTGGTCCGTGAATTGACGAATCTGAGCTTGGTTTTATGTGTTTTCACGAAAGAGCTGGATAGGATGCTTGCGATTTCCTTGCATGTATGATCCGGCACCGAAGAACTATGCGGAGATGAGCGAAGAGGCAAGAGATCATCCCGACTATACTTGAGCTTTACCGGTTGAACCTCACGGAGAATCTGATTAAACTCCCCTTGCGTCCGAAGCCGTTTGCACTGGGGAAAAGCATCAGCCCATACTCTACATCGCTTGGGGTAGAAACGTCATTTCTTCCTTGTGGGATCATGACGATCTGTGCGGAACAAACTGGCGAGAGAACGCCGCCGTTCCTGGTAGCTCATAGCCCACACTTTTGTTAAGGCTATCGATCTGACCCTCTTCATGATAGAGAAGTAATTGCTTACACAAAGACAAAACGAGACGGAAACAAAATTGAAGAAAACTGAAGAATAAACCGAACCCAAAAACTGAGGAACAAATCAACAAAGTGATAAAAGCAACGAGACCCACCAGTGAAGAAAATAGAGAAGATGAGGGAATGATGAAAATAAGAACAGTAAGCAAGGGTATAAACAAAACAAACTGAAACACTTTAAGAGCCCCCTATAAGAAGACCCCAACAGAGGCGAAACCCACCCAAACGATACACGGAAGAGAAGGTCGAAAGCTAGAGAATAGGTAACTGGATGATGAAAGGGATGAACCCAAAAGCGTTGACTTCGCCGGCGGCTAACCCAGAGAGGGCCGCGAGTGGAGAAACAATCCACTAAGGAGAACAAGATCCGAAAGAAGTAAGTCTGAGAAAAACAGAGCAATAAACGAAATTGATGGGTGATAATCTCTCAGCGGCGGCGAGGGCCAGGAAGGGCTGAGAGAAGGACGGGAATTTGGGTTTTCAGAAAGGGTTGTTTTCTAGAGAGTGGAGAGAGCGTTTTCCCTCTCTAAACGCCCCAACCCGACTTAACTTCAATATCGTTATGTTGGACAAAATGAGAAAGGGGAACTACAATTCTTGGCACCCATGTATCACTAAGAATGTTGACACTATTACCATCACCAGTTTGCCATTATAGACCTTCCCTGATTAGGTCCCTTCCATAGAGGATGCTCTTCCAACCCAGGAAGCGGCACTCAGACTCTTAACATCCCAGAAGTTATTCCTGCTACAATACTTAAGCAAGAGAACTCTACAAAACATACAGGTTGGGATTAGAGATAGAACGCCATGACAGCCTACCTAACATGACTGATTGAGCATATGAAGTTTCTAATTCTTAAACCCCCTCTTGATTTTTGGAGAGAAATCGTATTGTCTGGGAAGGTCTTAAGAGGGTTTTCTTTGGTGTGATTCCACGAGAAGTTATGAGTTTTGGTTGTGATTTCCTTATTAAGCTTAGGGGGAAGCTGTGAAAGCACAAATTTGGCTAGGGCAACTTGATGTCCAACAATTATACACCTCTCGTTCTTCACAAACTGCTAATCCATCAAAAACTCGACAGCAATCTTCTGGTTATTCGCAGTACTGCTGATTTAGAATGAGGAGCAATCCATGTAGTGTCAGATAAGAGAAAACTATAAGTGCCTAAAAGTTGCTCTAAACATAGAGAATAAAATGAAGAGGAGCCAGTTCCGAGAAAAGAATATTTCTTACATTATTTCAGTTTAGAATCGAATATTCTGGAGTTTATTTATCAGGAGATGTGATCATTTACTTTTGAATAAACCCTGTGATCACAGCACTTCTTACTTCTTGTCGGTCATCTAAATCAACTTCATCCTATAAACGATAAAAATGCGAATCCTCCCAAGACCTCCCGTACTGCCGAAGGAATCAGACCTCGTCCTAAGATAAACCTAGAATATAAGTACTTTTAAGGTGCATTTTCTTGAATGCCTTGAAAACAGTCTTCAAATAAGGAAAACGGAAAACATTGTGTTTCTAATTTATTAGAGATAGAACATACTTCCCAATTTAGAATAAGCAGGGACCTTAATCGGTTCAAATCCCGGTACAAAGACTTTATATACCACGTGGGCATGAAACAGTGACAGGAAACCTTCGGATTCCGAGTCATGCTCTTGCTACTTACAGCTCGATACGTAACACTGCACCACGGTTCCTTCACCTTTCAGAAGTCATGTTGCTATGGTCTCATTTCCGGATTCTATGGATTCTTCACTTAGCACTTGGTAATGTCTATTTAAGGGTCTGTCCTCGAGAGCTGCTAAGGGAATATGATCCATCTTCCTGTGAAAGAAACTGGTATTAAGCTCCAAGCATTATGATTGATAAATCATAAATACAGAAAAAAGTCCGATGAGTTCGGAGTTGCTAGTTACAAGGTACAACAAACTTTAAACAAGCTAGTAAATTAATTAATCAAAGGAAGTAATTTGTATATGTTGCTCTAGGACCCATTGATTGGGTAGAGAAGAACACATTAGGATCGACTCTTGAGGATGTCCTTTTCATCTAAAATGTTCCTCACCAGCATTACTGGTCAGCACATGAATGAGTAAACCGTAGAATTTGTTTTATTCTCAAGATCTTTTCTTGTCGATTTTGAAGCTATGTTGACCTCGAAGCTCATCGCGTTGATTTTAGGTTGACATGATTTGCATTTGACAACCTATTGGATGATTCTCGTTCAGGTAAGGCAACCTCTCCCATAGAAATGTAGGTTTTCATGACATTTTCATGCATATTCATCCATAAAATGTCGACATTATGCCTACTGTATTTCAGGTATTCATTTGCAAGGTATATAAACATCCTAGCTGACAATGGTTGGTCTCTACAGAATTGCTTTGCAAGTAAGTTGAGCAACAACCAAGCACGAATTAGGACTCCTCAAGTCTTAAATACGTGCAACTATCAGGACTTAATGAGCTTTTGGAACTAGAATAGAAGCAAGCATGAAAAAGGTTCTATCGGATTCAACAAATATGCAACAAAAGGGCCAGAGCTTACGGTTTGGAATAAATGACGAGTCCGACAGCTACAATTGCAAAGGAGGCATAGTACAGCAAGTCAACCTGCACATGCATGGAGATTAACTGAAATAAGCTTGGTTAAAAGTAACAGTTCACAAGGGAAAAAGCCATTCGTTATAGCAAAATGGTTTATCTAGCATAGCTCAAAAGAGAAAAAAGAACCTTCTGGCGGTAGAAAAATATGCGAATAATAACAGCCCACATGTCAGAGGTGAGGAGAGAGAGGTTCAACATAGTGGATCCACTCATCTGTCGGAAATAGCATATTTCTCCAATAAGATAAGGCAGACAGACGATGGTGCTGAGTAGTACAAGGATTTAATTTGTCAATATGAATAAATAAAATGAGATAGCTAACTGACCTTCAGAATATAAGGAATAAGAGTGTAGAACGTAAAGCTTGACAGCGTATAGCCAGCAAAAGTTAATATCTGTGGGCAATAATAAAGGAACAAATACAATCACAATTAGTTTGATTACACATAACTATATCAATCATATCACAGCTAATTTGACTGTACTAATCTATTCCACTAACCCGACATCTACACAACTATGGCCTACTTGAAGAATACATAACGAGATCGATGGGACGTAAGCGTAAAATCAATCTCCCTGCTGATCCTGTGTAACATATTTCTTGTGTACATAAATGTAAGATACTTGAAGTACACAAATCTTTATCTGTGAAACAAAGCTTCATCAAAGCTAGTCCATTCTATGAATCCATCTCATATGCCATCTTTGAGTTTAATATCATCTTAGGTCTTTTCTCTGCATTTCTTTTGGAAGTTAATGCTCATTTGAGAATCTAAATATAATAAGGCCAATACCGTAAGTCCGTAACTCCACAAGTAATGGTGAAAAAGTCTTTAAAATGGAACTGTCAATAAAGGGAAAGGCCATAAGGTAGTCTTACATTGCAGCAAACAACCCAAGTTTTGTAAGAGCCTCTAAGACAAGTATGAAAGTATTCGATGGAGGAACATGTCCATATCACTTGGCAGCACTTGGTGGAAGTGGAACACATTATAATATAAGTTGATATATATGTTCATATTGCCATAAATGAAAACCATCTGGAGTTGATATAGTTACACGGTTCGTTCATTGTTTTCATTTCAAATATGCCTCATTTGAGTAATAGCTGGTAAACATGTAGCAACGTTTTGGTCGCACTATTTTCCTATTGAAGACCAAAGATATTGATATGTAACACGAAACGGGGTGAAAACTAATAAGATCTATAAAGAGGTGAATATATACCACTACAAATTACGGTAAATCTTAACACTGGAGCAATTTGATCTACTATCACAATGCAACCATGTCAATAGCCTCTGGCTTATGAGCAATATATTGCTAAGAATGAGAGATATGTGTCTTACTGGTTGCTACACCAGCACAGAAACTTTCAGAATGGTTGCTACACCAGCACAGAAACTTCCAGAAAAGTCAAAACATGACAGGAACAAGACACTTCTTATGTAAAATATTTCAACATTCAAGCCAAACTAATGGAACCCACAAAGTACATTAATCCATGTCAACCTTCCACCTTAGGTTAATAGAAGACTGAAGGTGTAACTATTAAGTCTTTAAAGTCAAGTATGACACAAGTGTCTAGTTCTATAAATACAAGACATCAAATTGTGAATGCAGTCAAATAAGAACATGAACATAAGAAAAAAAGAACACATGATGAACTCGTGTGTTATCCAAGTGCCCAGTTTTTTTTTTTTTTTTTTAAAGGAAAAACAAAGACGAGACATTCGAAAATTGTAAAATGGTACAAAGAAAGAGACAAACTCTTATATGCCAAAATGTAGAACTAAGTTTGCTCATTACTTACAATTTCTGCTGACCACTCAATTGATTCCAGACTTCTCTTCTCTATTACGGCTCTAATAAGAGGTATAGGACAGAAGTAATCTTATACTTTGGGTATCTCGAACTAATATCTCCAAAAAAATATGGTATTGAAGGATACATCTCACATGCACTCACAACTGTGCCGACAAGACCAATCATTGCAAGTACTTCAACACGGTCTTTTTCTGTTACGCAAAACTCCTGCATTTTAGACACATAAATAATCAGAAATATTTGGTTGACATTGTGGGGAATATTCCTTTCAAGTAGACAAAACATATTAGACAACGAATTCCCAGAATTTGAGCTTCAACAATCTGAATGCTGTACTCTATTGAATGATGTGTCTATAGAGAGAGAGAGAGAATTTAATAAATTTACCAACCTCACCAACATTGCTCATTGCATAGAAAAATGTCCCTAAAATTACGAGTGTGTCACCCAGAAGAGGTTTTGAACCACCTGAAAGTATGATTCTGATTGTTATCATCATTAGTCAGACAATTTCGTTATTTGACATTATTCACCTCTCACAAATTTAATATTTTCTGGCATTCCCAAGTTATTTTGCATTATCCTTACTGATCAGAAAATACTGATGAAGAAATAAGAAGTAGAACTAAAAATATCACCTCCGCCATCCACCCCTGCATCAGAAAGTAACACTAAACCAAGACCAATCACACAGATCGCAGCACCAAAGAATTGCCACAAGGAATATCGTGTGCCCAAGAAGAACCATGTAAGAACAATGACCCAAGCTATTGTGCAACAATCCAATAATGTGACACTAGTAATTGATGAGTACTGGAATGCTTTATTAACTGCACAACCACCAATTAACAGTTGCATCATTAGTAAGAAGATAATGCGTTTGTCTTATCATGAAATCATGCAATCTAAATAACATCATTGACAACTAATATGAGATGGTTGCCTCTCACAATATATTTAACATGACGCGGTTGATGCTTATTTTCTTCATTTAATCTTGAAGAGTACATTTCGCCTGAACCTAATGAGTCTGACAGTGATAAGTAACAACCATGTATTTGGAGTGAGGATATCCAAAATATCTCTCTCCTTTCTTTGGAATCCTTCTTTCTCTGTAGATTTCCTCAGAGCTATCTGGTTTCTGTCCCTTTGATTTTGACAACATCTAAGGTTCGACGAATTGAAATGATAAAAGGATTTGCAACTCGACTTTCACTAGAGTAGAGTGATAGCGAACATTTTTCCTTATGGGCAAAGATTCAACTTATTACAAAACTAACAGACTTGAGTCGTGATCATACAGGTCAGAAACTTGGAATCGTAGAGACCAAAGACTTGTCTGATGGAGTGTTAACCAACATGACTTTCTTTTTATTGGCATTAGTAATATCCACGGACATAGCATCTTCAAGGTTATAGTTTCTAGATATACTTCTTGCTAAACCAGTCTGGAAAAACTTTAATTCTTTAAACATAATCCAGCTACATCGTGGATGTATGCATTAGTGCAATGTGTGGCTTACCAAGATAATTGGCCTGGACGTCAACAAAGCCTAAGAGTAGATACCAATACCAAGGAACCTGCAAAATCCACAACAAAACGACTTTCTCATCAATTATACTGCTCCCTTCATCTCAAAGCTGATACAGTAGAAGAATAATATACATAGTTAAACTGGAGTTACATACCCACTAAAATAGACAAGTGCAAAGACAAAAGTGTATAGCTGGTATACTTATTTGTATATGCAAAAAAACAAAGTCCTTTTAACCCCATTATAGCCTTGGTTTTAATGAGGTGCTGACAAAACGATTATGCTAATAGCAAATAGAATCAATTGGATTCCTATTCATATGCATTGTCAATTAAATTAGTTCCATAAGGTGCATTTTATTGATAAAATCCTTTCCTTGCGAAGTGGACTAGGATGCCAAAGAAAAGAGAGGTGACTAAGAGCCCGTTTGGTAATGCTTTTGCTTTCTAGAACGCTGCTTTTTAATCTAAAAGCAGTATTAATGTGTTTGGTAAAATTATTTTCTTTTGCTTTTCAGAAAGCAAATTGCTTTTCCATAGCAGCTTTTGAAAAGCAAGGGAGGGGTTGCTTTCCAAGACCTGCTTTTCGATAAATGTATTATTTGACATTCTTATCCGTTAATAAATATCAATAATCATTTATTGTAATAATACTATTTATTATATCATGTCTGATATTGTCATTTCAAAAGTAACCGCAACTCTAAAGCACTAGTTACCAAACAAAAAATCTCAAACTGCTTCCCCGTCGTAGCAGCTTAAATACGAAATTTACCAAACACTTTTGGCTTAGATTTCCACAGCAGCTTTATAACAGTACTTCCTACACAGCAGCTTTTTAAAACGCTACAGCATTACCAAACTAGCCCTAAAAAAACAGCTAGTTTTAGAAATGTTGTACCACTATTTGAGGATTAGTAGGCCCTAACTAAACCACTACATGAAGATTCTCTCAAGGAGCATTAGAGTTGTGTGAGCTAAAACATTACCACAAGCTTTTGCCGCCGGTAGAGCAAGATGCCACCATAAACCAAAGCCAAAGCCAGGTAATTAGAGAATGCTAGTGTCAACGGCGTATCAACACCTGTAGATCCAAAGAACGATTCAGTTCAGAAGAATAATGCAAAATTTTCCAATTAAATGTTCAATGGAGAAAATCCCCCACAAATTAGAAACCCTAAACAATTCACAATCAAGAGAAGTAAACCGAATCATATGATTTTTGGAGAGAGAGATCAGAAAATTGAAGAGAGTTTGAGGGGAGTACCAAGACTGGCAACAAGAGAAGCAGCGAACTTGGCGAGAGCCAGTACAAGAGAGACGAGTTGACCCAGAAACAGAACATGTAACACCTGCCACAGAGATTCATTGCTTCTCCACGAACTGAGATTCATGGCTCCGGAAACACTAATTTGTCACAAACCCAACTGGAAGACTAATGCTTTTTGGATTAATAATCGATTTTCCGACAGATCTCGGATCATTCCTGTACTCTCTTGGTGGTTGGAAGAAGTTGGGAATATAAAAATCGAAGTTATTCAACACGATTATTACGCACATGGTGGACTGGCGGGAGTTGAGGAACATTAACTTCTTCGCAATTTAGCCTTAACTAGTGCAAATCTTCTCCAACCCATCTCATTTTTCCCCTTACCTCACCTCTTCCTTACCATCCCCTCCTCCCACGGGTCCACCATTTTTCCCTCCCCCTCCCGCTACCCTTCTCCTCGCCCCAAACTACTAATCATCTTCAACCCATTCCTTTCCCCACGCAATAAAATTAATTTTTAATATATTTTTAATGATTTAAAACTAAATTTGACGCTTTTAATTGTGTTTTCAATTATTTAATAATTATTAACTGTATAAATATAAGATTTATTAAAATTTCAACAAAATAAGATAATGATGACTACATTTAGTAGTAACATTTTATGATTATATTACATTTTGAATACATTATTAATTTTTATAAATAATAAAATAAAATAAAATGTATTAATCAAAATAAAAATACATAATATAATCATTAAATATTACTAAGTGTAATTAATAATATCAAATACTCCATCCGTCCCGCAAAGACAGTCCATTTTTGAAACCACAACTTTTTTTGAAGACATGCAATTAATGCAACCCACTTACAAATGTTGACATGTTATTTCCACTATTGTCCTTACTTTTGTTTTCTCTAATACTAGGTGCATTGAATATGAATGGGTAGTCTTGGAAGTTCATTATATTTTCAACATTGAAAATGTAAATGGACAACCATTTTGGGACAGATCAAAATAGAAAGCGAGACGGAGGGAGTAATAAATTAATTAAACATTCCATGTTAGGGGGGGGGGGGGGGTGCTGTCCATGGGGAATCCCCCTAACTATCTCACACCAAAGGCAATATTTATCCCCATAGTACCCCCTCCCCCGCCCCTTATGGGGTTGGACATGAACCGTAATTTTGTACGATTTTCCCATTCCCTTCCCCCTCCCCTCATAGGATTGGAGATGCCCTTAAAGTTGAAACAGTGAGATTGTTGGTGTGGTCCACCTCATTATGAGTGTGCCACACAAGATAATTACTCGTGTGGGTAATTAAATAAAAACAAATAGAAAAAAAAAAGAATTAAAAATGGTGGTGATTCCCGTGTATGTGCACATGTGTGCATTAGAGTGTTAGTATTTGTTTGATCAACGTGTACTAATTGGTGGGATTTTTTTGTGTGGCTGTGAGTGTTCTCTAGCTGGTGAATTCGGCAGTGAGTGTGTAGTCTCAGAGTGAGCAGCAACAGAGAGAGGAAGGCTACGGGAAGAAAGAGAGGGTAGAGCTGCGTTCAGGGTTTTGAAGTGCACAACTAGCAACTTCGCCGGCGATCTCAACATGAAATCTCCTCATTTTCCGCTCAAATTTGGAGGTAGAGATGACCATTCAGGCCTAAAAATTTGGGTTAGCCCTCTTCACATACTGCACCACACATTGTCCACACACCATTTAAGTTGTGTGTGGGCCGACCCGCACACAACTCAAGAACCGGGAGTAAAAGAAAGTTGGGAGGCGTCGGGCCCATGCGGGAAGGTGTAGGCGTCGGGCCACCCAGCCCGCTTCACATAGTTACGTCTTCTCCATCTTCCTCTTCACCAGTTGGAAATATGTCTGCTCAGCTCTGATAGTTGTAGAGATTTGGATAGGAATTGTTCCTTGAACACGGATGTGATCATCTGGATATTGAGCTATGGCCTTCATTTTTCAACACGAATGTGATCATCTGGACAAAACTCACTACGTTGACAAGATGGTTCCTAGAACATTTAGGATATTATAGAAACTAGACTTGCCTCTCCCAAATGGATGTCCTAACCAGGGCATTCACTAATTTGTTCCCGCAATTGCAACTCCAAGCGAATATATATCAAACTGAAAAATCTTGGTTGAAATTAGATGAACAGACAAAATAATTTATGTTGTTCAATTGCAACATTCCATTCTTTCCCTGAATCCTGGAGGCGAAAGATCGCCAATCATCTGTCAGTATTCAAATTTAATACTGATTGAAGAGATTCAGACTTTTCGATAACATTCTAGCAATCTTCACGAGTCTCTGTTTATTGCCTTCCGCCTTCAGATTTTGTTCTATTTTTGTTCTTTGTAATGAGCACTTATGTCAGTGTCACTCATTCTTTGCCATCCATGAAGCACGGCTATGTGTGATCAAAATTCATATTGTTTTGGCATTTTGAGAATGACATTATTTATTAGCAATGAGCATGTATTAAACTTCATGCACACCAAAGCCCACAATATTTCCCTTCATCTCTCGTGTTTGGAGAAGTTAGTAACTTGAAAAGGGCAATTGCAACTAATTGGATATGTTGCGATCTTCATGTTGACTTTCTTTCACCAGAGGCAATTGCCATTATTTTCATCAAGACAGACAATGCATTCAGATAAAAACAACCTAGTTAACCATCTTCCAAGGCGCACTCCTTGAATGCCTTGAATCAATCCTAGCATTACAACATATCTTGTTGAGTTGGTGCCTTGAATTGGTCAAAGGCGGCCAAAATCTTTGTTTCCGACTTTGATTAGGAAACATGGGAAGTCTAAGGCGGTGGAGGATTAGTTAGGAAACAACTTTGTTGCCAAATCGGATTTGGAAACTTTAGGAATTTTCCTAGCACTATACAAAGAACCTAGTAGTCGCACTATTAGGCATGCAATCATCTAAGTGTAATTGTTCCTCTTAAGTGAATAAAGGGTGCTTTTCCGCCGTGGAGGTAGTTAGAAAATGTTTTGCTAGCTAACCACGTAAAATTCCGTGTTCTTATTATTCGTTCATTGTTCGTGAGGTGGTTTGTCATAACAAACTGGTATCAGAGCCTAGTTTTTGCAGTATTTCAAGATCAAGATCACAGCAGAGCAAAGCTAGGGTTTCACAACTTGTGAAATCAAAGCTAGGGTTTTGCGATCTAGGTGGAGAACGCGACTAGGGTTCAAGATCCCCCAAGAACGATGTCCAGATCGATGTTGAAGATTGAGAGGTTCATAGGAAGGAACATCTTTTGTCTGTGGAAGATAAAGATGGAGGCTTTACTCAAATCGCAAGGCATATCTGCACCTTTGACTGCAGAAAAATAAGGCATGAATATTGCATCAGTGGAGTTCAATGCGATGGAGGGGAAGGCACATTCTAACATTATGTTGTGTTTATCAGATAACGTGATCATCGAGGTCGCAGATCAGAAGGAAGACGCGAAGCTGTGGCTCAAGTTGGAGAGTCTCTGCATGACGAAGAGTCTCACTAGCAAGTTGATGCTAAAGCAAAGGCTCTTCACTTTGCGGATTCTCAAAGGTACGACTCTCAAGGACCATCTTGATCAATTGAATACAGTTCTTTTAGATTTTCGTAATATTGGCGAGAAGGTGGGCGATGAGGATGCTGCACTTTTGTTATTGATCTCGTTACCTCCATCATATGAGAACTTCGTGCAGTCGTTAATTGTGAAGAAGGACGACTTATCCCTAGCGGAGGTTAGATCGGTGCTCCATGCTAGATAACTACACCATAAGGGTGCAGGCACATGCTAGAGGTGCAGGTACAGAGGACCATGCTTCTGGACTGATGGCGACGGGGGGAAGCAAGAAGGGTAAGAAGAACAAGAAAAAGCAGTTTTCTGGTTCTAAGTTGCCCAAGGATGTTTGTGCTTGGTGCAAGGAAAAGGGGTACTGGAAGAGAGATTGCCTGAAACGAGGTAACAGGGACAGAATGGATCCGCAGCCGTAGCAGAACAAGGTAACTCGTCCAAGGATGATTACATTCTAATGGCGGATGTTTTCATGCACTCTCAGGATGCGTGGATCTTTGATTCCGGAGCTTCCTATCATATTTGCTCTAACAGGGAGCTATTCTCGACGTACAACTAAACGTATGGAGGGTCTGTCTACATGGAAAACGGAGCCGTCTGTTAGGTGATTGGGAGCGGCTCAGTTAGATTGAAGACGAATGAAGGGAATTTATGTAATTTGGAGCAAGTCAGGCATGTACC
The DNA here is from genome assembly GCA_023055425.1 of Linanthus parryae. NCBI lineage: Eukaryota > Viridiplantae > Streptophyta > Magnoliopsida > Ericales > Polemoniaceae > Linanthus > Linanthus parryae. The sequence continues at coordinate 1,497,673 of JALGPY010000013.1, read as the reverse complement.
ACTTATTAAGAAGAATCTGATCTCCTTGAGTCTACTCGAAAACAAGGGATACAGTTTCAAAGGTGAAGGTGGAGATATACAAGTTTGCAAGGTTCTAAGGTGATACTCAAGGGAGTCAAGAACGGGACTTTGTACATGTTGCAAGGTTCGACGATCACAAGTTCTGCTGGAGTTGTCTCAGCCGAGATTAAGAAAGCTGATCTAACTAAGTTGTGGCATAGGAGGCTCGGTCATATGAGTGAACGTGGAATGCAGGAACTTCACAAGAAGGGGTATCTCACCGTACAAGTGCTCAAGAGCTTAGGGTTTTGTGAGCACTGCGTGTATGGGAAGCAACATCGTAGCGAATTCCCTAAGGTCTTTCATAGAACGAAAGGTACTCATGATTATATCCACTCGGATTGTTGGGGTCCATCTCGAGTCGAGGCGATTGGTGGGTACAGGTATTTTTTGAGCATCATAGACGATTACTCCAGGATGACTTGGTTATTTGTGATGAAGCACAAGAGTGAAGCATTCGCAAGATTCAAAGAGTGGAAGACGCTAGTAGAGAATCAGGTGGGAAAGAAGGTGAAGAGGCTGCGCACGAACAATGTCTTAGAGTTCTGTTCATCAGAGTTTGATGGATTCTGCAAGGATCAGAGAATAGCACGCATCGCCCCGTTTGGCACACACCGCAACAGAATGGTGGAGCCGAGAGAATGAATCAAACACTTCTAGCGAAAGCAAGGTGCATGATTTTGAATGCAGGTCTCTCTAGAGGTTATTGGGGAGAGAAAATTTCCATGGCATGCTATCTCATAAATCGGAGCCCACACACAGGTATAGGATGCAAGATTCCTATGGAAGTCTGTTCCGGTAGAGATGTGGATTACTCGGGTTTGAGAGTCCTTGGTCGTGTTGCCTATTATCACGTTCATGATGGCAAACTAGAACGAAGAGCTAAGAAGGGAGGATTATTGGGTTTCGGAACAGGTGTGAAGGGATATAAGATATGGGCAGACAACAAGATTATACTTAGCAGAAGTGTTGTCTTTGATGAGAGTCCTATGTTGAATAATTTCGTGAAGGTGGAGCTTGGAGATGCAAATAAGAAGGTGGAGGGAGAGTCGGATCCTATTGATCCTAAGGATTCCAAAATCCCTACTGTTGGAATAGATGCCCTAGAGGCAATCGTATATTTAGTACGAACATTGTTTTGGCTAGAATATTCATTTATTTTATATTGTGATATTTAATATAATGTAGTCCTTAGATACGAGGTGTTGTTTATCTCAAATATCCCTAGACCACTATATTGATTACTAGGACGAACAAATATAGACTAGTATGTGGGTAGATTGATATGGAGATATCAAGTCTAACACATGGGTATGCATTAGGGGTAATGGCATACTGGATTGACCCGCAACGAGAAGGATACATTAGATTATGTCAAGTCACAATCGCTTCTCGTAGTGCTAATAGAATTGCAATCCTTAGACTTGAAGTCACTAGATACTCTAGTTGTGGAATATTGTGCTTTGATGTTATCAAACGTTACACCGTAAGTGGGTAATTATAAAGATAGCTATCGGTCATGATAGGAAGCAAGCTTAGAGATCGTAGTGATGTAGATAGGATTTGTCCCTCCCACACAATGGGAGTAAATATCCACGGCCACTCGAGGGATGAGGCTTATTGAATGTCTGGCCAGACTCAGATAAATCAATATGGAGATATTGATGTTATCTGCTAGCATAAGCATATTCCTAGGATCGAGGAACTATGGATTGGATATACGAGTGTGACTATTTATGTATCGTGTCCAATCCGGATATAGAGACAAAGGAAAAAGTGCAATACGAGTTATTGGGCACAAGAGGTTTGTCGGGATCACTGATTATTTTTATTAGTTGGGTGGCATCGAAGTGTTGCTAGACACCGCTCCATGTTAGTAATGAGTTACTACCAACTAAGTAGAAACCTATAGGGTCACACGTCAAATAGAGTAGAGCTAGGTTTGGGATTAATTAATATGATTAATTAATAAGAATGATCATTATGCAACACCTTGCAAACTTAGTAGGACTAATTTGCAAGGAAGGGACTAATCCAAGTTCATGGATAACTAGGAAGGACCTTTATGGAAACAACAAGGAGTTGTTGGAGTATATAAAGGAGGCTCTAGCTTCCTTCCCACTAAGTGAATATTATTGAGACATAACACAAGAGAGTGGGAGAGAACAAAAGAGAGAGAGCAAGACAAGCTATGGCCGACCGCCCCTAGCCGTCCGCCCCTTCCCGTCGGCGCCAAAGAGGAGGCTGAATCCTCCTCTTGTCACCTCGTTGCTTGATTCCTTCTTCCCTCTTCCTATGGTTCAAGCTAGCACTTGTTGATGGAAGAATCTAGATCAAACCTCTATACGTGGATCAACCGTAGAGACGAGGACATCATTCTTCGTGTGATCTCTCAAACCAAAAAGGTACACAATACTATGTCCTTTATCATGTTATGATATCTCCTCCTGACGATCCGTTGTGGGCTTTGATTAGGATTAATTTTTGTTGTTCCGCTGCGTTACCTACGTCAAAACCCAACACTGGTATCAGAGCCACAGGTCGTAGAGCATAACATGATTTTATGTGGTATGATTTCAATTTATACACCGTATTATTGCTTATTACACGAAAACTAAAAATAATTGGCTTAGTAGATGCAAATTGAATTTGATTCAATAAACAAGATTTAATTTAACATTGGATGTTAGAATTGGTGAGTTAATCACATAGAATGTGAATAATTGGGTTCTTGAAAATTAGGGTTCATGGACACATAGTTGAAAAGGGTTTTCAATTATGGAAACAAAATTTTATGGAAACATCCATAAAGAAACAACCTTGCTTGGGCAACAAGGAAGAGGGAAGGAGGCTAGGGACGAAACCCTAGCCGTCCGCCCCCTCCTTGCGTGCCAAGCAAAGGCCGCGGGCCACATGGGGCGGCCGGCCTTGGGCCGGGCCTAGTGGCGGGCGGGAGTCGTCCTAGGGGTTCGGGCCCTTGTTGGCTTGAACTCCTTGGACCGTTGTAACCCTAATTACCCAATTCAATTAAAATTAAACAAGCGCGTTAAAAATTGGTTTTAGCTGTATTATGTGCTTTGTTGCATGGTGGATGGATATGGCCTAGGATTGTGGATGTTTATTGTTTTGTGGTTTGGTTACGGCCTGCGAGCTGATCAAATTAATGTAATAATTAATTAGGTTTTACGGCCTGCGAGTCGTCTTTTCTCCTCCACATGTGAGGCCTTTTATTTATTTATTCTAGATGTTAGGCTAGAATTAAAAATATTTAGATGATAGCCAAGAGCATGGAGACGAAGACCGGAGAACCAAAGGAGCCAAAAGACAAAGAAGACACCCCTTTAGGCGTGCGGCTATGGTGGAGCACATGGAGATGAGCTTGTCACTTTAGGGCAATCGGATATTATCATTGGCTTGATAATATCATTAGTCTAGGGGCCATATCCATGCCACGTTTTTTTATTTTGTGGATGTTTATTATTTATGTCTTGTTATTTAATTTTTGTGTGTATGGCGATACTAGCAAAACGTTAACAAGATAATAATAAACAAAGTTGGTCTTTTATTGTGGATTGCCCAATCCAAATAAGTAGACCTTGTTGATTAGATCAACAAAACAAATTAAGAAAGAAAAATCCCTCAATTAAATATTGCGTTTTGCCTTCTCTTGCCAAAGCACCCTTCATGATCAGGGTTCATTAAAATTCGGGCTTGCCAAAGAAAGGCGATTTTAATTTACCATAGTGTGTTGCGGACGACACAAGCTAGTAATGTTTATGTTGAAGCAAGAGGCTGGACGCAACTACGCAAGATTCAATTGGATTGATGAGCCTAGAGGCATGACAATTAGGTGTTATCCATGGGATAAAGAATAAAGAGTTATTCACCTAATTGGACCAAGAGTTGCATGGAATGCAATTGGAATGGTTCCTACCTAAATAACCTATTATTGGGTGACTTTCCAAAGCAAGTTCAAGAATAAGTGAAAAGGGGATCTTGGACCTACTAGAAAATATTATGATATTTTCCGCATTAATGGTGAAGGCTATTAATCCGAGAAAAATAGTGGGAGCTATATTTGATGATCTAGCCATTGTTGAATATAGTTAAATTGTTCAAAATACTAAAATTGTACATTTCTCGTTTTGTAGAATTCCAAATGGCAAACAACAACGCATCGACTTCGTCCCTACGATCTGTCCTTGAGAAGGATAAACTGTCTTGAACGAATTTCCTTGACTGGTACAGAAACTTAAGGATTGTCCTTAAGAAAGAAAAGATGTTGTACGTCTTGGACACTCCAATTCTAGAACCACCACAAGATGAGTCTGTTCTAGAGGATGTGAGGGCAAGTCAGAAATATATATATGATTTTAATGACGTGACTTGCCTCATGCTTTGCACCATGACTCCTGAGATTCAGAAGCAGCATGAGAATATGGAAGCCTATGATATGATCATACACTTGAAACAATTGTTTCAGGAACAGGCAAGGCATGAGAGCTATGAGGTGTCTAAAGCATTATTCAAGAGTAATCTTGCAGAGGGGAATCCAGTAGGACCTCATGTACTCCGAATTATCGGGTACATTGAGAACCTTGAGAGACTGGGATTCCCATTGGGCCAAGATTTGGCTACTGATTTTGTCTTGCAATCGTTGTCTGACAGTTATAATCAGTTCATCATGAACTATAATATGAACAAGATCAGTAAGTATATGCCTGACTTATTGAACATGCTAAAGACAGCGGAACAAAGCATTAACAAAGGCAAGGGCATGGCCATAATGATGATGCATAAGAAGAAGGGAAAATCAGTTGCCTCTACTTCCAAAGGAAAGCGCAAGAAAGTTGCGAAATCCAAGGAAGCCCTAAAGCCTAGTGGGAACGTGGCTAAAGGTGAATGTCACTACTGCAGCCAGCCGGGTCACTGGAGGAGGAATTGCCTAACTATCTGGAGGATAAGAAGCTTGGAATAGTGATTCCACCACCACCAGGTATTTATGTTATAGACGTCAATCTTTCTATTTCTTCATCTTGGGTATTGGATACCTGATGTGGTTCTCACATTTTTCGTAATGTGCAGGATTGGAAAAGAAGTAGAAGATTGAGTAAAGGGGAGATAGATCTGCGCGTCGGGAATGGAGCAAGAGTTGTTGCATTAGCTGTAGGCGTTTTATGAGCTATCTTTGCCTTCTGGACTTATTTTAGAATTAGACAATTGCTTTTATGTGTCTGCTATGAGCAGAAACATTATTTCCATTTCTTGTTTGGACGAGAAGGGTTTTTTTATTTCAATAAAGGACAAGTGTTGCTCCATTTATTTTGATAGTATGCACTATTGTAGTGCGCATTTGTCTAATGAATTGTATATCCTTGATCTAAATAGTCCAATCTATAACATAAATACTAAAAGGATTAAAACTAATGATTTAAATCCTACATATCTATGGCACTGTCGTTTAGGCCATATAAATGAGAAAAGCATATCTAGACTCCATAAGGATAGACTTCTAGACTCATTTGATTTGGAATAATATGAGACATGTGAATCTTGTTTATTAGGAAAAATGACAAAGTCCCCTTTCGATAAGAAAAGTGAGAGGACTAGTAAGTTATTGGCACTCATACATACCGATGTATGTGGACTATTCCCCACGCCTGCCAGAGGTGGTTATACCTACTTCATCACATTCACTGGTGATTTCAGTAGATATAGATTTGTATACGTTATGAAGGCCAAATCCGAATCCTTTGCATTGTTCAAAGAATTCAAGAATGAAGTAGAGAAACAACTTGCTAAAAGTATTCAAGCTCTACGATCGGATCGTGGAGGAGAATACTTAAGCCAAGAGTTTGATGAATATCTTAGAGAATGTGGGATAGTATCCCATCTCACTCCACCCGGAACGCCACAATGGAATAGTGTGTCAGAGAGGAGGAATCACACGCTATTAGATATGGTGCGATCTATGATGTCTCAAACAGATCTTCCGATGTCATTTTGGGGACATGCTCTAATGACGGCAGCTTTTACCATTAACCGCGTTCCATCCAAATCAGTCATGAAGACACCATATGAGATATGGACTGGGAAGCGTCCCATAGTGTCGTTTATGAGGATTTGGGGCTGCAATGTCTATGTAAAACGTTTACAAACAGATAAGCTCGGGCCCAAAGCGAATAAGTGTAAATTTGTGGGATATCCTAAGGAAACTAAAGGATATTATTTCTACAATCCCACCGACAACAAAGTGTTTGTTGCTCGGACCGGCGTGTTTCTAGAAAGAGAGTTTGTCTCTAAAGAAGCAAGTGGGAGGGTTGTAGAACTTGAAGAAATTCAAGAACCAGAAATCACTGAACCGATGATGGAACATGAACAGAAATCACAAGTAGTTGTGGAGGAACCTGTTCAGGTTACACAGGAACTCCGTAGATCAGGAAGAGTGCGTCATGAGCCAGAGAGGTATGGACTTCTCGTGACTGAGCCCGATGACGTACCAATCATGGATGATGAGCCTGCAAACTACGGAGAGGCCATGAAAGGCCCAGACTCTAAGAAGTGGTTAGAAGCCATGAGATCCGAAATGGATTTCATGTACACCAACAAAGTATGGACTTTGGTGGATCCACCTGAAGGAGCTCGGCCCATAGGGTTCAAGTGGGTCTTCAAGAAGAAGACCGACATGGATGGCAAGGTAGTTGCCTATAAGGGGCGATTGGTAGCCAAAGGGTATAGAAAGATTCGTGGTATTGACTATGATGAGACCTTTTCACCAGTCGCCATGACTAAATCCATTCGAATCCTACTTTGCTATTGCAGCATACTACGACTATGATATTTGGTAAATGGATGTCAAAACAGCGTTCCTTTATGGGAACCTCCTCGAGGATGTGTACATGACACAACCGAAGGGTTTTGAAGATCCAGAGAATGCCAATAAAGTCTGTAAGCTGCAAAGATCCATTTATGGATTAAAGCAAGCTTCTAGGAGTTGGAATCGACGTTTTGATGACGCATTCAAAGAGTTTGGCTTCATCAAGAACGAAGATGAGCCTTGTGTTTACAAGAAAGTTAGTGGGAGCTCTGTAGTATTTCTAGTCTTGTATGTGGATGACATACTAATCATTGGCAACGACATTCCTACTTTGCAATCTGTTAAAGATTGGCTAGGAAAGTGCTTTGCAATGAAGGACTTAGGTGACGCAGCCTGTATACTTGGTATAAAGATCTATAGGGATAGATCTAGAAGGTTGCTTGGCCTAAGTCAAAGTACATATATAGACAAGGTGTTCAAGAGGTTCAACATGCAAGATTCCAAGAAGGGATTCTTGCCCATGTCGCATGGAGTCACTCTTTCTAAGAATGACTGTCCCTCCAATGAGATTGAGAAGGACCGCATGAGTAGGATACCCTATGCTTCGGCCATAGGATCCATCATGTACACCATGTTGTGTACTAGACCAGACGTATCATACGCGTTGAGTATGGTGAGCAGATACCAGTCCAATCCGGGTGAGAGTCACTGGATTGCTGTCAATAACATCCTAAAGTACTTGAGAAGAACTAAGGATGTGTTCTTGATATTTGGAGGTAAGGAAGAGATGAGTGTAAAGGGTTACACTGATGCAAGCTTCCAAACCGACAAGGATGACTACAGATCGCAGTCTGGATACGTGTTTTGCCTGAATGGAGGAGCTGTAAGCTGGAAGAGTTCCAAGCAAGGGACAGTTGCTGATTCGACAACATAAGCTGAGTACATTGCTGCTGCGGAAGCAGCAAAAGAGGCAGTTTGGATAAAGAAGTTTATCACTGAGCTCGGTGTGGTCCCTAGCATCGTGGATCCCATAGATTTGTACTGTGACAACTCCGGGGCAATCGCACAAGCCAAGGAACCAAGATCACACCAGAGATCAAAGCATGTACTTAGGAGATTCCATCTTATTCGTGATATGATAGATCGAGGAGATGTGAAGATGTGCAAAATTCCAATGGATGAAGATGTTTCAGATCCGCTCACAAAACCTCTTGCGCAGCGAAAGCATGAAGGGCACACCAGATCTATAGGCATACGAGATGCGCCAGATTGGCTCTAGTGCAAGTGGGAGACTGTTGGAATAGATGCCCTAGAGGCAATCGTACATTTAGTATGAACATTGTTTTGGCTAGAATATTCATTTATTATATATTGTGATATTTAATATAATGAAGTCCTTAGATACGAGGTGTTGTTTATCTTAAATATCCCTAGTCCACTATATTTATTAATAGGACGATCAAATCTAGACTAGTATGTGGTAGATTGATATGGAGATATCATGTCTAACACATGGGTATTCATTAGGGGTAATGGCATAGTGGATTTACCCACAACGAGAATGATACATTAGATTATGTCAATTCACAATCGCTTCTCGTAGTGCTAATATAATTGAAATCCTTAGACTTGAAGTCATTAGATACTCTAGTTGTGGAATATTGTGCTTTGATGTTATCAAACGTTACACCGTAAATGGGTAATCAGAAAGATAGCTATCGGGCATGATAGGAAGCAAGCTTAGAGATCATAGTGATGTAGATAGGATTTGTCCCTCCCACATAATGAGTGTAAATATCCACGGCCACTCGAGGGATAAGACTTATTGAATGTCTGGCCAGACTCAGATAAATCAATATGGAGATATTGATGTTATCTGCTAGCATAACCATATTCCCAGGATCGAGGAACTATGGATTGGATATACGAGTGTGACTATTTATGTCTCGTGTCCAATCCGGATATAGAGACAAAGGGAAAAGTGCAATATGAGATATTGAGCACAAGAGGTTTGTCGGGATCACTGACTATTTCTATTAGTTGGGTGGCATGAATGTGTTGCTAGACACCGCTCCATGTTAGTAATGAGTTACTACCAACTAAGTAGAAACCTATGGGGTCACACGTCAAATAGAGTAGAACTAGATTTGGGATTAATTAATATGATTAATTAATAAGAAGGATCATTATGTAACACCTTGCAAACTTAGTAGGACTAATTTGAAAGGAAGGGACTAATCCAAGTTCATGGAGAACTAGGAAGGACCTTTATGAAAACAACAAGGAGTTGTTGGAGTATATAAAGAAGGCTCTAGCTTCCTTCCCACTAAGTGAATGTTATTGAGACATAACACAAGAGAGTGTGAGAGAACAAAAGAAAGAGAGCAAAACAAGCTAGGGCCGACCGCCCCTAGCCGTCCACCCCTTCTCGTCGGCGCCAAAGAGGAGGCCGAATCCTCCTCTTGTCACCTTGTTGCTTGATTCTTTCTTCCTTCTTCCTCCGGTTCAAGCTAGCACTTGTTGAAGGAAGAATCTAGATCTCACCTCTAGACTTGGATCAACCGTAGAGACGAGGACATCGTTCTTCGTGTGATCTCTCAAACCAAAAAGGTACACAATACTATGTCCTTTATCATGTTATGATATCTCCTCCTGACGATCCGTGGTGGGATTTGAGTAGGATTAATTTTTGTTATTCCGCTGCGTTACCTACGTCAAAACCCAACACCTACACCGCCGCCGGAAGCTGAAGAGGAAGAAGAAGAAGAAGAGTCTAATACTGAAGATGCGTCTCTACTAGAGGAACCGAATCATCAGAGTATTGTGGTGGGAAGACAAATAAGAGTCATCAAGCCTCTGGCGAGATACAGAGATGACGGTATGGTGGAATATGCATTACAGGTTGCGGAAGAGGTGGAGGATGAGCCGTCCACCTACTAGGCCGCTATATCTAGTTATGAGTCAGCACAATGGATTGCCGCGATGGGAGAGGAGATGGAGTCTCTTAGCAAGAACTCGACTTGGGATCTTGTTAATTGTTAGCGGGAAGGAAGATAGTCAGTTGCAAGTGGGTTTTCAGAAGAAAAGAAGGAACTACAGCTGGAGAGGGCATCAAGTATAAAACAAGGCTAGTTGTAAGAGGGCTCAGTCAGAAAGAAGGAGTTGACTACAATGATATCTTCTCACCGGTAGTTAGAAATACTTCGATCAGGGTGCTACTAGCAATGGTGGCACACTAGGACTTAGAGCTTGAGAAGCTCGACGTGAAAATAGCTTTCCTGCACGGAGAGTTGGAGGAGGAAATATACATGAGCCAACCGGAGGGGTTCCAAGTTCCTGGAAAAGAAGAACCTGTGTGCAAGCTGAAAAGATCTCTCAATGGACTTAATCAGTCGGCAAGGCAATGGTACAAGAGGTTTGATAGCTTCATGTTGAAGATTGGTTACCACAAGTGCGAGTATGATTGCTGCGTGTATCACAAGTTGTTGCGAAGTGGATCACGTATCTACCTAGTTCTATATGTGGATGATATTTCGATCGCAACTCAGAATATCAAGGACATTAGAGAACTGAAGAGGTCTCTCAGTGCGGAATTTGAGATGAAGGATCTGGGGGCTGCTCGAAAGATATTAGGAGTTGAGATCTATAGAGACAGGAACAAGAAGAAGTTTTTCTTGTCACAACAGGGATACATCAAGAAGATCTTGTCAAGATTCGGAATGTTATAAGCAAAGCTATAGATACTCCTATGGAAACTAACAGCAAGCTAGGAATGTACACCGTTTAGACTGAAGAGGAGAAGGAGTACATGTCGAAGGTTCCATATGCTAGAGTAGTTGGAAGCCTCATGTATGTTATGGTCTGTACTCGACCGGACATAGCATTCGCTGTTAGTGTGGTTAGTCACTTTATGGATCATCCAGGTGGGGACCATTGGCAGGCGGTGAAGCGGATATTCAGGTACCTTAAGGGTACGTCAGACATTGGCCTATGCTATGGGGCTAGTGAAGACATCTTGGTAGCTGGTTTCTCGGATGCGGACTATGCAGGGGATGTTGATCGTACAAGATTAATGACATGCTATGTATTTTCTCTGGGAGGCTAAGCTACAGCCGACGGTGACTTTGTCCACCACAGAGGCGGAGTATATGGCTCTAACGGAAGCAACAAATGAGGCAATTTGCCATAAGGGAATGGTCAATGATCTAGGGCTACTTCAAGATCAGGCGATAATCTACTGTGACAGCTTGAGCGCAATTTGCTTGACTAAGGACCAGGTTCATCATGAGTGGACCAACCATATTGACGTCATGTATCACTTTCTGAGAAGTGAAAGCAGGATCAAGGTGATGAAGGTGGGGACTGCTGACAACCCCGCATATATGTTCACCAAGCCAGTTCCAGATAGCAAGTTCCAGCATTGTCTGTAATTGCTGAACATCTTGAGCCAGTGAGGCCCTTCAGGGCATGTCGGACCCGGTGGGAGTCCAGTGAGTCTCTGTGACGAGAGACATAGGGTGCGGAGAAGACGTAGCTTTATTTACGAGAAGAGGAGCAGCTGCTGTTGACGGGACAATTCAAGTGAAGGTGGAGATTTGTTGAGTTGTTGCCTTGAATTGGTCAAAGGCGGCCAAACTCTTTGTTTCCAACTTTGATTAGGAAACATTGGAAGTCTAAGGCGGTGGAGGATTAGTTAGGAAACAACTTTGTTTCCAAATCGGATTTGAAAACTTTAAGAAATTTCCTAGCACTATACAAAGAACCTAGTAGTAACACTATTAGGCATGCGATCATCTAAGTGTAATTGTTCCTCTTAAGTGAATAAATGGTGCTTTTCCGCCGTGGAGGTAGTTAGCAAATATTTTGCTAGCGAACCACGTAAAATTTCGTGTTCTTCTTATTCGCTCATTGTTCGTGAGGTGGTTTGTCATAACATATCTGTTGCCAAATCTAAGATACTTATAACATATTCCTTAATTTCGGAAAGGCTGGAAACACTGTATCTTGATTAAACATCGACCTACAGGATTTAAACAACATCAACATGAGAGAATGAAAGCCCACCCCCTTGATACAAGGCCTTACGCTTGTTACAGAAAGCTCAATATGTCTTTGCAGTACTATGATTCCCACACTTTTCAAAAATCATGATGCCACAGTCTCATTTCCAATCTCTAAGCTTTCCTCACTTAGCACTTGATATTGACCATTAGAGTGTCTGTCCTCAGGAGCTGGCAAGGGAATATGATCCTTTTCACTGTGAAATAAATCCGAAACAGTTAAGAGCTAGGTCAAGCAGACCAATATTAAGTCCAAGTATGATGATGTTCAAATATTGGTAAAAATATCTCAAGAGTAGATAATTACTATTTCTAACTTCTAATAAAGTTTAAACAAGGCTAAATAATCAAATGAAACAAATTGCATATGTTGCTCCTCTAATTGGTAACTGGCGAGCTATATAAATGATGTACTCTGCAATGAAGATAACTATCACTTTGTCGCAGCTCTTTCTCCCCAATTTGACTTTTACCAATATTGACTGTGTCACTTTGTCCGGTGATTTGGATAGCAAAATGATGCAATTTTTTTGATGATCTTTTCATGGTGTTGTAGAGTCAAAGTTGCTCTATAACACGGTGAAAAAATTATCAAAAAAATCGAATCGTTTTGCGATTCAAATCACCCGATCAAACTGACCCAGATACGAGTCAAAAAGTCCGGATGGGAGAAAGAGCTGAGACGGAGTGGTATGAGCTACATGGTGTCATTTAACTGAACACGGGCTCGAATGACAAGTGAAAACTTACTTGCATCTTATTTATTGTTTTATTTAGTCTTGTACAGGCTGAATAATTATGGGATTCAGTTACTGATAAATCTGTCAGGGATTTTTATTTATTATTACTAGAAAAAGTTTTTAGGTAATTCTCCAGAGTTATGGAAGGAGTCATGCTGAATGGATGGAATTCCAGACATATTTGTGTCTAAAATACTGCCCATTAAGAACTTCCTTTCCAGAATTCTTTCTGTAAGATTGTAGGAGGATTTTAGATTGAAACCAAGTTTTGGTGCTTAATAACCCTAGTGCACAAAGGTTTCTGAACAATGTAGTTAATGGCACGTAATTTTCAATTTGGTGAAATCAAATTGAGTTCCATTCTAAGGAATTTAGTCTAAACATGTAGCTAATGGAACTTGGAATGCTTTTTGGTTCTAGAAAAGAAGCAAACACCAGAAGTTCCTTGGCCTTTCCACAATGAACATAAGCAGCCAAAGAATATGCAAGGCAAGGGCCAGAACTTACCTCTTGGAATAAGTGATGAGTCCAACAACTACAATTGCAAACGACACATAGTACAGCAAGCCAACCTATAAATGGTGAATACCCGATATAAGCTTTACTGCAGAAGGTACCAGTCCAGAGGGAAAATAGCAATTTGTTATAATTGATGTAGTATAGCTGAAATTAGGAATGGACCTTCTGGCGATAGAAAAAGATACGAATAACAACAGCCCACATGTTAGAGGTGAGAATAGAGAGATTGAACATGGTAGCTCCACTCATCTGTCGAAGTAGAGTTTTCTGATCAGAAGATAATACTAACGATTGTGCTAAGAAGTAGAGGGAAACCGAGAGATCAAACTGACCTTAAGAATATATGGAACAGAAATATAGTATATGAAGCTTGACAGTGTATAGCAAGCAAATGCAAGTATCTGTAGACAAAACAAACGAGCAATAATGGTCAGTATAGCTACAGGTGCACATTTCAAGCCAATGTGCTACTACCAATCTCTTTCACTAACCCGACAACCTTATTTCTTTGGTGAAGTAAGGAATTGTAGAAATAAGTTTGTTCAATACTTACAATTTCTCCAGACCACTTCACCGATTCCAGTGTTTGCCTCTCCAGTATTGCTCTAAGTGGCAGTATAGGATGATTGAGGAAATTTGAGGAAACCTTACTTTTCAGCAAATGTTATACTATCCTATCGTTGATATTAGAAAAAAAGATTTAAAGGATACATCTCGAACACAGTCACAAGTAAACCAAAAACACCAATCATTGCCACTACTTCAACGAGGTCTTTCTTTTTCACACAAAATTCCTGTTTATTAGAAAGATTAATAATCAGGAATACACAGGTTGACATTACGGCAATTTTTTTCAGGAGTGAACATGTAGAAGAAAAAGGAACTAAAAACATTGAGCTTCGTCTATTTGATGATAAATCCGAGAAATTGTTAACCATATTCACCGACCTCGCCAACATTGCTCATTGCAAAGAAAAATGTTGCTATAATAACAAGAAAATCGCCCAGAAGAGGTTTTGAAGCACCTGAAAGCAGAATTCTGATAGTTACAATCAACAGTCTTTGAGTTAAGATTAATTGGGCAAATAAAATGTCAAATGACTACACTTTCCTTTAAGGCCGAATTCTTTTGTGTTCACCCGAAAAAATAAACAAAGCAGAATTAGAAAGTGAAAAAAGTCAAAGTTAAAATGTCACCTTCACCACCCATTCCAGCATCTGAAAGAAGGTTCAAACCAAGGCCAAGGATACAAACCGCAACACCGCAGAACTGCCATAGGGAATACCGTGTGCCAAGGACAAACCACGTAAGAGCAATGACCCACGCTATCGTCAAACAATCCAATAACGTCACACTAGTAATTGACGCGTACTGGAATGCTTTATTATCTGCATAACCATCAGTTAACAGTTATGCTTAATAATATAGCGTGTCTAACCATTCATAACGTAACTTCTTCTACAAAAATCCATTTCTTCTGAGCATAACATGTGTGACAACCTTAGTTTCTTCTTTTACTTCCACTTCTTGGATTACTATTTCAAGACGAAATTACAACACAAGCGAGGCTCTATATAATAGAAGTGTGACATGTGGGCTTACTAAAATAATTGCCTTGGACATCCATGAAGCCTATGAGAGCATACCAGTACCAAGATACCTGCAAAATCCGGCATCATATAACTTTCTTAAATATCTCTCCCCAAACATAAAGCAAGAACTTAAAGTGCTCCCTTCATCTTAAACTCGGGTCCAGTATAGGAGTTGTAAGTATTTAGTAGCTAGCTCTATGAGCACTATTGTTTCGTATTCACCATATTACACGAGCATGTATACAAAAGTGTATGTATACATGTAAGAAATGGTAACTTGTATTTCTAAACCACATTATATTACCCTTGGCTTTGTCCAGATGCTGACAGAGCGATACAAATGTTAGGAGTCCTATACTTTTTAATTTATCTGGCTCCATGAGATGTGATATCTCCGAAGCAAAATCATTCGAGAAACTTAGTAAAAAAGGCTACACTAGTATATTCCCTAAGAAAATGCAACAGATGAAAGAGATGTTGCAGAACTTTTTTGAACGATTATGCCCATATGAAATCCATTATGTGTAAAGGACAAATAAGTGTTAACCATAAGCTTTTGCCGCCGGTATAACACGATGCCTCCAAACACCAACGCCAAAACCAGGTAATTAGAGAATGCCAGGGTGAGAGGTGTATCCACACCTGTAGGTCCGAAGAATTGATGCAGTTAAGAAAAATGATGCGAAATTAAAATAAAATGCACCACGCTAGATAACATAACATTTGCAACAAAAAGAACTTTCAGTAATCAATGAAAGAGTACCACGACTGGCAACGAAAGAAGAGGCGAAGGCAAAGAGCGAGAGTAGAAAGGAAACAGCTTGACCCAGTAACAGGACGCCTATTGTGCGCCACAGAGCTTCATTGCTTCTGAGGTTCATGGCTTCAGAAACACAAAGTTATGAAAATACCCCCAATAGGCAGATTATGGGTCCTAAGAAATGAACAAAACTTAACGTTCCTACCAGTGAGTTGATGTACATCAAGGTATATCAGTCATAATTATAAAGGGGATCTTCACCAACCGTTCTTGCCCCTGGTGGATGGAAGAGCTCTTGTAACGTGTTGGGTCAAAATAGGTAATACTCAAGCACTAGTATGAATATGATAACGACATACACAGGATAAATGGGACAATAATACTTAGATACACATGGTGGGAGATGGAGAGAGATAAATTGAATACATGGTGTAAAATTGCTCGGCGTGGACAACTTAAGCAAAGCCCGTGAGACATACTTTCTACAATTGAAAGGCTTATGAATTGAATCCTCTCTGAACAGTATCCCTTCTTGGACGATGAACCAATTTGCCTTCTTCTTTATCAGCGCGGCTAACTCCTTGTCCTCCTGCAAGTAGGGCTCTCCCGAGTCTGTGGAGTGTGGATGCTTCTTGATCGTCCCTCATGATGCCGCAATCCGGAAAGTTTCCCTGCTCAGGCTTGTCGCGCCGAGCTCCGGCGAACCCCTGCCGCTGCAACTTTATGTAGAGTGACGACGTCCCTCCATTGTTACAAGTAGGCCGGTCAATGGGCCGGGTCCAACCCAAACCCGACGCTGACCCGACCCTCTGGGACGCAACCCACAGAGACCCTGACCCGTTACCAAACGCATGAGACGCGGACCCTTGAGTCGCGAGACAGTCGCGAGACCAAACTATAAATCCGGACCTGTTACTCTAATAAAGCATCCAAACTCTTCATCTCCAACCTTACGAGGAGAGGGGAAGGGGGAGGGGAAAAATCGTATAAAAGTACGGTTCATGTCCAACCCTATGAGGATAAGGGGAGGGGGAGAAGGTGCTATGGCGATAATTTTTGCCTTGGGTTAGGGGGGAGGAACATCCATTTATTATTTTTTTTGAAAGAACCTGTCTTATAGGCAGGGCGATATAAACCCCGCTTATATTAATAAATTGGGCTTCCAACTCAGAAAGTAACCAAATGGAGGGACATAAACCTTACCCATTATGTTAACCAACAATCAAAGTACAACCCAAAATAAAAAAGCCCAAACCAAGCTTAAAGAACTAAGAAACAAAGTCCAAAGAGAAAAAAACACAAAAAACAAACAAGGCAAAAGAACACTAATGGATTAAAGAAGTATTTGGATCATGAATCTCCTCATTCAGTTGAACCTCCATTAAGTCGTGTTATAGATAGTGCTGCAGAAAGTCTGGTGAATGAACCGAGTAGATAAGAACTTCATCTTCCAAACCCTTCGCTGCCATCACATGTGTCGGTTGATTACCTGTTCTGCGGATATAAACAAGCTTACCCCTGAACCGATCGATGATGAGATGCCGGAGCTCTGTCAAAATTTCTTCCCATTCATTGTGCCATCTCTGAGATCCGTTAACCCAGTTACAAACATTCATAGAATCCACCTCAAAAATAGTAGATTCAAAGATGAAAATCTGCATCCTTCATCAATCTTGCTATCTCTCTGAGAGCAATCGCTTCACCGATATCTGAATTGGAGATAATACCAATCAGAATTGATATTGCTGTAGTGAAATCTCCTTCATGATTTCTTATCACAACTCCTGCACTCGCACATGGAGTGGTTTATTAATTTAATATTTGACAATATTAATTACACACATTAATATTTTATGATTATAGTATGTATTTTTTATTATGATTTTTAATTAATTTCATTTTTTTTATTTCTTATAAAAATTAATACAGTATTGGTAGGCCTAGCCACAAGTTTGGTCATGCAGCTACTTTAGCCTTATATGCACTGCCTCTCACACAAGTATTGATCAACAACGCAGACCTTTGTGCATTTTTAGGACAAAGGTCATTGTTGTTCACAAAAGTCAACGTCTAAGATTTAAAGCTTGCTCTTCTGCGTAAGAATTTTCCAAGTTGACTTTAGATGTCACTTTGACCGACTAATTTAGGTAACGATATGATACCATTAGTCGATTTCTGCATAACATGGTCCGTATCACCACGGTTCTTAAAAAAGTTGCATATATGTTCACCAAGTCATTGCTGCATTAATATTTCTGGAGTTGAAGACCAAACTCATGATGAAGTAGAATTTAAGGGAGGATGTTAGAAGATGAAATTTATTGCAGTTCAAAAGAGTTAAAGTCCAAGATTGGAAGTTGTGCTAAAAATTTGGTGCCTATTGTAATTTCTGAAACATATAGGTATATCCATTATTACCGAAACATCTTGAAATACCCCGTTATTTAAAAACGAATATTTTAATATATTGTTGGGTGTTAATATGACATTAGTATAAGTGTTGGGTGTTAGTTTTTATTATTATAATTTTATTATTATTAACTACTTGGGGGTTTTTATGTTTTTTTCCTAATTTAAAAAGTGTCTTTTAATTAAACTTTGGGGTGGTAGTTGTCTTTTTACCTAAACTAGTGGGGGAAAATGTGTCTTTTACGCAATTGTTTATCATCTTCTCCACCAAAACTCATCTCCTAGTAGGAGATGGAAACTCCCCGTCGACCACGCCGCCGCCTCCAACACAAACACCACCACCTTCACCAATTTCAGTCCCAATCCACTCCCTATTCGACTTTATCTCACCAAAAATCGATAATTTCTCACCAAGCAAAACAATTACGCCCAATTTGGGGTCCGATTCAAAATCGAAATCAACCCGGAGAACACTCTTTCTTTTCGCCGGATTCTTTAATCAAAGAGTATAAATACCCCTCTGAGAATTTCCACCGCCTCACACCACCAATACCATCTCTCTCTCGCTCTCGCTCCCAAGTCTCTTTCTCTCCCGACCAAGCTACCGAGAAGACCCATCTGGGTCCGGCGCCGCTGCCAGCCCCCGCCGTCGCCAGCCCCCGCCATTGAGTCTGAAACTCATAGGGGAGGTGCTGGTGCATATCTAAAAGCTGTTAAAGTTTTTCTTTTATTTATCCATATATGATTATAACTACCTAGAATATATGTTTTTATGAAGTATTGTTTAAATTATTCTTAGCCAATTAGATAGTTCTTAATTTTCATAAAAATAACTCTTAAGCTAAAGTTCCTTATTTCTTTTAAATATATAGTTAATTAGTTTTAATATTTTCTTAACTAAACTCACAGTGTGATTATGGGGAAACCTATTTAATTAAAGGGTATGTATTTATACTTTAAGGGAATTTATTACTTAAGTTAAAATAGTTTCTTTATTCTATAAATAAACTATGACCTTATAAGTCGTATATATAAATGTATTATATTATGTTTCATAATAATAAAAACTTGTTTTTTATATAAATCGCGTTTGAAATAGAAGTTACAATACAACTTTATTTCTACAAAAGAGCGTTCTATTAAATAAATAGCTGGTCTAAGTTGTTTCTAATTGTTTTAATTAGTTCTTATATAGACAAAGCTATCTAATTAAATACTAGCTTGGTTAGTACTAACGAGAAATGAATTTGCTATAAAATAAAATTGGGGGTTACACTTGCATTCACATTATAGGACTTTGTGTGCAAAATGTTAATTAGAATATTGCTAAATTGTAGGCGACAAATTCTCAAACGAAGGATACGTCGAATATTACAACTGACTTGCTGTAATTGCTTTTATTTGAGGTAAGTAAACGTGCCAGGCCTAGCGCCCTTTCTTTCTTTCGTGTCAAAACTGTGTTTTATGATTTATTGTCTCAAATTGAAATATCTACTTAGTGTTTATTTGAGCATCTTGTTGATTTCACAAGAGTGATTTTATCACCACTGTCACATGAGAAATTAATAAGACGTAATGACGTAAAGTGGAATAGTTGTACCGGAGAACATTTTATTTTGGGTTTGGTCGATGTTGACTACGGTCTCTCGACCCATTTTATTTTTATTTTGCTCGGCCGCAACAGCCCCGAGTTTGCTCCTTGTACTTACCTCTCTGGCTACAAGAAGTCTTAGGGGGGGGGGGTGTTGACACTTATGGTCTTGGTAGTGTGTCATGGTTGGTTCTTTACCGTGTCAACAGATAATAATGTGGATTTTCAAGATCAGATCTTTATTGTTTAAATTTGAAAGTCCCGTTTGGAAAAATGAGGAGAGTTTGGGAATGTGTCCCCAATTAAAATGCTAAAAGGAAAATGTGGTAAATTCTTGTTTCACACCTTTACTCATACTTCGTCTCTTTATTTTCAAACTATGGTTGTCTTATTTAAAATCATGCTTCATAATCTGCTTACATGTCTGGGGGTTTATTTACTCAGTATTGTCTGCTGACTTTTGGAAACAGTGGTGTTCCCTTTGGTTTCTGCACCACAGGTCTAGATAGGAGCTTGGATTAACTGGAGCGCGACTCATCACATAAATTAGAAGTTGACACTTTAATTTCTAAGAATCTCTTTTTAGCTAGATTTGCCCATGTTTGAGGCCCAACATTTTAATATTTAGTAAATATTATTTCGAAGCCTTTATGAATGTTTGGTTAAGATGTGATCTTTAAATTAAAATCATGCTTCATAATCTGTTTACATGTCTGGGGGTTTATTTACTCAGTATTTTTTGCTGACTTTTGAAAACTGTGGTGTTCCCTTTTTTTTCTACACCGCAGGTCTAGATAGGAGCTTGGATTAAAGGGAGCGCAACTCATCATTGAAATTAGAAGTTTACACTTTAATTTCTTAGAATCTCTGTTTAGCTAGATTTTCCCATGTTTGAGGCCCAATATTTTAAAATCTAGTAAGTATTACTTCGAAGGCTTTATGAATGTTTGGTTAAGATCTGCTCTTTAAACCTCCTTGTATCCGGGTTTAATCTCGGGTACGGAATGACACCCCCGGGTTTCCGGCATGGTCATTTTGGGGGTGTTACACATCTATCGTAAAGTCCAACCTTACTATGAGGAGTGTTTATGCAATTACCATATTCTCATCAATTCAACGGATGGAAATCAACTCACTGGGTTGCCTTGTATAAAAGTTGTATATAATGAGAGAAAACTTAGGCTTGTGGCTCATTTTGCCTCTTTACCTTTTCTGTGTTTCTCCTTCTTCGTATGCCCTCCTCTCTCCACATCAAACCTTCATCTGGGTTTGCTTTCAATGCAGTAGGAAGACCTTAAAGTGTGATACTCCAGTGCCGCCCACGCTGCCTTTCACGGCGCCAATAAATTTATGATCTCTAATTGGTCAACTAAATAATCTCTTCCACGCAAGTACCGATCATTGGTGCAGACAATTTTATCAATCTAGAGGCATTTTTGTAGGCCACTGTTTTGAAGAATCTCGTGAGTTTCTGTAAAACGGTCATGTAGCTAGCCAGATAATTTTCCTTGAGCGCGAATTCATCGAAACATTTCTTGACGATGCGATTAGAATCTCTAACAATGGTTACTAGTTAGCTCTGTTACCCGTATATACTTTCTTGCGATGAACCCTAGGATCATGGCTTCATATTTGGCCTAGATACAAGAAAGCTGAGCTTGTATGAAGAATTGGATATTTCCCTTGATGGAAACATTAGAACTATCCCCACTCCCCCTCTTCAAGAGGTTGAGGATCCATCGAAACTCAAGCTCTAATTCTCATCAGTTTCGTCCACCTACATACCTCCTGGAAAAATTCCTTTAAGTGGTTCGTGGTTATATTTAGAAAATCGAGTGAGTAGGTCGGCAGGCACTTGGAATTTGATGGTAGTAAGGGCTCGACAGCCAGTGGGCCACACGACCAGTAAGGACCATTCTTGTGAGAAGGAATGCATGGGGTTCTCGTAGCAAAAATAAACTTGTATGTTGTATTTAGTCAAAAGTGAGACACTGGGTCACAACCACATGGACCCATAATCAGCCTACAGGTGTCCTCACCAATGTTCTCCAGAAGCCCCAGATCATGCCAGGGCCCCTCGCACGTAGAGGAGCCATGAAAAGGTTCCCTCGCACCTCATCACCGCACTAGGAGCCAGGGGCTCTAGTGGCTTGGAGGCAGGATTAAGGCCCTCCGCATATGGATTTCACCCCAGATGCGACTAGTACCTGCCATGGAGCCGACTTGCTATAAAGTCTTCCCGCATCATAATGGGTCGTGGGCCGTCCGTACTCCCACGTGTCTCCCACTGGTTACCCTCGTTTGACTAGTATAAATAGGACAATACCTTTCTGCCATTTCTTACATTATTCCCTACACTGATTATCTTGTACTAAATAAGTCGAATTGCTGCCAACAAGCTGCCTCTCCCCTTCACACTATAGTATTGCTTATTTTTACCCCTTCCTCTATCTCTTATTGACCCTCTGATCTATCTATTTACTTGCTATAAGATTGTTAATTCTAATATATGTAATCAGAAAACTACCGATTAAGTTACAACTGTACCCATCCTATGTCCTTATCTTTATTATGGTGAACCTGAAGTCCCAAGAGATCTAACCAATATCACATCAAGAAAATTCATATCGGATCTCATGGCCATGGAAAATCCTAATACATAAGCTACTCCCTTGTAGATCCTCACCAACTCTCTACAGCTGGAGAGTCAGGATCCTCAAAACTTTAAACAACCATTCTGGCATCCCTTCAAACTATAAACTCCAATCTGTAAAATAGAGTTAGAAAACTAAAACAATTCATGGGCGACGCAATGACCATGAACTCCGAGAAATATGACCAGCTCGCTCACGAAATCTACAATCCCATATGGGGCTGCCAACCTCTAGCACCGCTTTACCACCTCCGCCTCGTCATCCTGGGATAGGCGCGACCACTGATAGTGCCCCCACGGACTCTCATGTCCTACAAGCTCCATTCATAAGACGCTTGTCTGATTTTTAGGTTGCTTGCGAACTTGGAACTTACGCAGCCCCATCTGCAGGAAACCAAATCATCACACCATACAATCCTTTAAACCTATAAATCGCCATCTTATAATCCCAGAGACCCCCAGTAAACCTAGCAAGCGACCCCATTTGTAGTCATGACCATATAAACCCTAGCTACGCTAGAACAAAAGATCGACATTCACATGGCAGTCAGAATCCCAACCTCGCTGACCCATCATCGAATGCCTGCCACCAATCCTGATAGAAATTTATGAGATTCCTAACCCCCAGATTACAAGTGTAGATGGTGATTTCTAGACAGACAGATCAGAGCCACGTGACAGTCATCAAGCACACCTAGCTGTTCTCCATACACATCCGATCATTACCCATGCTTATCCACTTGGGGGCTACGAGACAGGGCCCTCGCGTACCAAACACACGGGACATGTAGGGACTTAGTGGTTTGGAGGCTAGAGTAAGGTCCGTCGCGCGAGAGCGAGAACCAAGCTCGCGTGCGACCCCTCGTAACTGCTTTGAGAGATTTAATGACCACGTCCTATAAACCCGGTCGATCTCAAAACTGTCTCAGGTATCTTCGGAAAGGTGCGTACTGTTCCCTATATATACGGTCGAACGTTCCGTTACAGGTCTACCATTAAGCCGCCATTTATGGTTCATTAACCCCCACAACGGTCACTTCCCCACTATATATAGGAAGGTTAGCCCTCCATGACAAGGGTTCACTTCCGAAGTTCTTCTTCTAAGCCCTCTTACCATCATTAAGCTCTCTCTCTCTCTCTTGCAGTTACCTTTGCTTACTCTCTCCCTACTCACACCCTTCATCTCCCTGTGTGTTCTATTCTAATTCCCTACATGAGGTGTACACTTGCATCTCTCTATAGGATTTCTTTGTACACAATTTGGTGAACCCAACGTGAACCCATCCACCTTCAAAGATTCAACCAATTAACTTGGCAGCTATGTCTCTTGAGGGTAACCTTGTTGACGGAGATCGATCTCCCCTGAGGGAAGAAACCTTGAGAGAAGAGATGCCCAATACGAACATAAACACCAACAACCAGACAGCTATTGTGAATAATCTCTCTTTGGAGGCACTACAGGCCACAATCCAAAGCCAGGCCAAGGCCATGCAAGCTTAGTCCGTCCAGATCGCCGAGATCATGACGCTCCTGGGAGGGCTTGTCCAGAATACTGCTCAGGGAACTTCAGCCCCACCACCAGCAACTCAGCTGCCTCCACCGGGGGTAACCTCCACCTCTGTGGTGCGCACGCCTGCCTCACCAAACCCGCAATCTTCTCTTCCAATTGGCCCTACACCTCAGGCACCAGGGCTCCGATCAGGCTCGTCTCTAGTATCTGATGGGAATCCTACTCCTTACCCTGCGTTTCCTCCACACGCGAATGGAGCCCAAGGGAGTTATGTACTCCCACCGACGCCTCCCTATGATCCGAACATGCTCTACATTCCGGGTTTCATGGCGGGCCCATCATCAACACTTGGAGGAAATACTCCTACTAACGTCGCGGCCTTGGAACAACGCTTAGACAACATCATCGCAAACCAGAGCTTTGTAGATACTGTCATCCCAAAGGTTGATAGTGCACCTCCTATCACGCGGGACATATATTTGATGCCCAATCCTGCCGGATACTAGGCGCCCAAGTGGGAAAAGTTCGACGAGGTCAGCGGAAAAACGCATGTACACATAATGAGATTCAACGATCTGATGGGCCCGCATGGAGTTGATGTAACACCCCCAAATGGCCCAAGCCGAAGACCCGGGGATGTCACTCCGTACCCGAGAGGAGCCCGGATACAAGGAGATTTTATAACATGGTTCGCAAGCACAAAAAATCCACAAACAATAATTAAATCCAATTAAAACAATGTATTATTATAAACCTTCGTCCTAGCCACAAACCGGCATAAACAACTAAAGTGTTTAAACTAATAAGTAATTCAAATTCAAATGAAATACTACTACTAGTGTTCCATGTGATGCGCGTCCCCTTCTACGCCAGATAACCATCTTCTAAACCTGTGGTGCGGAATCAAAAATAAACTCCACAGTACAAAATCAGCATGAAATACTGGTAAATAAACATCCAAACATGTAAAACAATGATGGAATAGTTATAAAACAATGACTCATTTGTAAGTAGGAGTTTTTCGCAAACACAGCGGTAATAATGTTGACTCTTGTATTAAAACATAAGAGTTCCCAATTCCATAATATATTTCCAACCAATTCCATAATCATTAGGAAAAATCCAAAATCCATTGTTAACTTCTTTCCGTTAACAAAACCAAAATACTCATTAATAATTCGTTGTGACGGGGGAAAACCAAATAAACCACAACTTCCATGACCTTAAGTGTCGACACCCCCCCCAAGACTACGCCGGCCAGAGGCGTGAGTACATGCCGCTATCCGGAGACTTGCAACCGGATCAAAAAGAGACGGGACCGCAGCCAACACCGCCCAAAGAGAATAATAATGTCCCCGCAAAACTTCTTCCACTTTACGTTATAGTTCATTCATTATCATGGTGATGTTTTTCCGCAAAACATTTAACAAGTAGAATTCACATATTCCAAGTCATGTAAACACATTTTGAGACGTAAAAAATCAAATATTCGTTTGACACGAAAGAGATAAGCACACTAGGCTTGGCATATTTACTTACCTCAAATCAAAATCCAACAATAGCAACTCAATGAACGTACTCTACGTACTCGTCGTCGACGAACTCGTTACCTACACATAACAATATGCTAATCAAACCAATGTTCTAGCAATATACTTGCTATACTAATTACATGCATATGATAGTCAATGGTTTAGGTCTCTAGCACTTCCCCAACACCTCATTCAATTCATGCTCCAAATAAGACCCAAAGCTTTGCTTCAAAATCCCCTAACCTAAAGCATACATAATCTATCATAACTCCACCAAATCTATTACTCCAGTTTCTCAAACAGATCATGGTCTAAAAACAGTTCTATTGGATTCAAAACGTTCGAAATAATAAGTTTAGCCTCAAACGGATCTTAATTTCGATTCCTGAATCAAAAGTTACACTAGTTTCAAGTTTCCAACTTCATTCAAAATATCCATACGGGAATTGTCAATCCTCATGAAACTTTCCCCCAAGCATCTAGTTCATCCTATAATCATACTAAACCTAATATAACATGATTCACACATTCAAATCAGACTGTTATCCACCTATTATGATCATTCAAACTCCCAAATTATTCAATCAAACTTCTCCTCCAAACTAGGGTTTCTTCCCAACACCCAAGAACATGATAAACCCTAAAACTTGATTATCAATCTTACGAATCCATGAACAATGATCCTAACAATAACAAACTGAAAATTAAAGATTGCATGCAACATACATGAATCATGAACAAGTGATCACAAGAGTAAGAGATCAACAAAAGAAAAGAGAAGAAGAAACGAAACAACTCAAACCCGCCACCCATGGAGGCGGACGGAGAGAGAGACGGACGGAGAGAGAGAGAAAAAAAAAGAGAGAAAGGAAAAGAGAAAGAAGGAAAAGAGAAAGAGAGAGAGAGAGAGAGATAGAAAGATATTACCTTGCCGGAAAAGAGAGAGAGCGGCAGCGGCGGTGTGGGTGGCTGCCGTCGGTCACAAGAGAGAGACGAGAGAGAGAGGGTCGGGTAGAGTGAGGGAGACGTGAGAGAGATTAGAAAAAAATAGGGAGAGTGAGGGTTTTTATGAGAGTTGGAAATAAAATCAACTTCATAAGTAGGAAACCCTCTTGGATTAGGAAACTTTTATGTAGGAAGAAAAGTTAGGTCAAAAGACACTTATTTCCCCTTAGTTTTGCCAAAAGACAAATACCTTCTCCAAACTCAAGTAAAAGACACTAAAACCTTTGATTAAAGTCACAAAGTTCCCCCAAACTCTCAAAGCATTATAATTATCTCTCTATAATTAAATTAACTTCCCAACACTTATAATAATATCACAAAATACCCGTAGTCACAAAACGGGGTATTTCATCCTTCACTCCTTAAAGAGAACTTCGTCCTCGAAGTTTAAACGAAAACCTCCCTCTTAAAAGAAACTCGCCTTGAAGTTGAAACTAAACCTTAACCACAATAAGATATACACCTCCCCTCAATGGTACCACTACTAAATGCAAACCTAAGGTCATGATTGATATGCAATATACTATAAGTAGTACTTTAATAAACACCGAAGGATTACATCCTCTCCCCCTTAGAGGAGTGACGTCCTCGTAACTCAAGGTACCTCTTCAAACAAGTGAGGGTACTTCATCCTCATATCATCCTCCGCTTCCCAAGTTGCCTCTTCAGTGAGGTGGTTTGTCCATAAGACTTTTACAATCTTGACACTCTTGTTACGGGTGTTCCTTGTCTTGGTGTCTAAAATCTTGACAGGGTGTTCCTCATAACTCAAAGACGGGTCCAGTTCTACTGGTTCGGGATCTAATACGTGAGATGCATCAGACACATACTTCTTCAGTTGCGATACGTGAAATACGTTGTGAACACGACCCAAATTCGATGGTAAATCCAATCTATAAGCCACTTCTCCAATCTTTTCTATAACATCATATGGTCCAATGAATTTCGGGCTCAACTTCACTTTCTGATTGATCTCATGACTCCATTAGTCGGCGGAACTTTAAGAAATGCTTTTTCTCCAACTTGAAATTCCAACGGTCTTCTTTTCTGATCAGCGTAAGATTTCTATCTATCCTGCGCTGCCTTCATTTGCTGCTGTATAAGTCTCACTTGATCTGTCATCTCTTCGATAAGTTGTGGACCAATTACTATCGTCTCACTTATGTCGTTCCAACACAATGGTGTTCTACACTTCCTTCCATACAACGCCTCATGTGGTGCCATCCCAATACTGGCATGATAACTGTTGTTGTAGGAGAATTCTATAAAAGGTAATCTATCAACCCATGAACCTTGTAAATCCATAACACACGATCTTAGCATATCTTCCAACGTTTGAATTGTTCTTTCGGTTTGTCCATCTGTAGCCGGGTGAAATTCCGTGCTAAACTTCAACTGAGTTCCCAATGCCTCCAGGAGTGATTTCCAGAAGTGAGAAAGAAAATTGGGATCTCTGTCGGAAACTATAGAGCTTGGTACTCCATGATACCTCACAATGTTCTTCATGTACGCATCAGCTCTTTGTTCCATATTCCATGTGTCTTTCATCGGAATAAACCTTGCTGTCTTGGTCAATCTGTCAACTACGACCCAAATCTGATTCAGTCCATTCTTTGATGTCGGTAACGCAGTCACGAAATCCATCGAAATAGAATCCCACTTCCAAACTGGGACGTCTAATGGTTTTACTAAGCCTCCCATTCTTTTATGTTCAAACTTCACCTTTTGACAAGTCAGACATTTTGCCACAAATTCTGCCACTTCTTTCTTCATGTTAGGCCACCAAAACATCTTCTTCATGTCCTTATAGAGTTTGTCACCTCCTGGATGTACTGAGTAGGGCGTGTTGTGCGCTTCTCGCATCAAATTCTCCTTAGTTTCCATACACTTATGCGGTACACACCATCTTCCCTTGTAATGAATACTTCCGTCTTCATGGATCTTGAAATCCTTTGCTTGACCTTCTGCAATCTTCTTCTTTATCCTTTCTAGCTTCACATCTCCGGGCTGGTTACTCCTTATTTCTTCTAAAACATCCGGCACAACTGTCATATTCCCAAGGATATTCTTTACTCCGCCTTGTTTCACTACTTCAATTCCAAGTTTTCGGAACTCTCGGCATAGCCGATCTGGTAAAACTAACATAGTATCCAAAGTATGGCTCGACTTTCGGCTTAACGCATCAGCTACTACGTTTGCCTTCCCTTCATGGTATTGGATACGCAAATCATAATCCTTTATGACTTCTAACCAACGTCTTTGCCTGTTGTTTAGCTCTTTCTGTGTGAAGATGTACTTGAGACTGCTGTGATCCGTATACAATCTACACACAGATCCATACAAATGATGTCTCCATATCTTCAATGCGAAAACTATACCTACAAGCTCTAAGTCATGCGTAGCATAGTTCTCTTCTTGAGTTTTCAGTTGTCTTGAAGCATAGGCAATAACTCTTCTTTCTTGCATAAGCACGCATCCTAAACCCTTCTTCGATGCATCACTGTAAACATCAAACTCGCCAGAATCATTGGGTAAAGCTAACACAGGTGCTGTCGTCAACTTTTCCTTCAATGTCTGGAATGCTTCTTCACAATCTTCACTCCACTTATACCTTACCGTCTTCTTGGTTGGCGTAGTAAGCGGTCTAGCGATCTTCGAGAAATCTTTCACGAAACGCCTGTAATATCCTGCTAATCCGAGAAAAATTCTTACTTCGGACACATTCTTCGGAGTAGGCCAATCTTTCACTGCTGAAATCTTTCCTGGATCCACGGATATTCCTTCCTTGGAGATTATGTGACCCAAAAATGGAACATGTTTTAGCGAAAACTCACACTTCGAGAGTTTAGCATACAACTTCTCATGTCTCAAAGTTTCTAACACTTCTTTGAGACGTTCTTCGTGTTCTTCCTCGCTCTTTGAATAAACAAGGATGTCATCGATAAAGAAGACCACGAAACGATCTAGAAACGTCCTCATAACACGATTCATAAGATCCATAAATACAGCTGGTGCATTGGTTAGACCAAAAGGCATAACGGTAAACTCGTAGGGTCCATACCTCGTTCTAAAGGCTGTCTTCGGTATGTCCTTCTCGACTACTCGAAGCTGGTGATACCCTGATCTCAAGTCTATCTTTGAGAAAACACTCGCCCCTTGTAACTGATCAAACAAGTCGTCCATTTGGGGTAAAGGGTACTTGTTCTTGATTATTGCGCTATTCAACTCCCTATAGTCTATGCACAACCTCAAGCTTCCGTCCTTCTTCTTCACAAACAACACCGGTGCACCCCAAGGGGAAACACTCGGCCTTATGTAACCTTTTTGAAGTAACTCTTGCAACTGATCTTTTAGTTCTTTCAACTCTACTGGCACCATTCTGTACGGTGCCTTTGAAATTGGAGCTGTTCCAGGTGCTAAGTCCATAGTGAATTCAATCTCCCTTTTAGGTGGCATTCCTGGAATTTCATCCGGGAACACATCGGGAAAATCTCTAACTATTGGTATCTCTTCTAGCACATTCTCCTTCTTAGATATGTCTTGAACATAACACAAATAAGCACTATTCCCCTTCTTCACTTGGTTGACTATGG
This sequence comes from Linanthus parryae, assembly GCA_023055425.1. Taxonomy (NCBI): domain Eukaryota; kingdom Viridiplantae; phylum Streptophyta; class Magnoliopsida; order Ericales; family Polemoniaceae; genus Linanthus; species Linanthus parryae. Next base: position 1,467,831 of record JALGPY010000013.1, on the reverse strand, counting down.
TCAAAGCTGACACTAGTCGGATACATGGTTCCTTCGTGATACCACGGTAAGAAACTTTTTCTCCTTTTGGACCTTTAAGCCTGATCTTCTGATCGTGGCAGTCTATTACTGCTCGATATTTACCCAGCCAATCCATTCCCAATATAACATCTATTCCTCCAAGATCAAATTGAATTAGGTTTGCTGGTAGGGTACTAGCCGAAATCTTAACTTCTAATCCTTCAAAAATGGCGTCACAAACTGTTACATGACCGGTTGGGGTAGCTACGGGGATGGATATTCTAGAAGGCTTATTGAGACTCAATTTTTCCACAAATGATGATGAAATAAACGAATACGATGCTCCGGAATCAAATAGAGTAAAAGCTGGTTGATCATGAAGAAGAAATGTACAAGTGACAACTCCATTTGCTACTTCCGCTTCAGTCCTGCTCATGACAGCGATCCTTGCAACATTCCCGTTCTGTGTGGTAGTTCCTGCCGTACCAGTCCCATTGTTGTTGGCGTTAACTGGAGCGTTGTTGTTCCTATTCCCGTTCTGAGCTCCATTGTTCCTTCCATTGCCTTGGTTGTTCACTTGCTGCCTACCATAATTGTCGCCTCCATTATTCTGGTTGTTGTAGTTTCCATAGTTCCGGTTTTTGCCCTGATTGTTGTTGCTGAACTGTCGGTTTCCTTGTTAATTGCCTCCTTGGTTCCCTAGTTGGTTCCCATTTGGTTTCGATCGACACTCAAACGAACGATGACCCTTCTTGCGACAGTGGTAGCAAGTGACAAGGTTTCCTTGACAGTCCTTTCCTGGATGATTCTGTTGACACTTCTTGCAGATATAACGGCGCGATTGCTCATCTCCATTATTCTGCTTGTTACCACGATACTGTCCTTGGTTACTCCCTCCGTGGTTAGGCTTAAACCTCTTGTCCTGACTACCTTGGTTAGTCCTTCCCTGATTGTTTCCATAGCCCACAACGTTCTCGGCCTTGCGTTTTCCACGCTTCTCATCTTGTGCCTCTTGAATACGCCAAACGGCTGCAGCTCTATCATAAGCTTCCTGGAGAGTATCGTACGTCCTACACATCAAGTCTTTCTGCAGATGAAGTTCGAGACCAGACATGAACTTCCTGACTTTAGTCGCTTCATCAGGCATCAGCTGACCTGCGAATCGGGATAACTCCATGAATTTCTTGAAGTACTCGGTCACGGAACCGTTTCCTTGTGTCAGATTCACGAAGTCTATGTACTTTTGGTCCTGGACATGGTCCGGATAAAAGCGAGCGCGAAGTGCAGTTTGAAGAGCCTCCCAATTGAAATTGGGTTGTGCCAAAAAGTTCTGACGTGTACTCCTCCACCATGTATTAGCTTCGTTCTTCAGGTAGAATGCCGCGCAAACAACCTTGCGGTCTTCGCGGCACTCAACTAGCTCAAGGACCTTATCAATCTCATCGATCCAATTTTCGAGCTCAACTGGATCCTCATTGCCTATAAAGTTCCCTGGTTTCATGTCTGCCACTTTCTTAGCCCAATTAGCGTTATTCTACTCTCCCTGGTTTGCGTTCTACGCTATCTGAGCAAATTGCGCGAAGAACTGCTCCATGTTGTTGTTGTTGTCGTTGTTGTTTGGTGCTGCCATTGGTACTTGGCGATTTCTCCTGGTGTAGTATTGATGTGGTCTATCAGTCATAATCCCTACACTATAGCCTATTGTATTAATTATAACGTACCAATAAGTACAAACAATCACGCATATATGGCATGCAGTGCATAATTAAACAAGTAATGTCACACATTGATCATCATTTAACTCAATTACTCATGTATTTCCACATAGACTGATCACGTCACAGCTTTTCATCTACTTCCAAAATTGGAAAAAGGATCAATCGAGCAAGAAAAAATTATGAATTTTGGTGTGCAACACCCTCTCTGAGTCTACTTTCATAATCAAGAATAATAAACTCAAAATAAATTGTAGAACTCGAGATACACAGAAAATACTACGGCTGCTGTCACAACCCACCAGAACAGAAACTTTGACTTTGAAATGCCTTAAACTGACTTTAATTTTCTCAAAATGAGCTAATCTTTCTCCCAGTGTTTGAAAAACGTGTCTTATAGTCGTCACAAAAATTTGAGGTCAAAACAAGATCTGGAAGATAGGTAAATATCAGAAATACTACAGCTAGTCACTTTACAATTCTGCTACTGAACCGTCAACTTTGAAAATTCGTAACTAATTCTCCAGAACTCATACAGGGCTGAAAATGTTATGGGAGGTACCTGAGTGTGTCTACTGTATGGTAAAAATTCAGGGAAAAATAACTCCAAAATTAAATATGTCTGCTACAACAAAAACTCACTGCTGCGCAGATTCAACAACACCGAAGATCAAAGTTTTCGCGTTCTAACTCCATGAACACTTTTTAAGCCCTTAATCAATGATAACAAAAGCATAACACAACCATGATTCATCAAATCATACTCCAAAATTCAGAAAGCTAAATTTATTAAACTCCCCAAATCGGGTCCTCAAAACATAAACATTATTCATCATCCCAAAGCAAAACGCTAAGAATTTAACTCTAGCCCAAAAGTGACTATTCAAGAATCGTTCTAAAACTTCAAATGTTGCTTGGCTCCATAGCCTTATTCAAACTAATAAATAAAACTTCAAAGCATCTAGTCTAGGAAATCAAAAGAATTCTAACAAGCTTAATCCTCGTCCTCATCGCTTTCATCCATCTCTTCCTCTTCATTGGAATCAAACTCATGCTCTTCATCTTCACTCGGGTCTTCTTCACTTTCTTCATATTTCATGGGATCTTCTTTAATCTCGGGGTATTCATCGACATCTTCCATTGGATCCTCTTCAACTTCTTCATCGTCACTAGAGTCTATAATAATCACCTCTTTTTCATCACTAGAGCTTATGTAGATCACGTCTTCTTCATCACTGGACTCTATCTCAATAACTGTATAACTTTTTCAGTTAAGATAAGTCTCCATCAACAGCTTGCATATAAAATATGCACTTACCGTCCATTCACCTTGGCAACGATAATCCTTATCATTCAGACGATTCATCCTGCCCATGATGTTGCTATAATTCGTAATAATTTCCCCAAACATGGGTTTCATAGGTAGTGCCTTCACCATACAGTAAGCCTGAAAAGCTGGATTTCTATACCGAGGAAAATCTAAGGCTTGGAATCTATCTTCACAATATTGAACCACGCGGTCACGAAAATCTGGAAACTCTTCACCTTCTACCCAACGTGTCACAACAGGGTGCTTCTCTAGTGGCAACACACACTTCCTTGCTGTGTGCTTAGTTCTAGCCATCTACAAGAGGAAACAACTTAATAAATCTCTAATTTAAAAGGCATAGACCGTAACCCAAATAACTACTCTTCGCATCCAATAATCATTCCCAAGACTCCAAATTGATATTCCAAGACTCTTGAAGAAATAACAAAGTCTCTTAAAAGTAGGCTTAAACTTAGAAGCCAATTGGAATACTTCAAAAATTCGATTGGGTGGATGGGAGCACTTGCTTACTATCCTATTTTCTAAACACTTACACATAGTAGTCCTATCCATACTACCCAAATTCCCACGGCTTGTCAAATTTTAATTTATTTCTCCTATATTCATTTTAGTTACCCTAACAATTTTCGATTTCCTTTTTGGAATGCCGACTCTGATACCACCTGTAACACCCCCAAATGGCCCAAGCCGAAGACCCGGGGATGTCACTCCGTACCCGAGAGGAGCCCGGATACAAGGAGATTTTATAACATGGTTCGCAAGCACAAAACATCCACAAACAATAATTAAATCCAATTAAAACAATGTATTATTACAAACCTTCGTCCTAGCCACAAATCGGCATAAACAACTAAAGTGTTTAAACTAATAAGTAATTCAAATTCAAATGAAATACTACTACTAATGTTCCATGTGATGCGCGTCCCCTTCCACGCCAGATAACCATATTCTAAACCTGTGGTGCGGAATCAAAAAGAAACACCACAGTACAAAATCAGCATGAAATACTGGTAAATAAACATCCAAACATGTAAAACGATGATGAAATAGTTATAAAACAATGACTCATTTGTAAGTAGGAGTTTTTCGCAAACACAGCGGTAATAAAGTTGTCTCTTGTATTAAAACATAAGAGTTCCCAATTCCATAATATATTTCCAACCAATTCCATAATCATTAGAAAAAATCCAAAATCCATTGTTAACTTCTTTCCGTTAACAAAACCAAAATACTCCTTAATAATTCGTTGTGACGGGGGAAAACCAAATAAACCACAACTTCCATGACCTTAAGTGTCGACACCCCCCTAAGACTACGCCGGACAGAGGATTTAGTACATGCCGCTATCCGCGGACTTGCAACTGGATCAAAAAGAGACGGGACCGCAGCCAACACCTCCCAAAGAGAATAATAATGTCCCCGCACAACTGCTTCCACTTTACGTTATAGTTCATTCATTATCATGGTGTTGTTTTTCAGCAAAACATTTAACAAGTAGAAATCACATATTCCAAGTCATGTATCACGTAAACACATTTTGAGACGTAACAAATCAAATATTCGTTTGACACAAAAGAGCTAAGCACACTAGGCTTGGCATATTTACTTACCTCAAAGCAAAATTCAACAATAGCAACTCAATCAACGTACTCTACGTACTCATCGTCGAAGAACTCGTTACCTACACATAACAATATGCTAATCAAACCAATATTCTAGCAATATACTTGCAATACTAATTACATGCATATGATAGTCAATGGTTTAGGTCTCTAACACTTGCCCAACACCTCATTCAATTCGTGCTCCAAACAAGACCCAAAGCTTTGCTTCAAAATCCCCTAACCTAAAGCATACATAATCTATGATAACTCCACCAAATCTATTACTCCAGTTTCCCAAACAGATCATGGCCTAAAAACAGTTCCATTGGATTCAAAACGTTCGAAATAATAAGTTTAGCCTCAAACGGATCTTAATTTCGATTCCTGAATCAAAAGTTACACTAGTTTCAAGTTTCCAACTTCATTCAAATATCCATACGGGAATTGTCAATCTTCATGAAACTTTTCCCCCAAGCATCTAGTTCATCCTATAATCATACTAAACCTAATATAGCATGATTCCCACATTCAAATCAGATTGTTATTCACCTATTATTATCATTCAAAATCCCAAATCATTCAGTCAAACTTCTCCTCCAAACTAGGGTTTCTTCACAACATGATAAACCATAAAACTTGATTATCAATCTTACGAATCCATGAACAATGATACTAACAATAACAAACTGAAAATTAAAGATTACATGCAACATACATGAATCATGAACAAGTGATCACAAGAGTAAGAGATCAACAAAAGAAAAGAGAAGAAGAAACGAAACAACTCAAACCCGCCGCCCATGGAGGCGGACGGAGAGAGAGACGGACGGAGAGAGAGAGAGAAAAAGAAAGCGAGAAAGGAAAAGAGAAAGAAGGAAAAGAGAAAAAGAGAGAGAGAAAGATATTACCTTGCCGGAAAAGAGAGAGAGCGGCGGCGGCGGTGTGGGTGGCTGCCGTCGGTCACAAGAGAGAGACGAGAGAGAGAGGGTCGGGTAGAGTGAGGGAGACGTGAGAGAGATTAGAAAAAAATAGGGAGAGTGAGGATTTTATGAGCGTTGGAAATAAAATCAACTTCATAAGTAGGAAACCCTCTTGGATTAGGAAACTTTTATGTAGGAAGAAAAGTTAAGTCAAAAGACACTTATTTTCCCTTAGTTTTGCCAAAAGACAAATACCTCCCCAAACTCAAGTAAAAGACACTAAAACCTTTGATTAAAGTCACAAAGTTCCCCCCAAACTCTCAAAGCATTATAATTAACTCTTTATAATTAAATTAACTTCCCAACACTTATAATAATTTCACAAAATACTCGTAGTCACAAAACGGGGTATTTCAGTTGATACTAGACTGCTTATGCGCGAATTCCCTAAATCTCTGGAGGCTGTCGCGTATAAATGGTATAGGACCCTCGAGGCAGGATCTGTCAAGACATGGGATGATATGGTGAAAAAGTTCTACCAGAACTAAGAAAGAAATGACGGCATAGCAATAGCCAAATCCAAATGTGACACTTCCGAATACCCTTTTCCTATACTTCTCCGCAGCACTCGAAACAAGGGCGGAATCCCCGAAAGGGAAAGGTAAAAGAACCGAGTCAACCACTACAACTCTCCCGGTCCTAGAACCTGAAAACGACTAAGCGAGTCTAGTAATTGGATCCACAGTCTACTTATATATAATATTTCGTTGTATGAATGAGAAAAGCGACTAATAAGACCTGTGAAAATAGACTAGCGTATCCCGCTTCATCTTCTCTATCGTTACAACTAAAATATTACGTCTTGAGAAGCACGGATGCTAAGGCTAGCCCCTTCGCCCCGTCGTAAACGGCTAATCACCTTCCCTTGGATTAAGCCTATACCTATAGTTTACGGTGGGGGTGTTCTTTGCCTATTGCTTGACAACAAACCTTCTTCACACCTTTCAAAGCGAATTTCCTAAAACCAGCTGTACGAGCGCTACCAATCGCTTTCCTAAGAGTAATGATCCATCCCCTAGGAGTCGAATCTCCGCGTATTATGACTGATGAAGACCTCTACTTACTTTATCTATCCAATTTTGCAACAAATAAAAAGGTCTAGAAAGCAGAAATATCTGTTCTGTTTTCAAGAGAAATAGCACACTTTATTCGATAGTATAAGGAGCCCAGTCCTGATTCGAGTTTACCTACGTCCTCACTCAAAGTCAACCGATCCTTAGTTCTAGTTTGCGAATTGCCGAATACATGCTGTAAGACTCAATTGTCTAATAAGAATCATAAGAAATCGGCTTCTACTAGGTCATATCCTATCTTACCTCATTTACTTTTTTATTTATTATTAGATTATATTAGTTAAACCGAGTTCCGGTAGATTAGATAGAAGGTAGCCCTCGCTTGTCTATTTCTTCTTATTCATCATCGTATCACACCCAAACGGACCATGCTTACGAATAGACAGTTGTTCCTTCAAAGTGGCTTACACACTGGTTTTAGTCTTCCAGGGGTCTATGCCTATTGAGGCCTTCACAACAAAACCTTCTTTTCTAAGCGAATTACCTAAAACCATAAGAAGAAACCCTTGGAGACGCATACTATAAACACATTCGAAACATAGAAATAGACATAAGTCCTAGAATGATTCCACCCTTTCCAAGGTAAGCGGTCTAAACCATTGATTCTAATCGTCCTAAGCCAGCTCAGTAGAACCGAAATAAACCCCTTATTCTAACCTTACCTACGTCGCTCCCAAGACTCCTATTTTTGGCTGATCGATGCGCATTGACGGGCAGGGTTTCCCTATCGGTAGCAGGCTAAAAGCTCGAACGGCAGACTAAGATCGGGCAACTTAAAGACCGGCTCCTCCGTCACCGCCCTCTTCAAATCTCCAAAAACCTCCGTCGATAGACTTCAAATAGAGAAACCTTCTTTGAAATTATAGAAAGACCTTCGATAGACACCTTCCTTTGCTTCCTTCTTGCTGCGGCTTGTGCTCTTCGAAGAGTACTGCCGCTAGGCAGGGTTACAGGGTTGTTGGGATTGAAAGGGGGAAACGAAGCGAACATAATCCATATATAGAAGAACTTCGGTTTAGGTAGTAGAAATACTTAGGTTTCACATAGCTTAGGCGGAGGCAATTGGGATTGCTCTTTCACTAACCTTATCGCACCTTTGACTTAAGCATTGCCCCGGAAGGGGAACTTACTCTCGCACCAACAAAACTCTCGAGATCGACCTATCGTTGACTTGACTTAAAAAATGAGAAGGCGAAGGACAGAACTCCGTACCGACCGAAAGTAAGCTCCGACCTCGATGCTGCCACTCAGTTCGAATGGGGCGCAACCGAGGGGGGCTTGTACCGTGAGAGGGTTGGTTTTAGCACTCGACTAGAACGAGAGGGCCGAAGGACTCGACCAAAGGGAGAGGGGGAACGGCTCGACTAAAAGGACTCTTCTTCCATGTTGAAGAGAAGGTTACAACTATCCATCTCTCTTGCATGTACCAGAAACATGATGAAGAATGAGTCGCTTTCATCAAGAAGTTTAGAGCCAAGTCCTTGGAATGCATTGGCGAGATCTTGGAGAGCCGCCTGGTGAAAATATGTCTTCAAGGCATGCGCGACGAATACAAATGTATGTTAATCAATTTGAATATGCCTACCTTTTCAAAGTTTATTGACTGCACCAGGAATATTGAGCCACTGGTGGAGAAGATGAAAAAGAAATACACGAGTGAACGCGCGCCAGCAAGCTGTGGCTTCAAGATCGGAAGGTTCAATTACAAGCGTGGGCGGGATGTGGATGTGCATGCAGTGTCATCCCCTCACAAGCAACAACGACCCGCACCTCGAGAGGCACCACCCCTTCCTTGTTCGATTGAGGATGCAATAGACCTCTGTAAAAGGTGGCGGAAAGACGGAATCCTACGAGCACTAGAGCACAAACCCTCCGGAGATCAACTGCGGGACCCGAGGTGGTGCGAGTGCAATGGGCAGGTCCTGCACCCAACGAAGGAGTGCAAAAAGCTAAGGTGGCTGGTGGATAGAAAGATAAAAGAGGGACAGTTGGTTGTTGATGAACCAACCAAGGATGTGCGCAACAACCCTTTACCGGCTCATGCGCGACAAGAGCCCAAGGGGAAGGAGATTTCTATGATCTCGATCATGGACCTTGAAGAGTTCGCGGATGCAGGGATCCTAGTGGTTGCCAAAATTTGTGAGGACAAAGATTATGGTATGGACACGGAGGATTCGCGCGCTGATCGAATGAAGGGTTCCAACAAGTTTGAGAAAATTCCTCGATGACATGAATTTCTTAAGAAAATGCAGGCACGAGATGATAAAGGCCATTTTAAGAGTGGTAGAATACTATGGAGAAGAGCTCGTCACCTCAAATGGCAAAGTCTTTAGGGTCGCGCGATCAAATGGCCTAGCCATGACGTTCGATGAGTCGGACAAAAGAGAAGACGCGAGTCGTCAGAGGCCGCTGTACGTGACGGACATCATCAATGATGTCGAGTTCAAGAGAGCCTTCATTGATGGCAGAGCTGAAGTAAACGTGATTCCACTCAGCACTCTAGAACCAGCCGGTATCCCACAGAGAAAGATTGTTAAGAAGCCATCACCACTGATGGGATTCGGAAGCGACTCCAGAATGACCGTGGGATGGATCCGTCTTTGAGTCCAGATCAGGCAGATTAAATGTTCTTCCAAATTCCATGTGATTGAGGCCAACACCACCTATCATATGATTATTGGCCGAGCATGGATCCACCGCTTCGACGCTGTGCCTTCCACGGCTCATCAAGTAATGAAGGCCATTTGGAGAGACTGAGTGGTCGCCATACCCGCCTCAGTGAATCCATTCAATTTGGAGGAGGCGCACTTTTCAGAAGCTGTCTGGTTCACGGAGATGGAAGATGAAGCTACTCCAGCCCCGTTTCAGCCAGCTCCATTACCCAAATGGGAGGACATCATGGACCAGTCACCAGCTGGGGTGATGGTAATGCGAGAAGCACCTAAGGAGAAGAAACCTGTACGGGAGGATGTTCCCAAAGTAGCTTACAACAAGAAGAATGTCGACACCCTGAAGAGGGTTGTCAAGCATGACTACGAAGGCAAGCAGGTAGGCAGCTTCTATTCCAATGGGAAGAAGTGTTATGGCATCTGAAGGTGCGCGGAGTCATCTTTGACCCATCCCATTGAAGGTGGCCTTGAGCAAATTTGCGAGTTGAAAGAAGCTCCAAACAAAGACAAGGGGAAGAAAATGTTGGAGGAATTGAAGGAGGCCCCTGAATGCATGGAGGACCGTCCAAAACCTCAGAAAAAAGAACTGAAAGAAGTATTCCTTAGCCCAGCTGAGGAAAAGAGGAGACCAGTCTTCTTGAGTGCGGATCTTAGCAAAGAGGAGGAACGAGAATTGCTGGAATTGTTGAAGGAATACAGGGATGTTTTCGCGTGGGTCTATGACGAGATGCCAGTGCTAGACCAGGGCATCACCATGCACAGACTGGATGTCATTCCAGGCTCGAAACCAGTAAAACAAAGTATAAGGAATTTCCGTCCTGAAATAAATGTCAAGATAAAGGAGGAGATTGTCAAGTTGCTGAAAGCCAAATTTATCGAGCCCAACCACCATCCCACCTGGCTTTCCAACATTGGGCCTGTCTTGAAAAAGAATGGGATCCTTCGCGTATGTGTTGACTTCGGAGACCTGAACAAGTTCTGCCCAAATGACGATTTCCCTTTTCCAAACATATATCTCCTCATCGATTCTACAGCCGTACATGAGATGTTTAGATTCATGGATGAGTTTAGAGGCTACAACCAGATCAAAATGGACCCATAAGATGCGAAGAAGACGACGTTCATCACGCCCGTGGGGGTCTTCAACTACACAGTTATGCCGTTTGGTCTAAAGAATCTAGGTACACAAATATTGAACGCCACTGCCTCGCTTTATTATTTGCTATTGAAAAGTTAAAGCACTACTTTGCTTCCCACAAAGTTGTTATCATCACAAGGAATGATCCTATACGTTATTTGTTGGGACACTCGCCTCCTTGCGGGAGACTGGCAAAACGGTACATGACCATTTCTCTTTATGACATAGTCTGTGCGCGACCAAAGGCCATCAAGTCCCAAGCACTGGCAGACTTGTTGGCTCAGTTTCCAGATGAAAATTGTGAGCCCATAGCGGAAGAGGAACTCGAGGGGGCCGAGATATACGCGATCAACCACCATTATTGGAAGATGCATTTTGATGGATCCTCGACAAGGTCAGGAGGTGGAATTGGAGTGGTGCTGATCAAGCCTGATCAGGAGGTCATGCAGATGTCGACAAAGCTAGACTTCGTGGTGACCAACAATGAGGCTGAATACGAAGCTCTGATCGGAGGATTGCATGCAGCCAAGGCCTTGGAGGTCCATAATCTCGTTGTAATGGGAGATTCCAAGCCAATCGTAAAACAAGATTCCGGGGAGTACGCATTGAAAGAGATGAATTTGCAGAAATACAGATCAATAGTGCAGAAGCTGGCTCAGATGTTTGATTTGATCAGGTGTGAGCACACTCCCAAATCAGATAATCGACACGCGGATGCACTAGCTACCTTGGGGTCGAAGATCAGCTCTGATAAATGCCCAACAAAAATCTCAATTGAAGTTAAGAAAACTCCATTCTTAGTAAAAGACCTGTGCGAAGAGGAGTCTGAAGAGGAAGAAGACTGGAGAAAACCCATCATGCGTGCGATAGCCGAAGGAACAAGCAAGGAAATTTGGGTTTCCACCAAAGGGTTTTGCATACATGATAGTTTGTTGAACTACAAAGGCCCTGTGGGAATTCTTATGCGATGCGAGACAGCGGAAGAAGGCCAAGTAGTCTTGGAGAAATCCATCAGCATTCCTACAGAGTAAACGAGATTTCCATCAACAGAAAGGCACAAAGATATGGAATCCACTGGCCGAAAATGGCATACTTCGCTGCTATCATACAAAGCAACTGCGAAACGTGTGCACTGATAAAAGACTCCTTAGAGGTTGCTGCAATCGAAGATGAGGATTAGCCGAAACCTATAATCGATTACCTATAAAAGGGTCTCTGTTAAGTGACAGAAGGGAGGCTGACAAACATAAAAGAAAGGCATCTCAGTACATCCTAAAAGAAAACTTACTTTGGCGAAATGGACACAATGAGAATTTACTCAGGTGCCTGAATGGTCAAGAAGTCCAAGAGGTCATGGAGATGTCTCATCAAGTGGAGCACCAAGGGGGCGCGAAGTTATGCAGACAACTTTTTATCTGTTGGTTACTTCTGGCCAACAATGGAAGTCGATTATCGCGCAAAGGTCAGGAGATGCCAGCAATGCCAATTCCATGGCAACCTAGTTCATGCCCCAACTGTCGATTTGCACGCGTTAGGAACTCCCTGGCCATTTCACACTTGGTCCTTGGATTTCATCGGCCCCATCCGACCTCCATCACGTGGGAACCAATTCATTCTTGGAACGGAGCAATTCACCAAATGGATTGAGGCGGTCCCGCTCAAAACAACAAATGTGTTGGACGTGGTCAAATTCATGCATGACAACATTATCCATCGCATTCCCAACACCATCCTGTCCGGACAATGGAACTCCCTTCGTCAATCGGTAGAAATTAATGGAGTACAATATAAGGTATGTGTGCTCAACGCCTTATTATCCGAAGGGGAATGGACAAGCAGAAGTCACAAATAAAACGCTGCTCAAAATCCTAAGTAAGATGGTCGTGGATGATCATAAAAAGTGGGAAGATTCTCTGGGAACGACACTTTGGGCATATCGAACATCGCCAAGGACTCCTACTGGGACTTCTGCATTTCTGCTTTGCTATGGAGCTGAAGCAGTGGTCCCTGCTGAGGTTAAGGTAAACTCTACAAGGCTGGCCTTCAGTGCCCTGTATGAAAACGAGCGCGACAATGATCTTATTCTACTCGAAGAGAGGCGCAAACTAGATAAGAGGACAAACACTAAGTACAAGGAAAGAATCTTGCGAGCCGATAACAAGACTGTTCAGCATCGGGACTTCGCAGTAGGAGACTTGGTCTTACGAGCTTCCGACCATTGCATGCGCGAAGCAGCTCATCCCAAGTTTGCTGCCAACTGGGAAGGACCTTTTGAAGTCAAGGAAGTCTTCGATAGCGGCTATTGAAATATTCTAAGTTTCCACGGGACTGCCACTACTCCCACCACGATCAACATGCGATGGCTAAAGAAGTACTATCCCTAACCTTCCCTTTTGCCTTACATTTGCACTGTACATTTGCTTACATCCTCCCATATGAGGACTCAATTAATGATAATAACTCTCCCATATGAGAGCTCTTTTATCAATTGCTGGTTTCACTTAATTATTTGCCTTGCTTGAAGACTGATAGTCAATCACCTTGAAAACAAAAGCCTATCTGTCTAGAAAGAAACAAAACGCGAATATAAGCCTATCTACTTTGATAGCAGTAATGAATTATAAGCCTATCTGTTTAGATAGCAGTCAAATGCGATTTAAAGCCTATCTGGTTAGATAGCATCTAGGTACAATTTAAAGCCTATCTGTTTAGATAGCAGCCAAGTACAATTTAAAGCCTATTTGCTTAGATAGCAGCACAAAGCCTATCTGTCTAGATAGCAACCAAACACGATTTTAAGTTTATCTCTTTGATAGCGCCGTTATGCTAAGAAATACCAGCTTGGTCATAAATCATGGCAGCTATACGCGATACTCGCAAGGCATGAGCATATCAATCATGTTCGCAAAATAGAACTCACTGTTCATAATACAAAAGTGAAAGCAAAGGCACTTTTATATAAGAAAAAATTGGAAACAAAATCCATACATCAAAAGCGTTCTCAAAGAACATACAAGACTTCTACATAGAACCTACAAACTACATAAACAACTACGGTTTATTCGTCTTCATCATCGACGTCCTCAATTAGAACAGGACTCTTGTTGATGCCCCTGACATGGTGAGATGCCAGATGAACTTCAAGCAACAGAGGCTGCCGATGTGATTAACAAATGGGAAGAAAAGCCCATGGGGCAGAAAGCTAACTGTGCATAAGATAGATGCACTCCAATCATCACTCTCTGGTTCAGGCGCTAGTTGCAGAATGACTTCCGTCGGAGGTCCTTTGAGGAAGGTTTCCTCAAACATGACTAAGAGGAAGACACCTCCACTCTGATAAGATAATTTACACCACCGGTATTTTGAGAGCTTGGTGAGTCAATGGATTCCGTCGTGAACCTCTTGGAAACCATTTCTATGGCACAACGGAAACATACAAAATAAGAGATTCGGAGCTGGTACGAGTCGTAAAGTGGTGAAGAACAAAAATTCAGAGGAGGAGGCATGATTATCCATTCCTGGTTTTGGATCCGAAAAGAAGAAGGGGAAGTATAGGATGGCAATGGTGAAAGACCAACTGCAATAAGAGGTTTATATAGGACCCATATGGTGTGACTCCTCTGTTTCTGGCTGAGTCAACAAAGTATCGAAAACAGGAAAGAATCAGTGATCCTATTAGAGGCTACGACGCTACAACAAACCTAGGAAATGATGAGTGTGGCTTACCGTGTAACGGGTATACCCTATTTAAGTCTACGATGGCACAACATCTTTAGGCAATAATGGCGGCTTATGGGGACTAGGGTCTTTCAGGCATTAAATTATTCAGAGTTCAAAAAGAATCGCGCAAATGTGTGTGATTCCCCGCGACTCTAGCAAAAATATGCGAGCATAAGTCTATATGCTTAGATAGAATAACCAAAAGCCCGCCTACTTCAAAAACAGAATACGCAAGTGTAAGCCTGTCTGTCCAGATAGCAACAACACCCGAGCATAAGCCTATCTGTCTAGATAGCAATACTTTAGTTAAGCCCATTCATGAATAACGGCAAAGCCTAAGGAGTTTACTCGCTAGCATTGACACACTGATAAAACCGCAATCAAGAACACAAGTCAAAAATAACAAAGCAATGTTCAATATGCGCGAAGCAGGACGCACAAAACAGGGGCAAAAGATATTTCAAATGATCCAAAAACTCGTGGCCCTAAAAGGCGCAAAAGATTACACCAAAAGATAGTTCAAAAGACGAACTATTGCAGTACTAAAGCTACTGATCTTCGAAAACGTCTTTCAGAAGGGAATATTCTGCTGATAGCTTGATGCAATTTGTAGCTAGTTGATCTAAGCGATCCTTGTTGCTCATATGATGCTTCGCAGCTACCTCAAACTCTCAGATAGCTTTGTCAGGCACCTCCTTACGTGCCTTAAGGGCAGCCTTCTCCTTACCATAGTGATAACTCCCCGTTAGAAGTTACCTTTTAGCCTGAAAAGATGCGTTTATGTTCCAAAAAGCCGTGTTTTAGAGCCTCGGGAATGAGAACGAGACGACTATTAGCTCTTCGTAAATTTCTGCGTTTTTTCATGCTTTTATTGGATATGATCGTGGGTGTGTCCATGTTGTCTTATGCAGGAACAGGGCTCGTAAATGCTTGAAGGAATTACGCAAGAATGCAGGAAGGATCAAAAGAGGCAGAAAACAGCTGAGAAGCCTGCTGTGTGCGTATTTTATGCACAAAGCAGGGAGATGGGTTGATTTATGGCAGCTAGGAGCACTGTGTGCGTATTTTACGCACACCCTGCGCATATTTACGCAAACAAGGGGGTATTTTACGCACAGAGAAGAAGAAAGAAGTGGATTGAAGCCACTGTGTGCGTATTTTACGCACACAGGTTTATACGCACACATACAGGTTTTTTTTCGCACATCAGGAGAGAGACAGACACACCCTACGCCCACTGTGTGCGTATTTCATGCACATCGTGTGCGTATTTTACGCACACAACACGCACTCCGAGGCGGTTTATTTCGGTGGCAGTTTTGTAAATATAGTCAGTTTCCAGAAACTTCTCCAGCACTATATAAAGACTCATCCAGGCTCGTTTTAAAGAACATCAGCACATCCAAGGAGAAGTAAGAGCATCCCCGGAGAGCACGAGAACACGATTCCAGATTTGAAGACCTAGTTTGATCTTACTCTCTCTTTTTTCAAAAACATTGTTATTTACGTTATGAGTTTTAGTAGCTAGACTTTTACCTAGGTTCTCGGTGAACCTAGGATTTCGTATTCAGAGATTGTTCTATGTTTTGATATTGAATTCATGATCGTACTATCTTAATTTAGAAATTTTTATCAGTTATTTTGTCTTTGAATATTATCGTTCATGCATGATCGGAGTCGCGAACCAGAATTGCTACAGACCAGAGCCTGTAGGTGAAAAGGTCAGGTTAGGGTTAGGAAGAAAAGACAGGATTTAGAACCTTACCCTGATAGACCGACCAGAGAAAGGGAGATAGGGCTAGCTAAACGTTTGACCAACCATTAGAGAATCTGACTCGGGCCATCAGGACATGTTAGAAACCCTAGCAGTCTAAGAACGAGACTGCAGACTTAGGCAGCTTAACATGAATCCGAAAGTCTGCAGGATCGTGATAGCGTGCAGTATCTGAAAGGTTACTGCACAACCGGTACGTGGCACGGATAATTAAACCGCTGTGTGTTTTCATATCAAACAAAGAACGAAAATCTGTAGAAACCCTAGGGGATCCCTAGACCTAGTATTTGAAACCCTCGATTTTACAACCTTCAAGATTTCTTGAGAAAACTTCACAAAAAATATTTACGGTTTAGTTGTTTTTTTTTTCAGTACGTAGTTAATAATCACACTCTCAAATTACTCCTATTCTTACACTCTGCAAGTTAAGTCTGATTAATTTAGAAACACTAAACAGTCATCGTGGGACAATCACCCGAGTTGAAATACACCCGGTATTACTCGATTCGTATACTTGCGAATAGCACGCTAAATTGCGCGTCACGTTTTGGCGCCGTTGTCGGGGGCTGTTTAAGCTTTATTTAGTTGTCAGGATTAGTTTTTAGAGTTTTTTTAATTTTTAGTTCCGTTATGTTTCTTTTATCTCACTGCTTTTTGAATCTACGTTTTTCAGGATTATTTAGTTGATGCCCAGATTGCCTCGTGATTTGGTGCCACCACTGGACATTCCAGAAAAGCTTTACACCGAGCAGAACTGCAGAAACCGAGAAACTAGAATGGCCCACAACCAAGGAGACCGCCCTGAGAATCCAGCAACCGGCCCAGAGGCACCAGAGACACGTACCCCAGCCCAGATGGCCCACTTTGTTCGTATTTTATGAACATCCTGTGCGTATAATACGCACATAGGGGGTAGAGAGAAAAAAAATTATATGTCTAGGCTGCTGTGTGCGTAGCCCAGTTTGCCAACATTTTGAAAAAAAAAGAAATTAAATTTGAGTTTCTGTGTGCGTATTTTACGCACATCCTGTGCGTATTTTACGCACACAGCAGCCCAACCTTGTAAAATTTTTGAAAATTTTCAGCCCAATGCCATTGTGTCCGTATAATACGCACAGTATGTGTATCATACGCACAGTATGCGTATAATACGCACAAAAAATCAGCTTTTTTCAAATTTTAATAGAGGGGCATTTTTGTAATTTTTGCAAAGTAGGTTACATAATGGTGGCCGACGGGTGGGAACCCATTTTTGCCATTTCTCTCTCTCTCTCTCTACCTCAATTGCTCTCAAGCTCCTAGAACACCATTTTTCAAAAGTGCTCGGAATTAAGAATTGAAGGCATTTCAGGAATCCCCTCGTCGCAAGGATCATCATACTAGTCTCGGTTTTCAGAAACATGAATCGAGCTAGTGTGGGGGTTGAAAGAAATCGAAGGGTGTTCTTGAGGGAAAACGCATATTCGTGGAGTTTGGAGAAAAATCAGAAAATTTCGTAGAGGGAAATGTGAAGGAGGAGGAAGAAAGCTACGTTTTGGCAGGTTTGGATTTTCACTCCGGCGACTTTTCTGGTCACCGTCCGCCCACTTTTCCGGCGACATCCCTACCAGATTCTCCATTTCACAACCGTTTGTGGGCAGGTCCAAATATATTTCCCTCTTTTTATTTTTCAGTTTTAAGCACGACCTGTATCCATGTCACTGTTTCTGCGATATTTCTCGGTTTTCGTGCCGTGTGGAGATCTGGTAGATTCTAGGTGGACTATTTGCTGAGACGCATGAACCACGCGCACGTACTGTAGTTTTCTGTTTTTGCACGTTTTTTCGTATTTTCTGCTATGGATTCGGTCAAACCCCCAGTCAACCATAACCGTGCCCACCACCCGACTAATTACCTAGTGGACCAAATCCGTCCGCATTATTTTGATAGCTATCGTTTTTTTTCCCACGAGGCGCATTTCCATTTTCTGACGGGTAAAAAACCAAACTATAAGATAGCTAAGGACTACCGCTTTGAGATTGACGAGGATAGAATGCCAATCCCCATGGTGACATTTGCTAGCCGAGAGGCCATCTTTGGTAGGTTGTTACAGGGGTTTGAGGGAGCTTCCTGCTCGTCCTTAAGAGTTATTTTGTAACCTGGCATATGATGGGCACGGTGAGACCGAGGACACACGCTGGGTTTATTGTCGTAGGGACTTTATTTTGCTGACCCCAGATTCGATCCGTCAGGCTTACGGGATCGCTCCGAAAGATGAGCCATGTGCTTACGAACTAGTATGGGCCAATCTGGCGGAAGATGACGAGTTGTTACAGGTTTTGACTGCCGGGGCCGTGGGGGCCCACTTTGAGGGAGAAGATGAAGGCCAGAGAGGGTTTAGAATGCGCTCTAGATTTTTGGGCAAACCATCTAGGTGGTGGGCCGAGTGGGTGGTGAACCGCATTGTGGGAATCCAACACTTTACCCATCTTGATTATTATTCTATCCTCATATTATACTGCCTGATGATGCGACGGAGGGTCGATACCCCCATCTCATCTGGAATTATATCATGGAGTGAAATATTTCCAAGAGCCCGAAAGGGTTCGAGTATAGCAACCTGATCATCAAACTGGCTTTGGATTACAGGATACACTTGGACGATGGAGAGGGAGATTTCTTACCTCCAGCACTTAAGGAGTATAGGATGATTAGGCAGCGGTACCCTATGGGACCGGGACCTTATGACCCAGTGATAGACTTAGGGGATGATGCTGACCCTATGGAGGAGGATTCCCCTGCACCTGCCCATGGCCCTGCCCCTAGGAGGAGATTGACCCAAGATAGACCCACTCGAGGATTGGGAGCGGCCAGACTTAGGCGCTCGCAGTCCACCTATGAGCACGGTGAGTCGAGTCAGAGAGCCAGACCGAGCACGAGAGCTGCGAACGGTCCACCACCGATGTCAGCCATCAACCGTAGGCTGTCCCGAGTCGAGGAAGGGGTTGAGGGGTGTAAAGTTGGCCTGGAGTCCATTGGGGAGAAGATGCTTAAGAAAATGGGCAAACTTTGGAGGGCCCTAAAGCACTCCCACCGGACTCAGCAAAAGATAGCCAAAGACCACGGCCTTGCCATTGCTAGCTTACGAGAGGAGCAGCGTGAGGCCGCTCGGCATGCTGGCCGAGAGGTGCCCTTACCTATTTATTTCCCGGCTCGTACTCTAGTGACTACACTACCAGCTGGTCGGATGAGGTGAGCTCGAGTGAGTTTGCCCCGGATCCAGACCCACAGCCATTCAGCAGCCAGTCTGGATCCCGGACACAGTCGCGCCAGCCGTCGAGCTCCCGTTCGCGACAGGCTAACAGTGTCAGCTTCCGGTCCACCATCACTTCTCCCAGTAGAATATCCGGTTCCTCAGAGACCGGGTCAAACCCGCCTTACAGGCCAGATGAGTGAGTGCTATGAGGGCATGTCACCTCTTAGTGTGGGGGTGGGAGTCGTGTCTGAATTAACCCGGTCTGCACCTTTTGTCGTATTTATTTGCAGTTTTTATTTTATTTTATTTCTTGATTCTGCACGTTTTCTTTGTTTGAGTGGACCCAGCACAAACTTCTGGCCTTGCATTGTATATAATTATGAAAAAAATAGAAAAAATTTAGAGAAATCATAAGAAAACTAAAAATCATAAAGTTTTGAGAAAGGGCATTTGAATTAACAAAAGGCTGGGAAGAAACAAATGATAATCTTCGAACAGGAAGGAAAAACCACACCGATGTGTAGTGGATTGAGTGAGAGCCAGTGTGCGTAGGAAACCGCGAGTAGTTATCACTTGGGCTAGGAATCCGACTAGTTGCCACACCGCTGTCACTTAAGTAGTCGACCATTACGGTCATCGCATCTTTCGGTAGAGTGATTGGCTCATAATGGACCTCACGTCCTGTTTCTTAACCCTAGGTCCACTTAGTAACCCCATTTGAAGCCGTTTATCCCTTTTATTCACAGCCCCTGTAGCTTAGGAAGCCTTCTTTGTGACCTTCATCACTTGTGTAGTTGGTTGTTCCTCCGCGTTATGACGGAGGGAGTGAGTTAGGGAGGGTTTTCTGACAGGGAGAGCTTCATAAAAGATTATTGTGGACGGTTTGACATTTTACACGCTCATCGAGGGTTGGACATGGTGAGTTAGAGGCGACTACATTGATTTGCGGAGGTGATTCACTGTACTACATAGTGATCACAGGTGGAGAGTCGCGTGCGAGGAATCTTTCCGCACAAAAATGGGGCACCGAGGGTTGTTTGGTGAATTGGTGGTCGTGCCATTTTTCTACATCTTTGGTGATGAGGAGGTTCAGTGGGACTGCACGATATCTTTTCGACTACAGGATCTGCGCTTCAAGATTAGTGTGGGGGGGGGGGGGTACTACACATGAGGACATCTTTCGTACCCCACGACATTGTTTTATTTATTACTTACTCAGCTCTAGGACGTTTTATGTTATCGTTCTGTATTAATTTATCGTATTAAAAAAAATTAAAAAAAAAAGATAAAGAAGAAAAAGAAAAAAAATGTTCTATTTAAAGTTTCTGTTTTATTTTGTACATAATTTTTTAGTTTAAAAGATGAGAAGGTGTTTTGATCTGAATTCGACATCGCTTCACATTTTTGGCCGCGAGAATGGCAAGGAAACACATGGGACTGGGAATTGAGTTGCGGAAACTTAGGCGTTTTGGCCAGTTTTGGGAACTTGGTGAGGGGTGTGAGTGGGGAACAGTGAGAATGTCGTAACAAGTGGGAACATGCCATACCTTGATATATACATATAAATCCTGCCTGTTAGACTTAGGACCCCTGATTCCGAAATAGCTCGGACGATAGGCATGCTAGGGATTCGCGCAGGTTGAGAACGAAAGTAACAGTACTACGTGCTAGCGCTATACATCCACTCGTATAATCTGTTAGAATCACCGATCCTGTGTGGGTAGGTACTTCCGGGTAAGAAGGAGAGATTTTGCGACTGTACCGTTTTGCATTAAGGAGATTGCCCGATCTCACACTAAAAAAATATATTTTTGTGTCTTGTTAAGATAGATTCCACGTTTGAGTATGTATATTCTTTTCTGAGTTGGTTTTCTATTGAGTCGTCTGGTTTTAAGTTTGGGTCCGAAAAGTATGCAATCACAAGGGGTATGCAAAGGTAGATGTATGCACAAACAAGGTCGTTTTGCAAAGACAAATATGTATGAAATCGGTACAGTATGCAAGGGGTTGCTAGGGACGAGCAATATTTAGTGTGAGGGTATTTGATAACTCCCCGTTAGGAGTTATATTTTAGCCTGAAAAGATGCGTTTATGTGCCGGAAAGCCGTGTTTTAGCCAGAATTCACCTTTAGAAAGCCCCGGGAATGAGAACGAGACGGTTATTAGCTCTTCGTAAATTTCTGCGTTTTTTCATGCTTTTATTGGATATGATTGCGGGTGTGTTAGTGTTGTCTTATGCAGGAACATGGCTCGTAAATGCTGGAAGGAATTACGCAGGAATGCAGGAAGGAGCAAAAGAGGCAGAAAAGAGCTGAGAAGCCTGCTGTGTGCGTATTTTACGCACACAGCAGGGAGATGGGTTGATTTCTGGCAGCCTGGAGCACTGTGTGCGCAGGGGGTATTTTACGCACAGAGAAGATGAAAGAAGTGGACTGAAGCCACTGTGTGCGTATTTTTACGCACACCCTTTACGTAATTTACGCACACAGGTTTATACACACACATACATGGTTTTTTTCGCACATCAGGAGAGAGACAGACACACACCAGTGCCATTGTGTGCGTATTTTACGCACACAACACGTACTCTGAGGCGGTTTTGGTCGGTGGCAGTTGTGTAAATATTGGCTGTTTCTAGTAACTTCTCCAGCACTATATAAAGACTCGCCCACGCTCGTTTTAAAGAACATCAACACATCCAAGGAGAAGTCGGAGCATCCCCGGAGAGCACGAGAACACGATTCCAGATTCGAAGACCTAGTTTGATCGTACTCTCTCTTTATTCAAAAACTTTGTTATTTACATTATGAGTTTTTGTAGCTAGACTTTTACGTAGTTTCTCGGTGAACCTAGGGTTTCGTATTAAGAGATTGTTCTATGTTTTGGTATTGAATTCATGATCGTACTATCTTAATTCAACAGCTTTTTCAGTCATTCTGTCTTTGAATATTATCGTTTATGCATGATCGGAGTCGCAAACCAGAATTGCTACAGACTCGAGCCTGTAGGTGAAAATGTCAGGTTAGGGTTAGGAAGAAAAGACAGGATTCAGTACCTTACCATGATAGACCGACCAGAGAAAGGAAGATAGGGCTAGCTAAACGGTTGACCAAATGTTAGAGAATCTGACCAGGCCATCAGGAAAAGTTAGAAACCCGAGCAGTCTTAGAACGAGACTGCAGACTTAGGCAGCTTAACAGGAATCTGAAAGTCTACAGGATCGTGATAGCGTGCAGGATCTGAAAGGTTATTGCACATCCGGTACGTGGCACGGATAATTAAACTGATGTGTGTTTTCATATCAAACATAGAACGAAAATCTTTAGAAACCCTAGGGGATCCCGGGACCTAGTATTTGAAACCCTAGATTTTACAACCTTCAAGATTTCCTTATAAAGCGTTACAAAAAATATTTACGTTTTAGTTGTTTATTTTCAGTACGTAGTTAATAATCACACTCTCAAATTACTACTCCTCTTACACTCTGCAAGTTAAGTCTGATAACTTTAGAAACACTAAAAAGTCCTTGTGGGAACAATCACTCGTGTTGAAATACACCTGTATACTCGATTCGTATACTTGCGAATAGCACGCTAATTTGGGCATCACATAGTTGGAGTATTCAGACCTGAGTTGCACATAATTTTTGATCCTAGTCAACCTCTGCACGAGGAAATCCAAGTCCAATTTCCCCGTCGCGATTTTCTGAAGGCTGTTCGCGCGAGAAAGAAGGCTTTGAGCACTGGAAATTCAGGTGCTTGATGGAGTCGTCTTGTGCACTCTCTCCAAGAGAGAAGTCATATCCTTGAGAAAAAGTCCTCTACATCCATGGGTTAGCTTCAGAACTCTTGCAAACGTAACTGGATACGATATGCGCACCTTCATAAGCCACTCAAGGCAAGTCTGATCAATACCTGCACATGTGAAGAGGAAAGCAAGAAATTTAGTAAAGGTAAAAAGACATGTCACGTGCGCTAGAAGGAGAATTGGCTTACCAGTTCCTTCAACGATCTGCTGAAGCGAGGCAATAGGAGTTGCTGCTTGATTTCCATTAGAAGAGGCAGTTGCAGCTAACCTTTGGTCTGCTAAAGCTTCACGCGAGATATACTCTACAGGAATGACATAGTTCCTTTCATCAACAACTGGCTCGACAACTTGCGATCCCCACACTTCCCATGGATTTTGAGCAAAAAGCGCATCTATCAAAGGCAGAGGAGTCAACAAACATGCTAGGAAGTGATAAATTATCACTTGGGCCCTCTGAGGATGCAACAAATCTTGTGGTATCTTGTACAATGGGAGAGGTCCTTGCTAGCACCTCAATCACGACTGCAGGAGTACTGGTCTTCGAAGTCGTGTCTTGATGAGGTTCAGACATAACTACATCTTCATTCCCTTCTCCCGCCGCATTCAGACTTGGTGTAGACTCCGGTGCTTCTGGAACACTTTCACGCGCGACGTTTGGTTTCATCCCGGGAGTTGCAACGATATTGGCATCAAGGGCGGGTGCTTGAACATCCGTCATAACCTGATCAGTTGGCAAAGCAGTCGCGGGAGAAGCACTTGTAGGAGCTCCAGTTGGAGGACTTGAAATCACTGTCTCGACAAAAGCCTTGGCTGTTTCAACGGAGGCTTCGGTCGAAGGAACTTCAGAAGTGGGATGCACATATCTCTCAGAGGCATATCTTCTTTCATCACTTTGTTCCTTATCATGCTGAAGTGCCTCCTCCTCTTTCTCTTGTTCCACGATGAGTTCGAGGCGCTCTCTCTCAAGGTCGATTACCTCAATACCAGGTCCTGGTGGCGTAACCGAAGGCCCTTCAGCTGCAACACATCCTGCTTCCTTGTCTCCTTGATTGGCCTCAGTAACAGAATGAGGCGCGCGAACAACAGCACTGCGAAGGATATTTGTACCAATGGTTATGCATCATCAACAAAGTAAACAGTCACAGTTAGTTCCAAGAGGAAAGTCAGTTATAAAAGGATGAGAGGGCTATGATGACAATGCCCACTTTTCCCGGGTTCATATGGAGTACTTGCGCAAATATTATCGTCAACTCCTTTGGATTTAGCATGACCTGTCGTATTTGGTAAATCTTTATTGATGTGCGAAGGTTATGTGAAGCATGATGGTGCTAAGGAGGTGGATATGCATGAGGATTCCCCAAACTGATCCCTTAACCATCTGCTAATATCACATCTAGATACCCCATGATATATTGCGCTCAAGATAAGTTCATGGTGCGACAAGGAAAACTTAAAATCGTACCTTCTTCATCTTCATCGCCAGCATTATCATGGAGAGCCATCTGCGCTTGTTGCAACTGGGAAATAGTTGAACGAGATCGGGGTGTTCGACTTCTGACCGGGCGCGAGGAAGCTCTTTTGGAAGAAGCTTGTTCTGCAACACTCTTCTCCAAGGCTTCCTGGATATGTCGATCCTCTTCGTCCTTCTTTTTCATCTCCCTTTCTTCAGCTATGATCCTCGACTCTTCGATCAATTCTTCCGCGGTTAAAACACGATGTCCCTTGGACAGGACTATCACTTCCTGCAAACAAAGCAAGCTTCAAATACTAAGCCACGAAATTGAGCACAATCATAGTGGGAGTGCGGTTTAGTTACCTTCTCCCACGATAAATGTCTTATTTGTAGTAGCCTTATTTGAAGGAGCAACTTTCTTTGGGAGAGGACTTCTTGGTCGTTGGCTTGCTTCGCGGACGTTTTGATTGTTTTGTCATCGGATCGTCAGGGGTGCTTGCACTCCTCTTTTTCATCCCTTTGATTTAGGGAACGAGGAAAGCCTCAAGCTCATTTGAAATTTACTTCTGAATCCCTTCGTCCATGGGCGTCTCTGGAGTAATGGGATCATTGGGGTTGTTCTTCTTCGCACGACAGTAATCAATAAAACACTCGCTGCGGTCTCTTGATGCGAAGCATCTCAAACAGAACTATTGCAGGACAAGAGGAACAAGTAAGATTTTCAGATTTTCAAAGTTGAGAACAGAGAGGAAAAGGGATGCAGGCACTTGGACATACCAGTTCGAAGTTCATAGCATATTGGGCCCTCGCGTTCAGAGATTTGTGTCTAACAATGGCAGTTTTCTCATCGAGGATCAGCTGCGGATACAGATGGTAGTTTTTATCCAGCAGGGAATAATAACCATAATCAGATGCGCCCCGGTTACGAGTTGTCTTGAAGGGATATTCCTTTACTAGGAGCGCATGAGCCTTGCTGACCTGGATCTGAGCCTGAGGCTTTACCAAACGATTAGCCTGGGTGTTCAAGAAAGCCACCCAACCTGATGTATTCCATCCTTGCCTCTCTCTGGAAGGTTGAATAAGCGGGAGTTCTGCAATGAGCAGGTCATTGCTCTTCCCATAGAGCACCCCATTATAACAACCCTTGACAATGGAATCAGACCACATGGGTGGCGCGACGGCATCAAAACCCAATTGGGGGCTCACACAAAGCGGATCATGGTGAACCGCTATACGTTCATAATTGCAGGATTCGGAGCCAGGCGCATACTCGATCAGGGCAGGCAGATACCCTCTTCTAAACCAGTTCACATAGCTCCCATAGCTCCGGGAACCTTTGGTGATATGTTTATCCTCGAATGGGGTGTTTTCTTCTAGGTACATGTCTTGCAAGAAAACGATGTTGTTCAACTGGGTAACATAGGTCCTAGCCACGAAGAACCTAACATCATCGCACAACAAGGAGAAGTTGCGATTAATGCCCCTAGTGCTAAACCAATGCCACGACCGTGGACACTTGTGTTGATGCTTAGAGTTGGCTGCGTTCCATGGCTCGACCTCATAAGGGAGCGAAGCATATGAAGGCCATCGTTCAAATTCCCACATGGCCAGGAAGGTAGTGTTAACGAACGAGACGACATCGACTCTGCCTTGCGATTGTTCTATATGGGTCGAGGACAAATCGAGCTGGTAATATAAGGATCCCAAGACCAAGGGCCCCAAAGCAATCTTCTGGCCGAGTGCGAGCTTTACCGCAAGTGGGAGCACATGAACGAAAACCCCATCACGTGGACTCCCGTCTATGAGATAGCGCGACAACAAAACGCACAGGAAACCGCATAATGTCCACCTAATACCTTCCCCTTTTAGTAGAGATTATCGCGTCTTCGTCGTCCTCCAACTCCTTGATAATTGCAGGTTTGGCGTAGTCTTTGAACAAGTACATAATCCACTTTGACCATATATTCTTCGCGCTGGAGGAGACAAACATGAAAGTCTCGCAGGGTTCAGTCGCGTCGGGCGCCTACCTTGTGGCAGCTTTCTTCAGAACAGCAATACACTCTTGCATTTTAGCGAAGAGGGTAAGTTCTTCATCAGAATCTAGCTCATCCAAGGGATCAAAAGCCCCCATACTCGGAAGTATCAACAGGACCTCTACATCTTCGAGAGTAGGCGCGACTTCGAAGGAAGAGAAATGGAAAGTGTGGTTCTTCTTCGAGTACTGGGAAAACATGTCGCTTAGCATATCTTGATCAACTTTAAGGTTGAGCCCCTTGGTCGCGCGAATGGCATGATAGACGCCGACTCTCATCAGCACCTTCTCGTGACGGTCGAGGATGAACTCGGTCCATTCCTCCATCCATTCGAGTTTTTCATGGAAAGCCTGGAAGAGGAGATCAGTGAACGGATATAGGCCCGCTTCAAGGACGAGCCTTTGCACATCTTGGGTGTCTACTAAATCCAAGTCTTCCCTGTCTGGCTCTGGTATCAGTTGTAAAGCATCTCCCGGTGAAGACTCTTTGGGAGTGGTTCCTCGGATAGTAGCCAAGAAGAAGTCGACACAACCCAGGTAGGGGACTTTGCACCATAGGTCTATGCGGAGTTCAAGTAACTCGACGGCCTCTTTATGTGATTTATTGGGAGCCATTCCTGCAGAAACAGATACCAAGACTATGATGAAGAATGAATAAGAATATCAAAGAGGGTTGTATGCGAAAAAGAAGGGGGAGAAGAGTATCTGCCGGCCTAATTTCAAATTCAATTCACAATTTAAAGGGGAAAAGAATCAATAACCTTGTCGGAGAGGTCTGAGGGCCTGAATTGCTTGGGAGACTTTTTCGACAAGTTGATCAAAGGTCTCGGATTCTTCCTGAAGACTCTCTCTGGCTCATAAAATTTGAGTTCCAACGATGGCAGAAAAGTTCTAATAGAAGAAACAAAAGGGTTTAAATAGCCCTCGAGACCGAAGAGTCGCGACTGCTCACGTCTTCTGAATCTGTAACGCTTCGATAATCGGTGAAATCATTATGAGTTATTCTTGCCTTGAAAACCGGCAAAAATCTGTGGGTGGCGTCAGTTTAACTTTGCAATGACCACACTTCATCAAAGTCTATATGGCGTCTCCAAACCCTAGGCAATCATTGCTATGCCTGGGGGCTAGATATTAGAATTTTATTCAAATTAGTACGAGGATCTGCGTGGGGACCACGCAAGGCTGGTTTTACGTGACTACACGGCAAACGCGCGCGTGACATTCGTGCAAAAGGGGGCTAATGTAGATGGTGCTTTCCAGACAGACAAATCAGAGCCACGTGTGATAACTCCTTAATAATAGTTATCCTACGTACACTTTATATTGTTATTTGTGTGCATTTCGGTGCAAATTGACGAGATTTGAGCCAAAATATAAAGAAAATACACTTTTTGATGTTTTTGAGCTTTAATGCACAATTCTGGCATTTCTGAATGGTTTTGAGTATGATTTTGATAATCTATCACATTTGATCTCCGCGGCAGTGTTCGTGTTGTTGTTGGAAAGGAATTACGCATGCGGGAATCAATTGGAGAGAAGAAACGAGCTTCGGAATAGAAGAAAGAGGCGAATTTGGCGCGTTTTGGATGTTTTCACCATATTTGGGCAATAATTGAGAAAACAAGAAAATAATCCGGAAACATGAATTTATCTACATGGGTGAAGTCTACATCGCAAAAGGAATCCAAAGGTGCAAAAATCACATTTATCGGAGTATAGACGAAAAATTTATGTCAAAAAGGATGCTCAAAGAGATCAAACGCAGCCAAAAGCATCCAGAAATACCAAACACGCCTTTCGAGGAGCTAAATTGATAAATGAAGGGTTCCTCGGAATTCGTGAATGTTTTATAGCATAAAAGGAGTCTCGAGATCGAGGATATACTTAACGAAGCAAAGGTGCGGGCAAGGAACCGGAAATGAGTCGAAAAAGGATGTTTTAGGCGTGTCCATGAGTCTCTTAGTACGAAGATTAAAGTCTTCGTACGAAGACTTACCACTTAGCCAAATTTTGAGGTGCTGAAAATGTCTTCCCAAAACAACTTGCAGTACTTATCTGGGAAGGTCTTTGTACGAAGAGAAAAAATCTTCCTACGAAGACTCTTCCTACGATGAGCAAAAGCCTTCGTACGAAGACTCTTCCTACGAAGAGAAAAGTCTTCCCACGAAGAGATTGCCGGAAACAGTAGATTTGTGTGGGCTTTTGTGTAATTGCTTGTAACTTGTTATAAACACTATGGAAACATTTTATAACGGGTTAGGGAATAGTTTTTCACTATCTTTGAGTTGGAGACAAGTGCTTGGAGCTACGGGGAGTTTGGGAGACGCTTTGTTTGATCTTTTCTCTTCCCCATCTCTAGTTTTTGATTTATGATCATGAAAATTTGTATCTTGATCATGTGTAATCGTAGCTAAACCCTTAATTCGGGATATCTCATTGGGAGCTAGGGTTTGAACACCACGTTTGGTGATTTGTGGATCTTGTTTCATGCTTTTTAGTCTAATTGAATGTGTTATGTTTAGCTATGCTTGATTTATGTACTTAATTCTATTTTTTCTATTGTTTGAGCTCGCAATAGGATGATTATAGGTAGATGATATTAGAGAAATCAATATTCTCTACCCGGAAACTTGAATCAAGCACTAGCCGTATCTAGGGTTGAGAAATCTTGCTAGTTAGCTAGAATGAAGAGTGTACCATAAGAACATAATGCTTATTTGAACTTGAGTAGGCTAGAGAAATCAAGTACAAGAGTTTGAATTTAGGCTTTGGTTGAGAAATATTCAAAGTATAGGTGCTCGTTTAGCTAAGTAGGAGACATTCGTGTTGCTTGAACATAAATCCAACGTGGTGAGCAATACCCAGTGACCCGTAGAGATATCATGATCTTGTCAACGTATTAAGAAACCAACTAAAAATTCATCTTTGTTAATCGTGAAGCAATTCATCGGATTAATTGAGATATTTGTCTTTTATTTTAGTAGAATTAGAAAACAAACAACGAAACTTGCCCACATAAGTTTTTGAATCAGTAGCTAAGTTACCAAGAAGTCCTTTCGGTTCGACAACACGGATTTACCGGAATTATTACTACCCACGACAGTTGTGCACTTGCAGTTGAATTAGTTATAATTCCTAGCCTTAGGGATTTTAATTTTCTGTTTATATTTGTTACTCACCTACGTCTTGTGTGTGATCTGTGATCTCATTTTAGATTGTACGGTGCATGTCCCGTTCTAGGGACGAACCTTTGCATCCAACACTTGAAGACCCGAAGCCCTGTTACGCGCACAACGTAGAGACAAGAGCAAAATCGAGCTCAGTTACTATGGATGACGAAACTAGAGCTGAGTTTGAAAGGATCCGCAAAAATATGCAGGATGCGGAAGCAGCTAGAATTGCAGCTGTGGAAGATGTAGCTAATCGAGCAACGGAGACTGAGGAGCTCATAGCTCAGTTGAACGAGATGCAAGCTGCAATGGCACGCTTGAACCCCCCAAATCCACAACCACGTCCTGGTGTGGGGGTGCGAGAGAGAAACGATTGAGGTAATAACAGTGGGAATAATGGCGGCAACAATGGGGGGAATAATGCACAGAATGTGGCGGCACATGTAAATAATGCTGAAGAGGATGAACGTCATTTTGTGGACTACTTCAAAACTACGCCGGAAGGTTACCAACCGACTATTGTCAGGCCACAAATCAACGCCACCCATTTGAAATACGCCAGCCACTGATAAACATGGTTCGCGATGAGTGCTTATTTACTGGAACTGCAGGTGATGATCCACACCAACACTTTCTATATTTCGAGCAAATTACCTCCACTATGTATGATCAGAGAGTTCCACTCGAGACGATGAAGATCATGCTTTTTCCTTTCTCCTTATCGAGTAAAGCAAAGACATGGCTGATGGAGCTTCCAGCAGCCAGTATCGCTACATGGGCAGACTGTTGCAAGGAGTTTCTCAGGAAATATCTCCCGCCATCCAAGGTTTCTCAACGGATGGCTAATATCACAAAATTCATGCAATAAGAAGATGATTCATTGGGAGACACATGGAGAAAATTCAACCATCTCCTTCGCAGAGGCCCTACTCACGGAGAGCCATGGTACAAACTCTTGCACTACTTTTATAATTCTCTAGACAGGGAGACTGCAAATGAACTAGATATAATGGGGGCAATTTTATGGGCCTAGGAGTACAGAGATGCCAGGACCTTCTAAACAATGTGGCAAAACGTGAGTCCACGAGGTCCGAGACTCGTAGGAACACGAAATCTGATCGAGCATTGGTTAGTAAGCTTGAGTCAATGGTGGAACAGAAATTTGAACATCAGATGGCAGTTATGACTTCGAATTTCAGCAATATGAATCCATGAGAACAGGTTAAATCAATCAGGGAGATGGTGGCTGATGCAAATCAGGGATATAGTGACACCATTGAAGATGTGAACTACATGGGTCAACCACGACAGCAGTAACGTTCCAACACATATCATCCCAATAACCGCAACCATCCTAACTTTAGCTAGGCCAACCCAAACAGTGGGTTATATGCACCTGGACAGCAGCCTACTTCTGAGTATCAAGCTCAGAGGCAATTTCCGCTGCAGCAGGCACAACAAAAGCAACACCCGTACTTGTACAGCTTGTTATCAAAGATGAACGAGAAGCTGGTTTCTATTGAGGCTACTGTGAAAAGCCATGAGACGCTGATTGGGCAAATTGCCAATCAAAATGTTAAATTTCAACCAGGTATGCTTCCGTCTAATACCGTTATTCCTACGGAGCAGCTTAAAGCTATTACTACTCGTAGTGGTGTGACTACTCAAGATACTCCATATCCGAGCCATGTGAGAGCTGAAGCTACAAAGCCTACAAAGAAGGAATTGGGTGAAGAGGTTCCCAAGGCCGTGAGTCCCCAATCAAAGGACACAGTTGTTAAGAGAGAGGAGCCCAAGAACACTCTAAATCCGGCTGATTGTGAGCCACATATACCATATCCGGCGACAATACAGAGGAATGATGAGGAACACTTTGGGAAATTTCTAACATATTCAAACAATTGCATATAAACATTCCTCTTGTGGAAGGACTTGCTCAGATGTTCAAGTATAAGAAGTTATTGAAGCAAATTTTATGGGGTAAGAAGAGCATAGACTATTATGCCACGGTGAAGTTTTATAGAGACATGTAGTACATTCATTCAGAGGGACATTCTCAAGATGAGAGATCCATGCAGTGTCATCTTAGGCTGCACTCTTGGGGGTGGAAATCATACACATGAGCTCTGTGATTTGGGAGCGAGTATTAATCTCACGCCATTGTCCCTATTCCAAAGATTGGGCATTGGTGCGCCAACACCAGTAAATATGGGTCTTCAATTGGCAGACAATTCTATTGTTACAACAAAGGGGGTTATTGAGAACTTGCTTGTGAAAGTGGGTGCATTTGTCTTTCCAGCTGACTTGATGATTGTGGACATCAAGGAGGATCGCGATGTTCCACTTATCTTTGAAAGACCGCTTTTGAAGACAATGCGCACAAATGTGGATCTAGAGACTGAGGAGTTGACTATCAAAGCTCTAGATTCATCACTTGTGTTCAAGGAATTTGTGCCGGGAAAGGGGAAGAATGAGTTGGCTATGATCAAATTTAGAGAATATCGTTTGGATCCTACTCTTGGGTTGCCTACAGTTTTGCAGCCCGATCCACCCGAATTAGAGAAGAAGCAAAATCTGGTGCGTGCGCATGTTGTGGTGCAGAAAATTAAGGGAAAGAGATTGAAAGAGGAGGCACGTCGTGCTAGACCTCCTTAACATTCTTTGACGTAACTGGGTCGGGTCGTCGACCTTAAATTACACGACACTTGTTGGGAGGCAACCCAACCTATTTATAGCGTTAATTTAGGGAGTTAATTTTTAATACAGTTGCATGTGTTTTGTTTATTCATTTTGGAAAGATGAGAGAGAGAGGGACTGCCATTTGTTTCCAAGAGACATATTTCAGCAGGATATGGGGAGTTGACCCCGGTGTGCCATGGCACACATGACCTTCATAGGGGATTGCATTGGCGAGTTGGGGATTCTTCAGACATGGGTCTTGGCAAAGGAGTCAGTCGACTCCGGTGTGCGAGTACACACTAACCTTTGGGAGCATGTAGGCGCCACTACTGTGCTCGGAGACTGCGTGCGTGATTGCTTCCCCACCCTTGAGGTGGTTCTGAGTATCTTTTTCTCTTTGCTGGATTTTGTGTCACATTTAGTGTATATGTCATGCTCTATCTCATATACTGGTCCTACACATTGATTGTTGAGTTCTATGCATGATCTGTAAATTTGTTGAGGACAACGAAGCATTCAGTGTGGGGGTGGTTTAACTGTTTAATAGCCGAAATGTTTGCATAGCCAGTTACATGTAGGATGTGTCTAGGTTGTATTGTGTGTAGAGTCTGTGGTTCTTGTTATGTTTTTCCTTACATTTTCTTATTGTGTAGAGTAGATTTAAATACAGTTTGCACTTTTAAATAATTGAGTACACCTACCAAACAAAAAGTTTGTGTAGAGTCAATTTTGTTTTAGTCTAAGCCTTGCATATAGAGTTAGGATCTTATTAAAAAATAACAAAAAATTGAGAAAAATTGAAAATTTGAGAAAAGGCAATTGCGAGAAGCATAGACTTGGTTGATAAGTGAGATGTGAAAACTTTAGGCATAGGGCGTGAATTTTGACCGAGAATATACAACTTTAGTTCCCCCTTGTAAGTATAGAGAGAACCTCATTACGGGAGTGCCTACCTATTTTCAAACTAAACTGAATTTTAAAAGCTAAACTGTGTGTTGTTTTATCCTAAAAGAGTTGAGTTTGGTGTGAGCTAAACAAGCTGAACGTTCATGTTGTCCGTCTTAGGTAGTCGCCAGCCTGCCTCGTAGTGGCAAACAAACAGTTGTGCGAGGATGTGTATTAGAGCACTCACTGCTTTTACATCTTACCTTGTAGGACCACTAGCAAACCTTAATTGATCCCTGGATTCATTGTTAGCCTCTTGACCTAGGGAGATGATTCTTGATCTTCATCATATATCGTTAGAATCACCTTCCTAGAGCGTCACGAGGGAGTAGTAGCTGAGAGGGGGATGTGACTTCATTCTAGTGTGGGGGTGTCGACATTTGTCTACGGACATCGACATTTGTCTACGGACATAGACATTGTGCTTACGACGACTCCACCTCCACACACGTGCTTTGATGGGCTTGCAGCTTTGTTTGGTGACACCGTGCATTTTATTGAGTTAGGGTGAGATGAATTTTATTTGTGATACTCATTCATCGGTTCACCTATTTCATCCCCCTAACATGATTACTATTGCTTGATTCTTGAAGGATGACACTCACATTTATTTGATTGTATTGATATTTGATTGGGAGAAAGAAAAACAAAGAAAAAAATATAGAAAAAAAAGAGAGAAAAAAAGGAGAGGAAGAAAGAAAGAATACAATTGTGCTTATTGGAAAACGAGTGGTGAAAGTTCCTAGTTCCAGATTGAAGACAAAGATTAATTTCACACATTATTTTCTTTGATGGCCATGGGATTGACATGGTACCGGGGTTTGAGGGGATTGAGGGTCGGAGTCGGTGAGATTCGGGTTGTGGATTCCTATCATCAAGGTGAGGGTGTGTGAGATATGGGTTTTGGTGAGTTTACGTGACGCTTTCGAATTTTTTGCTTCATACAAATCATATCCTTGTTGTCCCTAAGGCTCATCATATTTGACCATTAGCAGAATAGGAGCTCGGACTATGAATGTGATTTAGCCTTGATTAGCCTCTTATTTTTATCAGCACATGAAGAGGTAGGTTGTTCTTTAAATTAAAGGTAAGCATTCTATACTAAATATGGGGAATTACTTGTTGTTGAGTTTAGTTGCGATTCACACCTCTTGCCTAATTTTTTCATCATCCATGAGCACTGGTGTATGTTATTGAAATTGCCTGATCTCGCAAAAAGAATGTAATTTGCGTTTTATGTTCTAAGATCGAGTCTAGAATTGCATTTGCATAATCTTGCTGCATTAATAGTGTCTTGAGTCATGTTAGAGTCGTTTGAGTCTGCTTGGCTATTAAACAGTTAGATGCAACAGATGATACTTTGCTCCGGACGCGCAAATGACAATTGTGGGGGTATTTGATAACTCCTTAATAATATTTATCATACGTACACTTTATATTTTTATTTGTTTGCGTTTCGGTGCAAATTGACGAGATTTGAGCCAAAATATAAAGAAAATGCAGTTTTGGATGCTTTTGAGCTTTAATGCACAATTCGGGCGTCTCTTAATGGTTTTGAGTATGGTTTTGATAATTTATCACATTTTATCTCCGCGTTAGTGTTCGTGTTGTTGTTTGACAAGAATTACGCATGCGGGAATCAAGTGGAGAGAAGAAACGAGCTTCGGAATAGAACAAAGAGACGAATTTGGCACGTTTTGGATGTTTTCCCCATATTTCGGCAATAATTGAGAAAAACGAGAAAATCATCCGGAAACGGGAATTTCTCTACATGGATGAATTCTACATCGCAAAAGGAATCCAAAGGTGCAAAATTCACATTTATCAGAGTCCGGACGAAAAGTTATGTAAAAAAGGATGCTCAAAGAGATAAAATGCAGCCAAAAGCATCCGGAAATACCAAACACGCCTTTCGAGAAGCTAAATTGATGAATGAAGAGTTCCTCGAAATTCGCGAATGTTTTATAACATAAAAGGAGTCTCGAGATTGAGGAGATACTTAAGGAAGCAAAGGCGCGGTCAAGGAACAGGAAAAGAGCCGAAAAAGGATGTTTTATGCGTGTCCAGGAGTCTCTTAGTACGAAGACATAAGTCTTCGTACGAAGACTTAACACTTAGCGAAATTTTGATATGCTGAAAATGTCTTCCCAAAACAGCTTGCAGTACTTACCTGGGAAGGCCTTCGTACGAAGAGAAAGAGTCTTCGTACGAAGACTCTTCCTACGAAGAGAAAAGTCTTCCTACGAAGAGATCGCCAGAACAACAGATTCGTTAGGGCTTTTGTGTAATTACTTGTAACTTGTTCTAAACACTATGGAAACATATTAGAACGGGTTAGGGCATAGTTTTTCAGTATCTTTGAGTTGGAGACAAGTGCTTGGAGCTACAGGGAGCTTGGGAGACGCTTTGTTTGATCTTTTCTCTTCCCTCTCTCTAGTTTTTGATTTATGATCATGAAATTTGTATCTTGATTATGTGTAATCGTAGCTAAACCCTTAATTCGGGATATCTCATAGGGAGCTAGGGTTTGAACACCACGTTTGGTGATTTATGGATCTTGTTTCTTACTTTTTAGCCTAATTGAATGTGTTTTGCTTAGCTATGCTTGATTTATGTACTTAATTCTATTTTTTCTATTTTTTGAGCTCACAATAGGATGATTATAGGTAGAGGATGTTAGAGAAATCAATATTCGCTACCCGGAAACTTGAATCAAGCACTAGCCGTATCTAGGATCGAGAAATCTTGCTAGTTAGCTAGAACTAAGTGTAGAACATAATGCTTATTTGAACTTGAGTAGGCTAGAGAAATCAGATACAAGAGTTCGAATTTAGGCTTTGGTTGTGAAATTTTCAAAGTATAGGTGCTCGTTTGGCTAAGTAGAAGACATTTGTGTTGCTTGAACATAAATCCAACGTGGTGGGAAATCCCTAGTGACCCGTAGAGATATCCTGATCTTGTTAATGTATTAAGAAACCAACTAAAAATTTATCTTTGTTAATTGTGAAACAATTCACCTGATTAATTGAGATATTTGTCTTTTATTTTAGTAGAATTAGAAAACAAACAACGCAACTTGCCCACATAAGGTTTAGAATCAGTAGCTAAGTTACAAAGAAGTCATTTGGGTTCGGATAACCGGATTTACTGGAATTTACTACACACGACGGCTTTGCACTTGCAGTTGAATCGTGTCAACTTGGCAGTCATCTAGCACACCTAGCTTTGCTCCATACACATCCGATCATTACCCATGCTTATCCACTTGGGGGCTGCGAGACAGGGCCCTCGCGTTCCAACCACATGAGACCTGTAGGGAGTTAGTGGTTTGGAGGCTAGAGTAAAGTCTATCGTGCGAGACAGACAACCAAGCTCGCGCGCGACCCCTTGTAACTGCTTTGAGAGACTTAATGACCACGTCCTAAAAACCCGGTCGATCTCATAACGGTCTCCGGTATCTGCGGACAGGATAACGTTCCCTATATATACGGTCGAACGTGCCGTTACGGGTCTACCCTTAAGCCTTCATTTATGGTGAATTAACCCCCACAACGGTCACTTCCCCACTATATATTGGAAGGTTAGCCCTCCATGGCAAGGGTTCACTTCCGAAGTTCTGCTTCTAAGCCCTCTTACCATCATTAAGCTATCTCTCTCTCTCTCTTGCAGTTACCTTTGCTTACTCTCTCCCTACTCACACCCTTCATCTCCATGTGTGTTCTATTCTAATTCACTACTTGAGGTGTACACTTGGATATCTCTCGAGGATTTCCTTGTACACAACAAGGTAACAACATTTGAAAAAAATTGGGGAGGTAACACGGAACACACATGAGTACTTCAAGAAGTTCATTGACCTACTGGGATACTATGGGACCCATAAAAACTCCAGGATGCGAGAATTTCAAAAGTCTCTGGGAAAGGTAATCTACAAGTGGTACAAGCTCCTCAATTCAGCCTCCATACATACATGGGTGACATGGTGAAGAAGTTCTACACAAAATTCTTCCAGGTTGAAGAGAAGGTCACGTGTTGGGTTTTAGGAAATCAAACGCATCATAAATGACAAATATTATTTGCCTCAAATCCACCAAGGACATATGTGAATGAGCATAATACGATGATTAGAGGTTTACCTCAATCAAAATGACTGGTGACGATCACAAGCGCAGATCTGAAGAACGGCACCTGTGACATCCCGCATTTGTGAATTATTAAAATACATGATTTGTTTTCTAAACCTTGATTTAAATGTTGTTGATAGGACTATTGTTTCACACTTTTAGTTGATTTTTGCCCCTATAATGAAAATTTGTTCACTCTTTAGTGGCATACTTGGTGGAAAAAAAAACTCTAAAGTATGATTCATGACAATTTAGTGGTCGCAAGTATATTAACAAATAATGGCTGCACTTGTAATTATTATAATATAATTCTTGATTTGAGCAGTTTGTGTAATCATACAGAGATTTAGGCAATTTTGTTGAAAATGAACTTAAAATTCATGCTTATTCACCCAACCATACACAAACCACGTACAACTTGTTTTTGTGTGACGACATGATTGATTGGCTTTTATACTTTGAAATTAATTAAAAATCAACTATGTGACATACTGTCAAACAAAAATATACTTGCATTTCTATTAGACTCCAACATGGAAGTAACCTTGTTTTCAAATGTATTTGATAATAGAAGGTAGAAAATAACTAGTTGAATTGCATTGTAATTATTTGTTGTATTGAGGTTAATGTTGTCATTTCGATAAATTAATGAACACGATATGTATGCTTTGTAAAATTTGTGACTAACTTCTTCATGAACGTTTCTCACTAAGCCACGTGCCCCTTTAGGGTATTGTCATCAGATGGTTATTATAATAAAGAAAGAAGCAGAGAGTTTGTCAAATAAGGATGGTAGTATTAGAAAGAAAATGGGAAACAGGAATACTATGCTATCTTATACATCTCAAGAGAGAGCAAGTGAGTGGAAAACTTATTTTTGGTGTGTTCTTCAACTTGATCGTGCAAGTAGAGGAGTAATCAATTACTTTGAGAGTGATTTCGTGGGTTGAAGATGACTTGTTTAGACAAGCAAACCAACTGTCTTCGAAAGAAATTCAATAAAGAATTCTATTCAGTTTTGGGTTGGCCAGTGACAACTGAAGTTCGTAGTCTATACCTGTCGACTTTGAATGAGGTATGGGAAATCTAATTCTAAATTTCCTGCAGTGACGGTGTATGTCTGTATATACTGTTGGTGTGATTTTTACAATTTTGTTGCTATCGATTGATAAATCACGAAGTTTGTGTACTTGGTGTCGCATGTTGATGTGTAATAGCAGGGTGTTGTGTTAAATATATTTTAGGTTTATACTCTATTGGTTAGGCAGTATCTACTGGGTTGTTTGGTTCGCCCCTCTATTTTTCAGGTTAAGCCGTGGTGCGACTGGATCGCGGAGTAGTTACTATAAAGTGAATTTTTAATTAAAATAGCATGTTTATAGCTATTTTTGTGAATTGTGATAATTCAGTGTTTTGACGAGATTTTCTAGAAAACAGTCGTTTTTTACGAGTTGGTGTAACTTTTTAGTAATTTCAGTCACGTACCAGTTTTTCATAAATTTGATTAAAATTGTAGTTTGAGAAGACTGTGTGTCCTGTTGTTTGTTTTGGATGTCTGAAAGTGTCAGACGGGTTGATGGTAAACCGTGATTTTTGTCGAATAATCGATATTTCAATAATTAAGTGTGAAGGGTCGTTACAGTGGTATCAGAGCCAAACCTAACCGGAGATACGTATAATGTATCTCAGACTGGGTAGATTTTTTTTTTTTG
The DNA here is from genome assembly GCA_023055425.1 of Linanthus parryae. NCBI lineage: Eukaryota > Viridiplantae > Streptophyta > Magnoliopsida > Ericales > Polemoniaceae > Linanthus > Linanthus parryae. The sequence goes on along the minus strand of JALGPY010000013.1, from coordinate 1,428,671 downwards.
AATGGTGTGGATAAACGAATCTTATCAGGGTGGTACAAGCTGATGAATCGACACACATGAGAGCCACCACACCATTAGGTTAAGTCCTTCATACATGATTGTACCGCTTGGGTGGTTGTATCTGTAAATTCTTTATAGTTATTGATTACAGTGGGTTAATCTTGCAGTGAGTGACGTTTGTACAGCAGGTCAGGTGTATGTGCTGCTGACAGTAACTTTTGTTTTTCTTCTTTAAAAAAAACACAGAGTTTGTTTTGCTTTAATGATTGAGTTTTGAAGACCTAGGTTGTGTTGGGGAAAAAAATTCTTATACATGTCTATGTGCATGCATGCAAATGTTTAAATGAAAGGTGATTGGAGTTCTTGTAACAGTGTATATGAAGTTTCAAGAATTTTTTTTTTTTTTTGGTTAGTTACTTCTTCCTTAAGATTGGGTTTGTGCATGCTTAATTTTATATTTATAAATTTGTCATCAGGTTACATGACTAATATATGAGCTTATATAAAAGAAAAAAAAAGAAACAAGGTGGTGATAGATAGCATTTGTACAGTATGTGAAAATAACACAAAATATTGAACGAAACTTTTTTAAATGACGTAGACTGTTAGACTCTATACAACACTGTAGTTTGTTGTAGAAAATTACGTAGACTGTTAGACTCCATACAACATTGTAGTTTTTTGTAAGAAAAAGATTGATCTTTTTTAAGGAATTTTATCTAAAGTTTACATTTAGCTGGTGAATACTGCATTGATAAAACTTCTGTGGATCTAATAGTAAACTATTTGTGGCTTTGTGCGTATTGTATACTATTATTTGTGGACATGGAAAAATGACTCATAGATGTCAAATGTGGTTTGTGGACGAGATTACTTTTACCTGAAGAAATATTTCGGTGGTGATTTTGTAATTTGAAAAGTTTTGTAGGATATTTTTCAATAGAGTACTTTACTTTAGAGTCAAATTAGACTTGTGTCACTCGAAGGCGATATGAGTATCCATATTACTTCCTTCAATTGTCCAGCAGTTAAATTTTATTGCTTAGTCGTTTTGTGTTACTTGCTAAGAAAGAATAGTGAACAGAAAGATTGGAAGGAAAAAGGATGGAGAAACCCTCATACTGTAACGGAAGTGTAGATAAGATGTGGAAGTAAGCTAATGTTTGTGTGAATGTTTTGTATCGTCAGTGTGATGAACTGGCAGAGATGATGATGATACTCTTTTAAGATGTATCTCCTTTACTGAGACTTGTTTGGGAGGGATACGGAGGATTACATCAAATTTTGCTCAAATTACTAAGCCATGAACTGTCTACCCTTGTCAGAATGTGTTATAAAGATAGAATGTTTTTTATATACATCAATTATGAACTCTTTTGGCGTGCACTTTTTTTGGAAATGGCTATTTCTATCTTTTTTGTAAGATGTACAAGTGTGATGGTCATTTCATCAATTCTGGAGACTCAGAGTTTGGTTTGAATTCAAGTTTGATAGGGCCATTTTGATCTTGGTGGGCATGAAGATTAATTTGGTGGCATGTGACGGAATGATTCATTATTTAATTTGTGCTTTCGTTTAATCGAAATGAGGTAGGAAAATCCAATCCAATCCCAGAATTCTACATCATTCAGAGTGTAATTTATGATATTATCTGTTATGTTTTGCACTACCGTCTGGTGCTGGTGATCTTAAGCTGTATTAGGCGAGGTGATTTTCCTCTAATATTGGTGATTCTAAGCTGTATTAGGCGAGGTGATTTCCGTCTAATACTGGTGATTATAAGCTGTATCAGACGAGGTGATTTCAGTCTACGCGGTGATTTCCGTCTAACACTGGTGATATTCTAATAAGATGTGTGTAAGCAACAAACTGGTGAGACTAGAACTTGATGGCTAGATCAAATCATTCTGAGTTGTTTGATATTGTCAAACATCTATGCATGTGTGCCTTATAAATACGTTAGGAACATTGACTCATGAAGTAGCAAAAATAAAATAAAATATTACCATGGCAGTGGAACTAAGTGCAGTACTTGATGTGAAATGTTCTTTTTGCTTTGAGAAAATGGAAGACTTCTCGAAGTAATTTTTTATTTTTTAAGTGATAAGAGAAATTTTTTGAAACATGAATTTCGGGACGAAATTTCTTTTAAGTGGGATGGATTGTGACATCCCGCATGTGTGAATTATTAAAATACATGATTTGTTTTCTAAACCTTGATTTAAATGTTGTTGATAGGACTATTGTTTCACACTTTTAGTTGATTTTTGCTCCTATAATGAAATTTTGTTCACTCTTTAGTGGCATACTTGGTGGAAAAAAAAATACGTTAAAGGAAGATTCATGACAATTTAGTGGTCGCAAGTATATAAACAAATAATGGCTGAATTTGTAATTATTATAATATAATTCGTGATTTGAGCAGTTTGTGTAATCATACAGAGATTTAGGCGATTTTGTTAAAAATGAACTTAAAATTCATGCTTATTCACCCAACCATACACAAACCACGTACAACTTGTTTTTGTGTGACGACGTGATTGATTGGCTTTCATACTTTGAAATTATTTAAAAATCAACTATGTGACATACTGTCAAACAAAAATATACTTGCATTTCTATTAGACTCCAACATGGAAGTAACCTTGTTTTCAAATGTATTTGATAATAGAAGGTAGAAAATAACTAGTTGAATTGCAATGTAATTGTTTGTTGTATTGAGGTTAATGTTGTCATTTCGATAAATTAATGAACACGATATGCTTTGTAAAATTTGTGACTAACTTCTTCATGAACGTTTCTCACTAAGCCACGTGCCCCTTTAGGGTATTGTCATCAGATGGTTATTATAATAAAGAAAGAAGCAGAGAGTTTGTCAAATAAGGATGGTAGTATTAGAAAGCAAATGGAAAACAGTAATACTATGCTATCTTATACATCTCAAGAGAGAGCAAGTGAGTGGAAAACTTAGTTTTGGTGTGTTCTTGAACTTGATCGTGCAAGTAGAGGAGTAATCAATTACTTTGAGAGTGATTTCGTGGGTTGAAGATGACTTGTTTAGACAAACAAACCAACTGTCTTCGAAAGAAATTCAATAAAGAATTCTCAATTCAGTTTTGGGTTGGCTAGTGACAACTGAAGTTCGTAGTCTATACCTGTCGACTTTGAATGAGGTATGGGAAATCTAATTCTAAATTTCCTGCAGTGACGGTGTATGTCTATATATACTGTTGGTGTGATTTTTACAATTTTGTTGCTATCGATTGATAAATCACGAAGTTTGTGTATTTGGTGTCGCATGTTGATGTGTAATAGCAGGGTGTTGCGTTAAATATATTTTAGGTTTATACTCTATTGGTTAGGCAGTATCTACTGGGTTGTTTGGTTCCCCCCTCTATTTTTCCGGTTAAGCCGTGGTGCGACTGGATCGCGGAGTAGTTACTAAAAAGTGAATTTTTAATTAAAATAGCATGTTTATAGCTATTTTTGTGAATTGTGGTAATTTAGTGTTTTGACGAGATTTTCTAGAAAACAGTCGTTTTTTACGAGTTGGTGTAACTTTTTAGTAATTTCAGTCACGTACCAGTTTTTCATAAATTTGATTAAAAACGTAGTTTGAGAGGACTGTGTGTCGTGTTGTGTGTTTTGGATGTCTGAAAGTGTCAGACGGGTTAATGGTAAACCGTGATTTTTGTCGAATAATCGATATTTCAATAATTAAGTGTGACGGGTCGTTACAGCGCCTCTACGGTATCCACACAAATATATCTGAAGTAGACTTCTTCATCATCAATGGTGCTAGCCGGAGTAAGAAGGAGGATTTTTTTCACACAAAATCAACAAATCTAGCTGCGCACGATGGGTGGATCCCATCCAATCCGTGGGCAGCAAGAGAGGGGCGACAATGGTGGTGGTCGAACCCTAGGTGGAGAAGAAAACTCCCTTTCTTCTCTCTTTCTGTCTCTCAAGTGTGTGTGTGTGTGTAGGTCTGTTATGTATCTAGAATAAATTTTCATAGCCTATGAATCCTATTTATAGTCTAGATAATTCTTCTTTTCTCTTAAATCCTAACAGTTAGGATTAGTTTGCATTCTAGTCCATAATTGCTCTTTAGTCCAAGTAATGAGCATAGTTTACACTTTAGTCCAACATTCATTATTTCTCTTTCGTCCAACTAACGAGAAATTAATTCCAGTTTGATGTATTCTTGATTGTGACCCTGTAGGTTCCTAATTACGTTGGCAGTAATAATAATTACAAACATTGAGCGACATCTAGAAATACATCAATGCTACCCAAGTAATAGGATGTCAGTGTTCTGACTAACCTCAGTGACCAATGTTACCGCGTTGTATAATCCATTTTTCTCTTATATTGTATGTGTGGGTGTGGGAATGTATGAAGACTGAAGTTTCTTAGCCTATGAATAATATTTATAGACTAGAAAATTCATCTTTTCCATTTAAACCTAACAGTTCGGTTTAGTTCGCATTCTAGTCCACAATTGTTCTTTAGTTCAACTAATGAGCATAGTTTACACTTTAGCCCAAACATTTCATTATTGCTCTTTAGTCCAACTAATGAGCAACTTTCAAATTAGATCCATTCTATGTGTGTGACCTAATAGGTTCCTAATTACGTTGGCAGTAACAATTACAAAATTGAGCAATATCAAGCAGTACATCAATGCTACCCAAGTAACGGGAATGTCAGTGATCTGACAAACCTCTATGACCAATGTTACCGTGTTGTATAATCCGTTTGTCTCTTCTATCCATATTAGACACAAGACATGGAGAGTCACACCTTGTAAGTTCACAGGTTTCACAGGCTATTTCAAGGCCTTGAACCAGTTTTCAAAGCCTTGAATCAGGTTTCACAGGCTTGAGCTATTTCAAGGCCTTGAAACAAGATTCAGAGCCTTGAAACTGTCTCACCTGTATGCATACTCTAAGGGGGAGTTTTTCTGAACTCTTCTAATCTGATTCTACCTCTCTCACCCCTATGCTTGATCCGTTGTTAGTTGACGATGAAAAAAAACTATTTTGATATATTTAACACCAATTAATCCATCTGTTTGACTCAAATTTGCAGGAAAATTTATTTCCTAGTTTGCCGGATTGGTTTCCCAATCTGGATTTTGCAGGAAAGGAAACTTAGAGAGAATTTGATTATGTGATCAATCAGACACTCTTGACAGCTTCTCAGTCTGTTTAAAGACAAGATCAGAACAATATCTCAGAAGATTATGATCAAATATATGATCAACTATCCGTTGGAGAAGGCTGTTCAAAGAGTCAAAGCTGTTTCCTACAAAACAGGAAGTTTGTTGCTGAAAATCTGGGAAGAATTGCAGAGCATCTGAGCTGTATAAATAGAGCTCATTTTGAAGAAACAAGACACAACACTCAACGGGCAAAAAGAGAGACATTTTTAGATTGACAAACATCAAAGAAGCACATCATTCCCACAATCCATCTCACAGAAGATCACTGCAGTTTTACAATTCAGTGTTCTTCTAACTTGTACTCAATTTGTATATCATTCTTATACTACTTCTTTCTCTCATTCTCAAGGATTTTTCAAAGTGAAAAATAGAGAATTCTTAGTTAATCAGTTAGCTAGAGCAGGTAGTAGATAGGTTAGAGAGAACCACAAGCTGTAACAGAGTAAGGCATATCTCTGTGCTTGAGAAGGCATATCTCTGTGCTTGAGATCTAGGGATTAGCTTTTGATTCATAAGAATTGTGTGGAAAATTCTGAAGGGAGAAGATCCATGAGGTAGAGACGTAGGTCCAAGTGGACTGAACTCTATAAATCACGTGTCTCTTGCATTTACAGTTTCATTTGCATATTTAGTTTTTGCAGCATTCAAACTAGTCTGTTTTCAAGGGTTTGAAACTCTTTTCAAGGCCTTGAAAAAGACTTATCTGTTTTCATACAAACTGTATTTCATTCCAAAGGCTCGAAACTGTTTTCAAGGCCTTGAACTTCATTGCTCTTCTCAGAAACTCTTTTCTTCTACAAGTTTTGCAAAAAATTAGCATACTCTATTCAACCCCCCCCCCCCCCCTTCTAGAGTATCTGTGCTGCATTTCTACCTGCATTCTCCCCTTTCAATTGGTATCAGATCTTTTATTACTGTATAGATTTAACCATCTGGTGATCATGACTACTGCAGGTGATGGTGGTTTCTCACAGCGAAGAGCTGCTAACAGACCTCCTCTATTTTGTGGAGATAATTTTGCTCACTGGAAAGCTCTGATGAAAATTTTCATCATTGATCAAGACATAGAGCTATGGCCCATTATTCAGAATGGAACTCTCACTTTCTCCACAGAGAAATATGGGATTAAAACTCCCAAATATTAAGACTCTCTTTATTCATCTGAATTAGAACAATTCTCTAAGATTTACAAATCTATTAACATCATGTATTGTGCTTTGAGTACAGATGAATCAGGATTTCAGGCTGTAAGACTGCCTAGGAGATCTGGGATAAGCTTGTGGTGACATTTGAAGGAACCAATCAAGTCAAGCAAACCAAGATCAACATCTATCTCGGGCAATATGAGCTATTCAAGATGAATGCAGATGAGTCAATCAGAGAAATGTTCAAAAGGTTCACAGACATAGTCAATAACCTTGATTCACTTGGAAAACATATTTCCAATGAAGAAAAGGTGAGGAAGATTCTGAGAAGTCTACCAAAGGCAAAATGGGAACCAAATACTACTGCAATTGAAGAGGCTCAAGATCTCTCATCACTAAAACTTGATGACCTACAAGGGAAGCTTCTGACACATGAAATATCCATGATTGAAGCAGATGGAGAGCTACCTGAAGGTGTCAAGAACGTAGCACTCAAGGCCAAAGAGAATGAGAAAATTTAAAGCCTTGAAACTGAGGATGATGATGAAGTTCCATTTGCTTTGATTTCCAAAGACTTGACTAAAATCCTCAAAATGAAGAAAAACTTTGGAAACAAAGACTTCAACAGAGAAATACACAGATCATCCAATAGCAAGGACAACAAAGGTAAGTCTTATTCACAAAGTAAATCAAAATTCATGAAATGCTTTGAGTGTGGTGATGCAGGACACTTGATAAGAGATTGTCCACACAAGAAAAGCAAGAAATTTTATAAGAAAGACCATGACAGGAGAAAGAAAGCTATGATAGCTTCAAGGAGTGATTCAGATACCTCAAGTGACTCTTAATGTAACACCCCTTGATCCCCAAGCTTTCCGTTCTGGACCGGAGAGCCTAGGAGCGTGCTACTCATAATGAAGTGGCGGAAACCGAGAACAACACTGCCATAGTAATATATTACATGTGCCAACAGTCTTACACATTATCTTAAAATATTATTAAACAAAAGATGCAAACCGTCTAAGAGTCCGATTTCTACAAGTACTGATAATTTCTAGCTGAGACCGCGTTCCCCCATCTAAGCCAAGCCGTCTTCATCTAGACTTGCGGTGGGAATAAAACAGGAACCGCAGTTTCTCTAAAGTCAGCAATGAAATACTGAGTAAGTAATCACCCAAGGTTGTAAACAGATTATGAAGTATACTTCTCATTTTCAAACAATCATAGAGGAGTGAATCGTAACCAAATATAAAATCTTGAAAAGAAATGGACACTGACGTTGCATATGAAATTCGTTGCTTTTTACCTTGCATCTCAATCTTCTTCTTTATCTCAAACGGGGGATATTATCCCCAATCTATCTCTTCTTTTCATTCTTTAAGAAAGCCATATTATCAACTTGTTGATACGGGGAAGAACTATCCTTTCACTAGCTACCATGACCATAAGTTCCGGCACGCCCCTAAGACTTCTCGCGGCCAGAGAGGAAAGTACATGGAGACACCCGGCAGGTCGCGACCGGGTTTAAAATATACGGACCGAGTGACTATAGTCAACATCGACAATAATAAAGTTCCCCACACAACTCTTTCTACTTTACATCATTAATAGATTGTTATTATCGTGTGACATTCTCAAAACATTCAACTCAAAACATAATCAATCTCAAGTACATCATGTAAGTCATAAAACATATTTTTGAGACAAATTATAAAATCACATGTCGACACGAAAGAAGCTAGCCACACTAGACTTGGCATGATTACTCACCTCAATAACACGGAAAATAGCACGTAAGCACGACAAATAGCACGTAAGCTCTTACGGGTAGACGTAGCCCTCGTTTACAAGTTCGTCACCTACACATTTATAATTTCTAATTAATCGAGAGTCTTACTATCATGTAATATGCAAGTGACGACTTTAGAAAGTCTAATTTTATTTAATTTGACGTCTAAATCTTTCTTTGTTGTTATATTGGTCAAGGGGGTGCTAGTTTACGATCATCATATCCTCAAGTTATAATTATCTAATATTACTATTAAATTTTATAAATAATAAAATTGTATTTTAAATAGTGAGAAAATAAAATGAAATATTTACTTTTAGAATTTCTCTAAGTATAACTCTTTCAATAGGAAAATATTATCTTAGACTTTATTGTAAAGAGCCACATTTTATTCTTAATATTCTAACAATTACATTTAACTCTTCTAGAATAAATTATTTATAGTAAGAAATTGTTAATTTAACAAAATTTATTATTGGATGTAGACTCTTAATAGTAAAATAAAAATACTATATACTAACTTGTTTAAGAGATGATACTTTAAAACATATATATGTTTGGAAAATAAGTATTATTTAATATATATTTATAAGTATGAGAAATAATTATTTTTAATTTAGAGAAACATAAAACATTAAGTCAAGAATCAATTCATAAGCTCATTTTATTCTAAAAATGATATTTAGACAATCAATTTATTTAGAATGTCAATTTACAATACTTCGAGATTAGCTAGTTAAACAAAACGATATTGATTATCGAATAAGTAGGCATAGTATATTAAACGTCTCTAGTTTACTTTGTAATAATTATTTATTGTAAAATTTATTATTATTATTATTATTATTATTATTATTATTATTATTATTATTATTATTATTATTATTATTATTATTATTATTATTATTTATTGCACATAAATAAGAATAAAATTCAGAAATTAATTTAATTCCAAATCATCTTTCTTAATTTCATATGTATATATATCTGTGTGTGTGTGTGTGTGTGTGTGTGTGTGTGTGTGTGTGTGTGTGTGTAAATACTTATATAGTTATGTAAATATCTTTTTCCTCAAAAGACAACAAACCCCCCCCCCTCCTACTAACATAACAGTTTCAGATGCCATAATACATACCCTTAGCTTTTCTGAAACTACAAAACAACCCCCTTCTCATAACAATAAGCAGTTCAGGTAAACGACAGATTATACCCCAAAGTTGTAAGAAAAGACACTTTCACCCCCTATACGTAAACTATCAAATTGATCAATATAAGCATGGATTCAAGGCTCAAGTAGCGATTTTGATTGCATAAAACGACTAATTAGAGGATTTAGAGTGTACCCAAGCCGAAAATCGCGAAGATCGGTTGAGAAATGAGTCTATTCGGGTTCGCCGTCGAGTGGGTCGGCGATGGTTTCCGACAGCGACTTCTCCGGCGTTCTGGGCACCTTCTGGGTTTGTTTAAGAGCTCCTCGAGTTCCTAGGATTCGTTTGGAACTGCTTTGAGGTGGTGGGTAGCACCGCCTAGCTCCTGCCGAGCTTGTCGCCGGTTTTAATGGTGATGGCGTCGGCGATGGAGGTGGGTCTTTGCTTCCTCTGCCCCTCTTTATTTTATGGTCGTCCGAGAGGGAGGAAGGGAGATAAAGGTAGCCCGGAGAGTGAGAGTGAGAGAGGCAGTTGTGGCGGTGGCCTCGGTGGTGATCACGTCGGTCTTCTCCGGCGGCGGTGGTGGCGTGGACTACGGCCACTGCTGGCTCTGTTTTCGTTTGGCCAGAGAGAACAGAGAGGAGGGAGAGAGAAGGAGAGATAGGTGGTGGAGGAGTTGGTGATGGCATCGCCGACAGGGGAGGCAGCGGCTTTGCCGCTGCTGCTGCTTTCTCTGTTTTTCGCCGGGCAGAACAAGGGAGAGGGAGAGAGAGAAAGAGAGAGAGGCAGAGAGGTGGAGGAGGGAGAGGCGGTAGCAGTGGTGGTTGTGGCGTCGGGTGTACCGTAGAAAGAGAAGAAGGAGAAGCTTAAGAAGAAGAAGGAGGAGGGAAGAAGACAAACTCCTTGTTTTTTGGGAGAGTTTCAGCAGTTACTACCGTGTAAGTGGGAGAAGTTCTCCTTATTTTATTATTATTATTATTATTATTATTATTATTATTATTATTATTATTATTATTGTTATTATTATTATTATTATTATTATTATTATTATTATTATTATTATTATTATTATTCAAATAACTTTTATTAAGTTGCTCAAAAAGGATATGGGGTTTCTATAAACTACAATCTTTACCCCTAACTTAACGAGCATATACTTCTCAAAACAACAACTACCTCCCCTCTCGTCATATAATTGACAACTAAACTATATGACAAGTTAGCAATTACCCTTCTAAAAAAACGGGGTATTACACTTAATCTGAAGAAGAACATGCCAACCTATGCTTCATGACCAAGCATGATTAAAGTTCTGAAAAGAACATTGAAGTAATGGTAAACTGTTTGACTTCAAAATCATAATAATTCCTCTCAGGTTATCTTAGAATAATGCTTTTAAATGACGAGGACTATCTGAAAGAGATTAGAGTTTTGAAAGAAAAAGTTCATGAGCAAGCAAAAGAGAATTTACAACTTGTTTTTCTGAATCAGAATCTTGAAATCTCTCTGAAGAAAACTGACAGTGAATTCAAGGCCATGAAAACCAGTTTCAAAGCCTTGAAAACACACGTAAAGGAAGTATTCACTGAGAACTCTTTACTGAGTGATAGCCTTGTTAATCTGAGACATCAAGTTTGTTGGAATAGGTGCCCTAGAGGCAATCTAATATTTAGTATGAACATTGTAATTGGCTAAAATATTCATTTATTATAAATTTTGATATTTAATATAATGAAGTCCTTAGATATAATTTGTTGTTTATCTTAAATATCTCTAGTCCATTATATTGATTGATTGGACGATCAAATATTGACTAGTATGTGTGTAGATTGGTATGGAGATATCAAGTCTAACACATGCGTATGCATTAAGAGTAATGGCATACTTGATTGACCCACAACGAGAAGGATACATTAGATTATGTTAAGTCACAATCGCTTCTCGTAGTGCTAATATAATTCCTTTCCTTAAACTTGAAGTCACTACATACTCTAGTTGTGAAATATCGTGCTTTGATGTTATCAAATGTTACACCGTAACTGGGTAATCATCAAGATAGCTGTCGGGCATGATAGGTATCAAGCTTAGATATCGTAGTGATGTAGAGAGGATTTGTCCCTCCCACATAATGGGAGTAAATATCCACGACCACTCGAGGGATGAGGCTTATTGAATGTCTGTCCAGACTCAGATTAATCAATATGGAAATATTGATGTTATCTGCTTGCATAAGCATATTCCCAGGATCGAGGAACCATGGATTGGATATATGAGTGTGACTATTTATGTCTCATGTACAATCCGGATATGGAGACAAAGGGATAGTGCAGTATGAAATACTGGGCACAAGAGGTTTGTCGGGATCCATGACTATTTCTATTAGTTGGGTAGCATAGATGTGTTGCTAGACACCGCTCCATGTTAGTAATAAGTTACTACCAACTAAGTAGAAACCTATGGGGTCACACGTCAAATAGAGTAGAACTAGATTTGGGATTAATTAATATGATTAATTAATAAGAAGAATCATTGTGCAACACCGTGCAAACTTAGTAGGACTAATATGCAAGGAAGGGACTAATCCAAGTTCATCTAGAACTAGGAGGAACCTTTATGTAGTTAACAAGGAGTTGTTTGACTATATAAAGGAGGCTCTAGCTTCCTTCCCACTAATGTTAATGTTATTAGACATAACCCAAAAGAGTGGGAGAGAGCAAGAGAGATAGCAAGAACAAGCTAGAGGCGTCCACCCCTAGCCGTCCGCCCCCTTCCGTCAGCACAAGAGAGGGCCGAAACCCTCTCTTCTTCCTTTGGTTGCTTGATTTCTTCTTCCCTCTCCCTCCGGTCCAAGCTAGAACTTGAGAAGGAAGAATCTAGATCTCACCTCTAGACGTGGATCAACCGTAGAGACGAGGACAATATTCTCCATGTGATCTCCCAAACCAAAAGGTACACAAATATTATGTCCCTTATCATGTTATGATGTCTTTTCCTGTGATCCTTGGTGGGCTTTTAGTAGGATTAAATTTTTGTTATTCCGCTGCGTTACCTACGTCAAAACCCAACATTGGTATCAGAGCCACGGGTCGTAGTGCATAACATGATTTTATGTGTTACGATTTCAGTTCATAAACCGTATTGTTCTTATTACGCGAAAACTGAAATTAATTGGCATAGTAGATGAAAATTGAATTTAATTCAACATAAACAAGATCTAATTTAACATTGGATGTTATAATTGGTGAGTTTAATCACATAAGATGTGAATTATTGGGTTCTTAAAAAATTAGGGTTCATGGGCACATAGTTGAAAAGGAGTTTTCAATTATGGAAACAATTTTAGGGAAACATTCATAAGAGAAACAACCAAGCTTGGGAAACAAGGAAGAAGGGAAGGATACTAGTGCCGAAGCCCTAGCATTCCGCCCCCCTTCCTTTCGCGCCAAGCATGGCCGCGGGTCACTTGGCAGCCGGCCTTGGGCCGGGCCGAGTGGCCTGCGGCGGTCCTACTAGGGGTTCGGCCCTTGGATGGCTTGGACCCCTTGGACCGTTGTAAACCTAATTACCCAATTCAATTAAAATTAAAAAAGCGCGTTAAAAAGTGGTTTCAACTGTATTATGTGATTTGTTTCATGGTGAGTGGATATGTCCTAGGTTGTGGATGTTTATTGTTTTGTGGTTTGGTTTACGGATTGCGAGCTGATCAAATTAATGTAATAATTAATTAGGTTTTACGGCCTGCGATTCGTCTGTTCTCCTCGACATGTGAGACTTTTGTTATTTATTTATTCTAGATGTTAGGCTAGAATTAGAAATATTTAGATGATAGCCAAAAGAATGGAGAAAAGAAGACCGGAGAACCAAAGAAGCCAAAAGACAAAGAAGACACCCTTAGGCGCGCGGCTACGGTGGAGCACATGGAGATGAGGTTGTCACTTTAGGGAAATTGGATATTATCATTGTCTTGATAATATCTTAGTCTAGGGCCATATCCATGCCACATTTTTTTATTTTTGTGGATGTTTATTATTTATGTCTTGTTATTTATTTTTGTGTGTATGGCGATACTAGTAAAACGTTAACAATATATAATAAACAAGGATGGTCTTTTATTGTGGATTGTCCAATCCAAATAAGTAGATCATGTTGATTGGATGAACCAAACAAATTATGAAAATTAAATCCCCCAATTAAATATTGTGTTTTGCCTTCTCTTGCCAAAACACCCTTCATGATCAGGTTTTATTAAAATTCGGGCTTGCCAAAGCAAGGTGATTTTAATTTACCATGGTTTGTTGCGGACGACAGAAGCTAGTAATGTGTGTATGTTGAAGCAAGAGGTTGGACGCAACTGGATAAGACTCAATTGGATTGATGAACCCAGAGGCGTGACAATTAGGCGTTATCCATGGGATAAAGAATCAATAGTTATTCACCTAATTGGACCAAGAGTTGCATGGGATGCAATTGGAATGGTTCCTACGTAAATAACTTATTCTTGGGTGATTTGCCAAAGCAAGCTCAATAAGAAGTAAAAAAGGGATCTTGGACCTACTAGAAAATATATGATATTTTTCGCATTAATGGTGAGGGCTATATTAATCCGAGAAAATAGTGGGAGCTATATTTGATGATCTAGCCATTGTTAAATATAGTTAAATTGTTCAAAATACTCAAATTTCACATTTCTCATTTTGTAGAATTCCAAATGGCAAACAACAACGCATCCACTTCATCCCTACGATCTGTCCTTGATAAGGATAAATTGTCCGGAATAAATTTCCATGACTGGTACAGAAACTTAAGGATTGTCCTTAAGAAAGAAAAGAAGTTGTACGTCTTGGACACTCCAATTCTAGAACCACCACAAAATGAGTCTATTCTAGCGGAAGTAAGGGCACGTCAGAAACATATTGATGATTTTAATGGCGTGACTTGCCTCATGCTTTGTACCATGACTGCTGAGCTTGAGAAGCAGCACGAGAACATGGAGGTCTATGATATGATCATACACTTGGAAAAATTGTTTCACGAACAGGCAAGACATGAACGCTATGAGGTGTCTAAAGCATTTTTCAAGAGTAGTCTCGCGGAGGGGAATCCAGTAGGGTCTCATGTGCTTCGAATGATCAGTTACATTGAGAACCTTGAGAGACTGGGATTCTCACTTGGCCAAGATTTGGCAACTGATCTTGTCTTGCAATCGTTGTCTGACAGTTATAATCAGTTCATCATGAACTATAATATGAACGAGATCAGTAAGACTCTGCCAGACTTGTTGAACATGCTAAAGACATCTGAACAGAGTGTCAATAAAGGCAAGGGCAAGGCCATAATGATGGAGCATAAGAAGAAGGGCAAAGAAGTTGCCTTAGCGCAAGAAAGTTGCAAAATCCAAGGAAGCCCTAAAGCCTAGTGGAGGCGTGGATAAAGGTGAATGTCACTACTGCAGCCACCCGGGTCACTGGAGGAGGAATTTCCCTAAATATCTGGAGGATAAGTTGATTGGAATAGTGATTCCACCACCACCATGTATTTATGTTATAGACATCAATCTTTCTATTTCTTCATCTTGGGTATTGGATATTGGATGTGGTTCTCACATTTGTCGAAATGTGCAGGATTTGAAAAGAAGTAGAAGATTGGCTAAAGGGGAGATAGATATGCGCGTCGGGAATGGAGCAAGAGTTGCTGCATTAGCTGTAGGCGTTTATGAGCTATATTTGCCTTCTGGACTTATATTAGAATTAGACAATTGCTTTTATGTGCCTGCTATGAGCATAAACATTATTTCCATTTCTTGTTTGGACGAGAAAGGTTTTTCTATTTCAATAAAGGACAAGTGTTGCTCCATTTATTTTGATAGTATGCACTATTGTAGTGCGCATTTGTCTAATGGATTGTATATCCTTGATCTAAATAGTCCAATCTATAACATAAATACTAAAAGGATTAAAACGAATGATTTAAATCCTACATATCTATGGCACTGTCGTTTAGGCCATATAAATGAGAAACGCATATCTAGACTCCATAAGAATGGACTTCTAGACTCATTTGATTTGGAATCATATGAGACATGTGAATCTTGTTTATTAGGAAAAATGACAAAGTCCCCTTTCAATAAGAAAGGTGAGAGGACTAGTGAGTTATTGTCACTCATACATACCGATGTGTGTGGGCCGTTTCCCACGCCTGCCAGAGGTGGTTACACCTACTTCATCACGTTTACTGATGATTTCAGTAGATATGGATTTGTATACCTTAGGAAGGCCAAATCGAATCCTTTGAATTGTTCAAGGAATTCAAGAATGAAGTAGAGAAGCAACGTGGTAAAAGTATTAGGGCTCTACGATCGGATTGTGGAGGAGAATACTTAATCCAAGAGTTTGATGAGTATCTTAGAGAGTAAGGGATAGTATCCCAACTCACTCCACCCGTAACACCACAATGAAATGGCGTGTCCGAGAGGAGGAATCGCACACTACTAGATATGGTGCGATCTATGATGTCTCAAGCAGATCTTCCGATATCATTTTGGGGACATGCTCTAATGACGACAACTTTTACCATTAACTGTGTTCCATCCAAATCAGTCATGAAGACACCATATGAGATATGGACTGGGAAGCGTCCCATAGTGTCGTTTATGAGGATTTGGGGCTGCGATGTCTATGTAAAGCGTTTACAATCAGACAAGCTTGGTCCCAAAGAGGATAAGTGTAAATTTGTGGGATATCCTAAGGAAACTAAAGGATATTATTTCTACAACCCCACCGAGAACAAAGTGTTTGTTGCTCGGACTGGCGTGTTTCTAGAAAGATAGCACCCAATACTGAATGATTCAAGAATTATTGACTAACCAGTTTTCAGACTTATTTTCAAGTCTTTGAAAATGATTTCAAGGTCTTGAAACGCTGCTATAATAAAACAAATAAACTCAAAGCTTTGAAAGGATTTTCAAGGCTTTGAAAATCAGTTCAAACCTTTGAAACACAAAATAACTTACCTTCCTTTCCTGATGCTCCCCCTAAGTAAATGCATCTTTATTTAGCATGCCTAATTCTAGCCTTAGAGCTAAAAATCTTTCATCTGGCAATGTTTTAGTGAAGATATTTGCAAGTTGCATGTTATTAGAAACAAATTCAAGAACAATATCACCTTTCTCAACATGATCTCTAATGAAATGGTGTCTGACATCAATATGCTTGGTTCTTGAATGCTGAACTGGATTCTTTGTAATTGATATTGCACTGGTGTTGTCACATTTGATGGGAATACTTTTGAAGTCAAATCCAAGATCCCTAAACTGTTGAGCAATCCATAACACTTGTGAACAGCAGGCTCAAGCAGATATATAAAGCAACTGAGTTTTGTTTCTTGGAGTGCCAACTGATCAAGGAGGATCCAATGAATTGACAAGTTCCTAAAGTGATTTTCCTATCAACTTTGTAAACTGCAAAGTCGGCATCTGAAAAACCATGCAAAGAGAAATTAGAATGTCTTGGATACCAAACCCTTTGGTACCATTAAGATATTTGAATATTCTCTTCACAGCACTTAAGTGTGATTCCATTGGATAAGCCTGAAATCTTGCACACATACATACACTAAACATGATATCTGGTCTACTAACAGTATGGTATGGTAATGCTCCAATCATATCTATACTCTTTTACATTGACACTCTTACCAGATTCATCCTTATCTACGGACAGTGTGGAACTCATGGGGGTCTTCATTTCTTTGGATTGAGACATACTGTACTTTTTCAACAAGTCCCTAGTGTACTTGATTTGATTAGGAAGATTCCCATCTTCTAATGATGTATTTGAAGTCCAAGGAAGAAGTTAAACTCTCCCATCATGCTAATTTCAAATTCCCTGCTCATAGGACTTGAGAATTCTTTGCATAAAAGATCATTAGTAGCTCCAAATAGAATATCATCAACATAAATCTGAACTACAAGTAAATCTTTCTCACGAGTCTTTATGAAAAGTGTCTTGTCTACCAATCCTCTTTTGAAATCATTTTCAAGCAAAAACTTTGACAATCTTTCATACTAAGCTCTTGGAGCTTGTTTCAAACCATAAAGAGCTTTATCAAGTTTGTAAACATGATATGAAAACTTATCACTTTCAAAACCAGGAGGTTGTGCGATATAAACTTCCTCTTGCAAGTAAACATTCAAAAGTGCACACTTCACATACATTTGAAATAGTTTCATGTTCTTGTAAGATGCAAAAGCAAGTAAAATTCTAATTTCTTCTAACCTGGCAAATGGAGGAAAAGTTTCCTCATAATCAATACCTTCCTCTTGGTTGTAACCTTGAGCAACTAACCTTGCTTTGTTTCTGATCACTTTGCCATTCTCATCTAGTTTGTTTCTGAACACCCATCTGGTACCAATGACAGACTGGTTTGTTGGTGGGGGAACTAGGTTCCACACCTTATTTCTTTCGAACTCATTGAGTTCACTTCATAGCTATAATCCAGTCTAATTCTTCTAATGCTTCCTTCACAGTTTTGGGTTCTACAAGAGAGATAAAATCATTAAAAGCACAAAGATTCTTCAACTGTGATCTTATTTGTGTACCAGTGGTTGGATTAGAGATGATGTTGTCACCTGGATGAGATGAAAGATATTTGAATCTCTTTCTTGGAGACCAGGGTTCAGGTTCTCCATATTGCTTCTCTAGTCTTGAATTTGTAGCCTGATCACTCAAGTCTTTCTGATCATCCTTGTCAAGGCTTTGATCTCTGTTTTCAAGGACTTGAACTCTGTTTTCAAGGCCTTGATACCTGTTTTCAAGGTCTTGAAAATGGCTTATGTTCTCTTCTGAACCTTTCTTGAAACCAAGTGAGATCTCAGCTTCTTCTTCTGATTCATGCTTATTTAGATTCAAGTCTGCAAAACTTTCACTCAAAGAACCATCAAAGCTTTCACCAAAAATAACATGTATACTTTCTTCAACCAGCTTGGTTCTTTTATTATGAACTCTATTAGACTTGCTAGTAAGAGAGTAACCCAGAAGGATACCTTCATCACTTCTTGCATCAAAATTACCCAATTTGTCCTTACCATTGTTGTGTACAAAACAAGTGCAACCAAAGGGTTTGAAGTATGAAATGTTAGGCTTTCTCCCTTTGAAAATTTCATAGGGGGTCTTATTCAAGATAGGTCTGATCAAGCATCTGTTCAAAATGTAATTTGCTGTATTCACAGCTTCTGCCCAATAGTGTTTTGGCAGCTTGTTTTCTAGAAGCATTGTTCTTGACATATCTTCAAGAGTCTTGTTCTTTCTTTCAACAACTCCATTCTGTTGAGGAGTTCTAGAAGCAGAGAAATTGTGAGAGATACCATGCTTAACACAGAACAAATCAAATTCTAAATCATCAAATTCTCTTCCATGATCACTTCTGATTGAAGCAATAGGTAGGTTTTTGAAGGTTTGAATTTCTCTGCAAAGCTTTGAAAATTCAGATAGGCTTCATAATTTTCTTTAGAAACATAACCCAAGTAAATCTAGAATAATCATCTACAATCACTAGCATATACCTATTACCTTTTGGAGTTGGAGTCCTCATAAGACCACAGAGATCCATATGAAGTAATTCAATAGGTCTAGTAGTACTTAAAAATTTCTTTGGCTTGAATGAGCTTCTGGTATTCTTACCCTGAGCACAAGCTTTGCATACTTCATCATCTTTTAACTTGATAGATGGTAATCCTCTTACCGGATCTTTGGATATCAATTTGTTCAAGGTATGCAAGCTAATGTGACCAAGCTTTCTGTGCCAAAGCTTTGAATCCTCTTTCAAGGCATTGATACACTTTAAGCTTTTACCTGCAACGTTTTTAATCTGAAAAGTATAAACACTATTTGATCTTGAGGCTGTGAGAATGCAATTGCCTCATTTCTCATTTTGCACCACACACTTCTCTTTATCAAAGATAATCTTATTGCCATTGTCACAAAGCTGAGATAAACTAAGCAAGTTAAATTTCAAGCCATCAACTAGATATACATCAATTTTCAGAATCTGTACCAACTTTACCAATACCAAGAATGTTGCATTTGCCTTTGTCACCAAGTGTAATTGAACCTTCTGATTGCTCTTTCAATTATGAGAATAGAGATCTCTTACCACTCATGTGTCTTGAGCAACCACTGTCCATAAACCACTTCTGTTCTTTGACATTGGTGAAAACCTGCAAACACCAATCACTGCCTTACCCATCTGTTATACCTGGTGTGGAATTTGGACTCATACACAAGATCAACCATGTTGGGTGGTCTGACCCCTTTAGGAACCCAATTCTGTCTGACTTGTCCCTTGAGTTGAAAAGGGAAAGTGTTCCTCATTATGTGAGGCTCTCTTCTTCTGAAAGGACAAGTCATCTAAACATGACCAATTTTATTGCAAAAATGACACTTAGGAGAAGTTTTGTTTCCAGCTTTCACAAATCTGGTATTGTTAATTCTTGGAAAATTTGGATTGTATCCAATACCATTTTTGTGAAAAGACTTTGAACTTTCTCCAAGAATCAAGTTCAACTTGTTTTCTGAGCCTGCAAAATTGACTTTGACTAATTCAGATTCTTGAAGTTTCTCGGTAAGAGTAGTCTTTTGTTTATAATTCATCAACTTTGTTGGGTTTTGACGTAGGTAACGCAGCGGAATAACAAAATTTTAATCCTACTCAAATCCCACTAAGGATCATAGGAAGAGACATCATAACATGATAAGGGACATAGTATTTGTATACCTTTTGGTTTTGGAGAATCACATGAAGAATATTGTCCTCGTCCCTACGGTTGATCCACGTCTAGAGGTGAGATCTAGATTCTTCCTTATCAAGTGCTAGCTTGGACCGGAGGAAGGGGGAAGAAGGAATCAAGCAACCAAAGGAAGAAGAGAGGGTTTTGGCCCTCTCTTGTGCCGACGGGAAGGGGGCGGACGGCTAGGGGCGGACGCCTCTAGCTTGTTCTTGCTCTCTCACACTATTTTGTGTTATGTCTAATAATATTAACATTAGTGGGAAGGAAGCTAGAGCCTCCTTTATATAGTCCAACAACTCCTTGTTAACTACATAAAGGTCCCTCCTAGTTCTACATGAACGTGGATTAGTCCCTTCCTTGCATATTAGTCCTACTAAGTTTGCAAGGTGTTGCACAATGATCCTTCTTATTAATTAATCATATTAATTAATCCCAAATCTAGTTCTACTCTATTTGATGTGTGACCCCATAGGTTTCTACTTAGTTGGTAGTAACTTATTACTAACATGGAGCGGTGTCTAGCAACACATCCATGCCACCCAACTAATAGAAATAGTGAGTGTAACACCCCCTCGTTTCGTATCCGGCTCGTGAGAGACCGGGAGGGTGCTACTCATAAAGAAACGGCGGAATCGTGAACAAAACCTTCCATACTTAAATATATTACATACGATAATTGTCTTCAACATGAAACATACTATTACACAAGAGGAGATTAGTCTACTATTAGACAAGATAAGATTATGCTAAGAGTCGATTTTAATAAGTTACTGCTAGATACTAGATGAGTCCACGATCCCCTTACGCCCATCTCCCAGCTCCTAGACCTGCGGGGGAATGAAAACAAAGACCGCAGTTTTTTTTTTCGAAAGTCAGCATGAAATACTGAGTGAGGTACACCTTAGCATGTAAAGCAGGAAGATGACAACCATCACAGTGTTACGCTTTTAATAAAAATGAGGAATAATAGACTATGAGTAAAAGTGACACAAAATCAGAGTTTGCAGCGTCATAAACAACAGTGTTAGCCAAATTACGATTGGCAAAATATCCAGCTTCAAATATTTCCAATTAAATCCTTCACGAGTGCCAATTTCCAATTATAATATGAATCCAACCATCAGTTTCCAAATATAGAATCAAATGAGCCAATTATTAAGCACAGTACCGGAAACAGTAATGGTCAACAAAGGACCTCCTTGATGGTCAACAAAGGACCTCCTTAATGGTCAACAAAGGACCTCCTTAATGGTCAACAAAGGACCTCCCAACCTGCCAGACTAGACCTTAAGTGTTGCAACACCCCCTTAAGAAGCAAAAGGCCAGAAGGGTGAGTACTAGCTGGGACTCTAGCCAACAAGGCGAAGAGCCATGGCCAACAAAGGGCCTCCCAAATAATAATGGTCAACAAAGGACCTCCCAAATAGTAACAGAGTCCGGTACGTGCGATTCCACTTTACGTTATTAACGTGTTATTATTATCGTGTGACAGTTTCAAAGCAATCATTTTGAAACGTAATCAATAACAAGTAAAACATGTGTATCACCAAATACATTTTGAGACGTATAAAATCATGTTATGACACGAAGGAAGCTAGGCTAGCTAGGCTAAGCATATAACTCACCTGGTGTTGACTCAGCAGTCAGTACGTAGGATGGTCAACAAAGCCTATGTCTACAAATCCGTCACCTACAATTTATCAATCATCTAGTTACAACAGTGATATTGCTAAGCAAATAATGTACTAACTCTTTATGTATGCTTGGCTAGGATGAAACGCTAGACTCAATCCTCACAATCCCCATACTTAGTAAATTAAATATTGACTTAAGTTATTTATTAATAAAGAATTACTAATCATTTATAATTTAAAATAAAAAACATTACTAAATAATTAAACAATAATTAAAATATTGATAAGATATTATTTTCCAACTATTTGATAACAAGTACTAATAATGAAATCCATAAAACAACTTAGAAGTGCTATTTTTAGTTTATGAAATCATTTCTTAAATTCTCTAATTTACAACTAGCAATATTCAATTTTAGCAAATTCATTTGTTGGAAAGAAATTATAATTATTGGAAACTCTCTATTTGTTTAAATAAAAATTAAGGTGACATTTATAATCTTTATTAATTATACTCATATATATACAAAACAATTCTTCTTTTGATTCTTTTGAAGAGAACAAACATAATCATACTAACTATATTTAAATTAGCTTTTTAGATAATCTCTTTTAAATTAACTAACTATATTTTTCCAAAAATATCCTCACCATTTATTTTAGTTTACAATAAAAGACTATAATTATAATGTGATAACATAGTCAAATTTTCATAAAAATTCTTTTATCAATTTATTTGACAATAATGCTTAAGTAGTAAATTTTAAATATAGGTTATCAATTTAGATTATTTTTAAAGAAAATCAGACTGTGTAAATAACCACTAACTCCCCTAGTAGTTTATGACCCATCACATACTACCTTAAACTTTCTGTTAAATACAAAATCACCCCCCCTTTTATCATCTTCCTCAACTTTCTTCAATCTCAATCCATGGATCTTGTTATTAGTTGATACCCATTCAATTTCAATGATATATAACTCAAATTCAAGTTAAACCATTCGGATTTGTGCCAAAAATTATTTAAATCGGTTACCGAATCACCAAGAACACAAGGGGCGGCGTTGGGTCGGAGCTTCGCCGGAAATTATGGCGTCTCCGGTGGTTGGAGCGGCTGTGGGGGCTTCTCAGGGTTCGTCGGTCCTCCAGGAAGGTTGGGGAGTCATCGATTCTGGCGGGGGAGGTGCGGAGAGGCACGGTGGCCCTGGGTCCCGTCGGGTTTGGCTTCGGGTCGGATCCGGCGGTGGCTCTAGGCCGCCGCTGCTCCTGCTGTTGTCTTGGTCGCAGAGAACCGAGAGAGAGAGAGAGAGAGAGAGAGAGAGAGAGAGAGAGATCGATTGAAGGCAGAGGGAGAGAGATCAAGTGGCGACGGTGGTGCTCCCGTCGAATCTGGGTCGCAGCAGTGGTGGCCTTTGGCCGCTGCTGTTGCCGGCTCGGTTCTTCTTCGGACGGGACAGAGAAGAGAGGGAGAGAAGAACAGAGATTGAAGACAGTGGGAGAGCGAGAACAGAGGGTGGTGGCGGCGATGGTGCTGTTCGTCGGGGAAGGCAGCGGCTTGATGCCGCTGCTGTTGCTTCTGCTTTTGGCCGGAAAAACAGAGAGAGAGAGAGAGAGGGGACAGAGAGAAAGGTCGAGAGGGAGAAAGAGTGGGCAGAGAGATGGTGGCGTGGTGGTGGTGGCGTTACTGCTGCCGTTGGTGGTGTTGGCGATGGTGAGGGTGGTGATGATGGAAGTGGTGGTGTCGGTAGTGGTGTTGATGGTGGTGATGTTGCTGCTGCTCTGTTTTGGCAGTGGGAGGGTGAGAGGTTGAGGGAGATATGGTGATGGTGGTGGTGGTTTTGTTGATTGCCGAAGGCAAAGGAGAAGAGAGGGGATGACGATGGGGGTTGTTGTTGTTGTTTGTGATGGGAAGGCAGAGGGGGGTTCTTATAGGGAAGGCAAAAGGGGGGGTTTTGTGAGTGTGGGTGTGTGTGGTTTGGCCGTGAGGGAGGAGAGAGTGAGAGAGATGGGGATGTGTTTTATTTTTTTGTGAGGGTGAAATTGTGAGTGTGTGGGTGTGTTGTGAGGGAGGAGAAAAACAAGAGAGAGAGGGAAGAGGTGTTGTGACGGGAGAGAGAAAGAGAGGAAGGAGTGTTTTGTGATGGGTGGAGAGAATGGAAAAAAAGTGTGTGTGTGTGTGGGTGTGTGGGTCAGCCGAGAGAGAGAGAGAGGGAGGAACAAAAACAAAGGGAGAGTGAAAAAGTTAAGTAGAGAAGGAGATGAATAAAAAAAATCTAGATGTATTGGGTGATGAGGGAAAAATTTCACCAGATGGTGAGAGTTGGAGAGAGAGGGAGATGTTTTAAACTTGGTTTTATTTTATTGTTGTTATTTAATTTACTTTTATTATTTTACCCATTAGGTTTTAGAGTTTCTTAAAAATTCAAACACAACCCCCACATTAGCTAGTTTATATTTTGCCGAAACTACAAATACCTCCCCGTTTGACTAAACTCAACAAAACTTAAGCAGTTATACCTATAAAAACAACCGGGTATTACATCCCCCCCCCCTTGGACGAAGCTTCGCCCTCGAAGCTTGAATGAATCACTAAGGTCACTACGGGTTTCCTATATGAGATGCATATAGACTAGGGTTTGAGCGCTTACCTTCCTTGTTGTTTATTGCTCGCGCTTCTGCTTCGCTCATCACAAAGATTTGACCATGTGTCCTCTGGTTGTTGCCCTGAGCTGCATTTCCCCTGTTTCCGTTCCCATCATTGCCAGCTCTGTTGTTAGCATTTGCATTTGTGTTTCGGTTTTGCCCTCCATTGCCATTGTTATTGCCACGATAATTTCCTTGGTATCCGGACGCACCGTTTCCATAGTTGTTGTTGCGATGCTGATTCCCTTCATTCCAGTTGTTCTGTCCGAAGCCATTCCCATTCTGGCGACGCCCTGCTTCGCTTCTTTTGTTGCATTCGTACATTCTATGGCCCTTGTTTCCACAGTAGTCGCATGTCACCCTGGTCCCATCACACGTCACTCCTGGGTGGTCCCTATTGCACCTCTTACAGTAGTAGTGACGGTTAGGCCTCCCCATCTGATGTTGGTTCTGACTCCCCCCAGCATTGCTAGACTTGAAGCGTTTATCTTCACCTTGGTTGTTCCTGCCTTGTCCATAGCTGTCATCCTCTTGACTTTCTGCCTTTCTCTTCTTCAGTTGTTGGGTCAGTGTTTGGTCGACCCTCCAGATGTTTGCTGCTATGCCATAGGCCTCTGACAGGGTGGCATAGGTCCTGGTGAGCATAGTTCTCTGAAGACTAAGCCTGAGGCCGCCTATGAAGCGTGTGACCATGCGCCCCTCAGTAGGCACTGTATCCTCCGCAAAGCGGGCCAATTCTACGAACTTGTCGTAGTACTCAGTCACCGAATCGTTGCCTTGCTTCAACGCGATGAACTCCTCGTACTTCTGCTCCTTGACATGCTCTGGATAGAAGGCAATTCTCATTGCTGTCTTTAGCGCTTCCCAGTTGAAGCCTTCTTGAGCCAAGAGTCTCGCTCGATTAGCTGTCCACCAATTATCGGCCTTTTTCTTAAAGTAGAATGCCGCCTCGTTAATCTTGCGGGCTTCTGGGCATTCCATGGCCTGGAAAATCTTATCAAAGTCTCTGATCCAGTTCTCAAGCAACACTGGATCTTCCTCCCCATAGAAGTTGCTAGGGTTTCGCTGAGCTATCTTCTTAGCCCAGTCAGGTTCCCTTTCATTGGCAACATTGTTGTTCATGAATCGAGACATTTGAGCGAAGAATTGCTCCATGTTGTTGTTATTGTTGTTGTTGTCCTGAGCCATCTGTTCTCGTTGCACCCTCCTAGTGTAGTATCGCAGGGGTTGGTCAGTCATATTCCTACACTATCGCCTATTGCATCATTACTTAATATACCACGGGGTGATGAACTAGAACGACTAGCATCACGAAATGTACACATATATTTTCATATAGCACAATTAATATGTATAAGACCCCTAAAAATCAAATCATACATCATTAGCAGTTAATGCACATAACTTACTCCCATAAATCCAACTCAATATTAATCATCTCAATTCATCAAATCCTCAAATCCTCGTCTCCGTATAAGGAGCAATATTAGTCCAAAAGACAACCAAATAAGGAAATACCTAATAAGATATCCCAAGTCCAATTAGTCAATGAAGGTATTATCACATCACAAAATATTTCTAACAAAGAAAGGTCGAGGGTGGGTGGGACTCAGCATGTCTAAAACTACCCATAACCCAATCGGCTTGTCCAATTTTAGATTTTCTTACCCTAAATTCATTTTAAATTGCCCTACAGGTTTTATTCCCTTATTGGAACGAACTGCTCTGATACCACCTGTAACACCCCCTCGTTTCGTATCCGGCTCGTGAGAGACCGGGAGGGTGCTACTCATAAAGAAACGGCGGAATCGTGAACAAAACCTTCCATACTTAAATATATTACATACGATAATTGTCTTCAACATGAAACATACTATTACACAAGAGGAGATTAGTCTACTATTAGACAAGATAAGATTATGCTAAGAGTCGATTTTAATAAGTTACTGCTAGATACTAGATGAGTCCACGATCCCCTTACGCCCATCTCCCAGCTCCTAGACCTGCGGGGGAGTGAAAACAAAGACCGCAGTTTTTTTTTTCGAAAGTCAGCATGAAATACTGAGTGAGGTACACCTTAGCATGTAAAGCAGGAAGATGACAACCATCACAGTGTTACGCTTTTAATAAAAATGAGGAATAATAGACTATGAGTAAAAGTGACACAAAATCAGAGTTTGCAGCGTCATAAACAACAGTGTTAGCCAAATTACGATTGGCAAAATATCCAGCTTCAAATATTTCCAATTAAATCCTTCACGAGTGCCAATTTCCAATTATAATATGAATCCAACCATCAGTTTCCAAATATAGAATCAAATGAGCCAATTATTAAGCACAGTACCGGAAACAGTAATGGTCAACAAAGGACCTCCTTGATGGTCAACAAAGGACCTCCTTAATGGTCAACAAAGGACCTCCTTAATGGTCAACAAAGGACCTCCCAACCTGCCAGACTAGACCTTAAGTGTTGCAACACCCCCTTAAGAAGCAAAAGGCCAGAAGGGTGAGTACTAGCTGGGACTCTAGCCAACAAGGCGAAGAGCCATGGCCAACAAAGGGCCTCCCAAATAATAATGGTCAACAAAGGACCTCCCAAATAGTAACAGAGTCCGGTACGTGCGATTCCACTTTACGTTATTAACGTGTTATTATTATCGTGTGACAGTTTCAAAGCAATCATTTTGAAACGTAATCAATAACAAGTAAAACATGTGTATCACCAAATACATTTTGAGACGTATAAAATCATGTTATGACACGAAGGAAGCTAGGCTAGCTAGGCTAAGCATATAACTCACCTGGTGTTGACTCAGCAGTCAGTACGTAGGATGGTCAACAAAGCCTATGTCTACAAATCCGTCACCTACAATTTATCAATCATCTAGTTACAACAGTGATATTGCTAAGCAAATAATGTACTAACTCTTTATGTATGCTTGGCTAGGATGAAACGCTAGACTCAATCCTCACAATCCCCATACTTAGTAAATTAAATATTGACTTAAGTTATTTATTAATAAAGAATTACTAATCATTTATAATTTAAAATAAAAGACATTACTAAATAATTAAACAATAATTAAAATATTGATAAGATATTATTTTCCAACTATTTGATAACAAGTACTAATAATGAAATCCATAAAACAACTTAGAAGTGCTATTTTTAGTTTATGAAATCATTTCTTAAATTCTCTAATTTACAACTAGCAATATTCAATTTTAGCAAATTCATTTGTTGGAAAGAAATTATAATTATTGGAAACTCTCTATTTGTTTAAATAAAAATTAAGGTGACATTTATAATCTTTATTAATTATACTCATATATATACAAAACAATTCTTCTTTTGATTCTTTTGAAGAGAACAAACATAATCATACTAACTATATTTAAATTAGCTTTTTAGATAATCTCTTTTAAATTAACTAACTATATTTTTCCAAAAATATCCTCACCATTTATTTTAGTTTACAATAAAAGACTATAATTATAATGTGATAACATAGTCAAATTTTCATAAAAATTCTTTTATCAATTTATTTGACAATAATGCTTAAGTAGTAAATTTTAAATATAGGTTATCAATTTAGATTATTTTTAAAGAAAATCAGACTGTGTAAATAACCACTAACTCCCCTAGTAGTTTATGACCCATCACATACTACCTTAAACTTTCTGTTAAATACAAAATCACCCCCCCTTTTATCATCTTCCTCAACTTTCTTCAATCTCAATCCATGGATCTTGTTATTAGTTGATACCCATTCAATTTCAATGATATATAACTCAAATTCAAGTTAAACCATTCGGATTTGTGCCAAAAATTATTTAAATCGGTTACCGAATCACCAAGAACACAAGGGGCGGCGTTGGGTCGGAGCTTCGCCGGAAATTATGGCGTCTCCGGTGGTTGGAGCGGCTGTGGGGGCTTCTCAGGGTTCGTCGGTCCTCCAGGAAGGTTGGGGAGTCATCGATTCTGGCGGGGGAGGTGCGGAGAGGCACGGTGGCCCTGGGTCCCGTCGGGTTTGGCTTCGGGTCGGATCCGGCGGTGGCTCTAGGCCGCCGCTGCTCCTGCTGTTGTCTTGGTCGCAGAGAACCGAGAGAGAGAGAGAGAGAGAGAGAGAGAGAGAGAGAGAGATCGATTGAAGGCAGAGGGAGAGAGATCAAGTGGCGACGGTGGTGCTCCCGTCGAATCTGGGTCGCAGCAGTGGTGGCCTTTGGCCGCTGCTGTTGCCGGCTCGGTTCTTCTTCGGACGGGACAGAGAAGAGAGGGAGAGAAGAACAGAGATTGAAGACAGTGGTAGAGCGAGAACAGAGGGTGGTGGCGGCGATGGTGCTGTTCGTCGGGGAAGGCAGCGGCTTGATGCCGCTGCTGTTGCTTCTGCTTTTGGCCGGAAAAACAGAGAGAGAGAGAGAGAGGGGACAGAGAGAAAGGTCGAGAGGGAGAAAGAGTGGGCAGAGAGATGGTGGCGTGGTGGTGGTGGCGTTACTGCTGCCGTTGGTGGTGTTGGCGATGGTGAGGGTGGTGATGATGGAAGTGGTGGTGTCGGTAGTGGTGTTGATGGTGGTGATGTTGCTGCTGCTCTGTTTTGGCAGTGGGAGGGTGAGAGGTTGAGGGAGATATGGTGATGGTGGTGGTGGTTTTGTTGATTGCCGAAGGCAAAGGAGAAGAGAGGGGATGACGATGGGGGTTGTTGTTGTTGTTTGTGATGGGAAGGCAGAGGGGGGTTCTTATAGGGAAGGCAAAAGGGGGGTTTTGTGAGTGTGGGTGTGTGTGGTTTGGCCGTGAGGGAGGAGAGAGTGAGAGAGATGGGGATGTGTTTTATTTTTTTGTGAGGGTGAAATTGTGAGTGTGTGGGTGTGTTGTGAGGGAGGAGAAAAACAAGAGAGAGAGGGAAGAGGTGTTGTGACGGGAGAGAGAAAGAGAGGAAGGAGTGTTTTGTGATGGGTGGAGAGAATGGAAAAAAAGTGTGTGTGTGTGTGGGTGTGTGGGTCAGCCGAGAGAGAGAGAGAGGGAGGAACAAAAACAAAGGGAGAGTGAAAAAGTTAAGTAGAGAAGGAGATGAATAAAAAAAATCTAGATGTATTGGGTGATGAGGGAAAAATTTCACCAGATGGTGAGAGTTGGAGAGAGAGGGAGATGTTTTAAACTTGGTTTTATTTTATTGTTGTTATTTAATTTACTTTTATTATTTTACCCATTAGGTTTTAGAGTTTCTTAAAAATTCAAACACAACCCCCACATTAGCTAGTTTATATTTTGCCGAAACTACAAATACCTCCCCGTTTGACTAAACTCAACAAAACTTAAGCAGTTATACCTATAAAAACAACCGGGTATTACAGTGAGTGATCCCGACAAACCTCTTGTGCCCAGTATTTCATATTGCACTATGCCTTTGTCTCTATATCCGGATTGGATACGAGACATAAATAGTCACACTCGTATATCAAATCCATAGTTCCTCGATCCTGTGAATATGCGTATGCAAGCAGATAATATTAATATCTCCATATTGATTTATATGAGTCTGGCCAGACATTCAATAAGCCTCATCCCTCGAGTGGCCGTGGATATTTACTCCCATTATGTGGGAGGGACAAATCCTCTCTACATCACTACGATCTCTAAGCTTGCTTCCTATCATGCCCGATAGCTATATTTATGATTTCCCAGTTACGGTGTAACGTTTGATAACATCAAAGCACGATATTTCACAACTAGGGTATCTAGTGACTTCAAGTCTAAGGATTGTAATTATATTAGCACTACGAGAAGCAATTGTGACTTAACATAATCTAATGTATCCTTCTCGTTGTGGGTCAATCCAGTATGCCATTACTCCTAATGCATACCAATGTGTTAGACTTGATATCTCCATACCAATCCACACACATACTAGTCTATATTTGATCGTCCTATTAATCAATATAATGGACTAGGAATACTTAAGATAAATAACACATTGTATCTAAGGACTTCATTAAATTAAATGATTACAATATATAATAAATAAATATTCTAGCCAATTACAATGCTCATACCAAATATTAGATTGCCTCTAGGGCACCTATTCCAACAGTCTCCCACTTGCACTAGAGCCAGTCTGGCGCATCTCGTTTGCCCATAGATCTGGCGTGCCCTTCATGCTTTCGCTGCGCAAGAGGTTTTGTGAGCGGATCTGAAAGATTGTCATCTGTTGGAATCTTGCACATCATCACATCTCCTCAATCGATCATATCAAGAATAAGATGGAATCTCCTATGTAAATTCTTTGATTTCTGGTGTGATCTTGGTTCCTTGGCTTGTTCGATCGCCCCGGAGTTGTCACAGTACAACTCTATGGGATCCACGATGCTAGAGACCACGCCGACATCAGTGATAAACTTGTTTATCCAAACTGCCTCTTTTGATGCTTCCGCAGCAGCTTTGTACTCAGCTTCTGTTGTAGAATCTGAAACTGTCCCTTGCTTGGAACTCTTCCAGCTCACAGCTCCTCCATTTAGGCAAAACACGTATCGAGACTGCGATCTGTAGTCATCTTTGTCGGTTTGGAAGCTTGCATCAGTGTAACCAATTACACTTAGCTCTTCCTTACCTCCAAATATCAAGAACGCATCCTTAGTTCTTCTCAAGTACTTTAGGATGTTCTTGACAGCAATCCAGTGACTCTCACCCGGATTGGACTGATATTTGCTCACCATACTCAACGCGTATGATTACGTCTGGTCTAGTACACAACATGGCATACATGATGGATCCTATGGCCGAAGCATAGGGTATCCTACTCATGCGGTCCTTCTCAATATCATTGGAGGGACAATCATTCTTAGAAAGAGTGACTCCATGCGACATGGGAAAGAATCCTTTCCTGGAATCTTGCATGTTTAACCTCTTCAACACCTTGTCTTTATATGTATTTTGACTTAGGACGAGCAGCATTCTAGATCTATCCCTATAGATTTTTATACCAAGTACATAGGCTGCATCTCCTGAGTCCTTCATTGCAAACACTTTCCTAGACAATCTTTAACAGATTGCAAAGTAGGAATATCGTTTCCAATGATTAGTATGTCATCCACATACAAGACCAGAAATACTACAAAGCTCCCACTAACCTTCTTGTAAACACAAGTATCATCTTCGTTCTTGATGAAGCCAAACTCTTTGACTGCGTCATCAAAACGTCGATTCCAGCTCCTAGAAGAATGTTTTAATCCATAAATGGACCTTTGCAGCTTATAGACTTTATTGGCACTCTCTGGATCCTCAAAACCCCCCGGTTGTGTTATGTACACTTCCTCGAGAAGGTTCCCATAAAGGAACGCTGTTTTGACATCCATCTGCCAAATCTCATAGTCGTAGTATGCTGCAATAGCAAGTAGGATTCGAATGGATTTAGTTATGGCGATTGGTGAAAATGTCTCATCATAGTCAATACCATGAATCTATCTATACCCTTTGGCTACCAATCGCCCCTTATAGGCAACTAACTTTCCATCCATGTCGGTCTTCTTCTTGAATACCCACTTGAACCCTATGGGTCGAGCCCCTTCGGGTGGTTCCACCAAAGTCCATACTTTGTTGGTGTATATGGAATCCATTTCGGATCTCATGGCTTCTAGCCACTTCTTAGAGTCTGGGCCTTTCATGGCTTCCCCGTAGGTTGCAGGCTCATCATCCATGAGTGGTGCATCATCGGGCTCAGTCACGAGAAGTCCGTACCTCTCTGGCTCATGACACACTCTTCCTGACCTGCGGAGTTCCTGTGTTACCTGAAAAGGTTCTTCCACAACAACTTGCGGTTCCTGCACATGTTCCATCATTGGTTTAGTGATTTGTGGTTCTTTAACTTCTTCAAGCATAACATGTTCGGCAAATGATTCAGTATTGAGTTAAATTATCCATTTAACACACTTTTGTAGATATTTGCTCAATATTGCCCCTACCTTTTTCAAAATTCTTTTTCAGCCAAATATAGTATTAAATTATTTATTTCTAACGGCTTCAAAGATTTGAATCTTCTCTGATCATTACAGATCATTGAGAACAGAGAGATATTTCAGTTTCCTTTTTAAACTCAAACACTTTCAGTATTTATCTTCTTCTCTTCTCCTTCACTCCGTATCAACCCTACCTCTCTCTATTCTTCTCCCAAACCCTAATGAGCACTAGAAGAGCCTCTGACAGAATCAAGATGGCCGGTGGTTCAAAGCCTAGTGCAGAGAAGAAAAGAAAATCCTCTGTAGACGAGATTCAAGATACAGTGAAGACTCAGAATCTAAGGGGTCTACTGATGAAGAATTAGAGTCTTTACCTCCCAAGAAGATGGTAAAGAATGACCAATTTCTAGTGACAGGCAAGAAGAAAAAGACCACAGGGACTACACAAGATAAGCAGAAGGGGATCCATATTGGAAGCCCTAAGAAGGACAAGAAAAAAGCAGACACATGGATCAAGGGAAAAGTAAAATAAATCCTCATTCCAAACTCGGATTCAGATACTACTTCAGGTTCCTATGGAGTGTATTCTGTGTCCACAAAGGGAAGACATGAGAAAAATCTTCCAGAAGCTGAGACTGTATCAAAAACTGGAATGAAAGATCATCACAAAATTTCCTCTGTACAACAGAAGAAAGTGTATGTGAAGAAGAAATTAAAGCATGGAAGAAAAGCTTTAGAGGGACTCACCTTCTTGTTCAACAGTGTTATAGAGAAAATTAGTTCTATCATTGAGGAGATTGATTTGGTTCAACAAGAAGACCAGGACAATGATGAAGACAGTGAGGAAGAAGAAGGAAATCAGGATGGAGATGAAGACCCAACCCCATAAACTCTTGCCTACTCTTTCTTTCCCACTTCTTTTAAGTTTATTTTCAAAATTTTCCAAAGACTCTTATCCAACATTTTTCTCATTCTTTTTTATGAAAGTCAAAAATGGGAGAAATCTTAGGTTGTTTTCATGTTTAGTGACCTATCTTTTTGGTCAGTAGGATTATTTGGACTTATGTGTTTTTCTGATTAAGTTTATCATTGAATAAGTCAGATCTTCTTGGAACCAGTGTGTTGCTACTATTTGAACTATGTGCTAATCTGTATTTTTTTTCCAGAAACTAAGATTCAAACATATTGAGGTTTTGTCTTTCATCAAGGGGGAGATTGTAAGTTCACAGGTTTTACAGGCTTGAAATAGCAGAGCTATTTCAAGGCCTTGAACCATTTTTCAAAGCCTTGAATCAGGTTTCACAGGCTTGAGCTATTTCAAGGCCTTGAAACAGGATTCAAATCCTTGAAATTGTTTGACTTGTATGCATACTCTAAGGGGGAGTTTTTCTGAACTCTTCTGATCTGATTCTACCTCTCTTACCCCTATGCTTGATCTGTTGTTATTTTATGATGAAAGAAAAACAATTTTGATATATTTAACACCAATTAATCCATCTGTTTGACTCAGTTTTGCAGGGAAATTTTATTTCCTAGTTTGGAGGATTGGTTTCCTAATCTGGATTTTGCAGGAAAGGAAACTTGGAGAGGATTTGTTATGTGATCAATCAGACACTCTTGACAGATTCTAAATCTGTTTGAAGACAAGATCAGAACAATATCTCAGAAGATTATGATCAACTATCCGTTGGAGAAGGCTGTTACAAGAGACATAGTTGTTGCCTACAAAAAAGGAAGTTTGTTGCTGAAAATATGGGAAGATTTGCAGAGCATCTAAGCTGTATAAATAGAGCTCATTTTGAAGCAACAAGACACAACACTCAACGGGCAAAAAGAGAGACACATTTCAGGATTGACAAACATCGAAGAAGCACATCATTCACACAATTCATCTCACATAAGAACACTGCATTCTTCACTTCAGTTTTACACTTCAGTGTTCTTCTGACTTGTACTCAATTTGTATATCATTCTTATACTACTTCTTTCTCTCATTCTCAAGGATTTTTCAAATTTAACAATAGAGAATTATTATTTATTTAGTTAGCTAGAGCAGGTACTAGAAAGGTTAGAGAGAACCACAAGCTGTAACAGAGTAAGGCATATCTTTGTGCTTGAGATCTAGGGCTTAGCTTTTGATTAATAAGAATTGTGTTGAAAATCCTGCAAAGAGAAGATCCCTGAGGTAGAGACGTAGGTCCAAGTGGACTGAACTCTATAAATCATGTGTCTCTTGCATGTACAGTTTCATTTGCATACTTAGTTTTTCCAGCATTCAAACTAGTCTGTTTTCAAGGGTTTGAAACCCTTTTCAAGGCCTTGGAAAAGACTTATCTGTTTTCTTACAAACTGTATTTCATTCCAAAGGCTCGAAAATGTTTTCAAGTCCTTGGACTTCATTGCTCTTCTCGAAAACTCTTCTCCTCTACAAGTTTTTCAAAATATTGGCATACTTTATTCAACCCCCCCCCCTTCTAGAGTATCTGTGCTGCATTTCTACCTGCATTCTCCCCTTTCACACCTGTATATCCAATCTATAGTTTCATGATCAATGAGTAGACTTAGACAAACAAATAACATCAATATCTCATATTGATTTCTTTGAGCATGGCCATGCATTTCCCTAAGTCTCACTCATCGAGTGGCCTTGGATATTTTTGCTCCTTCTATGTAGGAAGGACGAATCCTATCTACATCACACACACCTCTCAGCATGCTTCATTGCATGTCCAATTATCTTTTCATAATAACCTTTTTAAATCGTGACGTTTGTCGATATCAAAACATGATAATTCACATGTAGAGAATGTGGTGACTTCAAGTCGAAGGATCACAACACCATTGTCAATATGAGAAGCACTTGTGGCATTCACATAGCTCCCATGTAGCCTTCTCATGGAGGTTCTCCAGTACGTTATTATTCCTAATGCATATCCATGTGCTATACTTGATATCTCCAAATCAACCTACCCACATACTAGTTTCAATGCAATAGAGTCGTCCTAATTAACTGTAGTACTCGACTAGGGATATTCAATAATACAACATTTATATTTGAAGGACTTCATTTATGTTAACATATCTCCATGTCGATAACACAATGAATAGTGAGTCCATATAAATGTCACGCTAAATAGATTGCCTCGACATGGTCACGATCATAAATTTATCGCATATGGCCCAAAAGAAGAACGAGGATGGCGTCAGGTTTATCAAAAACTTCCATTTTCAATCCTTGAAGTGCGTAGGACGCCACTACGCAGTGGTTGGTGGACATAACCCTACAAGGGATGTGCACCAATTACAAACAATTTCTCATCAACCACAACATCCCCACATTCTCTAAACGTCTCGAGAGTACCAACAACATCGAGCACATTGTGGATTGCCAGAGGAGGAAGTACGCGCAGGCCAAGAATCCTTTCACCAAAACCA
This sequence comes from Linanthus parryae, assembly GCA_023055425.1. Classification (NCBI taxonomy): domain Eukaryota; kingdom Viridiplantae; phylum Streptophyta; class Magnoliopsida; order Ericales; family Polemoniaceae; genus Linanthus; species Linanthus parryae. Next base: position 1,392,916 of record JALGPY010000013.1, on the reverse strand, counting down.
TTAACTAACAGCGTTTCAGACATGACTGACATAACGGTCACAACGAGAGAGAAAGACTGAAGTCAAGGCTTTCTCATCGCCCCAAAAATAGTGAAAATCAGGCTCTCCCTGGAAATTCCAAACAAGGACACTGACACAACCTCTGCCTTACCCCCTCTGATAGCTCATCCAGCTGTGCAAACAATGGTGTCGCGACGGCGTCTTGCCCAATCTTCAAAATCCTCCCACAGGAAAGTTGACACGCGACCCAAAAAAAAGGTGAGTGCCACGGTACGATTACGCATCCTACGCTTGAGTGCAGAAATATGAGGAATCTCAATGACACCAAGGAAAAGGAGGGGTCATTAACCATTGAAGAATCAACTAAGGATGTCTGAGATAACCCTCTACCCTCATATGCACCAAAGGAATCCAAGGGGAAAGAGATCACCGCTGCTTCCTACATGGACGATGAATATTGACCAAAAAGGTACTCTCCACACAACTCCTCTACATTTCCCTCCCGTCATTTCCATTAAATCATGCAATTAATCGTCATGCTATTCGTCCCCGCACTTTTCGTATGGAGAATCAAATGAGAGGCCGCCTCCATGGGGCCCTCATTCTCTGACATTGACGAGTAGCCTAAAAATGGCAAAGCCCATTCGCAGGACATGGCAGTGCTAAAGTCCATTCGCAGCGAATGGCCGTGCTAAAAGCCCATTCACAGCGAATGAAATTTCTAAAGCCCATTCCCAGTTAATGGCAATCCTACAACAAATACTGCCTCCGTTGACAGCAAAATTTGTCGGTAGATAGCTTAAATTTGTCGGCAGATATTCTACCGACAGAAATTGGTTTGTCGATCCGTAGTCACAATAGCTCTGTCGTTAGAGTGATAGCCGACAAACGTTATGTTTGTCTGCAGAAAGAGTAAGCAGTGACATATATTTCTGTCGGTAGTTTCGTTCTACTGACTATGTCCTTTTGTCGCCTTTAAAACTGGCGACAAACATATATTCATGTGTAGTTAGATACATGACATCCAAAATAGTCACTAGAAGAGAAGTTTGTCGGTACTTCATCTTTCTTGTGACGTTCGTGCTTGTCACCTTTATCGCAACTTAATAAAAAAAAAAGCACTTTTGAAGACCATCCAAACATGCTGCCAAACATAAACAAGATGCCATAAATTGACATTTTACATAAAAAAAAAGTTGCCTACAGACACTACTTGCATTCAGCAACATGTGATAGATTGCCAAAACTACATAAAACTTAGCATCACAACCCAGTTCAAAAAAATCCAAAGTCGCAGCAGATTCGAGCTTAGTTCAAAACTACACAATTCATTCCAGATTCTAGTCTAGTTAATAGAAATAATAGACGTAGTAGACATAGTGGAATCAAAACTCCGTGGCATGAACTATATATAGCACTCCATTCACGATCACCTGGTCCAAAAATGACATACTTGCTTGTAGTGGGTTGCTGATTATGGCCACCCTTTGCTCGCATCAGTCGCTTCTAACAACCTCCTGACCACGTCCATCTCTAGACGCCTTACTGGGTTCATACCACAATAATACCTAGCCCACATTTCGTCATTCTTTTCGCTGAAGCCAGCAGAAACAGATAATATATGCACCTGGGTTGTAAGCTGAGATTTGATGTCGTTGCTACCTTGTTTTCTCATGAGTTTTCATGTTGAATATCTGGAAATACACAAGGCTGCCAATTAAATGAACCCAAACTAGGAATATCAGAGCAGATCAAATAAAATGTTCATAAACAATCGCTACTTCATCATTCAATCAATTCGATGTTACAAGGAATGTACCCTTAAAGCAAGCCCAAGCAATGCGCTGAGTTGAACTGCTCATGAGCTACAGTTGTGTGTTCGCTCATTCCTTTATAAAATATCGCTTCTGAGATTGACATAAGTGTGAAGCATCAGTAGAACTTAGTACAAGTTATTAGAGATATTCAACATATTCAGGTAATAAAAAACGGACATGTAGCAGCAGAAGAATGACAAAGAAGGTCACCCAGAAGAAACATGGGTTATTACATATGTTATACATTTTGAGGTTATGCAAGAGACGAATGTATTACCCTTGGTTTGGCTTTGACACTATGTGAACTTTATTTTTTTCCTTGACAGCGTAAACCAGAGTCATATAATAATCATTTTAAGATGTTTGACACTACATTATTCAGATTTTGGATGTTTTTTAAGATTTGAAGGTTCTCGAAATTCAGGACAGTGAGCTGGGGTTGGTGGTTAACTAACAACTCCAAAACATAAAAACTGTAGCAAATGATTGATCGGCTTTAGTGCAATACCGTTTCCGTAATAAGCACAGAGCATCACAAAGACCTTAGTTAATGTAGAAAGTGATCATGGTGAATTAATCGTCAGTTGTGTAATTTGGTGATGGTTAAGAAAATCAAGCTTATGCAGACGTCACTTAAACTGATGAAGTGTAATTTATTTTAATAGTAAGTCTCCAGGTTTTTTCTGCTTCCTTCAGCCCTGATCATTTTCTCTTATACTTGGTTCTATAATATCTAATAGCTCAGCTAAAACACGGTTATGTTCCTTGCAGATTCATAAATCAGCAGTCATTTAAAACCAGCAGTCATAAATCAGCAGTCAGGTTCTTACTTTGTCCATAGTATAGCTATAATGCTCCCAAAGATGAGTACAAAGCCATGCTCCACCCATAGGCCATAAACTCCAAACTGCCTCACCTGCATCTTGAGATGTTTTTGCCCATAGATCGGACACTTGATGCGCTACCCAACCATTTGCTTCATAATTCACCTATATATATAGCATTCCGTGGCTAAATAAGAAAACTCAGTTTGAAGAAAATATATAGAGCAATAGTTAAACCAATCTCTGATTTCATTCCTGGTTTTCACCATTTGGGACACATTGTTGGTTTGTTACATAAGTACTATATAACAGTCTAGAGTAGAAAAGCAACTACTATACAAAAATTGCCAACAGCGTTCAGTAAATGAAAGATAAAACCTTACTTTTGCAGTTTTTCTGCCATTTACAGAGAGGGATAATATGTAATCGAACAAGGGCTCTTGGCACTCGTGAAGATTGCAAGAAAGGGCCAGCCATTAGTTCATTTGAAGATTAATATTGAAGTGTTGAGCACACCTGCAGAGTAGGAACAAAAAGGACATTACTTAAGTATATTTCATCTATGCAAACAAATATCATGATAAAGCAAGATTGCAATGATGAAGGGCAAAGTGATCTTTCAGAAAAATGATGTTTACTACGACTTTCTTTGAAGTTTTCCATTGGCAAGACTTGTCTGATTCAATCTGGGGAGCAAAACCATTGCTTCAAAACTACTAGTTTCTACTTACGGTAATGATTTTTAGCTAAATACATTTAGTACAAAAGTTGAAATTCTTTGGTTTTTTGCCCTTCCAAAATATTGAAAGTTCAACCCCACACAAATACATTCAGTACGGAGGTAATAAAAGGGGATTTGTGTGTGTGTGTGTGAGTGATAGAGAGAGAAGGAGAGAGAAAGAGAGAGAGAGAGATTACTCCCAAGGCGGCGAAGTATCCTTGTTCCAAATTCCCTGCAAGTTCGCGACTTGAGTTCCAGGCCGTGAGCTTGAAATCAGTAAATATCGACCATACTGGAATAAAATCTCCACTAGAGATGGGTCCTCATCCGTTTGAAAAGATTCACCCGATTAGCAGTTGAAACCATCACATCTCCAGTTGCAGAGGATGAGTTTTGTCTATCACCCTTGGAGCATTTAGCAAGTTTCAGTGACACACGATGGAAAAGGTTCTGATAGTCCTCCAGATGCCGAGCATAGATTTCATCATATGACAAGTCCTTAACCAAACTCAATGCTTTTTGAGCCTCCGAAGTTGGATCTCTTTTAGAGCTTTTAGGCTCAGTGAACGGCCCATCAAATGAAGATGACGCGACGAGCAGCAGAACAGCCCAATCTGAACCCTCAACCTTCAACTTGTCATCCAAAACATGTATCTTTCCAACACCCTTGCTAATCTGCAAATCAAGTATTAAAAAAAATGCATAGAGAGATCACCTGACACAAAGAAGGGAATGAACAACGTGCACTTAGAAGATACCAAGTTAATCATCTACAAATATACCTGTAGAAGATCCCATCTTGTCAAGAGCAGAGGCATGAAAATCCATCAAAAATACAGACCAGACGTTATCAATGAAAATCCATCTAACACATACCACCCTGTTATCTAATTCCAAATCGAACACCCCTTGAACGAAATCCATACCCATTCAACCCTAGAACAAACCCATATTCCAAATACCTAATCCAAACCAGATGAGAGAAAGAACGAACCATTTGAATACGAAGAGAGGACGGATAACATACCAGATGAGAGAGAGGGAGGAACTGAAAAACCTGCAACGAAGTCTCCCTTCTCGCCCGATGACCCTCTGGGGATAGGCACATCAGATGTGTTTCAGTTCTTGCTTTGGGTTGATATTTCTTTGGTTAGGTTCCCCGCAGAGAGATTAGACCTCGATCAGACCTTGCAGAGAAAACCCCACAGAGAAGAGCGACTGCGACGTGTCGGGGGGTCGACGGCGACTGCGATGTGTTGGTCGACGGCGACGGCGATGTCAAAACTAGTTGTGTGAACTGAAATCAACCCTGAAATCAACTGAAAAACAATATTATTCAAACCCCCAATTTGTGAAATCAACCGAGGAACCCTAGAAAATGGAGAGAAGGGGAAAAACAACAGTAGAAGAAAGGGAGAGGAAGTTATTTACCTATTAACTGGTCGATTCAGAGAGCGAGGGGAGAGAGCGAGAGAGGAGTTGCAGACTGGTCGATTCAGAGAGCGAGGGGAGAGAGCGAGAGAGGAGTTGCAGACATAGAGATAGAGATGTATTACCGTAGTGTTGAGTTGAGTTGACTTCGTGGGTTTCTCTAGTGAGGTCGTGTTTTTTTTTTTTTTTTTTTGTGTGTGTGTCAAAATTCAAAGTAGGTGATTTGATAGAGCCGGAATGTTTTCAATTTCCATCCCACAAATTGCTAGAGCGGGAATGTTTTCAATTTATCCTCAAAAAAGTATGTACATTTACTAATTGTTGACAATTATGTGAGTCACCAAAATATATAGTTTGTCAATATAATTAATTGTCCGAGATGAAAACCAAGCGCATAACATTCTTGACTAAATTTTTATTTAAAAATTACAATGTTGACAAACAATAGCACATATATCGACAAACAAAAATATTGTCAATTAATCACCTAACTAGCTACAGAAAACTGCATGTCGACAAAAAAATGTCAACAAAGGTCATATTTGTTGTAGTGAATGCTAAAAGCCCATTTGCAGCAAATGGTAATGCTAAAGCCCATTCTCAATTAATGACAATGCTAATGCCCATTCTCAGTTAATGCCAATAAAAAAGCCCATTCACTGTAATTGGCATTTCTAAAAGCCCATTGGCAACAAATGGCATTTCTAAAAGCGCATTTGCAGCAAATGGCAATGCTAAAGCCCATTCCCAGTTAATCCCAATGCTAAAAGCCCATTCGCAACAAATGGAAATGGTAAAGCCCATTCCAAGTTAATGGAAAATTTAAAGCTCATTCTCAGCTTATGACAATGCTAAAATCCCATTCGCAACGAATGGTAATGCTAAACCCCATGCCCAGTTAATTGAAATGCTAAAACCCATTCTCAGTCAATGGAAATGCTAAAAGTCATTCGCAACTAATGGTAATGATAAGCTCATATGTGATATGACAATAGTAAGTTCATCTGGTGAGATGGAAATAATAAGGTCATCTGCTGAGATGGCAACGATAAGTCCATTTGTTAAAATGGCAATAAAAAGCCCATTCACATCTATGGTACTTAAATCTCATTGACATCTATGGCACCCGAAGCCCATTCACACCTATGGAACGCAAAGCCCCTTCACAACTATGGCACACAAAGCCCATTCACAACTATGGCATGCCAAGCCCATCGCAGCCATGGCACGCAAAGCCCATTTGCAGTTGCTGGCAGTACTAAAATCCCATTTTTAGTTATGGCATCCTAAAAGCACATTCGCAGTGAATCGCATCCTAAAATCCATTTGTAGTTATTGCCATCCTAAAAATCCCATTCGCAGTCATGGCATCCTGAATGTCCATTCGTAGTTGATGTCAATACTAGAAGCCCATTCATAGTATTGGCAACATGATATCTGTTTGTAGTTATGTCATCCCAAAATCTAGAAAATGACTTTGGCATTGAAACAAGCCAATTATTCGCGAGTGGCAACAAAAACAGAAGACATAAAAAAGTTTTTGAACAAAGTCTAAGTGACAATAAAGCCCATTATTCGTAAAATGGCAATACGTATAGAAACCCTTAACAGAGGTTACAAATAACGGAGATTATCTTTTGTGATGAAAACAAAAAGTAAAATGTATTCCCTTTAAAAGGTTACATAATTAAAGAGAATCAATTTTCCAAAAGAATCATGGTGTTCTTGGAACATTCCCTCAGAAAGTCGCATCAGGCTTAATAACTTTGATTCACTCTATGTCTCCTTCTTGTCAATGTGAGACTTCTTCAGAGCTCTAGATGCCTCGAAGGTCACTGTCATCCTGACCTTCTCAGTCTTATTCTTGAAATTTGCGCTAGACTCAATATCCTTGGTAGTTTTCAGGGCCATGTATTTTCGATAGCAATCAAGCTATCTCCGTTTTTTTGGTCTAAATCCAACACCACGCTAAAAACCCGTTCCTTGGTCGATTCAAAAGATGAAACCAAAACATGACGCCGAACACCGCTGAAACCACCACTCCCCCTTTGCTGGAGGGAAACACAGGAACACACAACTGCAAATCTTGGCCGACGCTGACTACATTGTTGGTGGATTCAGGAGACGAAACTAAAAAATATTCATCTCTTCAATATACCAAGGAAATAGGCAACGGAAAAGCGTTTCCTCCAGAAAGCCATCCTAGAAAGATGGTCACTCACAAGAAGAATAAGAAAAAGGAGGAGATAGCATACAAATGATTCAAGAGCTCCTGAATGAACAAAAAGGAAATCCTGAAGGGGTTCTTTTAGCCAAATTATGGTAACATAGGGACTCCCAATTGCTAGACTACGAATAGATAAACAAAGCAATCAAATTTAGGGAGCCTTAACCATCGCAATTCAAGGGATAATCGAGGCAATAAAGGCGGATGGATTAATTACATCCACGCAGAGTAAAGGGCCACGCCAATCGACGAAAGTACAACCGATCAAATCAACACTTCGAAGGACACATGTCCGGCATATATTCCATATCATCGATATCGGAAATCGCCACTGTGCAGAAAAAGGAAGAGCATTTACTAATCCACCAAAATCAGACTGCAATACACATAAATGCAAAAGGGAGAATTGAAAAATTCAAATTTAGTTACCTACGAAATAGTTTCCAATACTAGCCCAACAAGCCTTGAAGAAAAGACTTCGAAGGATTAAGGATTTCGTCAGAGTCCTGTACTCTCTCACCATGAAGAGCTCTGCTTGCCTCATTAAAATGATGGACTACTCTTCCACCACTGCGAGCTCCTCACGCAAGATCGTAGCTTCAGCTTTGATATGTTTCCACTCAGTCGAAGCCGCGTCTACCACCTTAATCTTTGACTATACACAGAAAAGTCTACATACCTCTCCCAATCTGGAACGCAACCATCTAAGGTCCAAAGCACCACCGGAATCACACTCTCTCTCTTCAAGGTGGGAATAAAGAGTGCCAGCCTCCTCAACGGACAATGACCCAGGAGTCACCCTAAGAAGTAGCTTCAGAAGATCAGCTAATGCACCAAGAACCAAAAACCTTACGGTAAAGAACATCCTCAGAGCAGGAACAAGCTTCAGAGAATGAAAAAGCCTAACTTTTATAGAAATAATGTGCGACTCTCATGCTTGAGCAAAACATCCCTCAAAATATTATGCATCAGCAACACCACAATTAGAAAAAGTGCGGCATCCACAACATTCTCATGGGCATCATGCTCCGCAGAGATATCATCACCTTCTTGGGGGGAAAAACACGGCTTGCGCTCTTCTTTCCCCACCTTACCAACCCTTTGAATTTAGCACAAAGGGAAGAAGGAGCTCGCATAGGCAATGAAGGATGCACAAAGCACTCTCAGGGTCCCCAGTTTAGTGAGCTTGCTGTGTTAGGATAGTAGAAGAATTCGCATCACATAAAGGATTTTCCTCACATATAGTTGACTCTGGCAGTGTAAAGGGAAGAGATGATCCCCAAATAGTCGAAGGCACACTAGTTTTAACTGCGAATGCGGAACAAGGGGGCAAATAACCAACACCTGGTTGTGAATTCATACCCATGGATCTTTCAGAATTCGGAGAATCCAACACTTCTTCGAGCATCTCGCCAGCCGCAGCTTCAGCTATGCTCGTAGGTAAATCTCCTATTTCTGCGTCAACTACATTTTCCATTCTTGCATTAGCCAGATCATCCATTTCCACATCAACCACGTCTTCTGTTCCTTCGTCACTTCTTCCCTCATGGACAGGGGATTCTTGTCAGCTACATTAAGGTTTTCCCTGGACCCAGCCTGCAGCACTGACCTCAACCAAAATCTATTGTGAATAAGGAGAACCTCATCTTCAGAGTCTCCACCCACTTCAAAAACAAATACGTACAGAGGACGGGACATACTGCTCACCCATGCAAAGACGATTACGCATCAGACAAGTCCGGCAAAAAAACAAGAGGCAACACGCTATGGCGTACTTACTTTCTCGCGGTAGCCCTTCCAATATTGAGGACAGACCTCCTAATGTAGCAGAAGCAGAACAAATAGAGTCGTCCAGCACAACTCTCCTTTCAAAGTGATCTAAATGGAGGATAATTTTATTTAGAATTGAAAAAAATTAAATGAATAATGATGCTACTATAATTTGACAGATGAGCAATAAAAAATAATAATATATAACACTTTTGTAATTGTACGCAATTTTTTTTTCGTGAAATCTGTAATTGTAAACTGAAATAATCTTATTCCTAGAAATTAAAACAAAATTTCTTTCATGATCAGATTAACATCCTTGAAAATCGCACAATAATAAGAACCGCCATAAAATAACTTTTCGTTATTATAAGATGGATAAAGTATAAAACTTTCATAAACCCTTCATTAGCTCATTATTTCTAACACATCAGTAGTTTTGACAATGAAATTAGTGAACAGAGGTGCAGCCATGTAGGGGCACCGGAACACATCCCACCCCCTCCTGCCCCCCCCCCCCCCATTACTTTCTCAGAAACACTAGGGTACCCCCTATGTTATTAGCTCTTTTATAGTTCTGATGTTCATAATAAATACATGTGCCCCCTAATAAATACAAATCTTATTGTGGTCCAACGGTTAGAAACTTGTATTAAGAAACTTGAGTTCGAATCCTAGCAGGGGTACAATTTTTTTCACAAAAAAACAAAGGCCGCCTATTAATATAAAGACTTGTCCCTCTAACTTTTGATAACTACACAAAGACCATGGTATTTATTATGCCAGCCTATTTTTTTATTCATTGAAAATCCATACCCTCTCCTCAACAAAAAAAATAAAAATAATAGAAATGGTGCCCCTTCTTCACCCAAATCCTAGCTCAGTTGGCTCCGCCACTGTCACTGAAGAAGAATTGAATACAAACAAAGGGATATATGATAACAGTCTATAATTATATACAATTCTACAACTTAATCAGAAAACAATTGAAAGATAATAATTAAAATTATGTTAAAATTTTGTACACATCTGTGTTCTAATTCAATAAATGCATATATTTTTTATATGTATAGACTCGGGACATGTTTTACTGTTAGAATAGTGACTTGATGGGGAAGTCGAACAATGGAGCAACAAGATTCAAAGAAAGCCAGGGATCAGACTTTGTTCTCGTGATAACATATTTATGTTCGTGCGAGCATGTTCTCGTGAGAACAGATTTCAGTTCGTGCGAACAAAACGTATGTTCGTGCGAACAAGTTCTGGAGGCGGAAAATAAGGATGGAAACAATTACTTATGGCTTCGGGTAAGTTTTGGGAAGTATAAATGATTCCTTTGAGGTCCTAGAATTGTATGTAAGCATTGTGAGATGTTCTCCTCAAGTAAATAAAGGTCTTTCTTGCACGTGGACGTAGTTTGATCGATTTGAGCTAGTGAACCATGTTAAATTGTGTGTTTTCATATTTTCTTGACTATTCGTGAGGTGAGAGCGATCTTGAATTGCACAAAAAAATGGTATCAGAGCTTAGGTCAAGATCAATCCACCAAGAACGATGTCCGGATCGATTTTGAAGATTGACAGGTTCACAGGAGGGAACAACTTTGGTCTGTGGAAGATAAAGATGGAAGCCTTGCTCAAGTCGCAGGGTTAGTGGGCACCTTTGACCACGGACATAGGAGGCATGGATGCTAATACATCAGAGTTCAAGGTATTGGGGGAGAAGGCACACACAAGGATTATTTTGTGCTTATCGGATCACGTGATCATCGAGATCGCATATCAGAAGGAAGCATCTAAGTTTTGGCTCAAGTTGGAGAGTCTCTACATGACGAAGAGTCTCACTAGCAAGTTGATGCTAATGAAAAGTCTCTGCACCTTGTGGATGCTCGAAGGTACGGCTCTCAAGGACCACCTTGATCAGTTAAACACAATTATTTTTTATTTGCGTAATATTGGCGAGAAGGTGGATGATGAGGATGCCGCTCTTTTATTATTGATCTCGTTACCTCCTGTTGGAATTGTGCCCTAGAGGAAATCTATTTCTTGTTACAAATATGTGGATTTACAATTCATTATATTAACGATATGGAGATATGTTAACATGAATGAAGTCCTTAGAATATAAGTGTTATATTCTTAAATATCCCTAGTCAATTATAATGGTTAATGGGACAATCATCTATAGACAAGTATGGGGTTGGATTGATATGGAGATATCATGATCCAACACATGGGTATGCATTAGGATTAATGGCATACTGGATTGACCCATCTCGGAGAAGGCTACATACATGTTATGTAAAGTCACAAGCGCTTCTCGTGGTGCAACGGTGTTGTCATCCTTAGAATTAAAGTCACTAGATTGTCTAGTTGTGGATTATTGTGATCTTGGTAGCTATAAAGGCGTGTACTGGATACAATAAAAATCAAGCTTAGAGATCGTAGTAGACGTAGATAGAATTTTTCCCTCCCACAAAACGGGAGAAAATATCCTAGGCCAGTTGAGGGATAGTGCTTATAGAATTTCTGGCCAGACTCAAATAAATCAATATAGGATATTGATATTATTTGCACGAATAAGGCTATTCCCAGGATCGAGAAACTATGGATTGGATATACGAGTGTGACTTGTATGTCTCGTGTCCAATCCGGATATTGGGACAAATGGATGAGACAATACTTGCACAAGGTTTGTCATGATGACTATTCTATTTTTTGGCTAGAATGAATGTCTTGCTAGAGGCCGCTCCATATTAGTAAATAGTTACTACCAACTAAATAGAACCTATGGGGTCACACGCCATATAGGGGTGAACTAGAATTGGGTATTAATTAATTAATATGATTAATTAATTAGAAGGATCAAATCGCAACAACTTGCTAACTTAGTAGGACTAATATTCAAGTTGGACTAATCCATGTATAGACATGTTTAGGATTTGCCGAGGTGGACTAATTCATGTAGAGACATGATTAGGATTAATTTACAATGAGAACTAATCCATGTATGGACATTATTAGGAATAGTTTGAAAAGGGGGACTAATCCTTATTTGAGTAGGATTAGGAGAGGGGTTCTTTATGTAGTAGGACAAGGAGTTGTTGGACTATATAAAGAACACTCCTAGCTTATTTTTCTACACACATCTATATGATAGAGTAGGAGAGAATAAAGCAAGGAGAGAGAGCAAGTCCCAAAGGAAGGGCCGAACCCCCCTTGGGACCGCCCCCCTACCCGTCGGCCATGAAAGGGATCCGCCACCTTGGTGCTCCATTGTTGATTGATTCTTTCTTCCTCTTCCATTCTTCCGAGCTAGAACAAGGAGTTGGAGGATCTAGATCTAACCTCTAGGCGTGGATCAACCGTAGAGACGTGACACAATTCACGTTACAAGTCATCACAGGAGAAACCCTAAGGTGTGTAACTTGATTTATTCCCTTACCATTGTTATGTCTCTTGTGATGTGATCCTTGGAGGGTATTGAATGGATTAATTATGTTTTTCCGCTACGTATCCATGATCAAAACCCTACACCTCCATCATACGAGAACTTTTTTCAGTCATTCATTGTGAACAAGGATGAGTTATCTCTAGGGGAGGTCAGATCAGCACTCCATGCTAGGGAATTGTGCCATAAGGGTGCAGGCATAGGTACAAAGGACCATGCTTCCGGATTGATGGCGATCGGTGGAAGCAGGAAGGGTAAGAAGAACAAGAAGAAGCTTTTCTCGGGTTCTAAGTTACCCAAGGATGTCTGTGCTTGGTGCAAGGAGAAAGGGAATTGGAAAAGGGATATCCCTAAACAAGACAACAGGGACAGAATGGCTCTGCAGCCGTGGTAGAGAAGGGGAATTCGTCTGAGGATGATTTCGTTCTACTGGAAGATGATGTCACACATTCACCCGATGCGTGGTTTCTTAACTTAGGAGATTCTTATCACATCTGCTCTAACAGGGAGCTATATTCAATTTACCACCGTGCAGATGGAGGATCCGTTCATATGGAAAACGGAGATGTTTGCAAGTTCATTGGAAAAGGCTCACTTAGGTTCAAGACTGCGGATGGTAAGACATTCACATTAAAGGAGGTGAGACACGTACCGCTTGTCACAAAAAATCTGATTTCTTTGAGTCTTACAGCAAGGGTTTAAGTTTTGAGGGTGAAAGTGGAGGATTATGCGTCTACAAATATTGGACGTGCTAATCAAGGGGGTCAAGGATGGGACTTTATATGTGCTACAAGGTTCGGCTATCACAGGGTCTTTCGGAGTTGCCTCAGCCAAGATTAGAGAAGCTGATCTAACTAAGTTGTGGCATATGAGGATCGATCATATGATGGAACGTGGAATGCATGAAATTCACAAGAAGGGGAATCTCACCGGGCACGCGCCCAAGAGGCTAGGGTTTTGTGAGCACTGTGTGTATGGGAAGCTACAATGTAGCAAGTTTCCTAAGGCGGTTCATAGAACGATAGGTACTCTTGATTATATCCATTCGGATTGCTGGGTTCCATCTCGAGTTGCGGCGATTGGTGGGTACAAGTACTTTATGAGCATCATAGACAATTACTTAAGGATGACTTGGATATTCGTGATGAAGCACAAGAGTGAATCGCAAGATTCAAGGAGTGGAAGACACTGCAAGAGAATCATGTGGGAAAGAAGGTGAAGAGGCTGCACACATACAACGACTTAGAGTTTTATTCATCAGATTTTGATGGATTCTGAAAGGATCGGGGAATAGCACGCCATCGCACTGTTACGTATAGACCGCAACAAGACGGTGTAGCCTAGAGAATGAATCAGACCCTTTTGGTGAAAGCAAGGTGCATGCTTTCTAATGTAGGTCTTTCTAGAGGCTTTTGGGGAGAGGCATTTTCCATGGAATGCTACCTCATAAATCGGAGCCCGCGCATAGGTATAGGATGCAAGATTCCTATGGAATTCTGGTCCGGTAGAGCAGCTTATTACTCGGATTTGGGAGTTTTTGGTTGTGTTTCCTATTATCAAGTTCATGATAGAAAACTATAACCAAGAGCTAAGAAGGGAGTATACATGGGTTTCGGAACAGGTGTGAAGGGATACAAGATATGGGCAGACTACAAGATTATACTTAGCAGAAGTATAGTCTTTGATGAGAGTCCTATTTTTAAGAATTATGTGGAAGTGGAGCTTGCAGACGCAGAGAAGAAGGTGGAGGAAGATTAAGATCCTATTGATCCTAAGGATGCCGAAATCTCTACACTGCCGCCAGAAAGCCAAAGAGGAAGAAGCAGAAGAGTCTGATAGTGAGGATGCGTCTCTACTAGAGGAACTGGTTCATCAAATTATTGCTGAAGGAAGATCAAGGAGAGTCATAAAGCCTCCGGCGAGATACAGGGATGAGGGTATAGTGGGATATGCATTGCAGGTAGCGAAATAGGTAGAGGATGAGCCATCCTCCTACAAGGCCTCTATAACTAGTTCTGAGTCAGCACAATGGATTAACGTGATGGGAGAAGAGATGGAGTCTATTAGAAAGAACTCGACTTTGGATTTTTTTAAATTTCCTGCCGGAAGGAGGACATCCAGTTTCAAGTTGGTTTTCAGAATAAAGGAAGGAACTACATCTGGAGAGAGCGTCAAGTATATGGCAAGGGTAGTTGCAAGAGGGTTCAGTAAAAAAGAGGGAGTTGACTACATCGAGATCTTCTCACCCGTGGTCAGAAATTCTTATATTCGGGTGCTACTACCAATGGTGGCACACCTTGACCTAGATCTTGAGCAATTGGATGTCAAGACAACTTTTCTACATGGAGAGTTGGAAGAGGAGATATACATAAGCTAACTGGAAGGGTTCCAAGTTCTAGGAGGAGATATCCACGTGTGCAAGCTTAAGAGATATCTCTACGGACTTAAGAAATTACGAAGGAAATGGTACAAGAGGTTTGACAGCGTCATGATGAAGATTGGCTACCCCAAGTGCGAGTATGATTGCTGCGTGTATCATAAGGAGTTGCAAAGTGGATCACGTATTTACCTAGTTCTGTATGTGGATGATATTCTGATCACAACTCGAGATATCAAGGACATCAGAGAACTGGAGAGGTCCCTTAGCACATAATTCAAGATGAAAGATCTGGGAGCAGCTCGGAAGATATTGGGAGTTGAGATCTATCGAGAGAGGAAAAAGAAGAAGCTTTTCTTTTCAGGGCGGGGATACATTTGAGAAGATCTTACCAAGATTTGCGAAGTTATAAACTAAAGATATAGATACTCCTATGGCAACTAATAGAAACCTAGGAATGTACATCGTTCAGACTAAGGAGGGAAGGATTACATGTCCAAGGTTCCATATGCTAGCGCAGTTGGAAGCCTTATGTATGCCATGGTTTATACTCGACCGGACATAGCACTCGCTGTTAGTATGGTTAGTCATTTTATGGCTCAACCGGGGAAAGACCGCTGGCAGGCGGTGAAACGAATATTCAGGTACCTTAAGGGTACGTCACACATTGGCCTATGTTATGGGGCTAATGAAGACATATTTGTATCTCGGTTCTCAAATCCAGACTATGCAGGGGATATTGATAGTAAGAGATCAATGACTGGCTATGTGTTTCCTCTGGGAGGTTCTGTTGTGAGTTCGAAGGCTACGCTACAGCTGGAGGTGACTTTTTCCACCACATAGGCGGAGTATATGGCTCTAGAAGAAGCAGCAAAGGAGGCAATTTAGCTTAAGGGAATGGTCACTGATCTAGGGCTACATCAAGATCGCGCTCAAGTCCAATGTGATAGCTTGAGTGCAATTTGTTTGACTAAGGAACATGTTCATCATGAAAGAACCGAGCATATTGACGCCAGGTATCATATTTTGAGAAGCGAGAGCAGGAACAAGGTGAAGAAGGTGGGGGACAGCTGACAACCCCGCGGATATGTTCACAAAGCCGGTTCGAAAGAGCAAGTTCCAGCATTGTCTGGAATTGCTCAACATCATGTGCTAGTAAGCCCTTAGGGGCATGTCAAACCCGGCGAGGTCCAGTGAGTCTCCGTGACGGGAGACATCTGGAGGTGAGAACACAAGGTTTGTTCGCGAGGAGGAGGAAGATTTTTTTGCAGAAGAGAGACTTCAAGTCAATGTGGAGATTTGTTAGAATAGTTCCTTGAAGAGGGATGTCTACCAATGGAGCAACAAGAATCAAAGAAAGCCAATTATCAGACTTTGTTCTCGTGAGAACATATTTATGTTCGTGCTAACATGTTCTCGCGAGAACATAGTTTTGTTCATGCCAATATGTTCGTGCGAACAAGTCCTGAGGCGGAAAATAAGGATGGAAACAATTCCTTATGGCCTCGGGTCAATTTTGGGGAGTATAAAAGAGTCATTTGGGGTCCTATAATTGTATGTAAGCATTGTGAGATGTTCTCCTCAAGTGAATATAGGTCTTTCTTACCCGTGGACGTAGTTAGCTCGATTTGAGCTAGCGAACCACGTTAAATTGTGTGTTTGCATCTTTTCTTGACTATTCGTGAGGTGAGAGCGATCATGATTTGCACAACATTTACTTAATCTGATACTCCACATGGAAACCGAAAAACAAAGACCTAGTTACATGTAAAAAAAAAGTAGGTGGTGAGAAGCGACGCCTCCAAACAAGTGAAAGGGCGTACTACTACCACCTTAACTCAAATTAGATATAACCTAGGATCTCTTATTTAATCCACAAGAAAGCATATGATGTGTGAAGGAAAGAATGCATTCTCTCAAGTGGCTGCTCTGCAACTCATTTGTAATTGATTGATGCATTTAAGTAGTGCATTGAAGTTTAAATGGAAAAGTATAGTTGAAGGAAGACGAAGCGGTAACAAAAAGGGATATCTAATATGGATGAGTGATGGATGAGTCGTTGTAAGTTGTAACCTTCCTAAATTAAAGGGAGAATATCAATCAATCTGAACTATTTCAAAGCATCAGACCCATATTACAAGGTAGGAAGTGGTGATTTTAGTTACAATCAAAGGGCATAATAGGTATAAAGATAGATATTTAGCTTAATAGCTATCATGCTTTTTATAATATAAGTAGAATTGTAAGTCAGTGGTCTATTATTGAATAGTATTGTTTGATTGTCGAATAAATAACTACCATAATCCATTAATGGCTCGTCCATTAATCTCATCTTGAGTTTTTCGAAACCGTTCATATGCACGAATATTAAATTCATTTTAAAATTAAATTTTATATCCACAAATATTCCTATTGAATACTTCAGTGTGTAGAATAATTTTTAATAAATATATTACAATTCAATTACGAAAACTAATAGAATGATGCAAATGGGTTCTAGCTCTGGTTCAAACCCGACTACATAATGTAATTCCTAAAAAAACTAATAGAATTATAATATTCAACATATAACATTATAAGAGCATATCCAATGGGCTAGTTTAAATAACTTTTTCATTAAGAAATAAAGAAGTTTAAGAAATATCAAACTCCAATGGGATAGTTATCCAGTATTTTAAAAAAATCGATAGTTATCCACAACGCTATTAATAGCGAGGGAGATAACTATTTCAAGATGCGATTTTCCTAGATTTTATGCGGTTCACACTACCCCTAATTTTTAGGCATACAATCTTGAAACTAATTCAAAGTATTATCCCACAAAACAAAAATGCTAAACGGACATAAATTATGAACAAAAACTGTACATAAATTTCATTAAATGTTATGAAACTTGTATTTGGGCTTAGGGTGAATATCCACCATAGTGGGTAGCCCATGTTTTATGTTTTGATGTAGACCTATTAGCCCACCCTAATATCTATATAAAGGGTGTA
The DNA here is from genome assembly GCA_023055425.1 of Linanthus parryae. Lineage (NCBI taxonomy): Eukaryota > Viridiplantae > Streptophyta > Magnoliopsida > Ericales > Polemoniaceae > Linanthus > Linanthus parryae. Next base: position 1,375,303 of record JALGPY010000013.1, on the reverse strand, counting down.
GGGTTGGAGACTATTTTACACACATTAATAAGATCTCTCTTATTGTCTCTCCCAATTACTTCTCTCATTCTCAACACGTTATCAGCACGGTTAGTCCAATTATGTTTTCGTACCAGAAGTTACGAACTACATAATGATGAACCCATAGCCTGAAGTTGGGGCAGTTCTTTTTATGACCTGTAGTCATAAGTTTAGTTACATCTCCTGAAGAGATGTCATATAATATACAAAAGCCTCCTTAAGAGGTTATGTTATATTACTTTATTTTATTCCATTTTTACTATTTTTTGTCATAATGTAATGATGTGATTGTAACCTGAAGTTACAACATAACACGCGCATCTAGAAGATGTAGCTAATTCATGGCCTGTAACCTGAAGTTACAATATAAGTAAACAAGCAAATCTAGAAGATGAATCTATTTCATGGCATGCAACCTGAAGTTACAATATAAGTAAACAAGCGCATCTAAAAGATGCAACTATTTCATGGCCTGTAACCTGAAGTTACAATATAAATAAACAAACGCATCTAGAAGATGCAGCTGTTTCATGAATGGTAACCTGAAGTAAGTAATTATAAGACCTCTAGAAGAGATGCTTTTACAATTCTAGCCATTTTTTTAACCTCCTGAAGAGGTTGCAGTCTGTTTATTTTATTATATTTTAGTTTACACAGTTCTTTCTTTTGGGAGAAGACAATACAATGCACCAGAAGTTGCAATTGGAGTTCCCCCCCCCCCCCACAAATATAAATATTTGTCGTCAGTGTGGCACAAGTGGGCATTGGTCTCGTACCTGTCGTACACCAAAGCACTTAATTTCCCTTTACATGGCAACTCAAAAGGAAAAACCCGAGTTAACTCTTGTTGAATTTGAGGCACCACTCGCGGAGTTTAACGTCGATGATCTCCTTTCCCTTGGAACAGACTTTGACGATATCGATTTATGACACTACAAACTTTTAAGAAGTCCATTAAATTTATTTGAAGTTCGATTTAGGGTTCTTAATTCATCTATTTTAGAATTTTGAGTTGTGTTTTAATTACATTATCACTTGGGTTAGTGTTTTTGGGCTATAAATTTGAATAAGAGTTCTTGTTATGGATCATAATTTTGATAGATATCATGGTGATTGGCAAAGACACGTGTTTGGTGGATAGTGGAACCACACATACTATATTGCGCCATAAGGAATATTTCTTGAATTTATCACTAGTTCAAGCAAATGTACATACAATTTCTGGTATGTCTAGTCTAATTGAGGGCTCCGGAAGAGCATCAATTATTTTGCCGGGTGGAACAATACTCCATATAAAAGAGGCTTTATATTCTAGCGTATTTGCTCAGTTTCAAAGACATCCGTCTCAACGGATATCATATTGAAACTCTCGATGAGTAAAATACGGAGTATATGTGCATTAATTCTAATACTTCATGCCAGATGCATGTATTAGAAAAATTTCCTGCTTTATCCTCTGGATTATATCACACTTCTATCCAAGCAGTTGAAATAAATGTCGTTATGAAACCAAGTGATCCAGAAAAATTTATGCTTTGGCATAATCGACTTGGTAATCCAGACGCCACCATGATAAGGCGTATTATTGAGAATTCCATAGGAAATCCCTTACAGAACCAGAAGATTCTTTTACCAAATGAACACCCATGTAATTCGCGTTCTCAAGGAAAACTCATAATACGACATTCGCCAATGAAAGTTGGTCTTGAATCTCCTAAGTTTTTAGAGAGAATTCAAGGAGATATATGTGGACCAATACATCTACCTAGTGGTCCATTTTATTATTTTGTGGTGTTAGTAGATGCATATACTAGATGGTCACATGTGTGCTTATTGTTCACACGCAATGTTGCTTTTGCCCGTCTTTTGAGCATGATAATTAAGCTACGAGAAAATTTCCCTGATCATCCTACTAAGTTGATACGACAAGATAATGATGTTGAATTCACATCACAGTATTTTGATTGTTATTGCATGTCAGTTGGTAGACATGTTGAGCACCCCATTGCCCATGTACACACCCAAAATGGTTTAGCTGAATCTTTTATTAAAAGAATTCAATTGATTGCTAAACCTTTATTGATGAAAACAAATTTTCTCGTCTCTGTTTGGGGACATGCTGTTTTTACATGCTGCCGCTTTAATTCGCTTACGTCCTACTTCTTATCTTAAGAACTCCCCTTTACAACTTGTACTTGGCCAACCACCAGATATTTCCAACCTACGTATTTTTGGGTGTGCTGTGCAAATTCCTATTGCGCCACCACATCGTAGTAAGATGGGTCCCCATCGGCGAGTGGGTATTTATGTGGGGTTTGAGTTATCTTCTATTATTAGATATCTGGAACCCCTAACAGGGGATTTATTCCAAGCACGCTTTGCAGACTGTCATTTTGATGAGACAATATTCCCGAAATTAGGGGGAGACAAGTCAGAGCCTGAAGCTCGACATGTAATTTCTTGGAATACTTCAACGATATCACACATGGATCCACGAACTATATAGTGTGAATTTGAAGTCGAAAGAATTCTTAAGCTGCAAAGCATAGCAAATAAAATGTCTGATGCATTTGTGGGTACAAGTAAAGTTCTATAATCCGATATACCAGCTGTGAATGCTCCAGCACGGATAATAGTCCCAATAGGACAAGATTTGAGAATAAAAGAGAATGAATCTAGAGCACCCCAGAAGCGTGGAAGACCTGTAGGCTCAAAAGATTTAGTTCCTAGAAAAAAGAAGATAAATCAAGCAATTGTAGTAAATCTAAATGATTCTACAAAGATAACAAATGATAACACCATTGTTGGTGATGAGTTCCTTAGAGTAATTTATCTAAATGTAGGCCCTGAAGAGGCAATGGTACCTGAAAATCAAGATATCTCGATCAATTACATATGTTCCGGACATATATGGGAACGAAGCAATGTAGTCATTGATGACACATTTGTCTTTAATGTTGCACTAGAGATAAGTGGTGACGACTACAAACCACGATCGGTTGACGAGTGTCAACGTCATGATGATTGGCCAAGATGGCAAGAAGCAATACAGGCTGAATTAAAGTCTCTAGCAAAGCGCAAGGTGTTTGGACCAGTAGTTCAAACTCCAAGTGATGTGAAACCCGTTGGATCAAAATGGTATTTGTGTGGAAACGCAATGAGAAAAATTAGATTATAAGATACAAAGCTCGACTTGTAGCTCAAGGTTTCTCACAGAGACCAGAAATTAATTATGAAGAAACATACTCGCCAGTTATGGATGCGACAAGTTTTCGATTTTTAATAAGTTTAGCTGCATCCGAAAATTTGGACATGCAATTAATGGATTTTGTGACAGCATACTTATATGGGTCACTTGATAGCAATATTTACATGAAAATCCCTGAAGGATTTAAGTTTCCTGAAGCAACACAACCACATAGTGATTATTCAATTAAACTCCAGAACTGAAACAATCTGGAAGGATGTGGTATAATCGCTTAAGTGAATATTTATTGAAAGAGGGGTATGTCAATAATCAATTATTTCCTTGCATATTCGTAAAGAAATCTCTTAAGGGATTTGTGATAGTTGCAGTGTATGTTGACGATTTGCATATCGTTGGAACCCCTGCAAAAGATTATTGAAACTGCCTCATACCTGAAAAAGGAATTTGAGATGAAGGATTTGGGAAAGACTAAATTTTATCTTGGTTTACAAATCGAGCATTTTAAAGAAGGTATTTTACTTCATCAATCAAATTATACTAAGAAAATACTTGAGAGATTTAGCATGGACAAAGCACATCCATTAACTACCCCGATGGTAGTTAGGTCACTTTGAAACGGCCCGGGATCTCGGTTCAGGGTTCACGCGACAATCGATAACCAAAAGTAGATTATTAACTATTAAATTTACATTTCAGTTAAAGTACATAACAAAATTTCGATATTAAGTACAATCTAAAACAGATCGTGTGTGATCTACTAAGTGATCTGACTTAAGCTCAACTTCTTCATCTCGATCCGCGTTCCCATTCCCCAAACATGATTGACGACCTGCGGTTTTAAAATGGCAAATGCCAACGCAGTTTTGAAGAAATAATCAGTAAAAACTGAGTAAATACATACTACGACATGTAAAGCAACGAGTGGCACAGAAGCATGAGTTGAAACAAATAAGAAGATTTAAATAGTAAAACTATCATATTGGAGAATTTGGATCAACTTGAAGTAACCGAGTAACAAAAACCTCTCAATTTAATAACATTGAGAAACCACGAGTAGTTGGTAAAATATCCAGAACAAACAAGCTCATTTGAACTGATAACGATAGTAGTTCACGAGTAGCAAAGATTTACAATTCATTCAATTGATCAGGGCAATCCAGAGCCACAAACAACATTAATAAAGGAGTCAATTTTAATTCCGACTTCAATCAACAGTTTAATTTAGCTGAGGCGTGTCAAGAGCCACCAGCAGGATCGATGTAAACAGAGGGATCACGAAATACTCACTAAGGGTTCCTTCTAGGGTCTATCAAACCCTATTTCACCCGAGCGTTAAGGGAGCCCATTCGTCAACCCCGCTCACAACATTAGCTAAAAGGCCTTAAGTGTCGACACCCCTATACCGTAGTGACCCTTACAAGTATAAGTAGCACTCTATAGCTCTATAAAACCCTTGGCCTCAATAACTTTGAACATTTTGGCTCATCGGGGGCCGATTTTTTAACATTGACGTTCTATCCAATAATAAGAAGCATTGCTTCAATGGTCTAAGCCATAAGAAAATGGAGGATCGCTTGACGCCTCGCATGAATAACAATACTCTGTACATCGTCCTAATTCTATTAGAGGTATTTTATTTCTTCTCGTTCACATAACCAGAAACACAATATCAACATTTCACAAGTAATTTCCAAGAGTTCTCAAAGGAGATGAAAAATATAGTTTAACAACATTCGAGTGGAAAACATGCATTCTCATACTATTTCATATAACAAAATTTCATTTGAAACATCAAACACAAACGCACATTTTGATATAAAAAGGCCGTACATATGTACTTACCTCTGAGCCATGAAAGGCGCAAAGCAACGCTAGCACTCCTACAACGGTCGTTTCCGAATCTCACAGTAAATGCAGTACGTCTACTTCGAACGATCCTTAATAACTGCTGGATATACACAAGTCAAGTATATAGTCTATTAGAATTTACCCTCTATATGAGGTTGTATGCAAGAATGCCATGGAATGCGGGTCGTGCAAGATAAATGAATAAAACGCCCCTCATACTCCAAAACTGTCTAGTTGCCCGGTCCCCAAATTATACTCATATTGGCCCAAAAACATGTAAGGATGACTCTAAACTCTCCCATATATACTTAGCATCGAAATCTACAACTTTCAATAAATTGCACTTAGGGCCCTAAAGTTTAGTAAAATTGCAAAAAGACCCCAACATTTGACTTGGTCAACCCTAGCCCAAAATTATATACGATTACTCCAAATACGCATACAAGACATGCTGAAAAACTCCAAGTTACTAAACTAATCTCAATTCAAAGTTTAAGTGAAATTACTATTTTGCCCCCCCTATACAGTTCAGTCAAATTAGGGTTTCCGAAAAGTTAAACTTGGTCAAACTTGATATTTAGACTCAGAATATGAATACGAGCAAGTTTCGTGAAGAACACTAAGGCTAGAAATGTCATTTAGAGTGTCGAATTCAAAAGTCAAATATAGAGAAAATCGACTCAACTAGTCAACTTTAGAGCTGATTTGTAATCAATTGAGGGGGATACTTGAAAATCTGAGAAAAGGGTTTTGAAGATGACAGTGCAAGGATTCCAGAACATATTTGAACTCCTAAAAACTCCAAGTATTCAAACACATATCGATAGCCAAAGTTGGATGAAAATTACGATTCAATACTTAGAAAAATTCGATAGTGCTTCGCGAGTTCAAACTAGCAACTTTAGGCTCGATTTGTGAGAAATCCGTTACGAAATTGAAGATGACCCAGAGAGGATAAAATGAAGTATTATACATCATCTACGCACAGGAGAAGGAAAAACAAGATTTCATTAAGAATTGAGAAAGTTATAGTCGTTTGAAAATGACAACTTCAACTCAAAATCCAACACTTAGAATATTTTCAGTGTTTTGACAGCAACAAACAACAACACGCAGCCTACTTTGAACACAGATTCAGGAGGTTTAGAGACAAAATTTGACAAAACTTAAAACACGGAAGTTGTAGATCTATGTCTAGGCTTTCCAGAAAGCTAAGAATCATTTAAAACGGATCAACAACGAGAGAGATATCAACATTCAAATTCGACACTTTTTGCAGGTTGTGAGCAACAACTTCATGAACAACGAAATCCCCCATACTTTGATTACAAATTCGACACACTTAGAGGTTGTTTTCTCCGAAGTAATCAACCTACGAGTTACAGAGATTTATGTAGGCTTTCTAACAAGCCAAGAATCAAGACAAACCATTCAGTAACGAGGGAAATACAGAGGCGCAAACATGGCGCAAAAACTCGCCGGAAAATGCAAGAAACCGAATTCAAATGTGAATCAAAGCATGTCCTGGGCGTGATTGAGGGATCCTATCAAGCTCACGAGGTCCTAGGGGTCAATATGGAACAAAAATTGGAAAGAAACAACGAAGAATGGAAGCTTACCGCTTCTCCGGCATTAATGGCAAATCCGGCGACCCACCAGCGGGGATTCGGTGCTCCGGCAAACAACAGTCCATTCTGGGTTTACAGCAGTGTTCATCGGGGTTCATAGGTCATGGGTAAGTCGCAGGGAGGGGAGGAGCAACCCCGAATGAAGGAGAACGACGAGGTCGTCGTTCGGCGGCGAACCCCCGACGGGTATGAACCCAGAATCTGGCGAGGGTGAATCCGTCGATCTGGGTTGAAAAATTGGATCCTCCTGGTGCGCCTAGGTCTCACGAATACAAGGGAACAAGAATTAGCAACCGAGAATGAACAGAGAGAGAGAATTCAAGGGTTGAAAAGTTAGGGTTCTTGAGTTTCAAACCCAAAATTCTACTTCGTTACTCACCCGATTTTGAAATCAATTGAGGGCTTTTGGTCCTTGTGTCGAGAGCTTCTACGAGCAGCAGCAGAATCGTGAAAGGAGGAGTGGTGGAGGTGGTGGCTGTGTTGGTGGTGGTGGCTTCATGGTGGAGATGAGTGAACAAGATGATGAGAGATTATGAGGAAGAGGGAGTGGCTTTTCTCAAGGATCTAGTGGTGGAGGAGAAGGTAGTTCCTCATCTACCACCTCACTATTGAGGTGTCAAAATGAGATTGCCAAGTGGCTCTCATGCAAAGGGGGTGAAAGTGTATTTTTCTAAACTTTAGTGTACAAACTAGAATTACAAGTCCTACTTAATTTTGGATATCTACAAAACAACCCCAAACACTTCTACTGCATAAAATCATCCGAACAGCTTCCCAAAAATTCCAAACTCTCCGAAGTTCCAACTTTAAAGCTGTGACCGACTATTTACAAATTTGTCCCCCAAAGACTTGATATTGCACTAAGAACTCTCTCGGGAATTAGGGGTGTTACAATCTACCCACCTTAAAAGAATCTTCGTCCCCGAAGATCTCATACTATACATACCCACATACACGAATTGCAGATGAAATGCAGCACATTGGCCCAACTTATTTTTCTTAAACAAACAAGTACATAAACCGCCCTCATCGGATGTTCTGCTCAATATATGGTTTCCATAGATGGTCAGCTAGAAACACCTTAGCTGAAAGATATTTCTCATTCTTACTGTCCGCACAACGGGCTCTATTATGAGACTATATTACTATCCAGCCTAGACTCGCATCACAAAAGGGTTTCATATACGATTAGTACAAGTAGAAGTTCGAAACAAGATTTTGAAAGTTCAATAACAACATACAAGTTCTCAATTTAGAAACAACTCAAAATTTTGCTAGAATTTATACAAATCTCGAAACTTTTAGACAAATACTTTTATCAAGGCTAATATGTCGTTTTGCTTGAATCTACGCGTTAAAAATGTTGTCTTACCTCTATAGGGTTAGATAAACCAATCACCTAAAGTGTTCCACGCATACGAGGAAGAAAGAACACTATGTGTCGTCACACAACGTGCCTTTCTAACACAACTCGCATGTGCTTCAAATGTTCCAACTTAGTCTACACAGCGGGTACAACTTATAGTACCGTCGTACTAAGAGTCGCGCCAGCGGACTGATAAACAAAGTGTACCATATCACTTGGCATTTGGTATCTCGACCCCCAAATAATTTTGAAAAACTATTTTTTTAATAAATAATTTATTGTTTGAACTGTCTAATTTGGAAATGACTGTGTCAAATAAACTCAAAATGAAACAAAATAAAATATAATCTTAAAATTCATCTCTCGTAGGTAAGAAAAGATTGGTCTCATGGTCTTCTAAATCAAAGCGTTGTTACTCTCTCGTCGACTAATTAACATAATCAAACTAGGGAACGGGATACGCATCACACGACAACTACGACAACCAATTCGATATAAATAGGCATTTCACATAAATATTGCGCCTATAAATAGGAAAGTGAACTTTGAATGAACATCTCAAATAGTCATTATATTTAATCAACATATACGGTACAAGTCGAGTTTCATAATACGTAAGTACCCAAACTCCCCGACGGCTTCTTTACTTCTTACTGCCATATTGGGTTCTCCTAATCAATTTTAAATTTTGAAAACGTTTTATCTTTCTTATTCTCTACTAATGGAAATCGAAAAGTCACTTTAACCGGAGAACCGATGCTCTGATACCATCTGAAACGGCCCGGGATCTCGGTTCAGGGTTAACGCGACAATCGATAATCAAAAGTAGATTATTAACTATTAAATTTACATTTCAGTTAAAGTACATAACAAAATTTCGATATTAAGTACAATCTAAAACAGATCGTGTGTGATCTACTAAGTGATCTGACTTAAGCTCAACTTCTTCATCTCGATCCGCGTTCCCATTCCCCAAACTTGATTGACGACCTGCGGTTTTAAAATGGCAAATGCCGACGCAGTTTTGAAGAAATAATCAGTAAAAACTGAGTATATACATACTACGACATGTAAAGCAACGAGTGGCACAGAAGCATGAGTTGAAACAAATCAGAAGATTTAAATAGTAAAACTATCATATTGGAGAATTTGGATCAACTTGAAGTAACCGAGTAACAAAAACCTCTCAATTTAATAACATTGAGAAACCACGAGTAGTTGGTAAAATATCCAGAACAAACAAGCTCATTTGAACTGATAACGATAGTAGTTCACGAGTAGCAAAGATTTACAATTCATTCAATTGATCAGGGCAATCCAGAGCCACAAACAACATTAATAAAGGAGTCAATTTTAATTCCGACTTCAATCAACAGTTTAATTTAGCTGAGGCGTGTCAAGAGCCACCAGCAGGATCGATATAAACAGAGGGATCACGAAATACTCACTAAGGGTTCCTTCTAGGGTCTATCAAACCCTATTTCACCCGAGCGTTAAGGGAGCCCATTCATCAACCCCGCTCACAACATTAGCTAAAAGGCCTTAAGTGTCGACACCCCTATACCGTAGTGACCCTTACAAGTATAAGTAGCACTCTATAGCTCTATAAATCCCTTGGCCTCAATAACTTTGAACATTTTGGCTCGGGGGCGGGTTTTTGAACATTGACGTTCTATCCAATAATAAGAAGCATTGCTTCAATGGTCTAAGCCATAAGAAAATGGAGGATCGCTTGACGCCTCGCATTAATAACAATACTCTGTACATCGTCCTAAGTCTATTAGAGGTATTTTATTTCTTCTCGTTCACATAACCAGAAACACAATATCAACATTTCACAAGTAATTTCCGAGAGTTCTCAAAGGAGATGAAAAATATAGTTTAACAACATTCGAGTGGAAAACATGCATTCTCATACTATTTCATATAACAAACTTTCATTTGAAACATCAAACACAAACGCACATTTTGATATAAAAAGGACGTACATATGTACTTACCTCTGAGCCATGAAAGGCGCAAAGCAACGCTAGCACTCCTACAACGGTCGTCTCCGAATCTCACAGTAAATGCAGCAACACGAATATGTACGTCTACTTCGAACGATCCTTAATAACGGCTGGATATACACAAGTCAAGTATATAGTCTATTAGCATTTACCCTCTATATGAGGTTGTATGCAAGAATGCCATGGAATGCGGGTCGTGCAAGATAAATGACTAAAACGCCCCTCATACTCCAAAACTGTCTAGTTGCCCGGTCCCCAAATTATACTCATATTGGCCCAAAAACATGTAAGGATGACTCTAAACTCTCCCATATGTACTTAGCATCGAAATCGACAACTTTTAATAAATTGCACTTAGGCCCCTAAAGTTTAGTAAAATTGCAAAAAGACCCCAACATTTGACTTGGTCAACCCTAGCCCAAAATTATATACGATTACTCCAAATACGCATACAAGACATGCTGAAAAACTTCAAGTTACTAAACTAATCTCAATTCAAAGTTTAAGTGAAATTACTATTTTGCCCCCCCTATACAGTTCAGTCAAACTAGGGTTTGTGAAAAGTTAAACTTGGTCGAACTTGATATTTAGACTCAGAATATGAATACGAGCAAGTTTCGTGAAGAACACTAAGGCTAGAAATGTCATTTAGAGTGTCGAATTCAAAAGTCAAATATAGAAGAAAATCGACTCAACTAGTCAACTTTAGAGATGATTTGTAATCAATTGAGGTGGATACTTGAAAATCTGAGAATAGGGTTTTGAAGATGACAGTGCAAGGATTCCAGAACATATTTGAACTCCTAAAAACTCCAAGTATTCAAACAAATATCGATAGCCAAAGTTGGATGAAAATTACGATTCAATACTTAGAAAAATTCGATAGTGCTTCGCGAGTTCAAACTAGCAACTTTAGGCTCGATTTGTGAGAAATCCGTTACGAAATTGAAGATGACCCAGAGAGGATAAAATGAAGTATTATACATCATCTACGCACAGGAGAAGGAAAAACAAGATTTCATTAAGAATTGAGAAAGTTATGGTCGTTTGAAAATGACAACTTCAACTCAAAATCCAACACTTAGAATATTTTCAGTGTTTTGACAGCAACAAACAACAACACGCAGCCTACTTTGAACACAGATTCAGGAGGTTTAGAGACCAAATTTGACAAACTTTAAAACACGAAAGTTGTAGATCTATGTCTAGGCTTTCCAGAAAGTTAAGAATCATTTAAAACGGATCAACAACGAGAGAGATATCAACATTCAAATTCGACACTTTTTGCAGGTTGTGAGCAACAACTTCATGAACAACGAAAGCCCCCATACTTTGATTACAAATTCGACACACTTAGAGGCTGTTTTCGCCGAAGTAATCAACCTACGAGTTACAGAGATTTATGTAGGCTTTCTAACAAGCCAAGAATCAAGACAAACCATTCAGTAACGAGGGAAATACAGAGGCGCAAACATGGCGCAAAAACTCGCCGAAAAATGCAAGAAACCGAATTCAAATGTGAATCAAAGCATGTTCTGGGCGTGATTGAGGGATCCTATCAATCTCACGAGGTCCTAGGGGTCAATATGGAACAAAAATTGGCAAGAAACAACGAAGAATGGAAGCTTACCGCTTCTCCGGCGTTAATGGCAGAATCCGGCGACCCACCAGCGGGGATTCGGTGCTTCGGCAAACAACAGTCCATTCTGGGTTTACAGCAGTGTTCATCGGGGTTCATAGGTCATGGGTAAGTCGCAGGGAGGGGAGGAGCAACCCCGAATGAAGGAGAACGACGAGGTCGTCGTTCGGCGGCGAACCCCCGACGGATATGAACCCAGAATCCGGCGAGGGTGAATCCGTCGATCTGGGTTGAAAAATTTGATCCTCCTGGTGCGCCTAGGTCTCACGAATACAAGGGAACAAGAATTAGCAACCGAGAATGAATAGAGAGAGAGAATTCAAGGGTTGAAAAGTTAGGGTTCTTGAGTTTCAAACCCAAAATTCTACTTCGTTACTCACCCGATTTTGAAATCAATTGAGGGCTTTTGGTCCTTGTGTCGAGGGCTTCTACGAGCAGCAGCAGAATCGTGAAAGGAGGAGTGGTGGAGGTGGTGGCTGTGTTGGTGGTGGTGGCTTCATGGTGGAGATGAGTGAACAAGATGATGAGAGATTATGAGGAAGAGGGAGTGGCTTTTCTCAAGGATCTGGTGGTGGAGGAGAAGGTAGTTCCTCATCTACCACCTCACTATTGAGGTGTCAAAATGAGATTGCCAAGTGGCTCTCATGCAAAGGGGGTGAAAGTGTATTTTTCTAAACTTTAGTGTACAAACTAGAATTACAAGTCCTACTTAATTTTGGATATCTACAAAACAACCCCAAACACTTCTACTGTTTAAAATCATCTGAACAGCTTCCCAAAAATTCCAAACTCTCCGAAGTTCCAACTTTAAAGCTGTGACCGACTATTTACAAATTTGCCCCCCAAAGACTTGATATTGCACTAAGAAGTCTCTCGGGAATTAGGGGTGTTACACACTTGTTATAAACAATGACCCATTTCGTCCACAAGAGGATGGCGAAGAATCACTTGGTCCTGAAGTACCATACCTTAGTGCAATTGGTGCGTTGATGTATTTAGCAAATAGTACTAGGCCAGATATTGCAGTTTCTGTTAATATTTTGGCCAGGTTTAGCTCGAATCCTACTTGCAAGCATTTGAATGGAGTTAAGCATATATTGCGGTACTTGCGTGAATCCATTGATTTGGGATTATTCTATCCTAGAGGTTCATATGCTTCTCTAGTTGGATATGCTGATGCTGGCTATTTGTCGGACCCACACAATGCAAGATCACAAACAGGATATGTGTTCAGCTATGGAGGCACAGCGATATCTTGGCGATCAATGAAGCAGAAAATGACAGCATCTTCTTCAAATCATTCTGAGATTCTTGCAATTCATGAAGCTAGCAGAGAATGCGTATGGCTGAGATCAATGGTGCATCATGTTAAAGAAGCTTGTGGATTATCATTCAACAAAGAAAGTCCGACACCATTACATGAAGACAATGCCGCTTGCATCACACAACTTAAGGAAGGGTTCATTAAAGGTGATCGTACTAAGCACATCTCTCCTAAGTTCTTCTACACACATGAGCTCGAAAAGGAAGGTATAGTCACTATTCAGCAAGTACGATCAAGTGAGAATCCTACAGATTTATTTACGAACGCATTGCCAGCCTCAGCATTGAAGCTACATATCCGAAAGTGTGGAATGCGCCATCTCAGTGAGTTTTTATGATCGGTGCTATAATGAGGGGTAGTCGGTATTTTTTAGTGTTTGTACTCTTTTTCCTTCATCACGATTTTTCCCCCTGGGTTTTTCGTGATAAGGTTTTAACGAGGCAAACCATACCGGTCTCCCATCACCAATGTACTCTTTTCATTAGTCATAGATTTTTCCCACCGGATTTTTCTTGACAAGGTTTTTAACGAGGCATAGTCATGGTAATATTCAAGGGGGAGTGTTAAGAAATTTATATTTGGGCTTAGGGTGAATATCTACCAAAGTGGGTAGCCCATGTTTTATGTTTTAGAGTTAGACCTATTAGCCCACCATAATATCTATATAAAGGGTGTAGGCTTGGAGACTATTTTACACATAACTAGGTTCCACCCCGCGCGCGTTGCGCGCGGTGTGGCCTTGACGTGATTTGCGTAGCCGAAAGGCGGAGTAAGATATTCATGAAGACATGTTAATTCTACGGTGCATCTGCATTAAATCAACAGCTGAGACGCCTTGTTTAGCTTTGATTACAGCGGTGTGTTAACAAATGTCAACATTTCAAAAGTGCGAATATAAAATGAGTTCCAAACATTAAGATGGTAGTAGTAGTAGTGGCTGTAATTTTTCAGCTGGGGTTTCAAAACACAAAGTTAACTTTTGAACCCAAAAAATCATAGAACTTTGACGAAAGATGTCCAGCTCATACTTCATTACAAAAAATTAAAGAGCAATGGCAAGTTAATAACTAAATTTACTTACTTTGGGGCTTTGTCCATCAGCTAGCGTGTCATAGTATTCTGAGAATTTGCTGCAAAATTCAGGAGAAACACCGCTCTGAAAGTTAAAAGACAAAGAGAACAAGCAACTTTATCAGCAAATATAGTAACCTAAAGAAAATGATAGAAAATCGCCCTTGCAAAATTCGCTCCCCTGTGTGATAAATAAACGTAAGATATCGACAAAGAAGCATACTCAAAGTCGTGTTTCTTGAAATGCCTGAAACTTCTATTGATCTTCTGAACTGAATTAATATTGATGAATAAATGATTGGCTCATCGTTCCTGCCAGTCAAGATCATAAATTTCAAATGGACTGAAAAAAAAACAATTCGGTCAACGGAAACCCTACCCAAACACCGTTAAATCTTTCAACCCAGTCACAACCAAGCCTGGTCGATGAAGTCTTAATAACTGATTGTCTGTTGACACTTCGACAAACGAAACGCTTCGAGCACGTTGCGTATGGAATATCTTTCAATCACGAACGTTCAGTTTTGCTACGTCTCTTTGATACCAACCAAGTCACATCTATTTACAATACTACTGACAAATAAAGAAATACTACTTGACAAGGATACGCTCGTAAACAACCGAAAAGAAAAGACGCCATAATAAAGCTCCTATTACAGGATTTTTTACATTGGCATTTAAACATTTGTAAGGAGTTTAAACATGCAGCAACTTCAATGGGTAGACATGTTGACTGCTGCTCCTGAGTACTTGTATGCTATTCTGGGAAAACGAAGATGTAGTCGACGAATTCCAAGGCTTTGTCACATATCCTGAAGAATGTCATTAATAACATATAAGATTTCTACTAAATATAAAGAAGTGCAATTCTATGCAGTGAAGCTATATGATAAGCCAATGGGAGAGTGAATTCGAGTCATGCTGTAAGCTCTTTTGAATTGCACTTGCTGGGAAAAAGTGATCACATTCTGACGCAAAAGTGTAAACGAAAGAATTGGGCACAAATGAACTTGAACAAGAAAACCCAGCAATCAGACCATGGAGACAGATTCTTTTGCATTGAACTTGTCGAAGCAGAAGCATCAAGAGATCTCTTGTTAAGAAGTCGCCACAAGTAACAGAAGTTGTACAAGCATTATGTAAAAGAAGAAATTTGGTATTTTGAGCACCACAGCAATGAATGCCATCAAGAAGTCAGAACTTACGAGATCTACAGTTGCAGGGTCGTCAAAGCCATGCTTAACTACTCCATGTAGCTGCGGAAAGTCCTCCATGGCATATAGAATTGGAGTTGTTATGATACCCTATATATTCCATAATATTTAATATGCACGAGAAAAGTAGCGCAAACATAATTCCTAAACTTATGTGACGGATGTCTGATAACGAACCCTTTCGTAGGGAAGCTGACGTGCTTGTGAAATCAAGAACATCGTCTTCTAATTGAAATGCCCGTCCCTGAGAATAACACTGAGAAACATAAGAAACCAATCAGTTAAAAGATTAACCAAAAGTATACAAACATGCATAATGGTGTTGCGAATGTAGATCACATGAAATGTGCCGTCAAGATATGTTTTCGTGTCCAATTCGCAGCCTCAAATTTCATGGAATAACTGAGCCCAATTGCATGTACCAATTCATATGAAATCATAATCACATAGAGTTGATCCTAATAACATAAATATCGTAGTTCTCAGCCGTGTAAAAGCCATCTCCACCTATTCTAGAATTACAACCCCCTAAGAAGGCTGCCCACATCTATACTCAATTCCCATGGAATCCTAGGACAGATCAAAACGGGTTGACTCTGAAAGGAGTACAGCTTCCTCATAATTCAGCAAATTTCAAATAAATCATTGAACTGGGTCAAGCAAAAACCACATATATGAATACCAAGTAACTCAGCACTAACTACAAAGTCAAGTCACTGCAAACCCAGATCAACAAACCATTCCAATGAAGTTGAGCAAGAGGAAAAAATAATTTGCCTTTTTATTGTTTCAGGTGGGTTGTAATCCAAACCCTGTTTTGTTTTTGGTTATTTTCTTCCTCTTCGGGAAACAATTTTTTTTCATTCTTATCGACCTAACCGGCCAACTATCCAATTACATAGTCCCCACCCTCACAAGACACAAGTAATTGAGTGTACTAAATTTATGAACCCTTACGAGTTTGACAGACCGACACGATAACATGATTTTGGGGTATCCTACTTAAGGTACATATGGTTGCATGATTTTGGGGTGTCTTCCTTAAGGTATACGATAGATGTTTTAAGTTAATAACGAATTATCTGAAAAGATATATCTTAAAAATCAATATCATGTTGGATCTTCCACCAGCTTCTACAGTGATATTACAAAAAACCAAACTAATGGAGATTGAGACAATTTTTATCCTGTCCAGCTTTTTAAGGAAATTAGGATTTAGGAATCAGGGGTGACTATCCACAGCTTTTAGCAGCCAATACCTTGTTTGTTTTCCATTTTGGAAAAGATAGAATGAGGAGTCGAATAGGAGGATACGAGTAAGAATGTTGGGACTGAGATTGCTAAGTGGAGCTCAGTACCCGTAGAAAGGAGACATTAATTACATTGAGGAATGTGGTTGGGCTCATAAAACCTCTGTTTTCGTTTGCATCAAACACCAATTCCACCCAATTTCCATCTCCAGCCTCGAAGCTTACCAAATGATCCCAAGTCTCCAAGCCCATTTAAATTTCGTTCCAAACTCTACATGGAGAACAAACCACAACGTACTTGACAATGGACACCCTACCCAGGAAAAGTGGAAAAATAATCCTTAAGTCACTTTTCTCAGAAAGAAATAACTCTCCTCATCAAACCCAACCTTAAAATTTCTTCAATCCGTCCTGTCCACTAAACAATGCCCCATGTCTAGTTTAAAGGAATGTAAAGAGGTCGTTAGGAGATTTACATCGACTGACAAAAGAAGACTGTGCACTACTCTTCTGAGTCAATATGAAATGATTCTATTGTAAAAGAGGTTTAAGTTCCCTATGTACAATCTCCACAAGCCTAATTGTGCATAGCATGTCTGAGAGCTGTTATGCCATGTTGCCATTCTTGTACTCTGTTCTGGACACGTACTAAGTATCATAGATAACAACATTTTGTCCTATTATTTCTTTTCATCAATGGAGAACATTAATCAGAAACCAGGTTCTCCAACACATAATATTGCGATCGCAAGATCAGAAGTTCTCTGACCTCCAATATGCAACTTCATACCTTGTTTATTACTTAATTCCAAGCTGACTTCAGTCCGATAAATCGACCTTCAGTAGGTGGATAGGCAACCATTTGGACTGGGTCCTGGATCCTGGCAGATAGAACTGAAGCCTAATTCTTGCTAATATTGAATTCATAATTTTCCAATCAACCCAAAAGACATGACAGAACAAGCTCACCAACGACCATTTTTTTGGTATTGTCAAACATCTAGCCCCATTTTATGTGACTTTCTTTTCCATTCTTGCAAGTCACAAAACAAGAATCTCGGTCAAACATTCGTAACAGCCAATACTATTTATTGTCGGCCCTCTTCAATTCAAAACTAAAACTGCAGTCTATCACTCCAAGGAAGTATATGCATCTAAAAAGAGGTCTTCCTACTGCAAGGTTTCTTAAATTCAAACATGTGGACCAACTGTTCGTACGATTAGCCTTCTAAACTCAAACTTTAACACTTTTGTACCCAAGCCCAATGAAGTGTGGTTATCAATACAGAGGTCTTCCAACATCAAGGATTTGGCACCTTAATATGCAGATTTTACGGAATCCCGTATATATTCTCAGACTGTAAAGAAAATCCCGAACAAGAAAAACACGTACGAGAGATGAATAGGTAGAAGGTTACAAAAATATAAAATGAAGCCATCAATTTAAGCTTCGTAAACAAAAAACATTCTGTTTCAGAACGAATCTATATGTTCACTAACCTTGGAAAGTAGGTGGAACGGAGCCAAGGGTTAACATTTCAAATTCAACAGCTTCAATCTTATACTTCGCGATCTGCTCAGCAGTAATGGGCTTTGCAATATTCCTTGCAGTCTTGCATATTGCCTGTTTGAGAAAAGCAAAAAATGATCAAAGAGGAAATAGTATGCAAGTAGTGTTTAATTTTTTTGTCAGTGAAGTACCTTGTCTAGATAGGGCCACATGAGTGCTATAAACTTGTTTAACCAGTCAACCTTCAGGAAGAAAGTCAATTAAAGAAAGACAACACAGTAAGAATCAGAAACATAATACTGATTAATCAATCTAAACATAGTATCAAACACATACATGATCATAATCTGGGTTCCTCACCCATAGAGGTATCTCAGGAAGCATCCGCAGCAAAGCCTGGGAATATTGCTCTGCCAACAGGCGAATTGCAGGATCCTGCGCAAGCGAATAAAACTTGAATAAACTAAGAACTAAAAAATAATACTTAACTGTGACTTCAGAAGTCGTGCATGCTGCAAAAAAGAGTTTCATACACATATGAACTACATTATTGAAAGACGTACGGAGAGTCTTCCAGACAATGAACTGCAGAAAGAAGAGCACAGAGCTTACTCTCTTGTGAGCAACAACATAAGTGCAGACATTTGATGACAGCAAAAACATCATTCTAAGGCTTGGATTTCCAGCTTTGCAGTCAAACAAATTCTTTTAACCAATAAACTATACCATACCTATAACTTATAATTAACATTACAAAATATTAATGGAAGATCAATAGTATGTAGCCTGGACTCGAAAGTGGCACCAAACAACATGTTCGATATGTACGCAAACTTCAGTATATTATCATATTAGAAGAACACATGTGCTTCCGTACTCTCCAGTGATATTCAGGCAGCTTGATTACTATCAACTAATTTTATCATGAATGATTTGACCGAGAAAGAAAACTCGGTTGAAAGAACTTTCCAGAACAAAAGCTTTCCTTGTTGGCAAAAAGATTCCGATCATTCACAACCTGTTTATCTGCTTAAAATGCAAAGTTAGGCGGGGACTAAACCAAAAGGAGCTCTCTCTGCTTCAGATGCTACAAGTGGCGCCTAACTCTCACTGAATTGAAATAATTTTTGAGTTTGGCGAGCAACTAAGGTGAAGTAAGTTAGAGTTCTTAAGTCCCTGCTACTATATCATCTGAGACAAATGCTCCAGATCAGGATATGAGATCCGTGATTAACTGTAAATTTTTTATTGTACTAAAATTACTACGGTTGAATAGTAATTTTAATAGGGAAAAAGCAGGGACATCTAGTCGTTTTCCCTTCTAAATGCTCCAGATCCGCATATGGCAATGACAATCTACTGGCTTTCACCAAAGAAACGTTCTGAACATGCTGAACTATCCTAGAAGGCATAATTGAAGAAAAAAATATTTGCCTGAATCCTTCAATCTAGAAAAGACATTCATTGCTCACATCTGTTAAGCATTCAAAATACAACCTCAAAACTTGAGTCACTTGGGCTGTGGTTAATAGCTATTAGCATAATTAGAGGACAACTACCAATGGTGTGACATTGAAGTTCTAATACCTTAGACCCATGGAGTATCAGTGGACTTGCAAGCCGTGTTTTTAATGTATCTAATGGATTAATCATACCTTGTCCAAAAGCACCTGCAATTGATAATAGTGATTTTGGGGGGAAAGTATGTGTTCTCAATCTAAAAGTAAAAAAACAACCTCTACTAATTTATCTAGGCAATGAACAACCTGGGACATCTTAATTTCACACTGCTCTTTGAGTTCATGATAGTTGCAATTTCACCCCACTTATCTTTCGCAGCAACCTGATCGCGTGTAGATCAAATTCTTAATGATAACTTACCCAAACCGATGGGATAATTAATAGTCTGCATTACATAAGGCTGTTTTGGATTAAAAACATATTTCATATCTTGAAATGATGTAAGAATATGTAATTTAGATGAAATATATTCCATTATCTTACATATATCAAATTATTAAATTAAATCATATATTGTTTTTTTTTAGATTTGTTAGTAAAACTTGTATTTTTTTAAAAATAAAATAGAGGTGAAAATAAGGGGTACAATAGTCTTTTTAGATTTTTCCGTCAAATATTAAGGGAGAGTTAACGGAAGGGTATCTGCTTGCTCGAAAATCGAAAATATAGGACCCCTCGTGCTCAATTTTAAAATTTGGGTACCTACTTGCCTGTTTATGCAAAATATGGGTACCTCCGGTGCAATTTAGCCAAAGAAATGTACCGAATAAAATATGTCTGGTTGAAGTTTTCATGAAATGCATTTCATAAACAAGCAAATGAATTTCTCTGAACTCTCCAGAAGACGTGTCCAGTATTGCATTAATACGAATGAAATAACTGTTGAAATATCATACTTCGAAGAGGAAAAAGCATAAGAGCACAGAAATACAAACCGCATTATTTAGAAGAAAGAAAAAAAAATAAGGCACCTCATGAAGACCGCCTCGTTGGGTGACTTCTTTGTAGAATGCATGCAAATCCAATCTTGTTTCTCGGAAATTAAACCTACACAAGATGAATTTCTCGGAAATTAAACCTACACAAGATGAATGTCTTGTAATTAAGCAAGTGATAGTTTAAAGGCGTAAACTGTATAATGGGAAAACATGTGAATGTATCGTTTCACATTGCATTTCACATTGGTCCTTAAACTCAACAAAGGGAAATTTATCTGCCATAGCTTTTACACAAACTTACTTCAAATCATACACTTTTAGGGCTAGGACTTCCAACCTCTGGAGTGTTACTATGGCAAAGAAAGCTAGTCTTTGTGGATTTGGAGCAATTGGAACAAAAAACTCTTATCTCCAGGAATCCGGATGTGTACTCTGATTAAATTAAAGCCAAATCTTTGCAGTTTAGCCCCAAGTACATATATGTCTTTGAAAATTATCCCTTCCTCAAACTAACAATACTAAGACCCCTTACCTTAGCGGGGCAAAAAAAAAAAAATCTGTGATCGTGGATAATGTATCAAATATTCAAATAAGCTTATTAATCGGAAAGGTCCCTTATCAATCATATCCCAAATAAGGATAAGGAAAAAAGATTACATATCAATCACTTTTGAATCTATATAAACCAAAAATGGGACAAGAATCACATTATATCACAATTTAAGTAGACACGTAAATATTAAAGTACTCAAGTAGATAAGAAAATGCGTACCGGAACCACTGTATACGTATCAAATAATAAGAATCGCACCCTGAAAAACAAAAAGAGCGATCTAATCAGCACTTATCAAATAATAAGAATCGCACCCTGAAAAACAAAAAGAGCGATCTAATCAGCACTTAGATTGCCTCAGAGATAGAGCAACGTGTCCCCTGCAAAGTAGAAAAATATAATGTCAGCCTATGGCAATCATGTTCTGTTTACAAATTGGGAAGTGTTACATTTACTGGGAACATTATCGAATCAGGACATGAGTAATCAAATTTAACTGTACACAAAATTTACCATGATAACAAGTCCAAATGACAATAAAGGCGATGCATGTGTTTTTGAATTCAATTAATGGAATACCCCCACCAAGATCGAGACTTGCCTTTCATGCACTCTGATGAAAAGTCAAATGATGGCAGTTAGAAATAAAGGCTAGAAAGCAAATAATGCCTTCTCAAGATCACGGCACTGGTAGCTTGAATCTCCGGTGAGAGCTAGCTTGAATCTCCGGTGAGAACTGGATAAGCACAAAGATATTATCAACTAAGTAAACCAGACCAAACAGATAAAAAAGTACCACATTCAGGGACTTTGATTTACATAGGCATACAAAATATACAAACCTCGCATTCCTCAAGTAATCGTTGAACAACAACCTGGCAAATCCGCATTATTTAGAAGAAAGAAAAAAAAATAAGGCACCTCATGAAGACCGCCTCGTTGGGTGACTTCTTTGTAGAATGCATGCAAATCCAATCTTTATACCATACAGCAAGTTGAGTAAATCAAAGTCTCATAGCTATCCACATTAAAAAAGGAAATCGATGATTCTCACTTAGCCAACAAAATGGTATCTGTGAATGGTTATCTATTCCTGTTATGAATCACCCAAGTCTTTTAGAAGCTTTGCTCCAACAGAGGAATTCGATTCTTTATACCATACATAATCTAAATAGAACATGCATAAATCAGATTAATCGTAAAAGTAAAGCTAAGACGAGATGAATCATGCACAAGATGCAATCATACAGGCCTATGTGTGCATCATTTGGCCTTTGTCAAGGTATTTGGTTCCCTTCACATTCGTAATCATTATGACTGGTTTGATGCTTGAAAACATTTCCAATTTGTTACCCACTGGCCCCATGCACATAAGCACGTACGAGAACGCCTGAGGCGGAAATGAGGAAGGACCTATCAGTATGTGACAATATATAAAGAGTAATTTTCATGAACGGCATAATGAAATTGGATAAAAAATTTGAACTCAGACTTACGATTCGTCTACTATAGTAATATCTTAGAAAGCACACGGCCATTCGATCCTTTAGATCTGTCTTCATTGACAGCACATGAAGCACAATAACAGCCAGACATGTTACAAAGTATGACAATTTAAAACATGTCCGTGCAATATCAAAGCAAGAGTACGCTATATTTAGTGGAAATCAGGCATGCAAACATTAAATAGTTAGTGTAGTATCAACAGAATGTTATGTTTTATATTGTTACCG
This sequence comes from Linanthus parryae, assembly GCA_023055425.1. NCBI lineage: Eukaryota > Viridiplantae > Streptophyta > Magnoliopsida > Ericales > Polemoniaceae > Linanthus > Linanthus parryae. The sequence continues at coordinate 1,352,470 of JALGPY010000013.1, read as the reverse complement.
AATTTCCCAGGGTCGTTGACCTGAGCACCCAAAACAAAATATGCCACGAGGAAATCGTACAACCATCTAGTTAACAGAAACTCAATTTCCGAAGCTGAACCAAACCCATATACGAAAATCACCAGTTACCCTCACACTTGCGCATCATCAAAAAATCAACAAAATTGAACCGAATTAGGGGTTTTTAAAACTATCCAAGCTTGAAATTAAAAAATTCAACAGACTTTCAAGGTTCGACTTTGAAGGTTAATACCTTCGATTTAGATGAAGAGAGAGTCAACCCAGAACCATTCATGGCACATAGAGGGCCACTAAGTTTTGACGGGTTTCTCATATTTACATGCCCCGGGACGATGAGAGTTCCATATCCAATCGATGAAAACGACGGTGGTGTTTTTCGGAGTACGGTGGCCACCAACCTCCGTGAACATTGCTGTGCATTCCACCATTAACAGAATAGCACAATCATGTGCCACCAACTCATGCCATTATTTCCATTTTATGCAGAGTTCACGGTTGTAGAAGTATACATGCTTGGAAGCTTTACCCAAGCAGCACTCACAAGCTTAAGCTACTATGCGACATCAGCAGCATTTCTAATTGGGTCTCTCGGGTGCACTGCCTTCACCCTCAGTAATGATAAATTAAAAGCGGTGGCAGTGACGATAAAATGGCATGTAAAGATTTGCACTGGCTAAGGTGTGACATAGATATGTATATGTTGTTATTTGTAGAGGCTCAGATCGGTGAATGCGATCAAACTACGATGACATCGCCATAGCTGCAACAACAGCGAGAGGTGATGCTCGCTGTGGTTACCCTGCCAAGATGCGGGTCGGAATCGTAGTCTGAATTGCAAGTTACAGAAATTTATCATCACAACCTCTCAGCAATTGGCTACCCAGACACAATTGAATTAAATTACCGTTTGGGAGGAAACTTCTTTAATTCACAATCGAAGACCTGATTGAGAAGTTCTCTCAATCAGCAGTTTTGGCTGCGCTTCGTGTGTTCATCTTTCCAAGCGAATTCGAAATGAGGCTCAGATCTTTCAATGCAAACGACTGCGATGACATAGACATGGCTGCGAGACGAAGAGATAATCATCCCTCCGAATTGCCCTGCCAAGATAAGAAGTCAACTCATAATCTAAATTGTAAATTTCCGAAAGCTATCATCACAGCCTTTAAGGAGAAACTGACATGACCACATCCCAATCAGAACCGAATATCCCATCAACAACATTCCAAGAGAGCCCAAATCGGTCATATTCTATAGTAAGGAACATCACCAAGCACCTCAGAAACAATTCAAGGAATATTATCATGAGCAGATGATTAAGCCAAAGAAGAAACCCACCAAGAAATTCATGAAAGGATTTTGCAAAACTTCATATAATACGGCAGAGATATGCAGGGGTCCAGTAGCAGAGCGTAAATTTCAGCACATAAAGCGATGTTTTTTGCAATAATTTAAACCACCTCGACCCGAATGGAAATCAAGCTACCGGAGAGTACGTCACATTGAGAGCCTGAGTGTCAAGTTGATATCCATGACATATATGCACAACACAGTTACCAGCTCGAAAGCTATATCCTCCTAAACTGCACATACAAAGCTTGGTATAATTTAATGCAAGATAATGTTCTACAAACCGACTGTTAAACAATTGAATAGACTTTACAGCCACATCACATTTAATTTGCCAGGAAGCCATCAATGAATGGTCCAGCGTGGCAACTAAGCTGAGATGGATGGCAAAGATTTTTTTTTATATTAGGTGTAGTATGGGTGTTGGTGTAGCAATACTGGTAGTATAGTATTCATTGCACATACGTTCAAACCGCTGTCAGTATGGCAATATTAATGGAAACATTAATTCAAGCTCAAAACATCAGATATGAGAGAGAGAAACTAACCATTCGTCACGAATACTGGAAAGTGCGCGAATGTAATTTCTGCTTGGTAATACCATCTACAAGCCACTCAGTCTTATGATCCAGACAATGCGAAGGACGTAGGTGAACCACCTACAAGTTTCATTGGCCGGATCCTTCAGAGAATTAGATGCTGGAGGAAAAACATAAACAACTTAAGCTCAGTCGGACAAAGATTCAAAGGAATACAATAGAATTCAGAAGCATGCAGTTGAGAAACCAAATCAGCTGTTTGTACTCTGCTCAAGGTGACTTTGTAATGAAACAATTGTGACTGAAACGTACAGGGGTCTTCTGACTTGTTTACATATCTTGCTATTTTGAGTTTTCTATTCCAAATGTTACGTATTATTATAAAGCATGGAGCATTCATATAATGACCTATATACGATAGTGATGTTGCATTCCTTCAATAAATTGAAGTCAGGGTGTAGTCATTACCTTTTCTAGTTCTAACATAAGTTCAAATTGTAATAGAAGCCATTAAAATACAAAGAAAAAAGCATGGCATATATGATCAAAAGAATGATTTTATTTATCTCTTCTTTGCTATCTCGTATGTCTATCTCACCGCCTATGGAATTGAAGATCACACAATTAACTTATCAAAAGTTATGACCTGGAACGATTAGTTGGAGGAAGGGATTTAATCGTCTAGGATGAAAGCAAAGCCGAGATAGTCAGGGAGCTCAATTATCAAGCCAAATCTAGATCGCCCCACGCGGGGAGCGGATCAAATACGTAAACCATGATTGATGCAAAATCCAGTTCAGATTCAGCAGGTAGATAAGATATACTGTTATCTGAGGAGGCTTAGATCGGTCATGTTGAACCAATCTCCAGGAAGCTTTCGCCAATAAAACAAAACTAAACTCACTTGCCAATCTTCTTCTTTACCATTCTAACATCTGAAAAATTAAGAAAGAGTTGAACTGTTCATCAAAACCAATGATTAGGTATTGAGCCAACCCCAAAACCAATACTAATAGGATTGGAATACGCTCTTAGGCGTTGAAATCTTACTCTTGTTTGGGATAGCAATGATCAGAACCATGTTGGGGGGAGAAATCAAACTTCCAAATCAAGGCAATGAGCAAGAAACCAAACTGCAAACATTAAGCGAAAGAGTTTATTAACTTGTTAGGAATTGAAGAGGGTTTAATATAACAAAAAATAATTTAGCAAATGGTAGGAGCAAGCTTTGCAAGTGAGAGAGAGAACGCGAAGTTCATGTTCATCTTCGACAAATAGGGTTAAAGGAGAAGGGGAAAACACCTGGAAGAACCCCAGCGAAACCATCTGCCTTCTGAATCAGCTCTTTAATAGGAATGGCCGAATAGAGGCAATTGGTTCGTCCTTGCGGTTACCAAGTAAAACAGCTGTTGGGAACATGTTTGATGCCATTCCTAATCTTCTTCATGTCTACTTAGCAATAGCAAGCTGGTCACCTGCTCATTGCAGAAACAATTGGCGAACTTACTACGAGCGAGAGGGAGAGAGAGAGAGGGGGGGGAGAGAGAGAGAGATGTTCGGTTCGAAGACAGCAATGGCATTTGCATATTTACCAATAATAATCTTCACATGTACTCCAAGATTTGGAGTCTTATGGATTGTTTCCGAAATGTCGTGCCCGGACAGATCAAAAAAGGGACAACAGTCGAACGAATACCCATATAGAACCAGCACCTTCTTTTGTATTCTCTGGCCATTCCTGAAATATAAAAGGCCACAACTTGTAAGAGCTTTATCTTGCCGGTAGGATATGAAACGTAAAGCCTACAGTTTCCAAACAAAAAAAATGAAAAGAAGAATAGATAATAACCTGTTTGGCGACAGCCAATAATCGCGGTTCAGATTATTTATCAATCACAACATACAAATGCAATATCTAGGCTAATGTTCTACGCAATATTCTCTAATTATGAATTTTCAAACACTGCCTGTTATCATTGATGCAATAAGTACGAACATCAAACTCACTGACTTCCTTGAAGGTAAATTGTGTGAAAACCACACACTATACTTTTAATCTCGAACACAGAGTTTTTGTTCTGTGTCAAGGACTAATTTTTTAAACATCCTACAAAAACACCCGTTTAATTTTGTTCAAATTTTGATAATCTTTGTAGGATCTTGTAGAGTATTACAAAAAGGCTGCAAAGCCAGCTAATAACAGGTAAAAGGCTCTAAACTATAAACATCCAAGGTTACAATTCTTCTTTATCTTCTTAAAACCCAAAATCATCAAAAAATCACATGTACTCTATTTCACTACTATCTCTGGAGCACCGGAAATAGTCATGGTAAGCATACAGGTATCGACCTTGGATTGGGAACGACAGACAAAAAGGGACAGTCTCATTATATTCACAAGAAGTAGAGAAAACACCTAACGTATGGTGATAGCCTTTACAGAAGGACAGTAACTTTCATAAAACCATGAAAATCAGCATGTTCCTTTTCAAGAAAGGACTGCAAACCAAGACCTATCAGTACCCTTATTAGACCAACTTACAATTCCAAGCTCATACCGGCCAAGCTTAAACAGCCACCAATCAATCCAACAGAGCAGCTCAAGCCAATTCACAAGTGAATGGTATTCCTATTATTGACGGTACTGAAAACACATGCCAAGAAAATCAGCCATAAATCCTATATCTAACTAACAATACCGAACTTCTTGTCATTACTAACACCTTACTATCTGTTTTGAACCAGAGCTTAACCAGCACTAAACAAGAGCAATAATTTTTTTCTAATATGCTAGACATGTTCTAGTCAATTGGAGAAGCGAAGATAGGCCATTGCAGTACTCAATCATTGCAGAAGGAGCGTTTTTTAGGGTAAATACCTGATACAACGTACAAAGATGCACAATCAATATTTTGGTACTTGCATTCGCTGAAAACTGAACATTCGTCATAGAAGCAGGCATCCGATACAGGACCTCCATGTTTAATTTCTCCTTTCAGCACACCCACACTGGAATCGCAGAAACGCACAGTTGACAACCAAAACAATCACTCACATCAAGAATTACAAAAGGGAAAACCACAGTCCACAGGGAAAAAAGAACGAACCCCAAACATCCCAGCAGACGAAACACGGTGGATGAGCTCTGCTACAATCGAACCACCACCTCCTCGCATCCGTAGAGCTCGCTCATGTCAAATTTAACCAAATCTGCACAAAAAAAAAAAAAAAAAAAAAGTTTAGAAGACTGAAAATAGGAACAGTTCAGAGAAAGCGCATACAGTAGTAGTAATTACACAGTTTTCCTTCAATGAATAACTGAACATTTCTTCACAAATCAGTCCTCGCAATTGATTTAAGTCCCCAAATAAATCTCAAATCAGACCCCTCGAAAGTGAGAACAAATTAGGCCAAATTAGCTTTACCCGTACAAGTATATTACATAATTATGCAATTAGGGCTAGTCCAATCAGGAACTTTACCTTACAACGGATGATCTGGAGAAGATAAAAGTCGTCGTAGACGCTGTCTCGAGCAATTGGGTCATTCACCGACTCCAAATCGCGACCGTTAATCCCTTCGTAGAAGTTCCTCACCACTTCCGACGCTGATTCTGAAAAATTACTTGATGTGACTACCAACGCCGCCTGATTGTCTGACGATGAAACCTCCCACCTTGGATCCTCAACAACCACATGCAAAGACAGATCGATTACTAAAGGTCAGAATTCAAGACAGAGACCAATTTTCAAATCTGGTTAGATTTGGCATTCACACACACATGCAGGTAACAATCAACAAAACCCATCAAGAATCTAAAAACCCTAATTGCTTTAAGAGCTGACAGCGGCAAATCGGAGTTGTTACCTGAGTTTTGGGAGCGACAACGGAGGTCCAATCGCACAGATTGGAGCAGCGACAAACACCACGACGGTGGTTCTCTCGATGATGGACACCGGCGAAAGAGAGAGAGAAGAGGAGTGAGAGAGCCATCTGGAATGGGAAGAACCAGAGAGAGAGAAAAAGAGGGAAAACCTTATGCCACTCACCATCACCACCGCTAGTCACCGCCGCCAGAGGTCAGTGACAATCGCAACCTCCGCAGGCGAGTTACCACCGCAATAGGCAACACCCCAGGGCCACGAGAAGCGGATCTGGACATGAACCAGTAGGAGCTTCTCTCGGAAGCGACGGGCAAAATTTCCAGGCGAAGAGAGAGAGAGAGAAAGAGACGCGGTGCTGTGGAAGTGAGAACAGAAAGAGATGAGAGAGAAGAACGAAGCTTCTGGTTGAAGCTGGCTTCTCTCAGAAGCCTTGTGATATCAAACCAGGCAAAGAAGATCCAAAATGACCACAACGCCCTTCAACCACAGCTTACCTGTTCCATGTCAGCAAGGGCATAACCGACCTTTTCTACACGTCACTATTACGTAGGCATTTCGCTGGCACTTTGTCCGAATTGGCAGCACATGATTGGGCCACCACTGCCATGCAATGTGGCCATAACTTCTTTTATATAGGTAGTAAGATAATAAGATCTCTCTTATTGTCTCTCCCAATTACTTCTCTCATTCTCAACATTAACCACTCATGTAATGCCATCTGTTTGTTTGACCCACTTCCCTCACATGTCATCCGCCACACGTTTTGTGGCAGATTTGATTGGATGAAGCTAAGGCACATCCTCAATCTGTGGTACATATTGCATGTGACCTGTGAAATTATGCATTCTATGTCCATATACGAAGTGATAGTGTTTAGAGCTGTATTTTGGGTTTGCATGTTGATATACAGTAGGTTGTTGGATTAAATCTCAGATCTCAAACTAATTACTATATGGTTTAGATTGAGGGTGTAGGTATAATTTGTTGTTTCTGTTGCACCTTATAACAGCTCAAGCTTTCTGTCCATTTTCTGTCTAGAGGATTTCGGTCCCTCTAGCATGACTCCGCACAAAAATATACTTAGCAGTTAACTTTTGTTCAAAAAGTAGATGCAATTTTAACCATTAAAAAACAAATATAACTAATTTTTACATAATAGCATTGGAGTACAACATAAAATATCTCAAGAGTTAAAATAAAAAATTCAAATTTTAATTAAATTATACATGAAATATAGCTATTATCATTGGAGATGCTCTAATGTGGGCAACACAAAAATAGTGTCTAGAGTAATTGATCCTTGCGTAATCAATCAATCATATTTTCATTGTGTGATTTTGTATTTTATCAACAAAATTTTAAAAATTTGATGAGGAATACAATGTCACGCGAGTCACAAAGTCTGGAAACATTGTAACTATAAAAATTGACATAAAAAAACAAGTAATTTAAAATGTAATTTCAAGTAATGTTTAGAGAAAGTAGAACACAGCGTGTGATGCGCTTACTAGTAAGCAGTATAACTTCGTTCGTGCAAATTATTGTCACTTAGGAAGGAAAAATAATGGCGGACCTCATTAATTTCCAGCAACAAGCAATCGCCGTGCAAAAAATAAAGCATTTTTATCATTTTCCATTTGCTCGCCATTCTTTATAGATCTCTGTCAAATGTACAGCATCGATAACCCCAAGGGGTTGGCCTAGTGATATTTAAGATATTTAAGGGTCTTCTCCCTTAGGTCTCATGTTCGAATCCCACGAACGCTAAGTATCCTTGGGGCCACATGACTATCTAAACTGTATGTAGATATATCCCATGACTGCGAATTTGTCGAGGTGCACGCAAGTTACCCGGACACCACGAACAATTTTCTCAAAAATAATTGTACGCCATCGATTTCCATCTTTCAAGGTGCATCTTCTTGAATGCTTTGAATCAGTCCTAGCACTAAAACATCTCAATTGCTAAATCTAAGATACTTATAACATATTCCTGAATATGGAGAAGACTGGAAAACACTGTATCTTGATTTAATCCTACCTAATTGAAACAACATCAACACGGGAGAAGGAAAGCCAATCCCTCTTGATAAAAGGTCTTACGCTTGGTACAGAAAGCTCAATATGACGTTGCAATACTGTAATTCCCACACTTTTCACGAATCATGATGCCACAGTCTCATTTCCAATTTCTAAGCTTTCCTCACTTAGCACTTGATATTGACCATTAGAGTCTCTGTCCTCAGGAGCTGTCAAGGGAATATGATCCTTCTCACTGTGAAATAAATCCAAAACAGTTAAGACCATGGTAAAGCAGACCAATATTAAGTCCAAGTATGACGATGATTTATAAATTTTTGGTAAAAAGGATCTCAAGAGTGGATAAATACTAGTGCACAAAGGTATCTGAACAATCTAGTTAATGGCAGGTAAATTGAAATTTGGTGAAATCAAATTGAGTTATTCTCTAAGGAACCAAGTCTAAACATGTAGCTAATTGAACTTGGAATGCTCTTTGGTTCTAGAAAAGAAGCAAACACCAGAAGTTCCTTGGCCTTTCCGTAACGAACTTATGCAGGCGAAGAATATGCAAGGCAAGGCCAGAACTTACGTTTTGGAATAAGTGATAAGTCCAACAACTACAATTGCAAAGGACACATAGTACAGCAAGTCGACCTACAAGTGGAGATTACCCAATATAAGCTTTACTGCTTAAGGTACCAATTCAGAGGGAAAAAAAAGCAATTTGTTATAGTTTATGTAGAATAGCTGAAATTGGTACCTTCTGGCGATAGAAAAAGATACGAATAACAACAGCCCACAAGTCAGAGGTGAGAATAGAGAGATTGAACATGGTGGCTCCACTCATCTGTCAAAGTAGAGTTTTCTGATCAGAAGATGATACCAATGATTGTGCTAAGAAGTTCAGGGAAATCGATAGATCAAACTGACCTTCAGAATAAATGGAATAGAAATATAGTATATGAAGCTTGACAGTGTATAGCAACCAAATGCAAATATCTGTAGACAAAACAAATGAGCAATAACGGTAAGTATAGCTACAGATGCACATTTCAAGCCAATGTGCTACTACCAATCTCTTTCCCTAATCCGACATAACTATGAGCTAGCGGAGCGAAGCAACCTTATTTCCTCGGTGAAGTAAGAAAATTGAGACTCTAATATGCGGAATTTTAGACATAAGTTTGCTCAATACTTACAATTTCTCCAGACCACTTTACTGATTCCAGAGTTTGCCTCTCCAGTATTGCTCTAAAAAGCAGTATAGGATGACTGAGGAAACCTTAATATTCAGCCAATAATATACTATCCTTGATATTTGTATAGCAAACAACAAACGATTTCAAAGGATACATCTCGCACACAGTCACAAGTGCGCCGAAAACACCAATCATTGCCACTACTTCGACAAGGTCTTTCTTCTTCACGCAAAATTCCTGGATATTAGAAAGATCAGTAACCAGGAAAACATGATTGACGTTATGGGGAATTTCCATTTCAGGAGTGAACACGTAGAAGAAAAGGATTTGAAAACATTGAGCTTCATCTATTTGATGACAAGTCCCAATGGTTAACCAAATTTACCGACCTCACCAACATTGCTCATCGCAAAGAAAAATGTTGCTATAATAACAAGAAAATCTCCAAGTAGAGGTTTTGAAGCACCTGAAAGAACAATTCTGATGGTTACCATTAATATTCTTCGAGAAACAAACTTCAAGATTGCACATGTAACAGCTACACTTGTCCCTTATGGCCGAATTGTTGTATGTTCACCAGAAAAACAAACAAAGCGGAATGAGAAAGTGAAAAAAGTGAAAGTTAAAAAGTCACCTCCACCACCCGTTCTAGCATCTGAAAGAAGGTCTAAACCAAGGCCAAGGACGCAGATAGCAACCCCGCAGAACTGCCATAGGGAATATCGTGCGCCCAGGACGAACCACGTAAGAGCAATGACCCACGCTATCGTCCAACAATCCAATAAAGTCACACTAGTAATTGACGAGTACTGGAAAGCTTTATTAGCTGCATAACCATCAGTTCAGTTATGGTTAGTAATATAATGTGTCTAATGAATCATAACCTAGCTTCTTCTACAGAAGTTAATTTCTTCTGAACATAACCTGTGTGAACCTTAGTTTCTTCTTTTACTTCAACTTCTTACATAACAATTTGAAGACGAAATTAAAACTCAAGCATGACTCTTTATAATAGAAGTGTGACATGTGGGCTTACTAAAATAATTGCCTTGGACATCCATGAAGCCTATGAGAGCATACCAGTACCAAGATACCTGCAAAATCCGGCGTCATATAACTTTCTTAAATATCTCTCACCAAACATAAAGTAAGAACTTAAAGTACTCCCTTCATCTTAAACTCTAGTCCAGTACAGGAGTTGTTCGTAGCTAGCTCAATGAGAATTATTGTTACGTATTCACCATATTACACGAGCATATGTACAAAAGTGAATGTCTAAATGTAAGAAATGGTTATTTCTAGTTCTAAACAACATCATATAGCCCTTGGTTCTGTTCAGTTGCTGAGAGCGCGATGAAAATGTTAGGCTTCCGATTTTAGAAATTTATCTGGTTCCATGAGATGTGAATTCCCCGAAGCAAAATCATAATAGAAACTTTGCAAAATAAGGATGCACTGGCATATTCCCTAAGAAAATGCAATAGATCAAAGAGATGTTGCAGCACTTTTTTGAACGATTATGCCCATATGAAATCATTATGTGAAGAGGATAAATAAATGTTAACCATAAGCTTTTGTCGTCGGTATAACAAGATGCCTCCATAAACCAACGCCAAAGCCAGGTAATAAGAGAATGCCAGGGTGAGAGGCGTATCCACACCTGTAGCTCAGAAAAATTGTTGCAGTTAAGGAAAAATGATGCAAAATTAGAATAAAATGCACCACGCTAGATATGATAACATTTGAAACAAAATGAACTTTCAGTAATCAATGGAAGCTTAATCATAGATATCGGGAACACCAGGCAGAGGGAAGTGAATCATTGATTGAAAAGGGGGTATGAGAAGACAGAGTACCACGACTGGCAACGAAAGAAGAAGCAAAGGCGGAGAGTGACAGTAGAAAGGAAACAGCTTGACCCAGTAACAGAACACGTATCGTGCGCCACAGACCTTCATTGCTTCTCCATGAGCTGAGATTCATGGCTCCAGAAACACAAAGTTATCAAAAACAAACCCCAATTGGAAGATTATGGGTCCTAAGAAATGAACAAAACTTAACGTTCCTACCAGTGAGCTGATGTGTATCTATGTATTATCAATCATCATTATAAAGGGGATCTTCACCAACCGTTCTTGTACCTGGTGGTTGGAAGAGCTCTGAAATAGTGGCGTAACGTGTAGGGTCAAAATTGGAAATACTGTAGTCTAGCAGTAATATGATAACGACAAACACAGGATAAATGGGACACTAATACTTAAATGCACTTGGTGGGTGATGCAGAGAGACAAATTGAGTAGTTGGTTTAAAATTGCTCGTCGTGGACAATTGAAGAAAAGGCTTATGAATTGAATCCTCTCTCAACAGTATACCTTCTTCGACGGTGAACCATTTTGCCTTCTTCTTTACCGGAGCCGCTAACTCCTTGTCCTCCTGTAGAGCTCTCCCCAGTCTGTGGAGTCGTCGATCGTGGATGAATCTTGATTGTCCCCCTGCCGCTGCAACTTTCTGTAGAGTGATGTCCCTTAATCGCCACAAGTTTGGTCATGCAGCTACTTTAGCCTTATCTGTGCTTCCCTCTCACACAAGTACCTCAGCAGGACATGGCCCTAGCCCTGGCCCCGGAAGTAGAGCAGACCTTCGTGCATTTTAGAGGATGAAGGTCACTGCTGTTCACAAAAGTCGAAATATAAGGGTCTGAAGGAATAACAGATTTTAGAGGATGAATAACAGGATCTATCACATACAGATTTACAACATGGATTATAGCGGAAATTCATGTGTTTATCTTGTCTTCCTTAGCTCCTAACACAACGGATGATCGTAGGATGTTTGCTTTCATGTGTCAACCTTGCTCCCACAGTCTGTCTCGAATCTCTATGACGAAAGCTCTAATCCACACCAAGTTCCACCAATGGAGGATAGTTAGGAAAAATGTTAGGGTTTCTAGAACTGTATTTTTTTTATCAGCGCATTATCTCTACACAGTAGTGTATTGTTATGCATATAATAATGTAGGAGGTTGTCTCCTTATATAAACACACTTATACCTAGTTTGCACATAACACTCTAGGGTTTGTGCCTCTGCTATTAACCCCACAGGTTTAAGCACTGTTGCAACTAACCCCATAAGATTAAGATAATTGCATTGGGTACCCCACATGGGCGCACCAAATGCTAACATCTCCCACTCGCACAGTGGAGTTGCACAATTACAGTTCATCTAGCCTCCCCCAATCTCGAACTATTATCATCTGCCAAAGTGTTTTGTGGCCTTGGTGTGTGACTGTGAGAGAACCTGCATTTCGGGAGTTTCATACTTTAAACTCTTACGAGACGAGCTAGCAGCAGGCGCACTCAACCTTAAGAAATAATGCAATACGTGTATATATATACATATATATATATATATATATATATATATATATATATATATATATATCGTATCCCCCAGATTCGATCAATTGTCATCTCGTAGACCATGAGCACCTACCTTGTCCCGTCGTGCTCCAATGAGTCTACATCTCCTTTATTATATTCATATCCTGCATGCCCATAAGATCTTGTAGGTGGGCCCAATGAAAGTGTATAGTGCTTTCTGAGCTGACAGATCTTGGCCACGTGGCAACCATCTAGCACACTATATTGTGCTCCACACACACTGGATCACCAGCCGCGCTGATCCACGTGGGGGCTGCGAGACAGGGCCCTCGCATACCACTGCACGGGACTTGTAGGGACTTAGTGGTTTGGAGGCTAGAGTAAGTCCTGTCGCGTGCGAGCCAAGCCCGCACGCGACCTTTAGTAACTGCTTGATGGCACGAGCTCCATAAACCTGGTCAATCCGGTCAACCCCATAACGGTTCCGGTATTCGCGCATAACGTGCTGTAACGGTCCCTATATATGCGGACGAACGTGCCGTTGTGGTTAAGCTAATTAAGCCGGCATTGATGGGCGCATTAACCACACTGCAACGGTCACATTCTCCGTTATATATAGGACGTTAACCTTTCCATAGAAAGGAGGACACACCAGACATACGCGGAAGCTCTGCCAAACCCCTGTCTCTCTCTCAGACATTACTATTACCTTACTCTCTCCCTACACACAACCCAACTCTTCCTGTGCCATTTCCGATCCTCTACTTACGGTGTACACAGAGTTCTCCCTGCCGGAATCTCTTGTGCACATTTTGGTGAACCCGACGTGAACTTACCATTACAAGCAACCATGTCTCAGGAGGATGATATCAGTAACAGATCGCCTTCCACCGAAGCCGCCTCGGGAGAGGAGATCCGCCGCACTCCTACGACTACCGGTGAAGCTCCGACGCTAGATGCCTTGGACGTCACCATCCAGAGTCAGGGGAAGGCTCTCAAAGCTCAATCTGCGCAGCTAGAACGGATCATGGCTGTCTTGGGGACTCTTGCTCCAAACCCTGCACCAGCCACCGCTGTCTCTCAGGGAGGAGGAGCCTCTACCACTCAAGGGCTGGGAGTGTCAACCACACCACCCAACCCTAATCTTCAAACTCCACCGGCGGCTACGCAGCTACCCTCAATTCAAGGGTCAACAGCTCAAATGTTGCCCCTCACCGCTCATACTCCTCAGCCTCCGGCTTTGGTACCTAATCCGGCCTCGCAGTATCCCTTGCCTCCTCCAACGGCAATCTGAGGCAATGTGAACGCACAATATGTCCCTAGTCCTCCTGCGGCATATGTGTCGCCTCCGCCTGCAGCAACCCCTCCTCCTGCTACCGAGGGAAACACTCCAGAGTGTATGACGTCTCTGCAACAGCGCATAGACACCATTCTGGCTCACCAATCATTCGCGGATACCATCATCCCGAAGCTAGACAGCGATCCGCCTATCCCACGAGAGATCTATCTCATGCCTAACCCTGTTGGGTACAAGGCTCCTAAGTGGGACAAGTTCGAAGACGTTAATGGGAATGCTCATGAACATGTCATGCGTTTCATTGATGTGATGGGGCCATATGGAGCCGATCCCAAACTGCTGATGCGCGAGTTCCCGAAATCCTTGGGAAACGTAGCGTACAAGTGGTACAGGACGTTGGAAGCCGGGTCCGTGAAGACTTGGGACGACATGGTCCAAAAGTTCTACACCAAGTTTTTCCAGATGGAGGAAAAGGTGACAATGATCCACCTCTCGCGGATGTATCAGAAGCGGGAGGAGGACGGAATAACTTTCATCAAGAAGTTCAGGGCCAAGTCCTTGGAATGCAAAGATGTGATACTCGAAAGCAGACTCGTGGAGATATGCCTGCAGTGCATGCGAGATGAGTACAAAGGTATGCTTATTAACCTGCAAACGCCTACGTTTTCAAAACTAATCGAATGCACGAAGAACATCGAGCCTATAGTGGAGAGGCAGAAAAAGAGAAGCGCTCCGGAGCGATCCTCGGGCGGTACTACTTTCAAAATCGGGAGATTCAGCTACAAGAGGGGACGCGAAGCTGAAGTCAATACAGTTTCACCCCAAAAGCAGGCGAAGATTGTGAACTTTGATGCGCCACCTCTGCCATGTTCGGTGGAAGAAGCAAGCAACCTCTGCAGGCAATGGCGCAAGGACGGTGTCCTACCGCCGCTCGAGAGGGCACCCTCCAAGGAAATGGTGAGGGACCCGAAGTGGTGTGAATACCACGGCAAGGTCATGCATCCCACGGCGGACTGTAAGAAGCTCAGGATTGTGTTCAGCCAAAAGATGAAGAATGGCGAACTGATCGTTAGCGACCAAAGGCAGGATGTGCGCAACAATCCACTTCCTGCCCATGCGGAGCAAGAATCGAAAGGCAAAGAGGTCGCTATGATCTCGATTGTGGATCTGGAAGAGGTCGCAGAGGATGGTCTACCCATCATTACCGAAGTCCATGATGATGAAGACTACAGCATAGACACGGGGGACGAGTGTGCCGACCGGATGAAGGGGTCGCACGGCTTCAGCAGGTTCTTCGACGAGATGAACTTCTCAGAAAAATGCCGGACGGAAATGACAAAAGCGATCTTAAGGATAGCAGAAGACTACGAGGAGGATCTCGTAGTCTCCAATGGGAAAGTCATTAGGGCGTCTCGCTCTACAGAAAAGATCATAACCTTTTCCGCCAGCGACAAGAAGACAGATGCGAGCCACCAGAGGCCTCTGTATGTGACGGCCATCATCAATGGCGTCGAGTTCAAAAGAGCGTTCGTCGACGGAGGAGCAGCGGTTAACGTTGTTTCGCTCCACACATTGAAGCTAGCAGGGATCCCAAAGTACAAGATTGTCAAGCGTCCATCCCCGTTGATGGGATTCGTAAGCGACTCCAGAATGACGATATGATGGATCCGCCTGGGTATCCAGATCGGCAAAATCAAGTGCTCAGCGAAGTTCTATGTCATATATGCGAACACTACGTATCACATGATCATAGGTCGAGCCTGGATTCATCGCTTTGATGCTGTCCCTTCAACAACTCACCAAGTGATGAAAGCTATTTGGAATGACAGAATAGTCGAGATACCGTCTTCGACAAATCCATTCAACATGGATGAAGCGCATCTCAGCGAGGCAGTGTGGTTCACCGAGATGGCAGATGAGCAAACACCGGGACCATTCAATCCCACTCCTTTACCCCTATGGGAAGATATCAAAGATCAGTCACTTGCGGGAGTGATGGTGACAAAGGAGGATGCCAAGGAAAAGCCGCCCACGCGAGAAGAAGCGCCGCGGATTGCCTACCAGCGAAAGAACGTGTACACTCTGAAAAGAATAGCAAAGCATGACCCTGAAGGCAAGGAGATAGAGAGTTTCTACGCCAACGGGAAGAAATGCTATCGCATATGAAGGTGCGCGGGGGTGTCCTCACGCGGGCATGGGGATATCCCTGAGCAAATCAACCAAATCGAGCAGGTTGCGGAGACAGAAAGACCAATGCAGAGCACTCCAGAAGAGAAGCTCAAAGAAGCACCCGAATGCATGGAAGACAAACCCAGACCGCAAAAGCAAGAGCTGAAGGAGGTGTTCCTAAGCCCGAACGAAGAAAAGAAGAGGCCGGTCTTTCTAAGTGCGGACCTCACAGGCGAAGAGGAGGAAAGACTGCTACAGCTTCTGACCGAGTACAAGGACGTGTTCGCATGGGAATACGATGAGATGCCCGGTCTGGACACGAGCATCACCATGCATCAGTTGGACATCATTCCGGAATCCAAGCCGGTAAAGCAGAGCACAAGAAGCTTTAGGCCGGAGCTCAATGTGAAGATTAAGCAGGAGATTGTCAAACTCCTGGACGCCAAGTTCATAGAGCCGAATCACCATCCCACATGGCTGGCCAACATTGTGCCAGCGGTAAAGAAGAATGGACAGCTTCGCATTTGCGTGGATTTCCGGGATCTCAATCGTTTCTGCCCCAAGGACGATTTTCCGCTCCCCAACATTGATCTACTTATCGATTCGACAACGGTTCATCGCATGTTCAGTTTCATGGACGGCTTCAGCGGGTACAATCAGATCAAGATGGACCCTGAAGATGCACAGAAAACCGCATTCATCACCCCAGTGGGAGTATTCAGCTATATAGTGATGCCTTTTGGTCTCAAAAATGCAGGTGCAACTTACCAGCGGGCCATGATGGCCCTGTTCCACGACATGATGCACAAGGAAGTGGAATTCTACGTGGATGACCTGGTTGTTAAATCCAGGGAGGAAGCAGACCATCTGGCGGATTTGTGGAAAGTGTTCAACAGATGCAGACGCTTTCAATTGAAGATGAACCCCATGAAGTGTGCATTCGGGGTAACATCAGGAAAGTTCTTGGGATGCGTGGTGCATCGCCAAGGGATTGAGCCTGACCCTGCGAAAGTATCAGCCATCACCGGCATGACTCCGCCACATAACCAAAGTGCCTTGAAAACGTTCTTGGGGAAGTTATCATATCTGCGAAGATTCATCCCAGCGATTGCCGAAATTACCTGCTGTTTCAGTGACCTTCTCAAGAAAGATGCCGTATAGAGCTGGACTTCGGAGCACGAAGCTGCGTTCGGGAAACTAAAGGAGCTGCTGACATCTTCAAAAATAATGATCGCATCTCAGCTAGGATCACCGCTTTTGCTGTATCTGACGTCAACAAGGAAGTCTATAGGAGCTCTTCTGGCTCAGGAGTACGAGGGTCAAGAAAGGCCCATCTATTACGTCTCTCGCATTGTGCAACCCGCAGAATCAAGGTATACAAACATCGAGCGTCATTGCCTTGCCTTATTCTTCGTAATAGAGAAGCTGAGACACTACTTCGCTTCGCACAAAGTGGTGGTGGTCACAAAGAGTGATCCCATACGATATCTTCTGACTCACACTACTCCTGGGGGAAGATTGGCAAAATGGTATATGACCATCTCCCAATATGACATCACATGCGTGCGACCGCGGGCGATCAAGTCGCAGGCGGTGGCGGATTTGCTGGCGCAGTTCCCCGATAACAGTCATGAGCCTGTGATTGAAGAAGAATTGGAGGGAACTGAAATCTATGCAGTTAATTTGCCTTATTGGACGCTCCATTTTGACGGCTCGTCAACAAGGAAATGTGGAGGCATTGGGATAGTCTTGACCAAACCAGATGGGGAGGTCATATAGATGTCCGCAAAGCTTGACTTCGCAGTCACCAACAACAAAGCAGAATATGAAGCCCTCATTGCGGGACTTCGCGCGGCGAAAGCTTTGGAAGTAAGCAATCTGACGGTTATGGGGGACTCCAAGCTAATTGTCAAGCAAGCCTCGGGCGAGTACGGTTTGAAGGAGATAAATTTACTGTCCTACTGGACCTTGGTACAAAGGCTGGTGCAACAATTCTGCGACGTTAGGTACGAGCACAAGCCCCGAGCGGATAACAGGCATGCCGACGCTTTGGCTACCTTGGGATCCAAGGTTAGCACGGAAAAATGTCCTGCAAGAATCTCGATTGAAGTGCGAACATCGTCGGCGTTAACAGAAGACGCGTGCGACGATGAATGCATGGACGATGCGGACTGGAGAAAGTCAATCTTACGGACCATCGCAGAGGACACGAGCAGCGAGAACTGGGCATCCACAAAGCGGTATTGCATACATGACAACACCCTTTATTACAAGGGCCCTGGCGGAATACTTATGCGATGCGTCTCCGAGCAAGAGGGACAGCTGCTGTTAGAAAAGATTCACCAACATGCCTGCGGGGAAAGTGAAGTGTCAATCTATCGGAAAGCTCAGAGATATGGCATCCATTGGCCGGACGTGTCAACGGCCGCAGCGCTAATACAAGGAAAGTGCGAGAGTTGCGCACTAATTAAAGATTCTTTACTCATTGCTCTGACCGATGATGATGCAGATTGGAGGAAACCACTCTTTGATTTTCTCACCCAGGGTACTGTACCCGAATCAAGAAAAGAAGCTGAGAAACTAAGGAGGAAAGCAGCCCGATATGTGGTGCAAGAAAATCTGCTTTGGCGAAGGGGCCATGAAGGTAACTTGCTGCGATGTCTAGACAGCAGGGAAGCACAAGAAGTGATGAACCTTTCTCACCAGGTGGAACATCAGGGAGGTGCAAAATTATGCAGACAACTCCTCTCAATTGGACATTTCTGGCCCACTATGGAGGTTGATTGCCGCACCAAAGTACGACGCTGCCAGGAGTGTCAATTTAAAGGTAATCTAGTGCATGCTCCTGCTGTAGATCTACATGCATTGGGAACGCCATGGCCGTTTCACACATGAGCTCTGGATTTTATTGGTCCCATTTGACCAACCTCACATGGGAATCACTTCATTCTCACCGCGACTGAGTTGTTCACCAAGTGGGTAGAAGCGATACCGCTGAAGACAGCAAATGTGCTAGCTGTGGTCCATTTTATCCAAGAGAACATCATATGCAGGTTCGAAATTCCCAACACCATCCTTTCGGATAATGGCACTCCTTTTGTTAATCGCCAGGTGGCTGCGAAGCTAGCAGAATATAACATCAGGCAGATATGCTCCACCCCGTACTACCCGAAGGGGAATGGGCAAGCAGAAGCGACCAACAAGACGCTGTTGAGAATTTTGAGCAACAAGAAGGGGGCTGATTCTTTGAGCATAGCCCTGTGGGCTTACCGGACTTCCCCAAGGACACCCACAGGGGTCTCACCATTCCTTCTATGCTATGGAGCTGAGGCTGTGGTACCTGCGGAAGTAAAGGTTAACTCTGCAAGATTGGCTTTCCACGCATTATACGACAATCAACGCGACCATGGCTTAGTCCTGCTAGAAGAAAAGCGGGAGCAAGCTAAAAGGACCAACAAACGATACCAAGAAAGGATTGCTCGTGCGTATAATAAAACAGTCCAACGTCGAGATTTCGTAGTTGAAGATTTGGTCTTGCGCGCATCTGAGCATTGCATGCGAGAGGCGGCTCACCCAAAATTCGCAGCCAATTGGGAAGGACCCTTTGAAGTCACAGAAGTCTTTGACAGTGGCTACTGCAGCATACGGAGGTTACACGGAACAACCTCAACCCCAAGCTCAGTCAACATGCGCTGGATTAAGAAGTATTATCCTTGACTTCTCTCATTATATACGTTATATTACAACGTTGCCTTATGCTATGTATAGCTATGAATCGCACATCTTCTCTCCCATATGAGAGAATTGTAATCTCATCTCTCCCATATGAGAGTTCTCTAATAAAAGACTTCTCCCAAATGAGAAGAACTTTATGCTTCTAGCTGTCTTTATTGCTTCATTTAGTTCATTATTACTGTTAACGAAAGCCTATCCGTCGTGATAGCAGCCCATGCAAATACGATCTCAACTGATCTTTTAAGCCTATCTGTCACGATAGCAGCCTATGCAAATGCGATCTTAACTGATCTCTTAAGCCTATCTGCAACGATAGCAGTCTATGCGAACACGATCTTAATTGATCTTCTAAGCCTATCTTCCACGATAGCAGCTCATGCGAAAACGATCTTAGTTGATCTTTCAAGCCTATCTGCCACGATAGCAGCCCATGCGAAAATGATCTTAATTGATCTTTTAAGCCTATCTGCCACGATAGCAGCCCATGCGAAAATGATCTTAATTGATCTTCTAAGCCTATCTGCCACGATAGCAGTCCATGCGAAAACGATCTTAATTGATCTTCTAAGCCTATCTGCCACGATAGCAGCCCATGCGAAAGCGATCTTAATTGATCTTCTAAGCCTATCTGCTACGATAGCAGCCCATGCGAACATGATCTTGAATGATCTTTCAAGCCTATCTGCCGCGATAGCAGCACTATACAAATGCGATTTTAAAATCGTTCTTAAGTCTATCTGCCATGATAGCAGCATTATATCTTAAGTGATCTACAAAGGCCTATCTGATGAGATAGCACTTGCACTTGAATCTAAAGCAAACCACAAGCCTATCTGCCAAGATAGCAAAGCTGCGCAAGCACGATCTCGAACGATCTGAAAACATATCTGTGGATTTATACGGCAGATAGCAAATCATAAGCGACAATGCAAAGTGTGTATATAGCATTATAGAAGGCGAAATTTGCCAATACGCATGCGAAATTGTAATTTGTTGTAACAAGACAGCAAATCATACAAAACGATTTATCATTATGAGTCAAACGGACTTACAATTTATCTGTCTAGATAACAGCTTACAAGCGAAAAAAAGCTCAAATCAAGCTAACTACGCAGCCCACATGGCTTACAATGCATCTAAAAGGTAACTTACGAGCGAGAAGTTACACATCGGGGAAATCCTAACTGAAAAACAATGGACCTAACGGTCCTAGCACAAGCTATGCGATACACAGATCTGCGACCAAAGATCTGTAGCAAGTAGGGCGCTCCTGCGAGAAGATCAGCCCGCTACCCGCTATGTCTACAACCGCAAGACCTGGGTGACGCTACGTCCAAGATCTCAGGATCTGACAAGGCCTCTGTCTGATAAAGATATGTGCCAGAGGAACCACTTGTTCCGGCATATGCAGCCGTACAAAACAGGGGAGCAGTTATTCCTCGGGCAATGGGCTCCTTGTCCATGGAAACGAGCACAATGGCTCGCCACCCTGAGCTCACGAACGTGGGGGCAAGAAATTCTCCTCCGGGCATGCTGGAGGAGAATCCCGGCGTTCATTACGAGTCAGTAGCAAGGTCAATACGGCGCTGCACCTCGCCGGGAGGCGGCCGGAAACATGACTTACAAGCATAATAGACGAAGAAAATTCTTCGAGCAAGCATGAGGTATTATCTGCATCTTCTTTGTGATAGTTATGAAGATCAATAAGCCTTATGAAGGAGATCTTGGAAACTATTTCTAGAGCACAAAGCACAAACTCAGGTCTCACAACTTGAAGCTGCCATGAATCAACGAAAAACAAGCGTTGAAGCCAGCAGTCGTAAGGACTCACGGCAAACCACATTTTGGGATGAAGAACCCAAATAGAAAAAGGCAGGGTTTATATAGACCTTGCGGAGACTCTTCAGTTGCCAAGATGAGTCAGCAGAATTTGAAAAGAGGGTAAGGATCAATCACTTACGCCTTGAAAAGAGGTAACAATCAATTACCCTACTAAAGGCTACGACGATTCGGTTGCGTATCCTAATTAATGACGGATGGTCATGATTCGGATGGACTTCCCAAGGAAAGTGTGCTTATCTAATGAGAAATTAGCGCGAAAATCAAGGGCAAAACGGGCATTTCAATTCTTCTTTTTGAAAAAAAGGGGGGAGAAACACTAGCAACATTACAATAATGTCTCATTCAAAAATCAAAATAAACCCTTGATCAAGGAGTCATGAGGAGTAAACTGACGGCTCAGATTTTCCACTTGCTCCACTTCTTGCTTCAATTGCTCGCATTTGGCATTCATCTCATGAAAGAGCTTCATAGCCTCTTCAACCTTTTGCCTTTGCTGCTCTACCTTCTGTTTCTCAGCTGCGAGGTTTTGGTGGCCGCGTTTCAAAGTCACGGCCGCGTGAATCAGGGTAACTCTTATAAAAATCAAAATAAACCCTTGATCCAGGAGTCATGAGGAGTAAACTGACGGCTCAGATTTTCCACTTGCTCCACTTCTTGCTTCAATTGCTCGCATTTGGCATTCATCTCATGAAAGAGCTTCATAGCCTCTTCAACCTTTTGCCTTTGCTGCTCTACCTTCTGTTTCTCAGCTGCGAGGTTTTGGTGGCCGCGTTTCAAAGTCACGGCCGCGCGAATCAGGGTAACTCTTTTAAAAATCAAAATAAACCCTTGATGAAGGAGTTATGAGGAGTAAACTGACGGCTCAGATTTTCCACTTGCTCCACTTCTTACTTCAATTTCTCGCATTTGGCATTCATCTCATGAAAGAGCTTCATAGCCTCTTCAACCTTTTGCCTTTGCTGCTCTACCTTCTGTTTCTCAGCTGCGAGGATTTGGTGGCCGCGTTTCAAAGTCACGGCCGCGCGAATCAGGGTAACTCTTTTAAAAATCAAAATAAACCCTTGATCAAGGAGTCATGAGGAGTAAACTGACGGCTCAGATTTTCCACTTGCTCCACTTCTTGCTTCAATTGCTCGCATTTGGCATTCATCTCATGAAAGAGCTTCATAGCCTCTTCAACCTTTTGCCTTTGCTGCTCTACCTTCTGTTTCTCAGCTGCGAGGTTTTGGTGGCCGCGTTTCAAAGTCACGGCCGCGCGAATCAGGGTAACTCTTTTGATAAGAAACTTGAAGCCCAGCTTGCCTTGAACTTTGGCGAGAAGATTTTGGCACATGCCAAAAAGCAATTCCGCACTCTGAGGAGAAATGGTTGCAGGTGTGGCCGCGGACAGCTGCTCCAAAATCCAGATGGCTTCAGTAAGAAATAGCAACCTGTCGAAGGGCCCTATCTCCAGAGACCTCGCAAATGATTGGGGGTAGGAGAGGCGCATCCGAACTAGCCAGACCACGTCAGCTTGCTTCAAACCTAAAGCAATGTCAAAGCCAAGTTAGACTATCAAACTCGTAAATGAAGAATGCAAGATGCGAACAGCAAATCACGACATACCAGTTCCTTCAAGGATCTCGCGCAGAGAAGGAATGCGCATTGCTAGGGAAGTTGAAGACTGTCCTCGCTCCATTGCCCTTCTATCAGCTGCGAGCTCTAACTCCTCATAGTTGGGGGGAAGAGTATAAGCCGCACCAGGTGCGATTGCAGCCCCGACCTACGAACCCCAAAAGTTCCACGCAGGAAGAGGTGCCGACTCAGTCATTGCCGGAGGCATGGCGGTAGCAGAAGTTGCAGCTTGATGAGGGATACCTTCAGGTGCGATAGCATCAGCAATGTTCGTTCCTATTTCCTCAGCACCAGCATGGGCATCTTCCTCCATTAACACATTTTCAGCCTCGACATCATCAGAAAGTTCGATGACGTCCTCAAGGGGCTCTCCTGCATATTCAGCAGCTGCGACGGGCTTCTCGGTATGAGAACTCGGCACCGGGACATAGGACGCAGAAGGTTGACTCCTTTGCTCCAACACGGGTTCATCAGCATTGCCTGCGATACAAAAGGCGATGGTGTGAGGTAACTTGTATCGTATATTATTTTAATATCTTTTATAAGCTAAGAGCAAGCACCTCCACGTGAAGGAGGGATCGCAGTATCCTCGTCGTAAGCTAAGGACGTGGAACCTTGCCCTATTAATGTGTCTTCATTAAGCATGTCTTTAAGGTGAGCGTGACCTGGGGCGCGAAGAAACCAGTCATGATTATGTTTGAGTTGCTAAGCCTAGTTCACGCATATTGTTCAAATGATTACCTGAGGGTTCACCGCACTTGCCCACTAGCCAACGACGAATGTCAGCTTTTGACACACCGTGCTTTAACGCACCAACAATAACGTCTCGATAAGTTATTGCGAGATTAAAAATCTCACCTTCATTGCCGCCTGCGATTTCTTCAAAATCTGCTTGGGCTTGCTCTAGTGCTGCCGCATCTTCTTCTGGAGCCGCATCCTCCTCTTCAACTCGAGGAGCCACCTCTTCGGGAAGTATATCTTCCTCATCAGTTGGACGCACTAGGTCGTCGACGTGCTGTTCTTCAAGGCTCCTTTGCTTCACGCGCTCGAGCTCCTCCTCTTCTCGCTTTCTTCTCCTTTCAGCAACTTCCGCAGCTGTCCTCCTGGACTCGGCGAGAATGTCCTCGCTTATGGTTTCATCGAAAACACCAGAATGAGCACCCCTCTTCTGCCTCTTGGCCAAAAGGCCATTGATGGTCTCATCATCATCTGCGAAGAAGCGATTTGTTCAAACCAGATTGCAAAAGAGTTAAGATAATGAGAAGAGAAGTACGATTGAGATACCTCCTGATTCTTCCTCATGTATCGCATCTTCCTCTCTGACTCTGACATCTTCAAATCTTTCTTCTTCTTCTTCATCTCCTTCTCTTGGCTCCCGCCTCTCCTCTTCTTCCTCCTGGCCGAAACAAAGGTCTCCACTGCGAGTTCCTTCCGCGCTTTACTGGTCATGCGTCCTTTACCTTTATCCCTGGCAGAAAGGGACCTCGCAGGAGGGGAAGTTGGAGCGCTTCTAGGGGAAGAAATTGTAATTCCCCTTTGCCTGGGCCTCTTCGCTCTTGGCGCTGCAGTCACTGGAGGAGACGGATCATCCCTAGGGGGAGACAAGGCCGGAGTGTTGTCTATCAGCGAATCAGCAAAAGCATTCATGATCTCGCGAATCCTGGTCTCGACCACGGGATCCATTCTCGATGCCAGCCGAAACGGCTGTCCTTGCCTTCTTGTAGTAACAATGGTGGTAACCAGCGATTTGGAACGCTCACCAGATGCAAACCTCCGCACATGGCACTCTAGCAAGAAGCGTAGTATGAAGTTTTCAGTATATTGAAGTAAAGAAGCTTAGCGCATGCAAGAATAGTTGCTTACCTTAGCAAAAGTTTCGCTATATCTGATGACATGCGAGTCGCCTTCTCTAACCGCAGCGATCTTTTCATCTAGAATGATGGAGGGACACAGATGGTTCTTGCGATCTAGCAATGAATATCAACCATATTCAGACTCGTCCAGGCTACAATTGGGACGAAAAGGAAAAGAACTCCTTTTGATCACAGGAGCTCTGCTTGGCTGGGGGATCGACTGCGTCTCAAACCTTGTCTGCTGGGCGTTCCAGTATGCGAGCCAGTTTCTAGAACAGCCGCCTTCACGGTTACCTGCAGGTTGCTCGAAGGGAAGATTGCTTTGCAAGATTGTTTTACACTCCTTTGACAACAAACGCTTATAGCAGCCTCTGATGATAGACTGCGGCCAGATTGATGGTGCCACTGCATCGAAGCCGAATTGGGGAGAAACGCGAGTGGGATCAACATCCACGGTAATCCTCTCGTACCTCGGCGCGAGCTCACGAACATGCTCTGCGAGAGCAGGAAGGGAACCTCGCAGGCACCAGCAAAAGAATTCGCGATAGCCCTCGTGGAAATGCTCTCCACCTTCGAAGAGGAGCTCTTCAGAGAAGGCAACACCCTTAGAAGGATACAGTTTTGGAAACCATCGCACGTTCTCAATACGCATGGCATAGGGCCTGGCTATGAACTCTTCCCGATTGTCGCATATCAGGCTCCAGACGCACTTGGGGTAGTTTGTTCCAACCACCTCGCAGCTCTGCCGCTATTACGTTCCTCCACCCCACCTGGGGGACACCACTTGATGGGCTTAGAAGCAACTGGGGCATAGGAAGGTCATCGCTCGAAGACCCACATTGTCAAGAAGGCAATGTTAATGTAAGTCAGTATGTCGAGGCGGCCACGCGATTCCTTCATTGCCACGACCAGCTGATCCAGTCTGTAGTACAGTGTGCCCAAGACCAAGGGTCCGAGTGCGACTTTCTGGCCGAGGGCCAATTTCACAGCAAGGGGCAGAACGTGATAGAAGACCCCATCATGCGGGTGGCCATCGATTAAGTACCTCGACAACCAGGCACAGAGGAAGGCGCATAGGGTCAAGTGATAACCCTTGCCATCTACGTAGTTCTTAGCCTTCGGGTTTTGACTCAGAAGCTTCTTGGTGATGCTGCTGTTCGCATAATCACGGAAAAAGTACTGCACCCACTTGTTCCAAGTGTTTTTCGCAGATGTGTCAACCAACTGCCAGTCAGGGAGGACTTCTGTAGTGGTCCACCGGGTGGAAATTTTCTTTACTTCTGACAAGCACTCCTCCATCTGCGTGTACAAAGCAATCTCCTCATCCGTTCTCAGGGGACTCAAAGGATCCACCTCGCCTACGGGAGACAGATCATACAGCATGTGCACATCCTCGAACGTGGGGGCAGCCTCGAACTCAGCGAAGTGAAATGTGTGAGTCGCAGGCGAGTAGCGGGAAAGAAGGTTTAGAAGCATGGACTGGTCCAGCTTCACGGCAGCACCATTCATAGCACGAACTGCGAAGTATACGCCAGCATCATTTAGAGTCATGGCGTGATGAGTCAATACATGGTCGATCCACTCATCCATGTAGTCCAATTTCTGAACAAAAGCTTGGGTGGAAATCGCAGTATACGGGAAGTACCCATTTTCGACTCCCAATCGAACCACGTCTTCGGAGCCAATCAATACGAGCAAGGCCGAGTTAACTGGAGGGGTTAATGTTTGCAATCCCTCACCAGGGACAGGGGTAGGCAGTTTCTTTGCCTTAACCATAGCATGGTAGAAGTCTTTGCCACCCAGATAGGGGGCTTTTCGCCATAGAGCTTGCGGAAGATCAGGTATTTCTTCGTCCTCCTTAGTGGGTCTAGTTCCTTTTGTCTTTTGCCATTCATGCGGAAAAGCAAGAAAAAAGGGGGGAGAAATATGCACAATTCAGTTGAATTTCGAGATTCAAGATCTATTGGAAGAAAGATGAACAGTCTGGTACCAATTTCAGAAATTAGAGATTGGAATCGTTTGCATTATCAGGGATTTCAAAAACCTATATTCAAGGTCCTTATCATTGGGGGATTAAATCGAAATTGGATTCAAAGATTGTGAGCTTCTTCATAAGTTTTCAGCGGATAATATGTCACGGGTTTGCAGATCCAACGCAGTTCAAAGCATATACTAGCATATTAAATCAAAATTGAACAAGGCCAACCTTGTTTCTGTAAAGCTTGCTTGGATGCAGACAATTGAAGAAGACGATTTGCAATTTTGAACTGGTGATTGATTATCTGAATCTGCTCTTGAAGACTTCCGGGTATCATTCACTTTAAGAGAAAGAAGCGATGCTTTGCAACAATGGGGAGTACAGAGTATTTATCCGAAAACAATGAAGGGTTGCGTCCTTTCAGTAGTCGAATCGCAACCGTCACCGTTGAATCGCGCAATCATAGGACAAGCTGACGTCACCCCTAAAACCCTAAAGGCCGGACGACACGACTCTAGGGGTTTTAGGTCATAATGGCACGCACGGGGGCTGAACTTACTTGGTGCGTGGCGACGACGCGTACGTTGGTTTCCGCGCATGGAAGTCTATCCGGCTATGAGTCTTCACGCGCAGAAAGGGGGCTAATGTAGATAGTGCTTTCTGAGCTGACAGATCTTGGCCACGTGGCAACCATCTAGCACACCATATTGTGCTCCACACACACTGGATCACCAGCCGCGCTGATCCACGTGGGGGCTGCGAGACAGGGCCCTCGCATACCACTGCACGGGACTTAGTGGTTTGGAGGCTAGAGTAAGTCCTGTCGCGTGCGAGCCAAGCCTGCACGCGACCTTTAGTAACTGCTTTTGAGTGATTTATGGCACGAGCTCCATAAACCCGGTCAATCCGGTCAACCCCATAACGGTTCGGGTATTCGCGCATAACGTACTGTAACGGTCCCTATATATGCAGACGAACGTGCCGTTGTGGTTAAGCTAATTAAGCCGCTATTGATGGGCGCATTAACCACACTACAACGGTCACATTCTCCGTTATATATAGGACGTTAACCTTTCCATACAAAGGAGGACACACCAGACATACGCGGAAGCTCTGCCAAACCCCTGTCTCTCTCTCAGACATTACTATTGCCTTACTCTCTCCCTACACACAACCCAACTCTTCCTGTGCCATTTCCGATCCCCTACTTACGGTGTACACAGAGTTCTCTCTGCCGGAATCTCTTGTGCACAGAAAGTAATAAAGAGTGATGCAATGAGAATCTTCCTTTCCATCCATTGTGCCGCTGTGATTCGGATTGGCTGCTTTCCTAGAAATGTCCTGGAAGGCCGAATCATTCATAGCCGTAAGGTGTCACGCTAAAGTAGCACCACCGACCCGTCTCTCCACGACACGGATAAAAGTACTAATGGTATACAGTGTCAATCATTCTTATATGATCGACGAGGCTCACACGGCGAGGAATCTCAGGGACTAGCTGTACTCGCCACCTCATGTCATTCATCATCACGCGTTATCTCGAGAAGGTATGCGCCATAGTGCTTGAACTCTAATCAGAGCACATGTCATATCCCTTAAGGACCACTATGCAGATGTAAGTCCAATAGTCCTTATGACTACCAACCCGAGTACTGAATGTCACACATGCGAATCGAAATCAGTTCTCTCATCTGACTTTCTCTACGCAGACTATACATGGCTCGGGGTAGTAACCATGTTCGAATGGCCATAAACCAATCTCACCTTGGAACCTGTTCCAATGCGACAATTAAATTCGTCTGACATGCGTCTTGCACTAGTGATAGATGTATAGCTCATATCATCAGGTACAAGCCTCACATAATAGGTGTATCATATCATATCATAGGCTTCTAGCATTTATCGAGATTTTGTCTCATCTTCTGCCTCACCCAGACTTGTCCAGGATAATGCAAAGGCGGTTGCTCGTGTGAGGGAGACAACCTAGTGTCTGCGCGACACGTTCTATGCTAGTACATGATATGTAAATGTATCACACATGTATCGAAACAACATGTAGCATAATCAAACTCCAACTAAAATCCAACAATCAATGTCTAAATCATATCATCAGTCTGAAAACTCTAGCGATATCTCACCACTTATTTAAGCCCATATTCCTAACATGACCAGTGAAAACATGCCTTAAGAAAGGTTTGGTCATGGGATCAGCTAACATCTGATTCATAGGAATGTGCTCTAGAGAAACATCTCCTTTAGCTACCACCTCCCTAATGAAGTGATACTTTATCTCTATGTGTTTGGCTTTAATGTGGTGCATAGCCATATGCTAGGGAAACTCATAGGTTTATGGACATCTAATATGCTTACCGGAAACCTTCTTTTCTAAACACGTTTATGTCCGGTGACAGAACAGGCAATCGTGCTTTGCTTCCATGATCGATGGAGCGGTCTAATACGATTGTGCAACACTTATGCTGCTGTTCCATGCGATGTGTATGTCATCTAGCATGGACTATAGCCTGAGGCGGATCCACGTGTATCTAGGTCCCCACCCTAGTCAGCATGCATAGTTTGCTAGTCGAAGCATCATCTTCGATAGTCATAGCACGCAATCCTTTGACCCTTTGAGATATCGGAGTATTCTCTTTACAGCCTTCCAATGCCCAATTTCTGGGTCAGACTGATATCTGCTAACTAAACCGACCGCATGACATATGTGTACACATCATAGCGTACATGAGACTCCCGACAGCATTTGCATAGGGTACTTTGGCCATCTGGTCTTTCTCGTGTTGGCTTTTGGTACACATTTCTAGACTGAGTTTCTCGCCATGCGAAATGGGAGTGTCAAGTGGTTTGGCATCGCACATTCTGAATCGTTCAAGTATCTTCTTGATGTACGCCTCTTGCGACAATGCTAGAAGTCTTTTGGAACAATCTCTCAGGATCTTAATCCCAAGGATGTAGCTTGCCTCGCCTATATCCTTCATCGAAAAACGAGAGGACAACCACACTTTAGTGGTCTTGAGCATTCCTATATCATTGCTTGCCAATAGTATGTCATCCACATATAGAGATAAAATCATGAACTTATTTCCCGAGCTTTTGACATACACACAATGGTCTTCATCTACCATTTCAAAGCTATATGCTACAATTTTCCTGATGGAATTTCAAATACCCACTATCTTGAGGACTGTTTAAGCCCATATATGGACTTTACCAGTTTGCACACTTTGTGCTCTTGAACTTTCTTCTCGAAGCTTTGCGGCTGAGCCATATGGATCTCCTCGTCTAATTCTCCATTGATAAACGCAGTCTTAACATCCATCTGATGTAGCTCTAAGTCCATGCTTGCTACTATTGCTAGTATAAGACGAATAGAGACTATTCTCACCACCGGCGAGAATGTCTCCTCATAATCTACACCCTTCTGTTGGGTGTAGCCTTTCGCCACTAGTCGGGCCTTATGCCTTTCCACGCTTCTGTCTTCCTTCCTTTTGACCTTGAAAACCTATTTGTTTCCAATGGCCCTACGTCCAGGAGGCAAGTCAACTAGGTCCATGGTTGGTTTTCATTGACTCTAGTTCTTCTTGTAAAGTAGTTTCCCATTCTTTCTTGTCCAGGTGATGATAGAGCCTCGGACAATGTCCTAGGTTCATCATCTTCTTGTGTGGTGACCACCATGGACTCCCCTTCGATGTCAAATCGTCGACGGGGTACGCTCCCACGAGCGCTCCTACGCAAAGAGGGTTCTTCTTCAGCATCATCACCATATGTGATGGGCTGCTCACTAGGTAAGGCACTCCCACTGTTCTCTAGATCCATAGGAATAAATTCCTCTTGAGTAGTGGTGAACTGAGTGTCGTCTAGTGGTTCCTCTTCTTCGTAGAGAATACCATCTCCACGATCTTCTCCTTGACAAGGAAAATCTCCCTCGATAAATTCAACGTCTCGCGACTCCATCTCCGTTAGACTGCCATCCGGCTGTTGCGCTATGAATACGTAACCCTTAGACTGCTCAGAGTATCTTATGAAGATGGAATTCTTTCCTCTAGCACCCAATTTCCCATGGACATGGGAGACGTTACGTACATAGGCGGCCGACCCCCATGGCTTAAGGTGACCCAATTCAGGTTGTCTTTTGGTCCACATCTCGTAGGGGTTGTGGCTACAGACTTGGTGGGCACACGGTTGAGTATGTATGTGGCTGTTATCAATGCGTCTCCCCAGTAGGAGACAGGCAGATTCGCGTTTGCCATCATACTACGCACCATCTCTAACAGTGTCCGATTCCTTCTTCATGCTACACCATCTTAATGCGGTGTAAAGGGAATAGTCAACTGCCTCACTATTCCTTTAGTATCACAGAGCTCTTTGAATTCCTCATATAGATATTCACGTCCTCGGTCTGTCCTAAGAGCCTTAACTCTTTTGTCCAGTTGGTTCTCTACCTCTTGTAGGATTATTTTGAAGCACTCTAGCGCCTCAGATTTATGTGTCTTCACACATAGCCGAATCGAGTGTGATCATCTATGAAAGTGATGAAATAGTAAGCACCATGTCTAGCTCTAATATTTCGTGGACCGCAAACATCAGAATGAATAAGTTGTAAAGGCTCGGTAGCCCTTAATGCTTTACCGAACGGTTTGCGTTTGGCTATCCCTGCAAGGCAACACTCACATACAGGTAGAGAAATCTTGGACATATTTCCAGGTACGCCTGCCTCGGCCAGCCTGTTCATCATGTCCTGTCCTATATGTCCCAATCTAGCATGCCATCTAGTGGAATCAACATAAATAGAAGACGTAATGAATAAACAAGAACCATAAGCATCACCAAAGCTAGAACCAATAATGTCTAGATAAAATAAACCACGAGAAATCAATCCAGTACCAAAAAATGAATTGCCACAAAACAGTTTGGCAACTCTACCCTCAAAAACAAGTTTGTAATCCAAATTCAAAAGTCTAGAAACTGAAACTAAGTTCTTGCGTGCATCTGGAGCATAAAGAACATCATGAAGGACAAGCGTCTCTCCATACCTCATCTTCAGCTGATATGTTCCAATGCCTAGTACATCAACGAAGGAGTTGTTCCCCAAGTACTCTGTTTTACTGCCCACTGGTACTCGCCTATAATCCGTGCATGCGTCACGATCGCATGCTAGGTGGTCGCTCGCACCTGAATCAAAACCCACTCGTTAGGGGAATCGGCAATATAAACTTGACTTATAACATAAAAGTCAGAGTTTGGATTATGGCATACCTTTGGCTCGGTGCAATCACGAGAAAAGTGACTCTTCTTTTGGCAGTTGAAGCACAAGACTCTTTCAACATTTCTAAACCTTTTTCCCACTCAGCTCTTGCTGATCTTCGGGCATGGGCCCGATTGGCCTTTAGGGTCGTATCCCACAATGCTCCCACTCGGCCCTTTGGCCAAGAATGAGCTTTCTACCTCCAGTGTTGAGCTGCTAGTTCTGGCATATTCCAGTCTTTGTTCTTCAAACATCAGATATCGATTGGCATCTCCAAACGTTCTAATGGCTTCTGATTCAACCAACACTTGTCTCACGGGTTCCCATGACTCCGATAGAGACATCCTCACTGCTCTGAGTTGCCTTTCATCAGTTACTTCATGCCCAGAAGTTATAAGCTCAGTAATATAGAATGATAAGTCTCTTAGGTTCTTTTCCACGGAGTCACATTTTTTCTTTTTCAAAGTGGTGAGCATCCTCAATAGTTACTGCTCATAGAAGCTGTCAAATGTTCCATACAGTGCTAGGATGTCTTCGCAAAACTTCTTTGCATAATCAATCTCGATTGACTCTAGGAGTTCAAATTTCACTAGATCCATCAATTCTAGACATGCCATGTTGTCATCGGTTTTCCATTTATGGTAAGCCTCAACATCACGTCTATATGCCTCATTTGGGCCGCCCTGTGGCTCCCAAGGCTCGAGCTTTGCCACATGCAAGTGTTCAGACAAATCCTGCTCTATGAAGCGGCAAATCACGCTTCTATACCATGTATGGAAATTGTCTTCGTTCAGTATTACAACAGTTTTAAATGGTTGAGTCATCGTAACTGAAAAATATGAGACAAATTGGAAGTTAATTACTAGCATTTGGTTTTAGCTCCTAGAAACATTTAGACAAGATTACAAATTAATAGTTCTTCATAAGGACTCCACCAAAACCTAGTAACAATTCTAGTAATCAAATATGGTCACTTATGATTCCCTATTAGTTTTAATCATGTCTTAATGTGAGCTCTTTTGTTTTGGTTCTTTAGCATGCGAGGTTATACAGTTATATCCAATCACACACAGTTATAACATAAAACAAGCACAAGCATAAAATAAATGTGCAATGGATATGGCCCCTAAGGTTCACTCCCACTATTGAGAGTACGTCTTGAGCAAGTCTTGAACTTCCCGCCTCTTGGATATCGCCTATCTCGAGTACTCCTCTTGAAGCTCCTTGGTTCGTTTATTTGCTCCATGCACCTTGCGCCATAGCTTTTTTTTTGGCCACCTCTCTTGAAGCTTCTATTCTTCAATCTCTACTAGCTATCTTATTACTAGTAAGAAGTAACATCATAGAGGCGATTGGATGAGAAGAGAAGACACTAGAGTATATAGAGAGGCACGACACGTAGGCCGTATTTTAATTGATTACAATCTCAAAACCAAAACCTAATATAAAAACTTCTAAGCCACATCCATGCACCAAACACATCCATTAAACCCACAACAACATGTATAATGATAAAATAAACATACTAAAATTTTCTAGAAATTTTCAGAATTAAATACTAATTACTGGAAATTAATAAGCAATAATCTAATCAACTTAAAAGATCAAAAATTGCTCTAAACCACCTAAGGTCTCACCACCTATGCTAGACAGTAGGGAAAAATGACCTAAGTCTCCAGAAATTTTTTTGGCTCAAAACATTGTGTTTAAGGTCGTCTAATTGCCTCGAGAAGTTTGCTAAACACTAAATAATTAATCTGGAAATTATTAAAATTTTATGTTTTTCCGAACATTATGAAAACATCCAATAAAATAGGAAATTTAATTCTGATTCTGTAGAAAAAATTTTGGCAAAAAATGACAGCGGGAGGAGGCCGCACGCACCCCGACGCGCCGCGCGTGGGCGCGTCCTCCTCCGTCACGCGCTGTCGTTGGTTATTGTTGTTGGAATAGATGCCCTAGAGGCAATCGTATATTTAGTATGAACAATGTTTTTGGCTAGAATATTCATTTATTATTTATGGCGATATTTAATATAATGAAGTCCTTAGATAAATTGTGTTATTTATCTTAAATGTCCCTAGTCCATTATATTGATTAATAGGACAATCAAATATAGACTAGTATGTGGGTAGATTGATATGGAGATATCAAGTCTAACACATGGGTATGCATTAGGAGTAATGGCATACTGGATTGACCCACGACGAAAAGGATACATTAGATTATGTGAAGTCACAATCGCTTTTCGTAGTGCTAATATTATTGCAATCCTTGGACTTGAAGTCACTAGATACTCTAGTTGTGAAATATTGCGCTTTGATGTTATCAAACGTTACACCGTAACTGGGTAATCATAAAGGTGGCTATCGGGCGTGATAGGAAGCAAGCTTAGAGATCGTAGTGATGTAGATAGGATTTGTCCCTCCCACATAATGGGGGTAAATATCCACGGCCACTCGAGGGATGAGGCTTATTGAATGTCTGGCCAGACTCAGATAAATTAATATGGAGATATTAATGTTATCTGCAAGTATAAGCATATTCCCAGGATCGAGGAACTATGGATTGGATATACGAGTGTGACTATTTATGTCTCGTGTCCAATCCGGATATGGAGACAAAGGGATAATGCAATATGACATATTGGGCACAAAGGTTTGTCGGGATCACTGACTATTTCTATTGGTTGGGTTGCATGGATGTGTTGCTAGACACCGATCCATGTTAGTAATAGTTACTACCAACTATATAGAAACCTATGGGGTCACACGTCAAATAGAGTAGAGCTAGATTTGGGATTAATTAATATGAATTAATTAATAGAAGGATCATTGTGCAACACCTTGCAAACTTAGTAGGACTAATTTGCAAGGAAGGGAATAGTTCTAGTCCTACTAGAATAAGAAAACTCTTTTATAGAAACAACAAGGAGTTGTTGGAGTATATAAAGGAGGCTCTAGCTTCCTTCCCACTAGATGAGTTATTAGTCATAACACACAAAGAGTGGGAGAGAGCAAAAGAGAGAGCAAGACAAGAGCTAGGGCCGAAACCCTAGCCCCGTCCGCCCCCTTACCCGACGGCACAAAGGGAGGCCGCCCCTCCTTTGTTGCTTTGTTTCTTTGTGCCTTTGATCTTCATCCCTCTTCCTCCAAGGTTCAAGCTAGCACTTGATTGAAGGAAGAATCTAGATCTCACCTCTAGACGTGGATCAACCGTAGAGACGAGGACATCATTCTTCGTGTGATCTCACAAATCAAAAGGTACACATCTTCTATGTCCTTAATCATGTTATGATGTCTCTTCCTGTGATCCTTGGTGGGCTTTGAGTAGGATTAATTTTTTTGTTATTCCGCTGCGTTACCTACGTCAAAACCCAACAGTGGTATCAGAGCCACAGGTCGTAGAGCATAACATGATATTATGTGTTTACGATTTCAGTTCATACACCGTATTATTGTTTATTACGCGAAAACTGAAAAATTGGCATAGTAGATGCAATATTGAATTTGATTCAATCAAACAAGACCCAATTTAACATTGGATGTTAGAATTGGTGAGTTTAATCACATATGATGTGAATAATTGGGTTCTTGAAAAATTAGGGTTCATGGGCACATGATTGAAAAGGGGTTTTCAATTATGGAAACAAAATTATGGAATTAAATCCATATGGAAACAACCTTATTTGGGCAACAAGGAAGGAGGAAGGGGACTAGGGCCGAAACCCTAGCCGCCCGCCCCTCCCTTGGGCGCCAAGCAAGGCCGCGGCCCCCTTAGGCGTGCGGCGGTCCTAGGGTTCGGGCCACTTGTTGGCTTTAACCCTTTGGACCGTTGTGAAACCCTAGTTACCCAATTTCATTAAAATTAAACAAGCGCGTTAAAAATTGGTTTTAACTGTATTATGTGCTTTATTGCATGGTGGATGGATATGGCCTAGGATTGTGGATGTTTATTGTTTTGTGGATTGGTTTACGGCCTGCGAGCTGATCAAATTAATGTAATAATTAATTAAGTTTTACGGCCTGCGAGTCGTTCTTTTTCTCCTCGACATGTGAGGCTTTTATTATTTATTTATTCTACATATTAGGCTAGAATTAGAAATATTTAGATGATAGCCAAGAGCATGGAGAAGAAGACTGGAGAACCAAAGGAGCCAAAAGACATCCCTAGGCGCGCAGCTATGGTGGAGCACATGGAGATGAGCTCGGCACTTTAGGGCAATTAGATATTATCATTGGCTTGATAATATCATTAGTCTAGAGGCCATATCCATGCCACGTTTTTTTATTTTTGTGGATGTTTATTATTCATGCCTTGTTATTTATTTTGTGTGTATGGCGCTACAAGCAAAACGATAACAAGATAATAATAAACAAGGTTGGTCTTTTATTGTGGATAGCCCAATCCAAATAAGTAGACCATGTTGATAAAGATCAACCAAACGAATTAAAAGAAATCCCTCAATTAAATATTGCGTTTTGCCTTCTCTTGCCAAAACACCCTTCATGATCATGGACTATTAAAATTCGGGCTTGCCAAAGCAAGGCGATTTTAATTTTTCATGATGTGTTGCGGACGACGCAAGCTAGTAATGCGTGTATGTTGAAAACAAGAGGTTGGACGCAACTAGGCAAGAATCAATTGGATTGATGAGCTTAGAGGCATGACAATTAGGAGTTATCCAATTGGATAAAGAATAAAAGAAATTTATTCACCTAATTGGACCAAGAGTTGCATGGGATGCAATTGGAATGGTTCCTACCTAAATAACCAATTCTTGGGTGACTTGCCAAAGCAAGCTCAAGAAGAAGTGAAATAAGGATCTTGGACCCACTAGAAAATATAAAGATATTTTCCGCTTTAATAGTGAGGGCTATTAAACCGAGAAAAATAGTGGGAGCTATATTTAATGATCTAGCCATTGTTAAATATAGTTAAATTGTTCAAAATACTAAATTGCATATTTCTCGTTTTGTAGAATTCCAAATGGCAAACAACAACGCATCGAGTTCATCCCTACGATCTGTCCTTGAGAAGGATAAATTGTCTGGAACAAATTTCCTTGACTGGTACAGAAACTTGAGGATTGTCCTCAAGCAAGAAAAGAAGCTGTACGTCTTGGACACTCCAATTCCAGACCCACCACAAGATGAGTCTCTATTAGCGGAAGTAAGGGCACGTCAGAAACATATTGATGATTCTAATGACGTGACTTGCCTCATGCTTTGTACCATGACTAGTGAGCTTCAGAAGCAACACGAGAACATGGAAGCCTATGATATGATCATACACTTGAAACAATTGTTTCAGGAACAGGCAAGGCATGAGCGCTATGAGGTGTCCAAAGCATTGTTCAAAAGTAGTCTTGCAGAGGGGAATCCAGTAGGCCCTCATGTACTCCGAATGATCGGGTACATAGAGAACCTTGAGAGACTGGGGTTCCCACTCGGCCAGGACTTGGCGACTGATCTCGTCTTGCAATCGTTGCCTGACAGTTATAATCAGTTCATTATGAACTATAATATGAACGAGATCAACAAGTCTTTGCCAGATTTATTGAACATGCTAAAGACAGCTGAGCAAAGCATCAATAAAGGCAAGGGCAAGGCCATAATGATGGTACACAAGAAGAAGGGCAAGTCAGTTGCATCTACTTCAAAAGGAAAACGCAAGAAAGTTGCGAAATCCAAGGATGCCCTAAAGCCTAGTGGAGGCGTGGCTAAAGGTGAATGTCACTACTGCAGCCAGTCGGGTCACTGGAGGAGGAATTGCCCTAAATATCTGGAGGATAAGAAGCTTGGAATAGTGATTCCACCACCACCAGGTATTTATGTTATAGACGTCAATCTTTCTATTTCATCATCCTGGGTATTAGATACCGGATGTGGTTCTCACATTTGTCGTAATGTGCAGGATTTGAAAAGAAGTAGAAAATTGCGAAAAGGGGAGATAGACTTGCGCGTCGGGAATGGAGCAAGGGTTGCCGCATTAGCTGTAGGCGTTTATGAGCTATCTTTGCCTTCTGGACTTATTTTAGAATTAGACAATTGCTTTTATGTGCCTGCCATGAGCAGAAACATTATTTCCGTTTCTTGTTTGGACGAGAAAGGTTTTTCTATTTCAATAAAGGACAAGTGTTGCTCCATTTATTTTGATAGTATGCACTATTGTAGTGCGCATTTGTCTAATGGATTGTATATCCTTGATCTAAATAATCCAATCTATAACATAAATACTAAAAGGATTAAAACTAATGATTTAAATCCTACATATCTATGGCACTGTCGTTTAGGCCATATAAATGAGAAACGCATATCTAGACTCCATAAGGATGGACTTCTAGACTCATTTGATTTGGAATCATATGAGACATGTGAATCTTGTTTATTGGGAAAAATGACAAAGTCCCCTTTCAATAAGAAAGGCGAGCGGACTAGTGAGTTATTGGCACTCATACATACTGATGTATGCGGACCATTCCCCACGCCTGCCAGAGGTGGTTATACCTACTTCATCACATTTACTGATGATTTCAGTAGATATGGATTTGTATACCTTATGAAGGCCAAATCCGAATCCTTTGAATTGTTCAAAGAATTCAAGAGTGAAGTAGAGAAGCAACTTGGCAAGAGTATTAAAGCCCTACGATCGGATCGTGGAGGAGAATACTTAATCCAAGAGTTTGATGAGTATCTTAGAGAGTGTGGGATTGTATCCCAGCTCACTCCACCCGGAACACCACAATGGAATGGTGTATCCGAGAGGAGGAATCGCCTTTTATTAGATATGGTGCGATCTATGATGTCTCAAACAGATCTTCCGATATCCTTTTGGGGACATGCTCTAATGACTGCAGCTTTTACCATTAACCGTGTTCCATCCAAATCAGTCATGAAGACGCCATATGAGATATGGACTGGGAGGCGTCCCATAGTGTCGTTTATGAAGATTTGGGGCTGCGACGTGTATGTAAAACGTTTACAAACAGACAAGCTCGGGCCTAAAGCGGATAAGTGTAAGTTTGTGGGATATCCTAAGGAAACTAAAGGATATTACTTCTATAACCCTACCGAAAACAAAGTGTTTGTTGCTCGGACCGGCGTGTTTCTAGAAAGAGAACTAGTCTCTAAAGAAGCAAGTGGGAGGGTTGTTGAATCGATAATTCCCAAGTATAGGAATATCGTTCTAAGTAGTACCCGAGTAAGAACGGGGTCGAATCCACAAGGAGAGGAGGATTAGAGAGTGACTTGCAAAACTAGAATAAACGACTAACTAAAACAATAAAACACAAACTCTCAATGGCTTTAAAGCTTGCCAAGCTATTCAAATCCACCAAAATCAATTGATGGAGCAAGTTTGAGGTTTGAGTCTAAGAACAAAGTAAACCACTACTAGAGTTACGATTCAAGAAACTAAGCGAAATACCAAGTAATGAGGGGCTAGGGATCATCGGTTTCTCTAGTGACCAATCCTCCTTTTACATTCAAGCCCGGTTCTCAAATTCGCATGTGTCAATCCACAAGACAAGTATCTCAAGAAGTGATTGCTCATACAATCCAACTCGCGACAAGAGAAGTGTGTAAATCCAACACGCTACTCAAGCACTAAAGAGGCTATTCAAATGAGACTCTCCAAATTTCAAGTGTTTCAAGCATCAACCATATGTAAACACACTTAGATGTTTCCACATGAAAGATCAAGCAACAAATGAGATTTGTAAATTCTCACTCAAATCGCCTAACTAGAACTCGATTTCTCAAAGTTAGGATTGATGAGTTCCTCTCACTCAAATGCAACTTCAAATCAAACACGTCCAAAGTATTCGCACATCTACCTATTCAATGCATCAAATACTTCAACAAGAGAAATTCAAACATTGCACTAAGCATTCAAGTGAACTCAATTCAACCCATTCATCCTTGAAGTTCAACTTGAATCAATAAGATGATTAGAGCACTAGATAGTCCCAAATCACCCAAGCAATTGAATTAGCTAAACATGAGTACAAATTCAAGAGAAGTAAAGAAAATTATCATTCCATTCATCATACTTGAATCCAACACAAGTTATCACCAATTCAACCTCAATACATCAACTACTACTCGATTCAAACTACAAAAACGAGCAATAATCACTTCCAACTACAATACTAAACTACCAAGTGAATCAAAGATGTGCAACTAAGCTGCTGCTACTATGCTACAGTGAAGAACACAGCAGCAGCAGCAGAACAGAGCAAAACAGTGCTCTACAACCACAAATCCGCCTGAAACTCACCTCCTCTCTCCCTCTCTTCCTCTTTCTCTTCTCTTGGACCTGACTTTGCTCAAGAGTGAGCTCAGAATCGCAAGAAGAAGCCCAGAAACGGGTGAAATCGGAGAGAGAGAGAGGACGAACTGAGACCCAAAAACAGAGTGTGTTGAACCGTTCGGGTATGAGAGAAGAGTCCGAAATTTCTTCCATGTTCTGTTATATAGACTTGAAGGTTTGATTTCGTAGCCTCCAAGGCTTTATCTCCACCGTTGAATTCGTCCAATTCCTTCTCGTTCGTCGATTTGTGGCCGCTCTCAAGAACCCTAGCAAATTGGGGCTTTCTAGGATGCTTCGTTTTGGGCCGAATCAAGGGGTGGGTTTGATAGAGGGTCGGATAGGGAAGAGATTGGGACCGTTTTCAATCGATTTGGTTGAGGTTTGGGGTTGGTTCGGGCTGTGAGAAGCTTGCCGTCGAGCTTCCATGGCTGCTTCCTCTGTCTTAGCGTCGCGAGGAAGATGAAGCCGCGTGAGTGATGAGCTGTTTCGGTGCAATTGCACCCGGCTCCCCCCCTAGTTGCTGAATCCTTTTAAAACACCCCCGTTTCATATTTAAACATTTTGGAAAATTGCAGAAACACCCCAAGTCCGTTAGGAAC
Source organism: Linanthus parryae (assembly GCA_023055425.1). Lineage (NCBI taxonomy): Eukaryota > Viridiplantae > Streptophyta > Magnoliopsida > Ericales > Polemoniaceae > Linanthus > Linanthus parryae. Next base: position 1,311,414 of record JALGPY010000013.1, on the reverse strand, counting down.
CCTTCAAAATAGCCATTAAGAGGTTTAGAAACATGCACTTAAGCCCCACTTCCGTTAATAACTTATCTCTTTAGCCCTTGACCTTCACTTTTGACTTCTAGATCTTCAATAATGACCCCAATTCTTCTCTTGTCTTCTCAAATAGGCCCTTAAATCTTCAACTATTCTTCGAATTAGGTCCTCCAAGTCTCTTCTTCACTTCTCTTGACCTCTCCAAAGCGTCTCAATTCATCATTCAAGCTCTCCCCTAGCTAGCCTCACCTACAAAACAAGATAAAAACAACCAAAGCTACGAAAACAAGCATAAGTCTAGAATTAGGGATATAACACGCAAATAACACATAAAAGTAAGTTAAGAGGAGTTCACTAACCTACTAAAATATGCAATTTACGATCCGTAACACACCCCCCAACTAGCCTTTTGCTCGTCCTCGAGCAAAGAGAGCGATATGAGTAGTAAACTAGTGAAGAACCCATCATGAGAGACACACACTCAACTAGACAAGGCTTGACTCCATTCTAAACTAGACTCAAATATTTACAAAAACGCACACACACATTATCTATCCTAAGTGAGAACTCAAAGAAATAAAATCCTACGAATTACTAGCTAGTTTTAATTTTTTTTTTCGTGGGGTAAAAAGAAGAATGCATAAATGTCTCCTCAAATAAATTCTCAAAGTCCAAGAAGATTGAGAAAGAAACCTAAGGACGTCTAAGCATATACTCATACAAATGTGGGCGGTGTTTGGTAGAAGGTGACTCATGCGAACTACAAAACTTGTTAAATTAAGTCCAATTTGCGAGAAAGTATGCCTTCAAAAATAAGGATCACAAGAAACTAGACATTCTCATACTTATTCAAAAGCACCCATGTAGGATGGACCTCCAAAGCTTTGAACAAAATTTTTTTAAAGAAGGGGAGATGTGGTTGTGGGCTTGTATGATCCTTTTGTGGATTTTTGGTAGATGGTGTGATTTATCATGTTTTTTTTTTTTTTTTTTTTCTCCTTTTTTTTTTTGATGAGATTTATAGCTTTAACATTTTATTTTTAACCTCAAATCCAAGGATCTCCAAGACCCACAACAAAATAGAGGAATATACACGCGAGTGGGCTTTTTAAGCTAAACCAAGGGAGCTATCTAGGTGGTGACGTAACATTATCCCCGGACACCCCTCTATTTCTTAGACATCGCATGGGGTGTCATTGGTAACCACCACTCCAATGGGCTACAAGTTTCCACCGCAAAACGAATAGAGAAAAATCTTTTTGTGAAGTTCAAATAGCTTTAGAAAATGCACCCTTTATCAAAAGTAAAAGACGTCAAAGTTTATGTGATCAACTTAGCTTGAAGGACTTAAACATGAAACGTAAATTTAGTGTGTCGCTTTGTGAGAACGCATGATGTCGCGGAAGGTGGGATATTGGTGTAGATGTATTGAGTATAAGCAAAGAATTCCTTTCTAAAATAAAAATAAAAAGAACATGGACTAAGAAATTTCATTATTTGAAAACATCTAGCTTCCTAAAATTCCCCCTTTCACTTTTTCTCATTTTTTTTCCATTTTTTTAATTTTCACTTTTTTTTTTTTTTCAAAATAAGTGACTCAACTATAACTTCCTAAGACTCAATAAAGCTATAAAATCTAGACTCAAGATGAAAGGTGAAAATTAATAAAACTACCAAAGAAAGAAGAATAAAAATATCTATGGTTTGACACGGGGAAAGAGTGATGCTTCTCATGAAAGATTCACATATTTTTTTTCAATTTTTTAATTTTTTTAATTTTTTTGGATTTTCATTTTTTTCATTTTTTTTGTATTTTTCATGTAAATCACTAATGAAGAAAAAGCATGCTAGTAACCATTTAAGCAAGAAATAAAATCTACTTCCCACCCCCCAACTAAAATGTCACATTGTCCTCAATGTGTGAGAACGATGGAAGAGCATACAAGTTCATAGAAGAGATAAGGGATAGATAGACCTCATTTTAACTTTCTTGGCCACCAAGCACAAATCCTCCTCCAAGAGCAACCTACAAAATGGTAAAAGAAAAGAAAATGCAAGAAATAGAGAAACTAATTTATTTATGTACAACTAGGGAGGTGGAACAAAGACAATGATGCTATCCCACCCCCAATCTTGGAAATTCCTTTCCATGCCATGCCCCTACTTCATTCTTAGAAAAGTACTTCTCCCTTAAAAAGTTTGATTCATCAATTAGAATAGAAAGGAGAAGTAGGGGTAAGACACAAAAGATGAATAAGAGATGCAAGCAAAATCTAACAATAAAGTTAGAGGAAGTAGTTATATCATGCATCATCTTAAGAAAAGGGTTTGAAATCCTCAAATCAATTGAATTATAGAATGGGTCTTCACAAGTTGCCAAATTTTTACTTGGAATCAAAACTTGAGAGATGGCGGCAACTTGTGAATCCTCAATCTCATCACTTTTAGTTAAGCCATATGGATTTGGGGATGGGGCTTCACAAGTGGAAGTTAAAATAATTTGAGAGCTTGAAGCCTCATCCAAACCCATAGGCTCATCTTCCATAATGATAGAATCCAAGGGAGCATTCAAGCAAAATTCAATTTCCTCACAAATACGAGCATAGCTCCCCGGATCTTCATTGGACATGTCAATACTAACCGGAGTACCTCCCAATAAAACTTCAATTTCGTCACAATCAAGATCATAGGAACTCCGGTAATTACTAGGCTCTTCTTGAGCACAAGACAAGTCTACATTCCCTTCACTAGTGGTAGCATCAAATTTGACCCCTAACTCATCACATGAGTGATTTTCATTTTGCGACTCCTCCTCACAAGTGTCACTATGTGAGTCATCCAAAATGGCTTCACTCATGTCATGGGTTGAAGAGTCATCATCAAAAATATCAATCTCACTACCAATATCACTATCACATGCTTCTTTAGAATGTGCGAATGAGAAATGAATACAATCACCTATCCTAGTAGCAACAACTCCATCATCATACACATCATCCAAAATTTGGTCTTGAATAGGCTCGTGATGTGTGTGAATAGAAAGTTGAGACTCATATGATGGCGAGTCTTGTGAAAAGTAAGTACTATATTCAAGAGAATCATCATGCGATTGTGAATATGAGGATTCAACTCTATCAATCGAGTGACAAAACGATCCTTCTACTTCTCTAAATGAGCCTTCAAGTTTACTTTGTGATTCTCTTAGTTCTCTTATTGAATCTCTTAGTTCTTTTGTGCCTTGGAGATATTTTTGAAATGTCTCCTCTAGAGAATCACTTATAGGCCTCTCTAGCTCCTCATTCACATAAGCTTCCCTCTCCAAATGATTAACTCCTCTTGATTCACACATCATATCATTATATTGATAAGTGCTAGAATCATGAGAGTTCAAAAACATGTACGTGTTTAAGGGAGGTGATTGTGCACAAGAAGCATGAGATGTGTAATCTAGTGTCCTACTATCATGCCAAGAATAATCATTCTTAGGAAAATAATCACCATTATTGTAAGCACGCTCACGTTTGGAACGCATTGATTCCTTAGAATGACTTTCATGTCTAGTAAATGCATAGTAGTAAGGAACACTAGGCCTCTCACCAAATCCAAAATGTTCATGAGACATATTTTATTTCAAGCAAGTAGATGAGAGGTACTTGATGAATGTCACAAGCCCTCTTGAATCTCACAAGCTTAAGTAAGCACAAGCAACTAGAAAAATGTCAAAAACAAACTACTAACAAACTAACTAAGAAAGCAAATCAAATCTAAAGCCTAGCCTCTCCCCGGCAACGGCGCCAAAAACTTGTTGAATCGATAATTCCCAAGTATAGGAATATCGTTCTAAGTAGTACCCGAGTAAGAACGGGGTCGAATCCACAAGGAGAGGAGGATTAGAGAGTGACTTGCAAAACTAGAATAAACGACTAACTAAAACAATAAAACACAAACTCTCAATGGCTTTAAAGCTTGCCAAGCTATTCAAATCCACCAAAATCAATTGATGGAGCAAGTTTGAGGTTTGAGTCTAAGAACAAAGTAAACCACTACTAGAGTTACGATTCAAGAAACTAAGCGAAATACCAAGTAATGAGGGGCTAGGGATCATCGGTTTCTCTAGTGACCAATCCTCCTTTTACATTCAAGCCCGGTTCTCAAATTCGCATGTGTCAATCCACAAGACAAGTATCTCAAGAAGTGATTGCTCATACAATCCAACTCGCGACAAGAGAAGTGTGTAAATCCAACACGCTACTCAAGCACTAAAGAGGCTATTCAAATGAGACTCTCCAAATTTCAAGTGTTTCAAGCATCAACCATATGTAAACACACTTAGATGTTTCCACATGAAAGATCAAGCAACAAATGAGATTTGTAAATTCTCACTCAAATCGCCTAACTAGAACTCGATTTCTCAAAGTTAGGATTGATGAGTTCCTCTCACTCAAATGCAACTTCAAATCAAACACGTCCAAAGTATTCGCACATCTACCTATTCAATGCATCAAATACTTCAACAAGAGAAATTCAAACATTGCACTAAGCATTCAAGTGAACTCAATTCAACCCATTCATCCTTGAAGTTCAACTTGAATCAATAAGATGATTAGAGCACTAGATAGTCCCAAATCACCCAAGCAATTGAATTAGCTAAACATGAGTACAAATTCAAGAGAAGTAAAGAAAATTATCATTCCATTCATCATACTTGAATCCAACACAAGTTATCACCAATTCAACCTCAATACATCAACTACTACTCGATTCAAACTACAAAAACGAGCAATAATCACTTCCAACTACAATACTAAACTACCAAGTGAATCAAAGATGTGCAACTAAGCTGCTGCTACTATGCTACAGTGAAGAACACAGCAGCAGCAGCAGAACAGAGCAAAACAGTGCTCTACAACCACAAATCCGCCTGAAACTCACCTCCTCTCTCCCTCTCTTCCTCTTTCTCTTCTCTTGGACCTGACTTTGCTCAAGAGTGAGCTCAGAATCGCAAGAAGAAGCCCAGAAACGGGTGAAATCGGAGAGAGAGAGAGGACGAACTGAGACCCAAAAACAGAGTGTGTTGAACCGTTCGGGTATGAGAGAAGAGTCCGAAATTTCTTCCATGTTCTGTTATATAGACTTGAAGGTTTGATTTCGTAGCCTCCAAGGCTTTATCTCCACCGTTGAATTCGTCCAATTCCTTCTCGTTCGTCGATTTGTGGCCGCTCTCAAGAACCCTAGCAAATTGGGGCTTTCTAGGATGCTTCGTTTTGGGCCGAATCAAGGGGTGGGTTTGATAGAGGGTCGGATAGGGAAGAGATTGGGACCGTTTTCAATCGATTTGGTTGAGGTTTGGGGTTGGTTCGGGCTGTGAGAAGCTTGCCGTCGAGCTTCCATGGCTGCTTCCTCTGTCTTAGCGTCGCGAGGAAGATGAAGCCGCGTGAGTGATGAGCTGTTTCGGTGCAATTGCACCCGGCTCCCCCCCTAGTTGCTGAATCCTTTTAAAACACCCCCGTTTCATATTTAAACATTTTGGAAAATTGCAGAAACACCCCAAGTCCGTTAGGAACCCTTCAAAATAGCCATTAAGAGGTTTAGAAACATGCACTTAAGCCCCACTTCCGTTAATAACTTATCTCTTTAGCCCTTGACCTTCACTTTTGACTTCTAGATCTTCAATAATGACCCCAATTCTTCTCTTGTCTTCTCAAATAGGCCCTTAAATCTTCAACTATTCTTCGAATTAGGTCCTCCAAGTCTCTTCTTCACTTCTCTTGACCTCTCCAAAGCGTCTCAATTCATCATTCAAGCTCTCCCCTAGCTAGCCTCACCTACAAAACAAGATAAAAACAACCAAAGCTACGAAAACAAGCATAAGTCTAGAATTAGGGATATAACACGCAAATAACACATAAAAGTAAGTTAAGAGGAGTTCACTAACCTACTAAAATATGCAATTTACGATCCGTAACACGGGTTGTAGAACTTGAAGAAATTCATGAACCACAAACCACTGAACCGATAATGGAACATGAACAGGAACCACAAGAAGTTGTGGAAGAACCTGTTCAAGTAACACAGGAACTCCGTAGATCAGGAAGAGTGCGTCATGAGCCAGAGAGGTATGGACTTCTCGTGACTGAGCCCGATGACGTACCACTCATGGATGATGAGCCTGCAAACTATGGAGAAGCCATGAATGGCCCAGACTCTAAGAAGTGGCTAGAAGCCATGAGATCCGAAATGGATTCTATGTACACCAACAAAGTATGGACTTTGGTGGAACCACCCGAAGGGGCTCGACCCATAGGGTGCAAGTGGGTCTTCAAGAAGAAGACCGACATGGATGGCAAGGTAGTTGCCTATAAGGGGCGATTGGTGGCCAAAGGTTATAGACAGATTCATGGTATTGACTATGATGAGACCTTTTCACCAGTCGCCATGACTAAATCCATTCGAATCTTACTTGCTATTGCAGCACACTATGACTATGAGATTTGGCAAATGGATGTCAAAACAGCGTTCCTTTATGGGAACCTCCTTGAGGATGTGTACATGACACAACCAGAGGGTTTTGAGGATCCAGAGAATGCCAATAAAGTCTGTAAGCTGCAAAGATCCATTTATGGATTAAAGCAAGCTTCTAGGAGCTGGAATCGACGTTTTGATGACGCGGTCAAAGAGTTTGGCTTCATCAAGAACGAAGATGAGCCTTGTGTTTACAAGAAGGTTAGTGGGAGCTCTATAGTATTTCTGGTCTTGTATGTGGATGACATACTAATCATTGGCAATGATATTCCTACTCTCCAATCTGTTAAAGATTGGCTAGGAAAGTGCTTTGCAATGAAGGACTTAGGAGACGCAGCCTATATACTGGGTATAAAGATCTATAGAGATAGATCTAAAAGGTTGCTTGGCCTAAGTCAGAGTACATATATTGACAAGGTGTTGAAGAGGTTCAACATGCAAGATTCCAAGAAGGGATTCTTGCCCATGTCACATGGAGTCACTCTTTCCAAAAATGACTGTCCCTCCAACGAGATGGAGAAGGACCGCATGAGTAGGATACCCTATGCTTCGGCCATAGGATCCATCATGTACGCCATGCTATGTACTAGACCAGATGTATCATACGCATTAAGTATGGTGAGCAGATATCAGTCCAATCCGGGTGAGAGTCACTGGATTGCTGTCAAGAACATCCTAAAGTACTTGAGAAGAACTAAGGATGTGTTCTTGATATTTGGAGGAATGGAAGAGCTAAGTGTAAAGGGTTACACTGACGCAAGCTTCCAAACCGACAAGGATGATTACAGATCGCAGTCTGGATACGTGTTTTGCCTGAATGGAGGAGCTGTGAGCTGGAAGAGTTCCAAGCAAGGCACAGTTGTTGATTCTACAACAGAAGCTGAGTACATCGCTGCTGCGGAAGCAGCAAAAGAGCCAGTATGGATAAAGAAGTTTATCACTGAGCTCGGTGTGGTCCCTAGCATAGTGGATCCCGTAGAGTTGTACTGTGACAACTCTGGGGCAATCGCACAAGCAAAGGAACCAAGATCGCACCAAAAGTCAAAGCATGTACTTAGGAGATTCCATCTTATTCGTGATATGATCGATCGAGGAGATGTGAAGATATGCAAGATTCCGACAGATGACAACGTGTCAGATCCGCTCACGAAACCTCTTGCGCAGCGAAAGCATGAAGGGCACGCCAGATCTATAGGCATACGAGATGCGCCAGATTGGCTCTAGTGCAAGTGGGAGACTGTTGGAATAGATGCCCTAGAGGCAATCGTAGATTTAGTATGAACAATGTTTTTGGCTAGAATATTCATTTATTATTTATGGCGATATTTAATATAATGAAGTCCTTAGATAAATTGTGTTATTTATCTTAAATGTCCCTAGTCCATTATATTGATTAATAGGACAATCAAATATAGACTAGTATGTGGGTAGATTGATATGGAGATATCAAGTCTAACACATGGGTATGCATTAGGAGTAATGGCATACTGGATTGACCCACGACGAAAAGGATACATTAGATTATGTGAAGTCACAATCGCTTTTCGTAGTGCTAATATTATTGCAATCCTTGGACTTGAAGTCACTAGATACTCTAGTTGTGAAATATTGCGCTTTGATGTTATCAAACGTTACACCGTAACTGGGTAATCATAAAGGTTGCTATCGGGCGTGATAGGAAGCAAGCTTAGAGATCGTAGTGATGTAGATAGGATTTGTCCCTCCCACATAATGGGGGTAAATATCCACGGCCACTCGAGGGATGAGGCTTATTGAATGTCTGGCCAGACTCAGATAAATTAATATGGAGATATTAATGTTATCTGCAAGTATAAGCATATTCCCAGGATCGAGGAACTATGGATTGGATATACGAGTGTGACTATTTATGTCTCGTGTCCAATCCGGATATGGAGACAAAGGGATAATGCAATATGACATATTGGGCACAAAGGTTTGTCGGGATCACTGACTATTTCTATTGGTTGGGTTGCATGGATGTGTTGCTAGACACCGCTCCATGTTAGTAATAGTTACTACCAACTATATAGAAACCTATGGGGTCACACGTCAAATAGAGTAGAGCTAGATTTGGGATTAATTAATATGGATTAATTAATAGAAGGATCATTGTGCAACACCTTGCAAACTTAGTAGGACTAATTTGCAAGGAAGGGAATAGTTCTAGTCCTACTAGAATAAGAAAACTCTTTTATAGAAACAACAAGGAGTTGTTGGAGTATATAAAGGAGGCTCTAGCTTCCTTCCCACTAGATGAGTTATTAGTCATAACACACAAAGAGTGGGAGAGAGCAAAAGAGAGAGCAAGACAAGAGCTAGGGCCGAAACCCTAGCCCCGTCCGCCCCCTTACCCGACGGCACAAAGGGAGGCCGCCCCTCCTTTGTTGCTTTGTTGCTTTGTGCCTTTGATCTTCATCCCTCTTCCTCCAAGGTTCAAGCTAGCACTTGATTGAAGGAAGAATCTAGATCTCACCTCTAGACGTGGATCAATCGTAGAGACGAGGACATCATTCTTCGTGTGATCTCACAAATCAAAAGGTACACATCTTCTATGTCCTTAATCATGTTATGATGTCTCTTCCTGTGATCCTTGGTGGGCTTTGAGTAGGATTAATTTTTTTGTTATTCCGCTGCGTTACCTACGTCAAAACCCAACAATTGTGCCACGTGGCAGCCACGTTAGTCATATGCTGACGTCATCCGCCACGTCAGTGTGCCACATCATCTACCTCGTCAACAGCCATGTGTCTACCACGCCATCGCCACGTCACCTGCCACGTGAGCCCTAGCCACGTTTTCAGGCGCCGCCAGCCCTTAGGCGCGTGCGGCGCGTCAGGGTGGCCGCGTGTGGAGGCGGCGTCAGTGGCGCGTGAAGCCCACGCGCCGCCTTCCCTGCCTCAGTTCGATTGATCCTTATATCTTCGGACTCGTCTCTTCACCCTAATTCCGATAATGTATTCAAAATTCAATTCTAACAATTTTTTGAAAAATTGAATTACAGATCAGACCAAACCAGTCCAGATTTGTACAGTTCCGAATCTTAATATATTCATAACTAATTCATTGTTTATGCAAAAATCATAAAATTTATATCTATGGAATCCTCGTGAAAAACTCTACCTGACCATATAGGTTTCGCCTACAGTGTATGAACTTTCTGAACCTCGATTTCCTAATCAGATTCGGGTTCGCATAACGAGGTAAGAAAAACAAGCCTAGGGCTCTGATACCAATGAAGGAATAACAGGTTATATCACATACAGATCTGTAACATGAATTATAGTGGAAGATTCATGTGTTTAACTTGAGCTCCTAGCGCAGCGGATGATCGTAGGATGCTTGCTTTCACGTGCCAACCTTGCTCCCACAGTCTGGCTCGAATCTCTAGGACGAAAGCTTTTATCCACACCAAGTTCCACCAATGGACAGTTAGAGAGAGAGGATAGGGTTTCTAGAACTGTATTTTTTTATCAGCACATGATCTCTACACAGTCGTATTATTATGCATATAATAATGTAGGAGGTTGTCTCCTTATATAGTGAGACTTATACCTAGTTTGCACATAACCCCCTAGGGTGTGTGCATTTGTTATTAACCCCACAGGTTTAAGCATTGTTGCAACTAACCCCATAAGATTAAGATAATTGCATTGGGCACCCCACATGGGCGCACCAAATGCTAACAGGGTCAAAGATTAGTTGAGGTGCTCCTAAAATCGCCTGGATCACAAAGGTTCTTAAAAAAACTTACAAATATATTCACCAAGGCATTGTTGCATTATCTCCTTTTAGAGTTAAAATACCAAACTCATGGTGATGAGGATGATTTGATGGAGGATATTAGAAGATGAAGGTGACTGCAGTTCACAAAAGTCAAAGTCCAAGCTTTAAAATTGTGATGAAAATTTGGTGCCCACAATAATTTCCAGGACTTACGGGTATTTCTATTACTACCAAAACATATATTGTAAAGTCAAACCTTACTATGAGGACTATTTATGGAATTAACCTAACCTCATCAATGCAACAGTTGGGAATCAGTCTGTTGGATGTCTTGTATATAAGCCATCACAAGTTGTCGCCATCTGTCTTGGAGGCCAGAGTAACTAGGGCGTCCGCCTACCTATTTCCCGATCCAGAGGCATGTCCGTAGGTTGCTTTTTCGTAGAATAACTTGAGTTTCTACATAATGTTCATGTTTCTATCCAGACAAATTTGCTTGAGCGTGAATTCACTAGAAGATTGTTTAACAATGAGGTTGAAATCTCCAGCAATGTTACTTGTTAGCTTTGCAACCCTTATATGCTTTATTGCGATTAACCCTAGGATCAGGGCTTCAGATTCAGCCTCATTGATAGGTATCGGGAAGCTGAGCGTGTATGAAGATTTGCATATTTACCTCTGTATGCATGGGAGATTAGGAGAAGGATCCGAGCGTGTACATGCAATAGATAGTCCAATTTGGGTTTTGAAAACCATGGTTTTGGCACAAATTGGGAAAAATGGGTTTTCTCAATTTGGAAACAAGCAAACAATGAAGGAAGAGGAAAGAAACAAGCTAGGGACGAAACCCTATCCGTCCGCCCCCTTCCTAACGCGGAAATAAAGTCCACAACCACAAGGCCTGTTTGGCCTAAGCGCACGGTTTTACCGTGCGGCCTTGGGTCGGCCGGCCCGACGGCTTGCGACGGCCCTTTAAGGGTTCGACCAAAGTGTTTGGTGGGCCTCTTGAACCGTTTCGACCCTAGTTACCCAGTTATCAACTAAAATTGATCAAGCGCATTAAAATTGTATTTTAACTGTATTATGTTCTTTTAGCATGGTGATTGGATATGGCCTTAGATGTGGATGTTGTGAATGTTTAATTTTGTGGTTTAGTTTTATTGTAATAATTAATTAATTAGGTTTTACGGCCTGCGAGTCGGTATTTCCTCAACTTGTGAGGTCTCTCTATTTAGTATAGGTACTAGATAGTATAAGATAGATTAGATGATATCCAAGACTTGAATAAGACGCCTAAAGAATAGAAGAAACCACAAGATGACGGCATTCCACAAACTAAAGGCGCAAGGACTAAAAGATGGTGGCACATGGAGATGAGCTTGCTATTTTTTGGGGTTTATAGATATTCTCAGTGGCTTGGGAATATCTTAGTTTAGGGGTCATATCCACATCACGTTTATTTATTGTTTGTGGATGTTTGTTTATTGTCTTGCTATTTATTTTGGTGTATGGTTGATGCATGCAATTGGTAACAAGATAATAATAAAAAACTGGATCTTTTATTTTGGGATAGCCCAACCCAAATAAGTAGATCAGTGGATATTGATCTAAAATATTAAAATTAAAATGAAAACTCCCTCAAATTTACTGCGTTTTTTCCTTCTCTTTTCCTTACACTCGTCATTATCATGATCCATCAATTTCGGGCTTGCCAAAGCAAGGCGACTTGATTCATCATGGTGTAACGCGACGGCACAAACTAGTAATGTGCGATTGTTGAAGTAAGAGGTTGGACGCAACTAGGCTACTTCAATTGGATTGAAAGCCTAGAGGCAAACAATTTGGATTATCTATGGGATAGATAATAAAGAGTTATTTGCCCAATTGAACAAATAATTACATGGGATGCAATCGGAAATTGTTCCTACCTAAATAACCGATTTTTTGCTGCCTAGCCAAAGCAAGCTCAAAGAATAGTGTAATACGGATCTTGACCCACTAGAAAATATAATGATATTTTTCGCATTAATGTGGAGGGTTATTAATCCGAGAAAAATAGTGGGAGCTATGTTAAATAATCTAGCCATTATTAAATGTAGTTATTTGTTCACAAAATACTAAAACTTGTATATTTCTCATTTTGTAGAATTCCAATGGCAAACAATTCACTGAATTCATCACAATCCCTGCGATCAGTCCTTGAGAAGGACAAGCTTTCTGGAACAAACTTTCTGGACTGATACAGAAACTTGAGAATCGTTCTCAAGCAAGAAAAGAAACTGTACATTCTAGAAGAGCAAGTTCCTGAGGGTCCAGAAAATATTGCTGCTGCTCCCTTAATGGCATATCAGAAGATCATTGACGATGCTAATGATTTGGCCTGCCTTATACTTTTCACCATGAGCTAAAAGCTTCAGAAGACACATGAGAACATGGCTTGATATGATTATACACCTGAAGCAGCTCTTCCAAGAGAAGGCGAGGCATGAGCGGTATGAAGTTTCCAAGGCATTGTTCAAACGTCATCTGTCAGAAGGACATCCAGTGGGACCTCACGTACTGTGTATGATCGGTACTTGGAGAATCTCACACGCTTGGGGTTTCCGGTGGGTTAAGAGTTGGCCACTGATCTTATCCTGCAATCGTTGTCGGATAGTTATGGAAAATTCATTATGAAACAGAACATGAATGAGATCAACAAGCCTCTGCCATATTTTCTCAATGTGTTGAGGACAGCTAAACAAAGCATCAACAAGGGAAAGGGCAACGCCATAATGATGGTAAACAAAAGAAAGAGCAAGCGAGTTGCTTCTACCACCAAAGGGAAAGGCAAGGCAGTTGCAAAACCAAAGGAAATTGCCCTTAAACCTACTGGTGGTGTTTCCAAGGGCGTGGCTAAGGGTGAATGTCACTACTGCAGTCAGCCTGGACACTGGAAGAGGAATTTTGCAAAGTATTTGGAGGATAAAAGTCTTGGAATAATAATTCCACCACCACCGAGTATTTTTGTTATAGATGTTAATTTAAATATCTCTTCATCTTGGGTATTGGATACTGGATGTGGATCTCACATTTGTCGGATTGCAGGATCTAAAGAGAAGTAGAAGATGGGCTAAAGGGGAGATAGATCTGCGCGTTGGGAATGGAGCAAAGTTTACTGCATTGGCCGTGGGCGTGTATGAGCTATCTTTGCCTTCAGGATTAGTTTTAGAATTAGATAATTGCTATTTTGTGCGTGGTATGAGCAGAAACAATATTTCTATTTCTTGTTTGAACACGAAATGTTTTACTATTTCAATAAAGGACAAATGTTGCTCCATTTATTTTGATAGTATGCACTATTGTAGTGCGCAATTACATAATGGATTGTATATTCTTGATCTAAGTAATCCTTTATATAACATAAATACCAAGAGGATTAAAACTAATGATTTAAATCCCACTTATCTATGGCACTGTGGTTTAGGTCATATATAAGAGAAACGCATTTCTAGAATCCATAAAGATGGATTTCTAGACTCATTTGATTATGAATCATATGAGACATGTGAGTCTTTGTAATTAGAAAAAATGACAAAGTCCCCTTTCAAGAAGAAAGGTGAGAGGACGAGTGAGAAATTGGCTCTTGTGCGTACCGATGTTTGTAGTCCATTTGCCACCCCTGCCAGAGGTGGTTATCTTTATTTCATTACATTTACTGATGATTTAAGTAGATATGGATTTGTATACCTTATGAAGGCCAAATCTGAATCCTTTGAAAAATTCAAAGAATTCAAGAACAAAGTAGTGAAGCAATTTGACAAGAGTATTAAGGCTCTACAATCAGATCGTGGAGGAGAATACTTGAGCCAGGAGTTTGATGACTATCTTAAAGAGTGTGGGATCTTGTCCCAACTAACTTCACACAGAACGCCATAGTGGAATGGTGTGTCCGAGAGGAGGAATGGAACACTATTGAACATGGTTCGATCTATGATGTGTCAAACTGATCTTTCATTATCATTTTGGGGACACGTTCTATTATGTGCAGCTTTCACCCTTAATCATGTTCCATCCAAATCAGTCATGAAGACTTCATATGATATGTGGAGTGGGAGGCGTCCCACAATGTCTTTCATGAGGATTTGAGGTTGCAACGTCTATGTAAAGCGTTTACAAACAGACAAGCTCGGTTCAAAGTTGGATAAGTGTAAGTTTGTCGGATACCCGAAGGAAACGATGGGATATTATTTCTACAATCCACTTGAGAATAAAGTGTTTGTTTCTCGGAACGGTGTGTTTCCAGAAAGAAAGTTTGTCACTAAAGAAGAAAGTGGGAGGACTGTAGAAATTGAATAAGTTCAAGGACCACAAACCACTTATCCTACTATGGAACATGACAATGAGCCACAAGATGTTGGGGAGCAACTAGTTGTAAGTATTCCTACCTGTCACGCAGGTGACCCAGGTTCGATCTCCGGTAACGGCGTCAAAAACCTGTTCGACTAAAATCCCAAGTATAGGATATCGATTCAAGTAGTAACCGAGTAAGAATGGGGTCGATTCCACAAGGATTTCGAAAGAGCGATCTCACACTTGATTAGCAAGAAACAAGCTAAACTAAGCTAACTAGTGCAATGAAAATAAATTTCTCAAAGGCTTTTTAGCTAGCCAAGCTTCAAAATCCATCAAGAGAGACTTGATGGAGCAAGGATTTGTTGGTTGAGAAATTTTGAAGAAACTAGCAAACAACTAATAGATTAAATAGAATCTAAAACTTGAGAAGAGTTTTAAGGATTGAGAGAAGAGTTGGTCTTAGTTGAATCCTCTTGGTGTGTTGTGTATGAACCCAACACCCAAATGATTTTGCAAGGAGATGTGTGGATTCTGATGTCAAATCCAAGTGTGATTCAGGAAGAACACTAGTGAAATCCAAAACTAAGTTGTATCAACAAGGATGTGTATTCAATCATGAATCCACATACAAGATGAAGCTACAAATTGGATTCGAATTCAACACTTGTTCACCCATGAATCACAAGAGGAGCTTCCCAACTCATAGATTCACAATTGAATCCACACCCAACACACCTAGATTCATCAACTTCAACAAACAAATTAGTCTAGCTACTCATATTGAAGAGCCAAGCAAGAGATATAACAAGAACATTCACAACCATTTCCATTGAATTCAAGATTAACTCAAGAATTTTTCTACAAAATGAAGAGTAACACTACTAGAACTTGATGTAAATCTGCACTAAATCAACTAAAAGTACCTAAATAACCCAGAATCATCAACTAAAAGTAGCTAAACATCCCAAAAATGAAGAACAAGCTAAGAACAATGAAGAACAAGATGAAGAACACCCTAAATCCGAAACCCCCCTTCCCTAAAGTTGTTCCTGGCTTCGAGATAGCTCAGAGTGAGCTCGGAATCACCAGAACAAACCCAGAAATTGGCCAAGGCCGAAGGAGAAGAGAGAGAGGCAGAGGTTTGTCTAGCTTTTGCGTGAGGTGGGAGAGAGATTTCTTCAATCTTCAACTTGGCTTTTATAGACTGTAGGGGAGGGTTTCTTGGTGTCCAAGGATGAATCCCCACCCTCCCATTCATCCCAATCCATCATTGATTTTGAAACCATCATGAACTCTAGGTCGAATTGGAGATTTTTGATTTGTTATGTCTTGGGCTGAGTTGATGGTTCTAGAAGGAAGCTTGTGGTTTGGGGGAGCAATTTGGGACCAATTTGAGCCAATAGGGTGGAGAATTGAGGCCGGGGTCGAGCTTTGAAGGAGCTTGGGTCGAGATATAATGGAGGAAGGCGAGTTTTCTTCACTGTGGTTTCGGGAAGAGAGAGAGAGCGGGACGCGTGCTGGCTGAACTTTTGGCTGAATTGCACTTTGGCCCCCACTTGTTTGTTGGGGGCTTTAAAATACCCCCTTGCATGTAGTTTAAGGCATAAGGACCCCCCCCCAACCGCTAGGAATCCTTCAAAATAGCTCTTTATAACTTTTCAAAACTCCAATTACTCTCCCAATTCCGTTAAAATGACTTCAAGCAAGCCCTTTGACGTAACTTTGGCCTTCTAACTTGGTTTGTCTTAAATTTTAGCCTCTAACTTCCATTTTCTTCTCACTTTGGGCCCTTAAGTCTTCAAATTATGCGCTTCTAATTCCTTCTTCATGTCTCTTAGCCCTCCAGCTCTCTTTACTCCATCGTTTAAGCTCTCCCAAGCTAGCCTCTAGTATTCCAAAGCATGTCTTTGCCTACACAACAAGATAAAAGCAACCAAAACTACGAAAACAAGCATAAGTCTAGAAAGAGAGATAAAATAGATAGATTACACATATTAGGAAGTTATGAAGAGTTCATTAATATACTAAAACATGCAATTTTGATTCATCAACAGTCAAGTAGAGTGCGCCAGGAGCCATAGAGGTATGGACTTCTCGTGACTGAGCCTGGTGATGCGTTGCTCGAAGATGATGAGCCTACTACCTTTGGAGAGGCCATGAAATGCCCTGACTCTCAAAAGTGTCTTGAGGCCAAGAGACCCGAAATGGAGTCCATGTATGCCAACAATGTATGGACTTCGGTGGAACCACCCTCAAGGGCTCGGCCCATAGGGTGCAAGTGGGTCTTCAAGAAGAAGACCGACATGGATGGCAAAGTCATTGCCTATAAGGGTAGACTGGTGGCAAAAGGATTCAGGCCAATTCATGGTATTAATTATGATGAAACATTTTCCCCAGTGGCGATGACCAAATCCATTTGTATCTTACTTGCTATTGTAGCTTATCACGATTATGAGATTTGGCATATGGATGTCAAAACAGCGTTTCTGTATGGAAACCTCCTTGAGGATGTGTACATGACACATCCAGAGGGTTTTGAAGATCCAGAGCATGCCCATAAATTGTGTAAGTTTCAGCGATCCATTTATGGGTTGAAGCAAGCTTCTAGGAATTGGAATCTGCGTTTTGATGATGCAGTCAAAGAGTCTGGATTCATCAAGAAAAAAGATGAAACTTGTGTCTACGAGAAGGTTATTGGGAGCTCTGTTGTGTTTCTGGTCTTGTATGTAGATGACATACTACTCACTGGAAATGACATTCCTACCTTGCAATCTATTAAATATTGGCTAGGGAAGTGTTTCTCAATGAAGGAATTAGGAGATGCAGCTTATATACTCGGTATCAAGATATATACGGATAAATCTAAGAAGCTTCTCGGCCTAAATCAAAGTACATATATAGACAAGGTGTTGAAATGGTTTAACATGCAAGATTCCAAGAAGGGATTCTTCCCATGTCACATGGAATCACCATTTCGAAGGCTTATTGTTATTCCAATGAGATTGAGAAGGAACGCATGAGTAGGGTTCCCTATGCTTCGGCCAAAGGATCCACCATGTACGCCATGTTGTGTACTAGACCAGATGTGTCATACGCGTTGAGTATGACAAGCAGATACATGTCAAATTCGGGTTAGAGTCACTGGATTGCTGTCAAGAACATCCTTAAGTTCTTGAGAATAACTAAGGATGCGTTCTTGATATATGGAGGTGAGGAAGAGCTGCGTGTAAGGGGTTACACAGACGCAAGCTTCCAAACCGACATAGATGATTTCAGATCGCAATCGGGATTCATGTTTTGCCTGAATGGAGGAGCTGTGAGCTGGAAAAGTTCCAAGCAAGAGATGGTTGTTGATTCTACAATTGATGCTGAGTACATTATTGCGAATGGCGCAGAAAAGGAGGTTGTTTGGATTATGAAGTTCATTACTGAGCTTGGTCTGGTTCCTAGTATTGTGGATCCAGTAGAGTTGTATTGTGACAACATTGGGGAAATCGCACAATCCAAGGAACCCTTGTCACACCAGAAATCCAAACACGTACTCAGGAAGTTCCATCTTATTCGAGAGATCGTTGATCGAGGAGCTATGAAGATATCCAAGATTCCTACAGGTGAGAACCTATAAGATCCACTCACGAACCCGCTTTTTCAGAGAAAACATGAAGGGCACACTAGATCTATTGGCATTCGAGATGCACCAGATTGACTCTAGTGCAAGTGGGAGAATGTTAGGAATAGATTCCCTAGATGCAATCTTATTTAGTATGGACATTTTTTTGGCTAGAATAATCATTATATTATTTATGGAGATATTTATTATAATGAAGTCATTAGATTGCAATGTGTTGTTTATCTTAAGTATCCCTGGTCAATCATATTGATTAACAGGACGATCAACTATAGACTAGTATGTGGGTAGATTGATATGGAGATATCAAGTCTAGTACATGGGTATGCATTAGGGGCAATGGCATACTGGATAGACCCACCGCGAGAAGGCTACATACAAGTTATGCAAGAGTCACAAGCGCTTCTCGTAGTGACAATGGTATTGTGGTCCTTAGACTTGAAGTCACTAGATACTCTAGTTGTGGAATGTTATGTTTTGGTATCGTCAAACACTACACCGTGACTGGGTAGCAATAAAGGCGTTAATCGGACACAATAGGAAGCAAGCTGAGACATGGTAGTGATGTAGATAGGATTTTTCCCTCCCACATAACGGGAGCAAATATTTGTGTCCACTCGAGGATTAGTGCTTATAGAATGTCTGGCTAGAATCAGATAAATCAATATGGGATATTGATGTTATCTGCATGGATGAGACTATTCCCAAGATCGAGAAACTATAGATTGGATATAAGAGTGTGACTTGTATGTCTCGTGTCCATTCCGAATATGGAGACAAAGGGATAATGCAATACTGTAACATTGTTGCAAGTTTTGTCGGATTACTGACTATTAATATTAGTTGGGTGGCATAGATGTGTTGCTAGAAACTACTCTATGTTAATAATTGTTACTACCAACTAAGTAGAAACCTATGGGGTCAAACACCCTATGGATTAAACCGGACTTTGGGATTAATTAATATGATTAATTAAATAGAAGGATCAATACGCAACCACAAGCAAATTTAGTAGGACTAATTTGCAAGGTTTACTAATCCGTGTATGGACTGGATTAGTATTGGGGCTAATATGTAGATAATAATGAGTTATTAACTATATATACGGGCACAAGAGAGAGAGAGAACAAAGCAAGAAGAGAGAAAGACAAGGAGGTCGAGATCCCCCGTCACCCCCTCTCTCGTCGTCGGTCTCTTGAGGCGCGGCCCCCTCTTGGGTGTCCTGTTTGCGTTATCTTATTCTTCCTCCTTCTTTCCCTAGCTAGCACAAAAGCATGAGAAGGATCCGAAGCAATCCGAGGTATGGATATTCATAGATACGTGGACGCTATTCTACGTGAAGTCACAAATTCAGACAAGCAAGGTACACATGAATTTTTCCCTTACCATTGTTATGATGTCTTGTCATGAGATCCTTGGAGGGTATTGAACAAAATCTTATTATTGTAATTCTTCTGTGTGATCCGTATCAAAACCCTGTAGGTTTTTGATTCATGGATGCGCAACGGAAACACAAACAATCATAAAACCATGCAAAACCCTCCAAGGATCAAAAGTCAAGAGACATAACGATGGTAAGGGAAGAAATCAATAACACACCTTAGGGTTCTCCTTTGATGACTTCAAACGCGAATTGTGTCACGTCTCTACGGTTGATCCACGCCTAGAGGTGAGATCTAGATCTTCCAATCCTTGGTGCTAGCCCGGAAATAGGAAGAGGAAGAAGAATCACGCAAAACGAGGCAAGCCAAGGTGGGCGACACCTCGATGTAGGCCGACGGGTGGGGCGGCAATCCCAAGGGGTTTCGGCTCTTTGTGGGATTTGCTCTCTCTCCTTGCTTTGTTCTCTCCTACTCTATCATATAGATGTGTGTTGTGTGTAGAGAGAAAAATAAGCTAGGAGTGTTCTTTATATAGTCCAACAACTCCTTGTCCTACTACATAAAGAACCCCTCTCCTAATCCTACTCAAGTTCGGATTAGTCCCTTTTGCAAAATAGTCCTTATCATGTCAATACATGGATTAGTTCTATTTGCCCATTAATCCTAATCATGTCTCTACATGAATTAGGCCACCTTGGCAAATCCTAATCATGTCCATACATGGATTAGTCCAACTTGCATATTAGTCCTACTAAGTTAGCAAGTTGTTGCGATTTGATCCTTTTAATTGATTAATCATATTAATTAATTAATTCCCATGTCCAGTTCACCCTTATATGGCGTGTGACCCCATAGGTTCTATTTAGTTGGTAGTAACTATTTACTAATATGGAGCGGCCTCTAGCAAGACATCCATTCTAGCCAACAAATAGAATAGTCATCATGACAAACCTTGTGCAAGTAATTGTCTCATCCCTTTGTCCCAATATCCGGATTGGACACGAGACATACAAGTCACACTCGTATATCCAATCCATAGTTTCTCGATCCTGGGAATAGCCTTATTCAAGCAAATAACATCAATATCCTATATTGATTTATTTGAGTCTGGCCAGACATTTTCATAAGCACTATCCCTCGAGTGGCCTAGGATATTTGCTCCCGTTATGTGTGAGGGACAAATTCTATCTACGTCTACTACGATCTATAAGCTTGCTTCTTATTGTATCCAGTACACGCCTTTATAACTACCCAGTTACGGTGTAGCGTTTAACGCTACCAAAATCACAATAATCCACAACTAGAATATCTAGTGACTTTAAGTCTAAGGATGACAATACCATTGCACCGCGAGAAGCGCTTGTGACTTAACATAACATGTATGTAGCCTTCTCGGAGATGGGTCAATCCAGTATGCCATTACTCCTAATGCATACCCATGTGTTGGATCATGATATCTCCATATCAATCCAACCCCATACTAGTCTATAGATGATTGTCCTATTAATCATTATAATCAACTAGGGATATTTAAGAATATAACACTTATATTCTAAGGACTTCATTCATGTTAACATATCTCCATATCGATAACATAATGAATCGTAAATCCATAAATGTCACAATTAATTGATTTCCTCTAGGGCACAATTCCAACAAACCCTACAACAAGGATTTTACAGAGTTCAGTCCTCAATGAACTACGTATCCGCCTGAGGGATCTATTCCCTGCATAATTTGCAACTCACTTCTTATTAATCAAAAGCTATGACCTAGATCTCAAGCACAGAGAAGTCCCTTACTCTGTTACAGCTTGTGGTTCTCTCTAACCTATCTATTACCCGCTGTAGCTAACTGATCTAATAAGAATCTCTTGTTTTTCCATATGAACAACAACACGAGATTATGATAAGATAAGTATTAAACAGAATGATATACAAATGAAGTACAAAATGAAGAACATTGTAACATAGTCATGCAGTGAAGTCTGCAGTGCTCTTCTGATGCTTAGATTGTGTGAGAAGATTCTTCTTATGTGTTGCTTGTCAATCCTTGAGAGTGTTTGAATGTTTCGGCAAAATTTATGTTCGAATTCTCTGAACAGTCTTGTTATTCTTCTTGTTGGAAATGCTGAATGTATAGAGGATCTTGTTAAAAAAAATTTCCTAAAATCAAGCAGCATATCTTTGAATCCTTAACACTTCAATCCCAACGGCTAGTTGCTCATTATCTTCAAAGATATTGATCTGATCTTCTCTCTGAAGGTCTTAGGAAAGTCCAGACATGATTCCAAAAGAGTAGGATTCATGTCTTGAAACAGTCTGTGAACTTACAAAAGATATTTCATTTTCTGCATTCAGATAAGTTAGGAAATAGTTCCTGCGAAATAGGTAGCTAGTAAATACTGCAGAAACTCAGTCAACTAGTGACATTAAGTCATGATCAAACATCTGATTAGTTTAGTTTGTCTTTCATCGTAAAATAAAGCATAATCAATCAAATGAGACCAGAGATAAAATCAGAAGGAAACTCCCCCTGAGTTCATGCTTTGTATTGCAGTACTGTTTCAAAGGCTTTGAAGGCTGTTTCAAGGCCTTGAAACAGTCTGTGAACTTACTATTTCCCCCTTGATGAATGACAAAACCATTAATCTATTTGGTTCTAAGATTCATATGGAATCAAAAACAAACACAGTAACTTCATAGCAGAAACAAAAATAGCTAAGTAAACTCCAAAAACAGTTCGAGTATCCAAATACTCTACTGATCTTTACCAGACCTTATTATCCTGAAAGAGAACACCTAAATTTCTCTCCCTTTTTTATTTTCATCAAAATAAGATAGAAATATTGGGTAAAAAGTTTTTGAAAATACTGAAAAGTTTACAAAAACTTTGAAAAAGAGGAGAATATTTTCAAGTCTTTGAAAAGGATTCCAAGGATTTGAAAATAGGGTATATAGAAAGGCTAGAATCAAGGCTTTGGATCTGCATCTGGCTTGTCTCCATTATCTCCACCTTGATCAATTTCTTCCTCTTATGCATATTCAACATCATCACCCTGATCAAATTCATCTCAAGGTTCATCAGCAGCCACAGTTTCAAACAGGTCAGCAGAAGTCATAGGTTCCTTTCCTTCATCTTCTTCTTCTTCTTCTGCAAAGACTCTTTGAGAAGCTCCTGAGTCTCAATGATGCCTTCATCAATCAATACCTTATCTTCTGCAATTTTTTTCCAGTTTTCTCTTCATAAGCTTGTTTCACAGTACCCTAATCTCCTGGAGCTTCATCTTCTGTAGTGTTTTCATAAAAAAAAAAAATCAGCTTTAGAGCCTGCCTTCTTTGATCCATCGGGAACTTGTGAGACTTCTTCCTCAGCATGGATCAAACTAATAATTTTGAAGACACTTTCAACCATGTATTTCATTTGTTTGAATTCAACACCTAGCTCAAATTGTCCCTGCTTCAATTCATCAAATTCATTCTCAATGAAATCTAGCCTTTCAAGAACCAGGGATTGGTCTTGACATGGTGGAGGTAGGTTTGAAGGAGAAGGTAGGGACTTAGGTTTAGGAAACTTCTTGGACTGTAGCTCCTCAGTGGACAATTCAGAGTAGAGTTTCCAAACTCCGTCACTGGCTTTAACTATTCCAATAATTTGAAAAGCCTTTTAATCAAGTATTCCAAAGCCAGTTGTGATTGTCTCTTCCCTGTCTAGAGGTATGTCTAAGTGATCAAAGAACATGGTGAGGAGATTGGCATAAGGTAGAAGGTGCTTCCTTTGCTTGGTACAAGAATAAAGCATGTATTCTATCACAATGGTTGGAAAATCTATCTCATAACCATGCATAATTAAATACATCAAGTATAGAACTTTGTCAGAAAGAAAATCCTTAAAATTCTCCTTAGGAACTACTGATAACGCCCAAATAGGGGTTATCTTTTAGCCTGATTTGACGTGTCTTTGTGTCGGAATGCCGTGTTTTAGCCAGAATTCACCCTCGGAAAGCCACGGAATTTAGAACGAGACGTTTATTTGCTCTTCGTGAATTTCTGCATGTTTTGTACTTTTATTGGATATGATCGCGGGTTTTTTCATGTCTATACAGGAACAGGTTCGGAAAGTGCATTGGGATGCGTGCCGAGACAGAACTGGGATCGCCTCGGGAAACGTGCAGAAAATGCTCGGAGCGGGATTTGACCGAGACTGGTACAAGGGAGAGCGGAATGGAAAACGGAAAGACTAGAGGAAAAACGAGCAGTGAAAACCGACCGAGGAAGCTGAAAACGCCAAAACCGAGAATCGCCGGGATGCGCTCGGTTGACGATATCTTGAGCTTGACTTGGAATTTTGAAGTGAAACCAGGGGCAAAAGAACGGAGACGTCAAGGGCTTTCCGAAAACAGGTTATAATGCTGAAACGGAGTCCGACCGAAAAACCGATTCCCGTCAAGTGTGGGTCCCAGTCAGGCCACGCCCGAGTAAGGAGTCTCGGTTCTCGGTATCCAGAGTCAGGAGCAACTATTTAAGGTTTGTGACGATTTCCGGGACAGTTTTGGCCTAGGGGTATTTTGGTCATTTTGGCACCGGGCCCGGGTTTCCGGAGTCAAGTTCAGATTTTGTCTCCCAAATTCAGTCAGCAGTTTTCCTATGGCCAGAGCCAAGATTGGACATAATTTAGAGCGATTTTGACCCAGGGGTATTTTCGTAATTTTGATAAGTTTCGGGTCAAAACGCAAGACGGGAACACGGGAAAGCAGGAAGACATCGAGGAAGGAAAACTGGACATTTCAGGCAGAAGAGTGGGACCCAGGAGACCCAACCGGGCCCACCAAAGGACCAAGCAGGGCCACCACCACCAACCCCTGCTTGCGTATATACGCAGCCTTGCGTATATACGCAGCCTTCGAAGGTGGAGGTGGGTGGATTTTGGGCCCCTGCTTGAGTATATACGCAGCCTTGAGTATATACGCAACCCTGCGTATATACGCAGCCAGTTTGACTTTTTTCCCCGAGTCGGTGGACCGATGGCAGTTTCCGTAATTTCTGGCGCAAGCGTTTCGAAAAAAACAGCACTATTTAAAGACTCGTCCAGACTCGTTGTGAGATCAACACAAGACAGCACAACCGGAGGAGTCGGAGCATCCCGGAGAGCACGGAAACGTGAATCCAGATTCAAGACACCCGTTTGCTCTTCTTCTCTGTCATTCAAAAACTGTGTTATTTACGTTATGAATTTCAGTAGCTAAGCTTTTACCTAGGTTCTCGGTGAACCTAGGGTTTCGTTTTCAGATTAGTTCTACGTTTTGACTATGAATTCATGATTACGTTATCTTAAAATCAGCAGCTTTATCAGTTGTTTTGTCTTTGAATTTTACTGTTTATGCATGATCGGAGTAGCTAACCAGGATTGCTACAGACCCGAGCCGGTAGGTGAAAACGTCCGGTTAGGGTTAGGAAGAGAAGACAGCATTTAGCACCTTACCCCGATGGGCCGACTAGCGAAGGGGAGTTAGGACTAGCCTGAAATCGTTGAGACCAACTGTTAGAGAATCTGACCCGGGCCATCAGGACAGGTTAGAAACCCTAGCAGCCTTAGAACGAGACTGCAGATTTAGGTAGCTTAACAGGAATCCGACAGTCTGCAGGATTGTGATAACGTGCAGGAAAAGAAAAGATACTGCACAATTGGTACGTGGCACGGATAACGAGACTGCTGTGTGTTTTCATGTCAAACAAAGAACGAAAATCTGAAGAACCCTAGGGGATCCCGGGACCTAGTATCTCAAACCCTAGTTTTACAACCTTAAGATTATTCAGAAAACTTTCACAAAAATATTTACGTTTCAGTTATTTACGTTCAACCTCTCAAAATATTCCTCCTTTTTACACTCTGTTCGTTAAAACTGATTACTAGAAAAACCTGCAAAGTCCCTGTGGGATCGATAAACCGAGTCGAAAATACTCTCTATATTACTTGATTCGTATACTTGCGAATAGCACGCTAAATTGCGCATCAAGTTTTTGGCGCCGTTGTCGGGGACTTTTTAGGGTTTATTTAGTAGTCCGAATTAATTTTCAGAGTTTTTATTTTATTTTATTTTTTATTTTATTTTTCTGTTATCTCACTGCTCTTGAGATCTCTACTTTTTCAGGATGGGCGACAATACCGAGAGAACGTCAGAACTGCCCGAGACACGTACTCCAGCCGAGATGGCTCGGTACATCGAAGATCTCATCGCAGCAGGCTTTGCTGCCCGGAGCAACCAGAGAACTTATAACCGATCTGGGAAGGCGTTGGTGGAAAATTTTGAGGTCCCCACGGGGGGGCATGAGCGAGCTATTGTGGTGCCCGAGATCACCGCAGAACACTTTGACATCAAACCCTCCACCATCCAGACTGTTCAGACCCTCTGCCCGTTCCATGGCAAAGCTGACGAAGATCCAAACGACTTCATCGGGAAGTTCGAGGACTACTGCAACAAAGTCCGGTATAAGGGAGTTGGAGCCGAGGCCCTAATGCTAATACTCTTTCCATACTGCCTGTATGGAGTGGCCAACGACTGGCTCGAATCCCGACCACCCAGGTCCATCACAACATGGGAGGGGTGTGTCACCGATTTTCTGGCCATATTTTACCCCATCTCCCGGGTCATTCAATTACAAAGCGAGATTTTGTCGTTCAAACAGAAGACGGGAGAGACGGTGGTAGACGCATGGGACAGATTGATGAGACTTGTGAAAAGATGCCCAAACCACGGTTTCGGAGACCCGAAGATCCTGCAGGTATTCTACCCTAGACAGGGAGAGTGCTGACAGGATTGACCGAGAAGCCGGAGGAAATTTTCTGTACCATGTGGACAAGGACGGTGCCTATGAGCTGATGAAGCAATTATCCAAACAGGACACTCGCCTGTTTGACGATCGCAGGATCACGGCCCGAGCCGAGCCAGTGGAAGACGACCGGATAGACAATCTGGCCAAGATCGTTCAAGATTTGGTCAAGAAAGTTTACTCAACTGATGCAGTAGGAAAACCAGATTTGGACACAGCCATCGAGGGGCTCGGAAACGAAGATTCCAATTACGTACAGCATCAGTGGGATCCGAGCCGGTACAGACCGGGTACGAGAGACCATCCCGGGTTCCGGTACGGAAACCCGAACGCAGCAGTTTATGCACCGGGGTTCCAACACAGGCCACCAGCCCAGCAGGCTGCACCGTCACTGCGCGCTTTGGAGGTACAAGTTGGACAGTTAGCACAGCAGCTAACGGAGAGACAGCCAGGAAACTTACCCTCGAATACAGTGAATAATCCACGTGCTCAGGTCAATGCCATCACCACTCGAAGTGGATTAGCACTACAGGATCAGCCGTATCCTAGCCATGCACGTGCAGAAAAGTCGAAGGAAATCGAGCGCGAAGTATTTGGCCAGGATAGCAGCTCAGCCGACCGCCCCCAGCCGAAGGGCTCGGTTGAGCAGGATGCAGTGCAGAACGAGAAGGAAGCAGAAACAGTACCTGTCTCTAAGGAGGTGTCGTATCCTTTGAAGACACGAAAGAGGGATGATAGCAAGGACTATGCCAGATTTCTCGAGATTTTCAAACAGCTGAAGATCAACATACCCTTTGCGGAGGCGTTGGCAAAGATGCCCACTTATGCTAAGTTCCTCAAAGATATTTTGTATGGACGGAAACGTATGAGCGATTTCGAGACAATAAATCTGACGGCAGAAGTGAGCAACTGTGTGAAGAATGGGCTACCGAGGAAGAGGAAGGACCCTGGCAGTTTTGTCATCCCGGTGACCCTAGGTAATGCTTACACAGGAAAGGCTCTGTGTGACCTAGGGGCCAGTATCAATCTGGTGTCTTTGTCGATTTTCAAACCTTTGAAAATCGGTGAACTCAGGCCTACCAGAATCAAGCTGCAAATCGCGGACAGATCCGTGAAGCAGGCTTACGGAGTTATTGAAGATATTCTGGTGAAAGTCGGAGAATTGATTTTTCCGGCAGATTTCGTAATTCTGGATATGGAGGCAGGAGACGTACCACTCATTCTGGGCAGACCGTTTTTGGCCACTGGAGAAGCCATGATAAACTGCAAGAGCGAGAACTGACCATGCAAATCAATGAAGACAAGGTGAAGTTCAACGTTTTCAAAAATCTGCAACTACCGAATTATTACGAGCATGAAGACATCTTCGCAGTGGAGGTAGTCGAAGAAGGCTGGGAAAACGAAGAGATGGATGAGATATGGGCAGAGATTGATAGAGTGGACAGAGAGAACGAGGAGAGATTCCAGGAGGAGCAGGCCATGCAAGCCGAAAACCGGACCACTTTACAGCTGGACGAAAAAGGTGGACAGAAATTGGCCCTGGTCCCGTCACTCAAGGAGCCACCGACCCGAGAGGTTAGACCGCTCCCGAGCCATCAAACTTCAGCACAACCAAAGAAGTTTCAAGAAGGGCCGAAAGCACTTCCCTGCGAGTCTCGGAAGCAGCTTTTCCGGGAAAATTGAGATCTCGGTGGTCAGAACCGTTTATCATCAAAGAAGTACTTTCATGGGATGCGGTTGAATTGGAGAATTCGCATGACAGTGCAACTTGCAGGGTGAGCGGAAACCGGGTCAAGCCATATCTAGGCCCGGAAGCAGACGTCAAGGTAGACCCTGGCGGTTTTGACGTCCCTTGAGCAAACATGAGGTAACTGGGTCGGGCAGTCGACCGTAAATTACAAGCGCTGGTTGGGAGGCAACCCAACGTAGTAAGTTAGTTTAAATTATTTCAAGTTTTATTTTCAGTTTTGAATTTTGAGAGAGGTAAGATGAGTGGGTATTGACTTTGAATTGAGCGTGTGCAGATACAGCAAAATAGAGAACAGGGAGAGAAAGGGAAAGAGGAAGAAAAAAAAAAAAACTATGCTGGTTGCGTATATACGCAACCCTGCGTATATACGCAACCAGGGGAGAATTTTTTTTTTCCAAAAAATAAAAAATAATAAAAATAATAAATAATTTTTTTTTACCTGCTGTTTGCGTATATACGCAGGGTTGCGTATATACGCAGTCAGCAGCGAAAATTTCAGAATTTTGAAAAAAAAAAAAAAAAAACTTGAAAAATTATTTTTGTTGCTGCCTGCGTATATACGCAGCCAGCAGTGAAAATACGGAAATTTAAAAAAAAAAAAAAAAAGTTTACCTGCAGTTTGTTTATATACGCTGCGTATATACGCAGACAGCAGCAAAAATCTGGAATTTTGAAAAAAAAAAATCTTTTTCAAAATGCTCCCTGTCTGCGTATATACGCAGTACTACGTATATACGCAGGCAGAAGAAGAAAAAAAAAAATCGGACAACAGCATGTTTTTGCCCCATCTTTCTCTCTCTTCCTCCATACACAGATCCGTGGTGTTTGAAACGAATTCAGAAAATTTCGTAGAAGGAAAGGCAGATTTTCAAAATCTTGAAGAATCGACCCCGGTGTGTTACCATCACAGGGACTCATACGAGTTGGGGATTTTTCAGGAACAGTTTTTCTGCAGAACCGAGCAATCGACCCCGGTGTACGGAAGTATACTCGACTATATGGGAGCACATTGTCAAACGCAATGGTGCTCGGGGATTGCACATTTGAAGAGCGCATATAGAGCCCGGAAGATTGACAACTTCCGTCGAGAAATTTTCTGGCGACCGGTCAGCAGTCCTTCTCCACCGAAATCTGCGAAAAAATCCGCACCTGTAAGAACTGACTCCGGGTGCACTGGTTCAAATTTGTCTCTCGCTTTATTTTTCTGAATATGCTACCGTATGCTGCCAGTTTTTTCCATTCGATGAGGCAAGCCAGCTCATCCAATCCAGATTATATGCCTGAAGATTAGTACCATGACGGCATGGCACCATCCAGTGTGGGGGTGGTGGCGTTGTAACTGCATTACTTTAAAAAAATTAAAAATTTAAAAAAATTGAAAATTTTGAGACTGGGTGAACGATTTAGCTCAAAACTGGAGAGGGCTTAATGATAGAAAATTTCCCGAAGTGGACGAACTTAGGTGAGGAAGAGCTGCGAGAATCTGTCTAGGAGAGTTAATAGAGCCAATGCACTTCTGAAAACACAAGTAGTTGTTTTCCGAGCAATGTATCCGACTAGCTGCCAAACCACCGTCACCAGGTAGTCGTCAACCCGCCATCACGGTCACCACATCATTTGGTGGAGTGATAGGCCATAGGGGACCTCACGTCCTGTCTCGCACTTTAGGTCCACTAGTGAGCCCCGTTGATCCATTAACCCTTTTCTTGGTAACCGTTTGACCTAGGAAGCCGTTTTTTGATACTTGCATCATTGTTAGTATTTTTACCTTTCCTACGCGTCATGGCACGAGGGAGTTGAGTTGAGGGGGATTTTCTGGGGTAGAGCAGAATTATCATATTTGATAGTGGATGAGCTTTATTTTTATATTTGAGGGTGTGTAAGGGTGAGATAGTTAAGGCAGCACACTTCGGTGTGGCGGTGATTCACGACATTACACCGTGAACACAGGAGGAGAGCCGTAGTGCGTAAATTTTCTGCACGACATGGGGGACTTGGGTTGACAGGATTATTGGAGGACGCGTTGTGCGATTTAGACATCCTTGGAGTGAGGAGGATCGGTTGGAAAAGCGCGAATATTTTACAGATTGAATACATGGTTCGAAATTAGTGTGGGGGTGGTCGTTTCAGATTTCATTTCAGTATTTTTCTGCCACCCCACGTTTTTTGGTTTATCATAGAGTTGGCCTGGTTTACATTCTTGTATTTATTGTGTTGCCCGCAAAAAATTAAAAAAAAAAAAAAAAAAAAAAAAAAAAAAAAAAAAACGAAAAAAAATATCAAAGGCAGAAAATTCAGGGTGCTTGATTGATTTTATTTCAAAACGTCAGGCCGGCAATTTTTATCACAATTTCACATTCTTTCACAGTTGTGGCCGCGAGAACGGCACTTACACCGGGACTGGGGAAATTGAGTGTCTAGAATCTTAGGTGATTTGGGTCAGTTTCCATCATCTTGGTGAGGGAGTGTGAGATTGGGGTATGTGTGAGTGTGCTGTGACGTTTAGGACATCGCTTCTAAATGACTTATCCTACCGTCCCAAAGCCGGCAGATTTACATTACACCCGGAGTAAAAGCACGGAAGGTGTGCGTTAGGGATACGTTCGGTACGCGTGCAAAAGCGGAAGTAAGTGGTGTTCGTGCTTGTTCCTAACCTAGGCTGGCCGCGAGTTCTTCCGATCACCGCAGTTTCTGAAATTTAGGGGAATATGAGAACTTGATGATGTTCAGTTTGAGTTGAAGAGATTGCCCAGTCTCACCAAATATATATATATATATATATATATATATATATATATATATATATATATATATATATAAACTGTTTTTATAAATACTGTTTTTAAATAAGTGCAGTTACACCGCTCTGGATTGATTCGGGATAGTATGCATTGGTAGTATATTGCTGGAGTTTGCTCGGGACGAGCAAAGTTTAGTGTGGGGGTATTTGATAACGCCCAAATAGGGGTTATCTTTTAGCCTGATTTGACGTGTCTTTGTGTCGGAAAGCCGTGTTTTAGCCAGAATTCACCCTCGGAAAGCCACGGAATTTAGAACGAGACGTTTATTTGCTCTTCGTGAATTTCTGCATGTTTTGTACTTTTATTGGATATGATCGCGGGTTTTTTCATGTCTATACAGGAACAGGTTCGGAAAGTGCATTGGGATGCGTGCCGAGACAGAACCGGGATCGCCTCGGGAAACGTGCAGAAAATGCTCGGAGCGGGATTTGACCGAGACTGGTACAAGGGAGAGCGGAATGGAAAACGGAAAGACTGGAGGAAAAACGAGCAGTGAAAACCGACCGAGGAAGCTGAAAATGCCAAAACCGAGAATCGCCGGGATGCGCTCGGTTGACGATATCTTGAGCTTGACTTGGATTTTTGAAGTGAAACCAGGGGCAAAAGAACGGAGACGTCAAGGGCTTTCCGAAAACAGGTTATAATGCTGAAACGGAGTCCGACCGAAAAACCGATTCCCGTCAAGTGTGGGTCCCAGTCAGGCCACGCCCGAGTAAGGAGTCTCGGTTCCCGGTATCCAGAGTCAGGAGCAACTATTTAAGGTTCGTGACGATTTCCGGGACAGTTTTGGCCTAGGGGTATTTTGGTCATTTTGGCACCGGGCCCGGGTTTCCGGAGTCAAGTTCAGATTTTGTCTCCCAAATTCAGTCAGCAGTTTTCTTATGGCCAGAGCCAAGATTGGACAGAATTTGGAGTGATTTTGACCCAGGGGTATTTTCGTAATTTTGATAAGTTTCGGGTCAAAACGCAAGAAGGGAACACAGGAAAACAGGAAGACACCGAGGAAGGAAAACTGGAGATTTCAGGCAGAAGAGTGGGACCCAGGAGACCCAACCGGGCCCACCAAAGGACCAAGCAGGGCCACCACCACCACCCCCTGCTTGCGTATATACGCAGCCTTGCGTATATACGCAGGCAGGGAAGGTGGAGGTGGGTGGATTTTGGGCCCCTGCTTGAGTATATACGCAGCCTTGAGTATATACGCAACCCTGCGTATATACGCAGCCAGTTTGACTTTTTTTCCCGAGTCGGTGGACCGATGGCAGTTTCCGTAACTTCTGGCGCAAGAGTTTCGGGAAAAACAGCACTATTTAAAGACTCGTCCAGACTCGTTGTGAGATCAACACAAGACAGCACAACCGGAGGAGTCGGAGCATCCCGGAGAGCACGGAAACGTGAATCCAGATTCAAGACACCCGTTTGCTCTTCTTCTCTCTCATTCAAAAACTGTGTTATTTACGTTATGAATTTCAGTAGCTAAGCTTTTACCTAGGTTCTCGGTGAACCTAGGGTTTCGTTTTCAGATTAGTTCTACGTTTTGACTATGAATTCATGATTACGTTATCTTAAAATCAGCAGCTTTATCAGTTGTTTTGTCTTTGAATTTTACTGTTTATGCATGATCGGAGTAGCTAACCAGGATTGCTACAGACCCGAGCCGGTAGGTGAAAACGTCCGGTTAGGGTTAGGAAGAGAAGACAGAATTTAGCACCTTACCCCGATGGGCCGACTAGCGAAGGGGAGTTAGGACTAGCCTGAAATCGTTGAGACCAACTGTTAGAGAATCTGACCCGGGCCATCAGGACAGGTTAGAAACCCTAGCAGCCTTAGAACGAGACTGCAGATTTAGGTAGCTTAACAGGAATCCGACAGTCTGCAGGATTGTGATAACGTGCAGGAAAAGAAAAGATACTGCACAATTGGTACGTGGCACGGATAACGAGACTGCTGTGTGTTTTCATGTCAAACAAAGAACGAAAATCTGAAGAACCCTAGGGGATCCCGGGACCTAGTATCTCAAACCCTAGTTTTACAACCTTAAGATTATTCAGAAAACTTTCACAAAAATATTTACGTTTCAGTTAGTTACGTTAAACTTCTCAAAATATTCCTCCTTTTTACACTCTGTCCGTTAAAACTGATTACTAGAAAAACTTGCAAAGTCCCTGTGGGATCGATAAACCGAGTCGAAAATACTCTCTATATTACTTGATTCGTATACACACCTCATCAAAATGGTAAACAGAATTTCAGCTTCAACAGTCAACACAGAGTGTGTCAGCTGTTTTGAAGAGGTAGCTACATTGGGTAGAAAGAATTCTTCCTTGGCCAATTTCAAGGCTTCAGCTCTGCTAGGATGATTTTCAGTGTTGTACCTCTTAGGACACCCTAGAACATTAGAAACCTCACTAAGATCTAATTTCATCTCTTTTCCAGCACCCTTAGAAGATATAGCTAGATTCAAGGTCTTGATTTGCTTCTTGATTAGATAGAATAGTCTGGTAAGTCTAGGGTATGTAACTTGTTGACCTACGACTTCCAATCTGAATCCATTTCTACTTCTCAGGTTCCCCTATTGGTTATGACTTCTTCTTCTTGCTTCACACAGCATTCTAATCTTCCTTGTCATTTTTGCTCTTCTTATTTGGTGAAGGAGAGGAAGGTTTAGGTGGACCAGGAGTTCGGGAAGTGGATTCATCACTGATGGTTTGCACTTCATCTTCTGCAGTCTCTCTATTTTTCCCTGAACTCTTCTTGGAGCCTCCAGCCATCTTGATTCTGTCTCAGGCTCTTCGGGAGTCCATTAGGGTTTGGGGTATTTCAGAAGAGAGTGGAAGGAGCGATACATACAAGAGAGAGAGCAGAGAAAATAAGTAGCAAAGAGTTTGAGTTTGAAGGGGAAACAGAATATTCCCATATCTTTGAGAAAATAAGTTTGCCAAAAATACAAACTCCTTAGGGAAATAAAATAATTTGCTACGACCTATAAAAAATATTTGATTTTAATTTCAAAAAAATTAATGTTAGGCAATTATCTACAGAGATAACACCCAGCATTGGTGATTCTTACATTGATTATGTAATGCACACTTTTATTTTCAAGGCTTTGAAAACAATTACAAGAACTTGAAATACTGTAGTACTGATCAAGTAATTTCAAGGCTTTGGAGGGATTTTCAAGGCTTTGAAAAACTTTCCAAAACTTTGAAGATACATGACCTTACCTCATACTCCCCTAAACCAGTGGTTCCTTATTTCGCATGCCTAGTTCCAATCTCAAGGCTGAGAATCATTCTTCTGGCAATGGTTTAGTGAAGATATCTGCAAATTTCATGTTAGTAGGCACAAATTCAAGAGTGATATCACCTTTCTCTGCATGATCTTTGATGAAATGGTGTCTGACATCCATGTGTTTGGTTCTTGAGTGCTGAAATGGATTCTTTGTAATAGAGATTGCACTAGTGTTGTCACATTTGATAGGAATATCTCTGAATTCAAATCATAAGTCTCTCATCTGTTGAGCTATCCATCGCACTTGTGAATAGAAAGCTCCAGCTGCTATGTATTCAGCTTTTGCAGTTTACATTGCTATTGAGTTTTGCTTCTTAGAATGCCAGCTTATCAGGGATGAACCAAGACATTGGCAACACCCTGAAGTACTTTTTTCTGTCAACTTTATACCCTGCAAAGTCGGCATCTGAATATCCACACAGAGAGAAGTTAGAATGTTTTGGATATCAAATCCCTAAGTCTTTGGTACCATTGAGATAATTGAAAATTCTTTTGACACCAACTAAGTGTGATTCATTTGGATCACCTTGGAATCTAGCACACATACACACACTGAACATGATGTCAGGCCTACTGGCAGTAAGATAGAGAAGTGAACCAATCATACATCTATACTCTTTATGGTTCACACTCTTACCATTTTGATCTTTGTCTAAAGATAGAGTGCAACTCATAGGAGTTTTTACTACCTTGGATTGGGACAATTCGTATTTGTTTAGCAGGTCATCGGTGTACTTGCTCTGGTGTAGAAAAATTACCTTCTTCATTTGATGCACGTGAAGACCAAGAAAGAAATTTAACTCTCCCATCAAGCTCATCTCAAACTCTCTGCTCATAAGACTTGAGAAATCCTTGGAAAGAGAATCATTAGTAGCACCAAATCGAATATCATCAACATATATATGTACTACAAGAATATATTTCTCGTTAGTCTTTGTGAAAAGAGTTTTTTCCACTAGTCCTCTTTTTAAATCATTTTCAAGTATAAACTTTGAATCTTTCATACCAAGTCCGTGGAGTTTGTTTCAAACCATAAAGAGCTTTGTCAAGTTTATAGACATAGTTTGGATACTCATCACTTTCAAAACCAGGAGGTTGAGAAACATAAAATTCTTATTGCAGATAGCCATTCAGGAATGCACGTTTAACATCCATTTGAAAAAGTTTGATGTTCTTATGAGATACAAATGCAAGTAACAATCTAATTGCTTCTAACCTAGATACAGGAGAAAAAGTCTCCTCAAACTCTATACCTTCTTCTGGGTTGTAGCCTTGAGAAACTAATCTTGCTTTGTTTCTGATAATCTTAATATTCTCATCAAGCTTGTTTCTGAACACCCACCTTGTGCCAATCACAGACTGATCTTTGGGAGGAGGAACTAGATTCCACACTTTGTTCTGTTCAAACTCATTGAGTTCTTTTTGCATAACGATGATCAAGTCTGCTGCTTGTAATGCTTTCTTCACATTTTTAGATTCGACAAGAGAAAATAAAAGCATTAAAAACACACAAGTTCTTTAACTGAGATCTAGTTTGACTACCAGTGGATATATTAGAAATAATATTGTCTGATGGATGTGCTGAAAGGTATTTGAATCTCTTTCTTGATGTCCAGGGTTCTAGTTCTCCGGGAAGCTTTTCAAGTCTTTGAAAGCTTGAAGAGGTGTCTTGATCATTTTGCTTTTCTTGAGGATCTGTTTCAAGGTGATGCATTTTCAAGGCCTTGAAAATGTTTTCTGTTTTCATGCAAGTTTTCTTTGGAACCACCTTTTCGATTTTCATCATCTGACTCATACTTGTTCATATTTAAGTATGCAAAATTTTCACTCAAAGAACCATCATAGCTTTCATAAAAAACAACACAAATGCTTTCTTCAACAAGCTTGGTTCTCTTGTTATAGACTCTATAAGCCTTGCTAGTCAGTTAATAACCAAGAAAGATACCTTCATCACTTCTGACATTAAACTTTCCAAAATTGTCCTTACCAATGTTGTGTACAAAACAGGTACACCCAAAAAAGGCTTGAAATAAGAGATATTTGGCTTTCTTTCTTTGATGAGTTCATGGGGAGTTTTCTTCAAGATTGGCATAATCAGGCACCTGTTCAGAATGTAGTTGGCAGTGTTTAGAGCTTCTATCAAGATGATTTTGGCAACTTGTTCTCCAGAAGCATTGTCCTAGACATGCCCTCAAGAGTCTTGTTATTTCTTTCAACTACTCCATTCTGTTGAGGAGTTCTAGGAGCAGAGAAATTGTGAGAGATACCAAACTTAGCACAAAAAGAATCAATTCTATTTGATCAAATTCTCTCCCATTATCACTTCTGATAGAAGCAATAGGCAGGTTTTTCAAAATTTGAAGCTCTTTAGAAAGCTTTGAAAATTCAGACAACTTCAAACTTTTCTCTTAAAAACATTACCCAAGTAAATCTAGAGAAATAATCAACAATAACTAACATATATCTCTTACCCTTTGGAGAAGGAGTTCTCATAGGACCACAGAGATCCATGTGAAGCAGTTCAATTGGTCTAGTAGTACTTACAATGTTATTGGGGTTGAAAGAGCTTCTTATCTTCTTACCTTGACCAAAAGCTTTGCATACCTCTTCATCTTTGAACTTAATAGAAGGGAAGCCTCTGAAAAGGTATTTAGAAACTGGTTTGTTCAGAGTATGCAAGCTCATGTGTCCAAGCTTTCTGTGCTAGAGTTTTGAGTCTTCTTTCAAGGCTTTAAGACCTTCAGACTTTCTCGGGTAACTTTGGTAGTATTCTAAGAGTAAATTTGATCTAGAGGCTGTGAGTATGCAATTTCCAGATTTCTCATATTGCACCACACATTTATCTTTGTCAAATATAACCCAATTGCCTTTGTCACATAATTGAGAAACACTAAGCAGATTAAATTTAAGACCATCTACAAGATACACATCTGAAATAGAATTTTCAGAATTGTTACCAACATTCCCAATTCCAATGATGTTGTATTTTCCTTTTTCCCCAAGTGTGATTCTTCCTCCTGAATGTTCTTTCAATTCTGAGAAAAAATAACTCTTGCCACTCATGTGTCTAGAGCAACAACTATCCATGATCCACTTCCTTGATCTTGGTGACAACCAGCAAACACCATTCAGTGCCTTACCCATCTATCAGACCAAGTATAAAATTTTGACTCATACTCGGGGTCAATCATGTTAGGTGGTCTAACCCCTTTAGGAAACCAAATTTTTCTAACTTGTCCCTTGAGTTGCAGTGAAAATTATTCCTCATAATTTGACATTCTCTAATTCTAAAGGGATAAATCATCTTGACATGACCAATCTTGTTGCAGTAAAGACATTTTGGAGAAGTTCTGCTACTTGCTTTCACTAATCTGGTATTGGTTTTTTTTTGGAAAATTTAGATTCTATCAAATGCCAGTTTTGTGAACAGATTGTAGACTTCCTACAAGAATCAAGTTAAGGTTGTGTTTTGAGCCAGCAAGATTGGTCATAACATTCCTAGAATCTTGAATTTTCTCAGTCAGAGTAGTCTTTTGTTCCTCCAATTCATCATACTGATGTTTCATAGCAACAAGATTGTCACTCAAAAGAGAGTTCTCGGTGACTACTTCCTTGACTTCAGTTTTCAAGGCCTTGAAATTGATCTTCAAGGCTTTGAAATCTCTGTTAGTTTTGGTCTGAGAAATTTTAAGGTTCTTCTTTAACAAATTTGTTGCAAATTCTCTTTTTCTTTCTCAAGAACTTTCCTTTTCAAAGTCTTGATTTCATTTAGATAATCTTCCTCATTGAAAAGCATTGTTCTAACTATTTCAGAAACAATATATGCAGCTTTGGACATAAGACATTTTTCCATTACCTCAATGTTCTTTTCAGAACCCTTCATCATGCTTGGTCATAAGGTATATGTTGGCTTGATCTTCTTCAGATTCAGAATCTCTTGAAGAATTAAAATCACTCCAAGAGGCTACCATAGGTTTCTTTCTTCTGACATGATCCTTCTTTGAAGAAGACTTACTTTTCTTGTGAGGACAGTCTCTAATCAAGTGTCATGCATAACTACACTCGAAATAGTTCATTACTCTAGGCTTATGAGAAGAGTTCTTACCTTTGTATTCCTTTCTACTGGAAGATTTGTATTTGCCCCTGCTGAGATATTTGTTTCCAAAGTTCTTCTTCATCTTGAGAATTCTGGTCAAGGCTTTAGAAATAAGAGCAAAGAGATCTTCTTCATCATCTTCCTCCTTTTCAAGGATTTGAGAAGGTTCATTCTCTTTAGCCTTTAGTGTTAGATTATTCACATTTTCTGGTAGTTCTCCATCAACTTCATTCATGGAGATTTCATGAGTGAGTAACTTTCCCTTTAAATCATCCAGTTGAAGAGATCATAGATCTTGAGCTTCTTCAATAGCAGTGGTCTTTGGTTCTCATTTGTCTTTAGGAAGACTTCTCAAGATCTTTCTGACTTTCTCTTCATTTGAAAATGACTTTCCCAAGGAATCCAGATTGTTGACAATATCTGTGAACCTCTTGAACATGTCCTTGATGGATTCATCTCCATTCATTTTAAACAATTCATACTCTCTAAGGAATATGTTGATTTTTTTTTGCTTCACTTGGCTGGTTCCTTCAAAAGTCACCACCAGCTTGTCTCATATTTCCTTAGCAGTTCTGCAACCCGATATCCTGTTGAATTCATCTGCACTCAAAGCACAATATAAGAGATTCACAGCTCTGTAGTTTTTTTGAAAATTGTTCTAATTCAGAAGTAGAAAGTGAATCCTCAGTTTTGGGAGTTCTAATCCCATCATTTTCTGTGTAGAATGTATGAGGATCATTCTGGATAATGGACCACAACTGACCATCTTGATCAATGATGAGCAATTTCATTAAGGCTTTCCACTGCACAAAGTTTTCTCCACAGAATAAGGGAGGTCGCAAGAAATCACCATCACCAACAGTACTCATGATCACAGGATTGTTAGATCTGTACAGTGATACAAGCTCTGATACCAATTGAAAGACAATATGTAAGTAACTAATACAAGATCAATACTCTAAAAGGGGGGGGGGGGGGGGGGTTGAAGAGAGTATGGCAATTTTTTCCAGAATAGTGATTTTAAACAAGTATTTACAAAAGTGGAAGTGTTTCAAGGCCTTGAAATAAGTTTTTCCTTGGAATGAAAACATATAGTAGAAAAGCTTGTTGATAGTTTTCAATGCCTTGAAATGCCTTTCAAGGCTTTAAACTGAAAACCTTTTTTGAGCAGTTTAACTTGTGCAATTTAGAAACTGACAAGCAAAGGGCAATAGACACAAAAAAATTACAGAGTTCAGTCCTCATTGACCTACGTCTATGAGGGATCTAATCCATGCAGGATTCGCAACTCACTTCTTATCAATCAAAATCTAAGCCCTAGCTCTCAAGAACAGAGAAGTCCTTTACTCTGTTACATCTTGTGGTTCTCTCTAACCTATCTAGTACCTATTCTAGCTAACTGATCTAATAAGAATCTCTTGTTGTTACTCTTGAACAACACAAGATTAAGATAAGATAAGTATTAAACAGAATGATATACAAATGAAGTACAAAATGATGAACACTGTAACACAGTGATGCAGTTAATTCTGCAGTGCTCTTCTGATGCTTGGATTGTGTGAGATGATTATTCTTGTGTGTTGCTTGTCAATCCTTGAGAGTGTTTGAATGTTTCTGCAAAAGTTATGTTCGAATTTTCTCAACAGACTTGTTATTCTTCTTGTTGGAAATGCAGAATATATAGAGGATCTTCCTCAACAGATTTTCTTAAAATCAAGCAGCATATATTTGACTCCTTAACACTTCAGCCCCAACGGGTAGCTGGTTAATATCTTCAAAGATATTGATCTGATCTTCTCTCTGAAGGTTTTAGGAAAGTCAAAACATGATTCCATAAGATTAGGATTCATCTGCAAGCTGGATTTCCTTTTCGGCATTCAGATAAGTTAGGAAATAGTTCCTACAAAATAGGTAGCTAGTAAATCCTGAAAAAACTCAGTCAACCAGTGAGATTAAGTCATGATCAAACATCTGATTAGTTTGTCTTTCATCATAAAATAAAGCATTATCAATCAAAGGAGAACATAGATCAAATCAGAAGGAAACTCCCCCTGAGTTCATGCTTTGTATTGCAGTACTGTTTCAAAGGCTTTCAAGGCTTTGAAAGCTGTTTCAAGGCCTTGAAATAGTTTGTGAACCTACAACGAACAACAGCAAGTTAAAACCGATCTTCAGGACATCTAAAGTCCAAATAATAAGTCCAAAATAAAACGAAACTAGAAGTCTCTAGTACAGGGAACACACCGAGGCAAAAATCTCATGAAACCATCAACTGAACAGAGAGAAAGAGGGTCATGTTTTCCCGCCGGAAAAATGATGTGTTCAAGAATCAAAAAATCACATAAACAAGGTTCTTGGCGGATGTGGTGGTTAGTGACATGCTCAGGCAGTTCTAGGAACCAATTACGAGCTATCGACAACGATAAACAGGAAAGTATTAACATGTTACCCCGATTCCTGGTGGTCACTACAGTTTCCGGTGAGCTGAAGTCCAGAACCCGGTGGACTTGGCGACTTCTAACAGCTCCAGGGCAACCACCGGTAACAATGGGTTCGAATAGATCCCAAAAACACAGAAATATGAATTAATTTTGCTCACTTACAACAGGGAAGGAGAAATCGATAGATTAACAGTTAGGGTTTCTCAACCTCCTAACAAGTTTCCTCTTTCGTTACCCAGCCAAATCCGTACTTTCTTGAGGGCTTCGTCTCCCCATGAGAGAGAGCACCTCCAGTAACAGCAGGTCTCCAATCAGACCAGCGGTGGTGGTCGTTGCAGTGGAGGTGGTGGTGGTTTCTCTTGAAGGCATGGTGAAGATCGTCCAAAAATGGAAGTTTGTGGCGTTTTTTTGTTCTCGAGATGCAAGTAAGCCAGTTGTAGGTGTTGCCACATGTCCAACTGAGGTGGCAAAATTATAGAGTGTGAATGCAAGTTAAAATTCACATTAGGGGGTTTAAGTGTAGTTTTAGAGACTTCTAGGGGTAGTTTTAAAATTTAATATTTTACTGAAAATTACAATATAGCCCCATGTTCTAATTTAATTACATTGTTCCCGAAACTTCCACTTTGGCCAAGTTTCAGCTAGTACTAAAATTTAATAAATTCATATATTAGCCCCCAAACTTATGAATATTGCATTTTCACCCCGTCACATTCGAAGTGTTACACATTCACTCTTATCAAATCTATCATCATTGGCCAATCTTTAATAGGCTGATAAAAACAAGACATTTCTATTTACACTCTTACCCACAATTTAAGATATTACATTCTAATCCCTAGAAATTCGCAGGGGTGTTACACGTTTAAAAAAAAAAAAAAAAAAATCTAATAATGAGGATCTCGTTGCAATATTCCAGAGTGAATTACCTTGAATGCCTTGAATCAATTTTAACATTAAAACATCCCCAGTTGCGAAATACAATATAATTGTTACAAATTCCTTAATTTCTGGAAGACTGGAAACAATGTATCTTGATTAAATTTCAACCTACAGAATCGATACTGAAAGCTCAATATGTCTTTGCAGTACTATGATTCCACACTTCTCAAGACTCATGATGCTACAGTCTCATTTCCAGTTTCTAAGCTTTCCTCACTTAGCACTTGGTATTGACCATTAGAGTGTCTGTCCTCAGGAGATGGCAAGGGAATATGATCATTCTCACTGTGAAATAAATCCAAAACAATTAAGAGCACAGTCAAGCAGACCAGCAGCATATATTGAGTCCAAGTATGATGATGATTTACAAATATTGATAAAAAAAAGGATCTCAAGAGTGGAGAATTAATAGTTCTAAGTTCTATTAATGTTTAAACAAGGCTAAATAATCAAATGAAACAAACTGCATATGTTGCTCCTCTAATTGGTAACAGCTACAAAAATGGACTATGCATTGAGGGTCACTATGAGCTACAGGCCATCCTTTCATAGTATTAAAACAGGCTTTAAGGAAAAAAGTGAAAACCTACTTGCTTCTTTTTATTTTGAATGTTTTTTTCCTAAGACACTACTGGTACTTGAGACACAAACAAACTTGGATCTGAGTTTAAATGCAATAACAGTCTTGGTGGGTGCAAACTTACTTGCTTCTCATTTATGGTTTTATTTAGTCTTGTATATGCCGAATAATGATGCGATTCGGATACTGTTAAATATGTCACAAATTTTATTCATTGTAGTATAAAAGGTATTTAGGCAATTTTCCAGGTTTATGGAATGAGTCATGCTCAATGATAGAATTTTAGACATAATTGTGGACAAAAATTTACTAAAACTACTATAGAAAGAAACCGTGTCCCAAATTTGTGTAAAAAATTATACCCTATTACGAACTTTTCATTCCGAAATTTCTTCGGTTGGATTTTTGGGAGGATTTTAGACTGAAAACAAAACATAGTTTTTAGTGGTTGTTTGAGAGCGTATAGAAATGTGTGTACTTTCCATTATGAATTATTGAAAGAAAGTAAGACATTTTGAAGTCTATATAGACACACAGCCTTATCTTAGGTCCATTTTATGGACATCTAGGTGAGAGTCCTAGCTCATATCTTCTTCGTCTCCTTCATATATTCGATTCGATCTTCTGACAGAACTTCACTGCTCACTCCCTCTGAATACCTACTATTTTAAACCACGCCTAAACTAAATTCCGACGCATATACCCTTAACGTAAACACCAAACCCTTCTTTCGAGACCATCAATATGCCAAAAAAACAACCTACAAATGGAACTATGTAGGCAAAGAATAACTGCAGAAGTTCCTTCACATTTCCGCAATGAACATATATGCATGCAAAGAATATGCAAGGCAAATGCCAGAACTTACGTTTTGGAATAAATGATGAGTCCAACAACTACAATTGCAGATGACACATAGTACAGGAAGTCAACCTACAAATGGGGATTACCCGATATAAGCTTTACTACAGAAGGTACCAATTTATGTAGTATAGCTGAATATAGAAATGGACCTTCTGGCGATAGAAAAAGATACGTATAACAACAGCCCACAAGTCAGAGGTGAGAATAGAGAGGTTGAACATGGTGGCTCCACTCATCTGTCAAAGTGGAGTTTTCTGATTAGAAGATAATACTAATGATTGTGGTTGAAATTAGAGGGAAATTGTGAGACCAAAGTAACCTTAAGAATATATGGAAGCGAAGCATTGTATACAAAGCTTGAGAGTGTATAGCAAGCAAATGCAAATATCTGTAGACAAAACAAATGAGCAATAATGGTAAGTATAGCTACAGACACATTTGAAGCCAATGTTCTACTACCAATCTCTTTCAGTAAACACGACATCTGCACAACTATGAGCTATAGGAGCAAAGCAACCTTATGGACTTGGTAAGGAATTTGAGAGAATAATACTTACAATTTCTCCAGACCACTTCACTGATTCCAGAGTTTGTCTCTCCAGTATTGCTCTAAGAAGCGGTATAGGATAATTGAGGGAACCTTATTTTTCAGCCAATATTAAACTATCCTATAGTTGATTAGTATAGCAAAAAAACAAACAATTTGAAAGGATACATCTCGCACACAGTCACAAATAAACCAAAAACACCCATCATTGCCACTACTTCAACGAGGTCTTTCTTCTTCACGCAAAATTCCTGTATATTAGAAAGATCAACAATCAGGAATAAATGATTGACATTACGGCAATTTTTTCTGGAGTGAACACCTAGAAAAAAAGGAACAAAAAACATTGAGCTTTGTCTATTTGATGATAAGTCAGAAAAATTGTTAACCAAATTCACTGACCTCGCCAACATTGCTCATCGCAAAAAAAACTGTTGCTATAATAACAAGAAAATCGCCCAGAAGAGGTTTTGAAGTGCCTGAAAGCACAATTCCGATAGTTACAATTAATGTTCCCATGGATGAGAATACTTTAACCCGTGCAAATAAATTTTCAAAATGGCACGTGCAACCACTACACTTGTCCCTTATGGCCGAATTTG
This sequence comes from Linanthus parryae, assembly GCA_023055425.1. Classification (NCBI taxonomy): domain Eukaryota; kingdom Viridiplantae; phylum Streptophyta; class Magnoliopsida; order Ericales; family Polemoniaceae; genus Linanthus; species Linanthus parryae. Next base: position 1,267,047 of record JALGPY010000013.1, on the reverse strand, counting down.
TGTATTCACCAGAAAATCAAATAGAGCAGAATTCGAAAGTGAGTTAAAATTAAAATGTCACCTCCACCACCCATTCTAGCATCTGAAAAAAGGTCTAAACCAAGTCCAAGGATACAGATTGCAACACCGCAGAACTGCCCTAGGGAATATCGTGTACCCAAGAGGAACCACGTAAGAGCAATGACCCACGATATCGTCCAGCAATCCAATAATGTCACACTAGTAATTGAAGAGTACTGGAATGCTTTATTATCTGCATAACCGTCAGTTAACAGTTATGGTTGATAATATGACGTGTCTAAAGAATTCTAGCACAACTTCTTCAGAAGTTTATTTTTTATGAACATAACAAGTTTGATAACCTTAATTTCTTCTTCTACTTCTTGCATAATATAATTTGAAGATGAAATTCCAACCCAAACAAGGCTCTACTGTCTATATAATAGAAGTGTGAGATGTGGGCTTACTAAAATAATTGCCTTGGACATCCATGAAGCCTATGAGAGCATACCAATACCAAGATACCTGCAAAATCCTCCGTCAATTGATTTGCTCATATATCTTTGACCATACACAAAGTAAGAACTCACAGTGCTCCATTCATCACAAATTCGAGTCCAGTATAGGAGTGGTAAGTGTTTAGTAGCTAGCTCTATGAGAATTATTGTTTCGCATTCACCATATTGCATTCACCATATTACACGAGTATACAGAAGTGTATGTCAAAATGTAAGAATGGTTACTTCTAGTTCTAAACCACATTTATAACCCTTGGTTTTGTTCAAGTGCTGAAAGAGCTATGAAAATATAGGATTCCGAGATGTTGAATTAATAGGGTTCCATGAGATGTGAATTCTCCAAAGTCAAATCCTTTTAGAAACTTTGGGAAAAAGGCCTGATATAAGACTAGCATATCCCCTAAGGGCACGTTATGAGTTCCCATAAATCGCTAAACAGGGTGCGATCTACGATTCAGGTCTCATTATCTGAATCAGTAGTCATTCGTGACATTTTTGTCAACTAATTCATGACTTTAGCCTGAACTTTTCTTATGCATGATGGAAGTCCCTACAATGTTATACCCGATAATAAATCAATATTACTAGGAAATGCTAATATGGGTACATTATCACTCGACACACTTAAAAAAAGCATTCTTCGAATCGGACAAGCGAATCTTGATCCAACTAATCGATCCTAACAAGCCACCCCTAGTGAACCGCATTACTATCATATCGTGTACCATGTTCCCGATCTCGTTTCACGAGCGACAACGTTCCGCGATCATGATAACCTTTGGCACATTTGGTGCAGGGATTGAAAATTTAAGGTACATGGGTCTTACAATATTGTATGGTGAATGGATATTCAGTGACTATTAATTATTTAGGAAGGATTAATTAACATATTATAAGAAAGAGTATTGGGACTTAGTATTCAACCTCACCTACACAATTGAATTAATATTTTTAGCGGGGTATTAACAACAAAGGATTGAACCCCCTGAAATTATCAGTGCACAGACACCTGTTATCTTATACAGGTATTATTAATACTGTAGCCCTACTTATTCTTGCACCAAACATGCTGTAAGAAAATAGAATAGATTAAAGAGATGTCACAACATCCTTCGGGGTGTAGTTGAATTAGTCGGGTTAGCATTCTCAAAACTTTGGGCATCTGAATTGAGGTCTTGAGTTCAAACTTGGGGCAACCCAAGGGCTGCCTATTGGCCTCCTCAACTACGAGCCTATCAACCCGGATTCGCTCAGACTGGTTTAGCTCTCACACCTAGTTTGCAGGATATTGCACTAGAGCGGGAGTTTATCTAGTACGCACCCGAAGGATAATGGCTACGGGTTCCCACTTCCCACGACATTAAAAGAAAAAAATAGATGTCACAACAAATTATGTAAAATTTGTTATATGTTTATATTTTACATTGATAATTTTTGGTGTAGCTTAAGTTTTTACTGGGATATGGATTATAACTATCATTTTAGCCTCATATGTTAGTCAGGTTGCTAACAAGTAATAACATATAATGTACAACACATATTATTACTATTATGGTTATGATCTAGAAGGAGCAATAGAACTATGACTAAACAAAAGAACAAGATTACACCAATGTAACGTGGTTCACTAGCGATAAACTAGCTACCTCCCCGACCCAAAATCCCAATTTTATTGAGAGAAACGAGTACTAATACAACCACAATGTTTAGACACAACCTAGGTCCCGTATATAGACATATAGGACCAACTTTATTCCCAAGACATTCCAAAACAACAATAGAACAGATAAATAAACAACACAGAAACTGTCAGTCCCGACACAGATCCCGTGGGACCTGTGCAGGAGGTCATGCAACCTGACATGGGTACTGTAGGACCTACGTTTTACCCAAAATTGTTGCAACCTTTTTCCTTGTCGTCCGTTGATATGTCGCTTCGCCTTCTTCGCCTCTAACTCCTTGCCGAGCCGTCGAGTATATTCAAAGCACCTCGATTCAACAACAATAAAATCATAATTCTATAATAAGTTATATGTCATCACTCCCACTCCCACGACTGAGCAACAATATCCACTCGTTACTAACACAATATTATCCCACTTATGTTTGGTAAAAGAACAATTCGTCTTTTGTTAGGTATCTTTTTTTGTTTTTTTCTCAAAGACCGGTTAAAAAAATTAAAATAGTGAAGTTAAGGCACGCCTGAAATAGTAGGACAATCTAACAAAATCATCCGTACACGGCTCAGTTAAGGTCCTAAACGTATCGTGCAATACACGATAGTATCTTACTGGTCACGTATCGCTCGATACGGTTCCATACACACTCGGTTGCGACACAACCATTGATACGTAATACTAATGGGCTGTATGGTAAAGCGATATGTATCGAGTATCGAACGATACTAACAACAGACGATATGCTAAAATTAAATCAGTATGTGAAAAGATAAATAAATTTTAACCATAAGCTTTTGTCGCCGGTATAAAAAGATGCCTCCATAAACCACCGTCATAGCCAGGTAACAAGAGAATGCCAGGGTGAGAGCCGTATCCACACCTGTAGCTCCGAAAAATTAGTGTAGTAAAGAAAAATGAGGCAATACTGGAATAAAATGCACTGAAAGATGAGATAACATTTGCAACAAAATGAACTGTTGGCAACCGATGGAAGCTTAATCACAGATATGGGAAACACCAGGGAGAGAGAACAGAATCATAAATTGAAAAAGGGAATATGAGAAGAGTACCACGACTGGCCACAAAAGAAGAAGCGAAGGCAGAGAGTGACAGTAGAAAAGAAAGAACTTGACCGAGTAACAGAACGCGTATCATCCGCCACAGAGCTCCATTGGTTCTCCATGAGCCGAGGTCCATGGCTTCAGAAACACAAAGTTATCAAAAACCCCAGTTGGAAAATTATGGAGCATGTCCTAAGAAATGAAGAAAACTTAATGTTCATACTACAGAGCTTATGTGTATCTATGTATATAGTACTTGTACAGTATCATTAATCATTATTGTTATTGTAAAGGGGCTCTTCACCCACCGGTTTTGGACCTGGTGGTTGGAAGAATTAAAGTTGGAAAACTACTTTTTTTTTTTGAGCAAAAGTTGGAAAACTACTTTGATAACGACATAAACATTATGATTTTATGTGGAAAGACATAGCGGGAGTTGCAGAGAACTATATTAAGTACATGAATTAAAATTGCCTAGCTTCGACAATTGAAGCGAAGCCTGTGAGACATTTTTGAGTTTTTCCCAACGGAAAGGCAACTGAGTTGTTGGGAAGGTAATTTCTACTATGCCTCAACTTCAATTTCAACTCAAAAAATGTATATGCTGGTGATACTTGTATAACAAAGATACTGAGTTACCTTAAACAAATACTGATAAATTTGGAGACAAGAGAACTATTATAACTTTTTCAAAAACATGATTTGTTCCTTCCTCAACCTGAAAAGAAACTCCTCTCTCAAACATGATTCGGCGCCCTAACACACATTACTGAACCTATTCATAATCATCCATTTCTAGACCAAATTCATTCATGCATTTTGCTTAATTAAGTTGGAGACCAAGGCAAAATGGATCTTCATTTCCATTTCAAATGACCGAAACCAACTCGCTAGAAGTCATGACCAAATTTATTTGGTGTTTTATAGTGTGGCAATGTTTTTTCTGAGACGTTATAGTGTGCCAATGTTAAAAGACTCCAGAATACATGGTATATGGAACATTGAACCTTCAATTATATACACAAGTCCATTCATATTCATACATTATTATCGAATACTGAGAATTAAAATCCTGTTTACATGCAGCCCAAATAAAAATCATGGAAAAACATTAAAAGCGAAAATAAATAAAAAAGGCTACAAAGAAAAGAACAAGATCCTTCCGGAAATCCAACTTTTGATGAAGACGTTTAAAGCTCAAATTCATCTTAATCGTGCGGACAGGAAATCCCCACCGTACTTCAACCCAAATAAACGGACGGCCCAGATCAAATCTTCTCCAACTTCTCTCCCTTCACCACCGGATTGTCCCTCGCGATCGCCTCTTTCCCCACCGCCTTGTAGTCGAACGCGCATCCGTGCTGCTCCGGGTACCTGTGGGGCCCACAGAACGTGATCCCGCACCGACACTTGAACCCGGTCAACCCGACCCGCTTCCTGCACGCGTAGCACCTGTTCGACTGCGGTTGCGCCACCACCGGCACCGCCGCCGCCGCCGCCGCCGCCGCCGCCGCCACCTCCTCATCCTTCACCTCCTCATCCTTGACCGAAGACGACGGCGACGAAGGAAGGAGAATCGGCGCCGGTTGTTTCTCCGCGGAGGCTGGATCGGCCAAGAGAGAATTCTCGACCGCCGACTTGGCGGATCTGGCCTGCTCTTCCTTCATCCGGCAATCTCTGTAACATTTGGAACAGAGATCTAGGGTTGCGGGGCTACCGAAGAAACCGCAGCCGTTGGCGCAGAGGCGGTGGCCCTCCGGCGATTGAAATCCATGCTCCTCCGCCATGATCGTCTCCGTCGGCTAATTGGATCTGGAAATAATAAGAGGATCGGCGTTTAGGATGCGAAAAAGAGAGATCGAAGAGCAAAGTCAAACCAGAAATGATCACTTAATGGAGGTAGAGGAATCTGTGGAACCTTTCAAATGGAGACGAATTGGGATCTATCATGCGAGCGATGAGAGAGAGAGACGAAGAGGGTTATAGAGAGGAGAGAGGGAGAGAGAAAAAGGGGGAGGAAGCAGCCAAGAAGGAGGATGCCAAAGGAAGGAAGAAATTAGGGAAAATACGAATTTAGAAATGTAACAGTAATGGTTGGACATCAAAGGGGACAGCGTGGAAAGAGACGAAAGAAGAAAAAGGAGAACGGGGTACCCCTTTTAGCCTTTCAAGATGTAACAATAAATATGTTGGTAATTTACACTTTGCACCCTCTTAAGATAGTTGTTAGCATTTGGTGAACCCATGTGGGGGTGTCCAATGCAAATATTATAATCTTATGAGGTTAGCTGCAGTAAGGCACAAACTTAAAGGGGTTAATAGCAAAGGCTCAAATCCTAGGGTTTAGTTGCAAATTTAGGAGAAGTTTTACCTATATAAGGAGGCAGACTCCTACATATTTTATTGCTAGTCAGTAGAAAATTACTTTCCACATTCATTATCAGTTGTAGAGAACTCTAGTCTCTCTCTTCAACTAGCATCCAAGAAGGTGGTATGTGGGGTGGATCAAAGTGTTCGTCCTAGTGATTCGCACTAGACTGGTGGGATCAAGATCAATGTGCAGGCACGTGAAAGCAGGCAACAACAAGATCACAATCCGCTGCGCTAGAAGCTTAGGTGAAGAGGTAAACACATTATTCTTCCGCTATAATTAATGTAGTAGATCTATATGTGTGTAGATCATTCCCTTCCTTCATTGGTGTCAGAGCACTAGGCTTGTTTTCCGTGCCTCGTAGTACCTAGTACGTACCCGAATTAGACCTGCTTTGAAATCGAATTTTTGAACTTTCATAATTAGTGGGAGAATTCTATATAGATGGATAGAGTTTTTCACAAGGATCCAGAAATATAAATTTTATAGTTTTTAGATAAACGTCGAGAAAGTTATGCCCCTTTAAAGATTCGGAGCTGTATTAATCTGGATTGGTTTGATCTGAAAAGAAAAATGTGTTTTTATTGTTAAAATTTGACTTTCAACACATAATCGGGATAAGGACGAAGAGACGATTCCAATGATATAAAATTCATCAGAAACAGAGCACAGGAAGGCGGCGCGTGGGCCACACGCGCCCCCGCCGACGTCGCCACGCGCGGCCCCACGGCACACGCGTCAAATGGACTGGCGGTGGCTGCTGCGTGGCTAGGGATGACGTGGCATTATGGCGTGACAGTGCACGTTAGCAAGAGGCTAACGTGGCGCTAACGTGGCAATTATGTCAGCTGACGTGGTATGGTGATGTGGCAGCTGGCGTCATCATGGGTGCGGACGTGGCATGCCACGTGGCATGCTGACGTGGTAGACTGCCGACGACAGCGCGTGGCGGAGGGGGACGCGACCACTCGCAGCGGCGTGTGAGAGCGCGTCCGGCCTCCTCTCGCCATCATTTTTCGTCCATCTTTTTCCTAGGTACTGCAAATTTGATTTCCTATTTTTTGGGGTATGTTTCCATAATTTTTGGAGAGACGGATTTTTTTTTTTAATTTCCAAATTAATTAATTAGTGTTTTAGCACACTTCCCGAGGTAGTTTGACGACCTTAAACATATATTTTTGAGCCCAAATTTTTTCTGGAGAATTATGTCATTATTACCTACTGTCTACCATAGGTGGTGAGACCCTAGGTGGTTTGTGAAGGGAATATTTGACGAGATTTATCCTGGACCATGTCATTTATGCAGAGAATTAATCATAGGCATTCAAAAAATTGTTGTGGTAAGTTAGCTTGCAGAATAAAACTTACCACTGTCCATCCGGACTGGGACGACGCGAATCCTGAGACTTTAACCAGCCACTGATGATGCTCTGTTCTGAATCTGACACCGTGACCCATTCCATTGCGTCTGTCTCGTCGAGATAGACGATTTTCATATATGACTTGTCTTCATCCGACATTTGTAGCTCCAGTTATGCTCCGAAAACCGAATTCAGATCCTGCTGAAAATCAATTGCGGACCTGAAACTTTGACCGGCGATATCTGGAGTTCTAAGACTCCGATCGACGCGCCGTTTCTTCCTATCTATTCTTTTTTCCGCGATCTACAACTTTTATGCGTTACCGAAAGCGATCCGAGATCGTTATCTAGGCCTAAACACCCAAAAACGGAATCTGGTATGTCTGGAAGCCTTCCGACGTATGATCCAAGCTCCGATTCAAGTTCAATGGTGATTCGAACAAGAAAAGCTCATGATGGCACAGCTCGGTTTTCTCTCTTGTGTGGAAAAGATGTAAGATCAATCATCATCATTTTAAGAACTATGGTGGACTATTTATAGAGACATATTACTAACCCTAATATTAGAAATACCCATAATTGCACACAAGTCCCTTGTAGGAAAACTTTACATAGCAAGTCCCTCCCTACAAACTTTAGTGTAGCTTGCAATTAAGTCCTAATCATATGGTTTATAGTAATACCAACCAACTATAAAATACCAAACATAATCTCACTTTACATTCCACACACTTGAGACTCAAAAACACTTTTGAATCACATGATCACACTTATGTTGGACTACGTTGGGGACCTCTGGAGAAAATAAATGAATCAACTCCTAATAATATATTTGAACTCATAATTTCCCGAATTAAATTCAAAATTAATTATTAATTATAGTTTACTCCACCATAAAACTATAACTGCACTCCAACATTTGTTCTCATCATTATGTATGAGCTCCTGTTATTAATATCAGATAACTCCCAATGTTAAGATTACAAATACCCGTTAATGCTGATCTACTCTTACTGACAACTTCGATCTCATCAACATCTTATGTATTCCATGATCTAAACCGCTCAACAATTATTCGTTATGTCTGATTACAAATAACCAGCTGGACAGACTTGACATAACAAAACCTAGTGAGCTCCTACGAGGGTACATCATTCTCATACGAGACGTGGATTCCATGATTTGTTTAGCTTTCACCAAATCATAACAATCATTAGCCAATATACCAGGATTGTTGACTGGCATTTGAATCTCACTCAATATATCAAAATAAAAATTAACCAAAATTTGTGTCCACATAAACAATCATAGATTAAGAGTTTTCAATATTACCAATAACAATGAAATATTATATTATCTCACTTCGGTCAGTCCGAGATAATTATATTTCATATGGCGCTTCTGTTCAATATATACAAAGTATGCTAGTGTAACAAGTTGAAACGATACCATTTCCTTGACCGAGATGTGTCACTATAATGTTACACTACAGTCGTGCCGATGGTTTGTCCAAAATCGTCTAGATTGTGAACCCTTACTTATATTCCATAAATAACTGACAATCAATGTCGCGCATGCCCGAACTCGTCTGTATGTCCGGTTTTCTTAGGTATGGAACATTTGACTTTATAATGCATATTTATATGGAAAATAATAAGTAGCATTTGCATACTCACGGGTTTGCTAAATTAAGATGAAAACAATTATCTATTAAGAATTATTAATTCAGCCATAAATGTGGCTTTCTGAATACAATTCCCTAGAATCTCGCAATTATTCTCAAAGTCATAAATTAACAATCTAGAAATCCTTCATAATCGGAAGTCTGAATCCATGTGTAGATTTTATGTGATAAACTAGCATATCTACTCTAAATCTTCTCAGATACCCGAGTATGCTTTTATCACAGTCCACTAGTGTTCATTCCTTGTAAGTGAATTGAAACTATTATCCATGCTAAAATCAAAATAGTTATCGTGTCAAATACTATACATAGTATACATGAGGCTCCACCTGCTAAAGCATGAGGAACTGTCTTTCCCTCTCCATCTAATCACGTTTTCTAAACACCGATTCTTAGACAGAGAAACTCCACACGCTATAAGCAATAACGTTCTCTTGGAGTCTTTGCATACTTGAAACATGAATGAAGTTTACTAATATATGTGACTTTAGAAACAACCATCATTCTATTCTCCCGATCTCGCGAGAGCTCAATACCAAGAATCTGAATGGTTTCACCTAAATCCGGCATATCACAGTTACTAGATAATCACATTCACTGAAGATGTATACCCAACATTGTTTCCAATGAGCCATCCTCAACATGGATCACAAGAACTACTACCAATTTTCGTTGCATCTCATATACACGCGAAAATCGCTAAGACACGAATCAAGCTGTGATATTTGATTGCCTGGTCAAAACGAATGTTGCAAGATCTGAATAATAGCGTAATCCCCATGTCAATTGACATCTTAAGTGGTTTGTATTTCATATTATCTTGCACAACTAACTCTTTTGGTCGCTTCATGTTGATGCATCCATCAAAAATTTCAATGAGGAAATCAATCCTGACATACATCTTCCATATCTCATTACTGAAATGAGCAGCAAATACGAACGAGAATCTGAATACACCTACATAGAGCTACCATTATAATCAGCCTAGCTTTTTAGGTTTTCACATTTCCGTCTACTCTTCTCTTTCTATTGTAGGCCCATTTGCAACCGATGATTTTTATCTCATCTTGCAAATCTACAATGTCCAAAAGGTAGTTATACTACATGAATGGTATCTCAGATGCTATAGACTAATGTCATGACCCTGCATCTGCATCATTCATTATCTCTTCATAGTATTAGGACTGAGTTAAACTTATCCAGGATTCAACTTATCCTAAGTAGCTCAACCTATGAGGTTTTCATATAACTCTCCCACTATGACAAAGATCTCTCGTTTCTCGTGTATTCAAAACAACATAAATTTATACTTCTTGTATTTGTGTTATCTCAAAACTAACAAATTGAACATCTTCCTTAAGCTCCTTTAAAACAACTCTATGTTACACTTTCTTATTCATATGATTCCCTTTTCCAAGAATCAGGTATTGTGCCGACAATAACCTTCTGATCCTTAAGATCATAAATAAGTAACATTCTTATCCTTCTAATATTCAACCAAGATACATACTTCTAATTTAGGTTATAACTTATCGGAATGACTTCTTCATACCTGAAAGTGCATAGAAAAGATTTTACCCTTTTTTACAATTCCATGGATGTAGTCATGATCAATATAGAGTGCGCTAAATTCAAAACTATCAAACAGCCTCTAATGAATAATCTTAAGACAATAAAAAAATAGTTGAATAACACTTGACTTCACTGATCCGATTATATCTATGAAAAATATGTTTCTCTTATTAGTGATGTTATTCGAATAATCTTTTTGTATTAGGAAATATTATGGTACTTTAATATACAATTGTCACAACTATGCTAAAAATACCTTAGGAAAAAAAAAAGAAATCTTACCTCAAATTTAGCACATAATACAATCTCTCGATACTAAAGTTCTACCATAAAATTCTCCCACTGCAAGAATACCTACTCTCAGAGCATCTCTTGTCATGATGTCTATCTCTACACTATCAAATCGTCTACTTGTTCTGAACCGTCATAAAGAATTCCGAACATGATTAGTTTCTCTCGTATCTACAAACCATGATTAGTTGAACGAGTAACAAAACATAATATGACGAATAGTGTACAAGACACGAGTGAGTTGTTCATCTTTGGCTTAAAATGTCAAGTTGTTTCTTCCTGGTGTCTTTTCTGATAGAAAATAAAATTATTCCCTTTCGGCTTTTATTAGCATCACGTCTGAGGAATAAAAACAACAACCTTAATTGGATCTATTAATATAATTCTACTTCCTACTACCAGATGGTTCATAAGTAGAACCAATTTTCATTCACCAATATACTAGTTGTACTCCTCACGAGTCTTTCACCAAAAAATAACTAAATTAGCATTTTTGTCGATGAATAAATCAACCTATCAATGTTGTATTCATTAAAAATTGCTTAAAAGAATTATATGGGACCTCTTTATATGACGAACCTAGTTTTCACTATCGATCTGAGATCCCTTGATCACATGTTCACTCAAAAGATGTAATATCCTTAGAACATGATTACGTGCGGGGCTCTATCTCATCTATGTGTTCAGTAACGCCCTTATTCCCACTTACATTGTAACCCAATCTTGATGCCCAACATCTATACATGTTTGCACCATATCGTATGCATCTAACACCGGTTGATGCTGATGTTGCACTACATTTGACATATGCCAAGATGTAACCAGCGACATCTCACCAACCTTATCATACCTTTGATAGGCCCGGGTATTTACACCACCCCCCTCATCACTAGGTTCTTAAGTGCAAAACTTGGTCAACACACTCTTTTTTTCTTCGCAGTTAAACAACTTTTAAAATTCTCTTCCAACTATAGTAATTCTAGTTAATTTATATTATTCGAGAATCACATCCTGTGTTCAAAACCTAGCATCTGTAATTATCTGACAAACACGATAAATAAAAAAAATTATGTCCCTGAGTATTCTTAACCTTTGAATTCAACTAATATTAGAATTCATCTGCAATTCGACTTCCATTTCAACTGCATGTGACAATGGACCACTCGACTTTGAGATAAATCAAACAGACAACGTCACTTTAGATTTATTATCTGGACACTTACCTGTCCAATAAAACTAAATAGCCGATTCTTAGGTCCAACAAAATTAGTAACAAGAAATCGATGGGAGGATATTACCAACTTTACTGTTAAGTGATTCAACCATGGGGCACTCATATGCAGTTGAAATGGAAGTCGAATTGCCGATGAACAGTTTCGATGGGGAGACTTGTCAAACAAAACTAGATTCAACAACTATCCTTGTAAGGAGATTTTCCAAACAATCTATAACTAATCATGGTATCGATGGGGAACTCATATCAATTACATTGTTTCCAAATCAGTAATGGAGGCCTCGAGCTTCATTAATTTGCCAAAGAAAACCCTTTATCCACTTAATGTTTTTGTTTGAAATACTTATTTTATTAATCTTGAAAAATATACTCCTTATTTGACTTGACCAAAATTAACAAAATAATATCTTGTTTAAACAAACAATTATTTTGTGACCAATTTTGATCTCAAATGAGCGAATGATTTTTCATTAATAAAATTAATTCAAACACAATTGGATTGATATTGACATGCAAACATATGTTTTAATATCCATGTTGTCCGTGATATCTTGATTAGTGACTATTAACAAATAATAAACTAATCAACACAACATAATAAACATCCACCCACATAACAGAAATAACACATATTATGTTATTATGGCCATGTCTTCATCGTCTCGATAGTCGCTTCCAAACTCCATCATCTTCGTCCGGTCTTTTTGGGTTCACCATGTTCCTTCAATTTCTGTTACATAGTCCTATCCTACACATGGATCTAGACTACATAAAATTGAAAAAGAAACTACTAATTAATTTACTATTCTCCACAAACCGGAGACTTTACAATTAATTACTGTCCAAAAAAAGGTGCCAAAAACACGGTAATAAAACCACAACCATAGACATAAAATCAAATTTTAATATGGCCATAATAACAGTGAATCTGCAAAACAGCGTTAGCACAATGCCGTCCATTCACACAATTATCGTATTTTATCTCAACAACATGGCTAGAATAATCTAAATATAAAATCAACGTTGACTCTGATACAAATTGAAGGGAAAATTTGATGAGAATATCCTGGACCACATGATTTATGCAGAGATAATCATAGGCATTCAAAAAATTATTGTGGTAAGTTAGCTTGCGGAATAAAACTTACCAAATTCTATCAAGACTGGGACGATGCGAATCCCGAAACATTGATCAGCCACTGACAAAGCTCTGTTCTGAATCTGACACCAGGACCTGCGTCCGTCTCGTCGAGATACACGATTCTCATATGTGACTTGTCTTCATCCGACATCTGTAGCTCCAGTTATGCTCCGAAAACCGAATTCAGATTCTGCTGAAAATCAACCGCGGACCAGAAACTTTGAATGGCGATGTTTGGAGTTCTACAACTCCGATCGACGCGCTGTTTCTTCCTGTCATTCTTTTTTCCGAGATCTACAACTTTCGTGTTTTACCAAAAGCGATCCGAGATCGTTATCTAGGCCTAAATACCCAAAAACGGAATCTGGTATGTCTGGAAGCCTTCCGGCTTATGATCCAAGCTCCGATTCAAGTTCGATGGGGACTCGAACACGAAAAGCTCATGATGGCACAACTGGGTATTTCTCTCTTGTGTGGAAAAGATGTAAGATCAATCATCATCACTTTAAGAACTATGGTGGACTATTTATGGAGACATATTACTATCCGTAATATTAGGAATACCCATAATTACACACAAGTCCCTTGTAGGAAAATTTTACATAGCAAGTCCCTCCCTACAAACTTTAGTGTAGTTTGCAATTAAGTCCTAATCATATGGTTTATAGTAATACTTATCAACTATAAAATACCAAACATAATCTCACTTTACAGTCCACACACTTGAGATTCAAAAAAACTTGCGAATCACATGATCACACTTATGTTGGACTACGTCGGGGACCTCAGGAGAATAAATGAATTGGCTCCCAATAATATATTTGAACTCATAATTCCCCGAATTAAATTCAAACTAGTTATTAATTATAGTTTTACTCCACCATAAAACTATAATTGCACTCCGACATTTATTCTCAACATTATGTATGAGCTCCTGTTATTAATATCAGATAACTCCCAATGATAAGATTACAGATACTCGTTAATGCTGATCTACTCTTACTGGCAATTTCGATCTCATCAACATCTTATCTATTCTCTGATCTAAACCGTACAAATAACTAGCTGGCCAGACTTGACATAACGAAACCTAGTGAGCTCCCAGAAGGGTACATCATTCTCATACGAGACGTGGATTCCATGATTTGTTTAGTTTTCACCAAATCATAACAATCGTTATCCAATATACTAGGATTGTTGACTCGCATTTGACTCTCGCACAATATATCAAAATAATGATCAATTAAGATTTGTGTCCACATAAATAATCATAGATTAAGCGTTTCCAATATTACCAATAACAATGAAATATTATACTATCTCACTTCGTTATTCCGAGATAATTATATTTCATATGGCGGTCATGTTCAATATACACAAAGTATGCTAGTGTAACAAGTTGAGACTATACCATTTCCTTGACTGAGATATGTCACTATAGTGTTACACTACAGTCCTTCCGAGGATTTGTCCAAAATCGTCTAGACTGTGAACCCTTACTTATATTCCAAAAAAAACTGACAATCAATCTCGCGCATGCCCGAACTCGTCTGCATGTCCGATTGTCTTAGGTATGGAACATTTGACTTTATAATGCATATTTATATGGAAAATAATAAATAGCATTTGCATACTTACGCGTTTGCTAGATTAATATGCAAATAGTTATCTATTAAGAATTATTAATTCAACCATAAATATGACTTTCAGAATACAATTCCCAACTGTTTGGAGTAATATTTGGTTATTTAGATTAATTAGATAACTGCTTATTAATTTCCAATAATTAGATTTTAATTCTGTAAATTTCCAAAAATTTTCAGTATGTTGATTATGTTGTTTTGCATAATGTTGTGGGATGAATGGATGTGTTTGGTGCATGGATGTGGCATAGATGCATTTATATTTTGTTTGATTTTGGGTTTTTGTTTTGAATTTGTAATCAAATAAAATACGGTCTGCGTATTTATATTGTCATCTATTCTCATCCAGTCTCCTCTCTAGAGGTTACTTCTCATTAGAAATAAGATAGTTAGTGAAGATTGAAGATAGAAGCTTCAAGAGAGGTGGTCAAACCAAAAGAAATGGCGCAAGGTGCATTGAGCAAACAGACGATCTAAAGAGCCTAAAGCTTGGAGTCCTCAAGTAAGGCGAGATGGCATGAGATGAAGTTCAAGACTTGCTGAAAAGATATTCGCAATAGCGGTAGTGCACTTGAGGGGCCACATCCATTGCACATTTATTTATGCTTTTTTTTGTTTTATGTTATTAACTGTGTGTGATTGGATATATCTGTATAACTTCTCATGCTAAAGAAATGAAACAAAATAGCTCACATTAGAAGACATGATTAAAACTAATGGGGAATCATAAGTGACAAAATTTGATTCCTAGAATAGCTACTAGGTTGTGGTGGAGTCGTTATGAGAACCATTAAATTTAATCGAGTGTCGAAATGTTAGCTAAGCAAATGCTAGTGATTAACTTCGAAAATGTCTCAATCAATCGTGTCTAAATCGAAACTGTAAGGGCTAAATGGTGACAACAACGAGATGATGAGTCGTCGTACTATGTAACCATCCGTTGGACACAGGTTGTCAAACAACCTAAAACATGGTCGAACCTTGTGATGATTAGTTGTCACAGTAGCACATAGACATTATCTTTAGGCTCACCAATAGTGGGAGGCACCAGTCAAGATAATGCCAATAGAGCGTGCTATGCCAAGGTGGGGAAATGACCGCGAGTTCATGACCACTGAAAATTGTAGGAATTGGCCTAAGAAGAATCTTGGATCCATCTAACCCATTTTGCGTACATAAATTGTGAGTAGTGACTCATAAATCCTGCCTTAACTATGAGTAGTGGCTCATGTCATAATATTGAGCACCCGACGATATCGTCTGAGATTCATGCCATGTATGCAAAGAGAGATAAAGGCTACCAGGTACGAGCTATCCGATTAGCAATTTGTTTCAATCTCTGCCACGTTTCATGAAACGTTATATGACACATTTTGTAAGTGTCAAGATGTTTGGATGAGACCAAACATCACTCGACTCTAGGATACAAGCAACCATGCGCTTGCTAAGAATACTAGTCCAGCATACTTCTGAAGTCTAAACGACAAGCAATTGCTAAAGGCTATTAGTGAAGTGTGATAGGAAGATATAGTCCCTATCCCGGTATTATGACCATAAGGCAACATGTGGGGAAAAGATAAGAGAATACAAGGGCACTATTGGTATAATACCAATAGCCCAAGACCGGTAAACACATAAAAGGGCATAAGAGTTTTCCTAAGACTAGAGATACGGAAATACATGGAAAATAACTTCTCGTCTAAGGATCCATAGGATTATCTTTGAGGAAGTAACCACCAAAGTTATATTTGGTTACAGTTCTGCTTTGGATCTGGTTATATCAAAAATGGATGATGCGTTCTTCTAGCAGCATGACGCCTCAGAATCCTTGGATGTCACCTCTATGGTAGTGACTTAAGATTTTGATATGTGGCGCGCTAGATTGAGACAAACAATGTCAGGAAAAGGATGTTCAAGCTAGCTAGGGAAAGCCTGCTTGGAATGTGCCCAAGGTACTCCTAACTGTGTGTGATTCTTGCCTTACATGGAAGGCAAAACACAAACCATCCAGTAAGTAGTGAGGACTATTGAGTCTTTACATATTATTCATTCTGCTATTAGAGCTAAGACATGGTTCTTACTCTTCCATCACATTCATCGATTATTGTACGCGTCTCGACTATGTGTGTGCTTGATGCCACATAAGTGTGAGGCACCAGAGTGCTTCAGACAAGTGTCTAAAAGGATAGAAGCCCATTTGGACAAAAGGACATGTCTTTTTGGCCATGATGAGAGTGCGAGTATTTATCTAAGCGAGAGCTATGTGATGGAGAGAAATAGTAAGACAGATGGCCATTCCCACGCCCCGCAGCAGGATGCTGTAACGGATAGAAGGAATAGGATACTGCTAGAGATGGTATGAGGTATGATAGCACGCGCAAATTACTTGCTCCCTATTCTGAGGAGACACTTTGCTAAACGGCTATCAACATACTCAACCAAGATCCTACCAAGTCTGTAGCCACTACACCCTACGAGATGTGGACCAAGAGGCAACCTGATTGAGTTCACCATAGGCTATGGGGATTGGCAGCTTATAATCTAACAAAATTTCAAGTCAGGAAGAGGTTCGTGGAGAAATTAGTCTCTACGAAACAGAGGTTTCACTGGATGACGCCCCATCCCTGATTGATCAACAGAAAACAGTTTCTTAAGGATCTTCAGAATAGTGGGAGTGACTTGCCTAGTGAAGAGCCCATCATAGATTATGACTATGTAGAGGAACCCTCATTGCGTAGTAGCTCTCTTTGGAGCGTACCCCGTCGACGATTTGACATCAAAGGGAAAGACAAGATAGTCACCACGCAAGACGATGATAAACTTAGAACATTGTCCAAGACTCTTTCATCACCTGATAAGAAAGTTGGACCCTAGGTGGAAGGAACATATCTTCATGGAATAACGTATCTTCTTATGCTATTCAGAGCACTCTAAGGGTTGCGTATTCGTAACGCATTAGCCGGTAATTAGTGCAACGTAAATGGATTCACGAGATATATAATTTTTCCTAGGAGATGTCTGTAATCAAGGGAAAGGTTCGTAGAGATGATGATCTCCGCGGGAATGGAGGAACCACTGGAAGATACCCGTTCCTTAGTCGATTACGAGGAAATAGTTCCTCAAGGATCCTTTGGACATTGGGAGTGACTTTTCAAGCGAGATGCCCATCCATATGGATGAGAGAAGATGCTGATCCTCTTATGAAAACGAATTTATCATAAGAGTATACCCCATCAACTGATTGAGATCGAAGGGATGATCTTAAGGATCACCTTTCATAAACGATATGATAGAATGCTAGGCCTTATCGTTCCCTAATTATGAAGAATGAAAAGTAAGCTTTACAGGATGAGTTAGAGTCTATAAAAGGCCAACCGAGCCTGAGACTAGGTTGACTTTCCGACTGGATGCTAGGCTATTGGAGATCAGTGGATTACCAAGGTCAAGAAGAGGCGCAGACGGAAGCACGCTAAGGCATACGACTTGCATACAAGCGAAAAAGGCTACACTCATTCTGAGCGTAGAGAAATTCTCCGATAAAGGTAGCGAGGATTTGCGTCGATCCGACGAGGTATTCTTCTATATGGGTAGCGAGAATTGAGTTGGTTCATCGGGGTATCCTCCCCAATGCCATTGCATCACAAGTGAAGGAATTGGCCGGGTAATCCAAATACGTGTTGGACAACACCTAGGTTACTGGAACAGAAGTCGCTGGGAAATTTCAAGTTCCTCTCAGATATTGATCTGCGTTAGGAATTCATGCAATTTCAAGGTACTCTCAAAGTTTGATATGCGGTTGGAATACATGATCTTATTTTGAAACTCCATGGTGATCCATGTGGGAACTTTAATGTTTTCATAAACTTTTTGAATGACACCACCATCGTTTGATTGGTCGTGTAAAGGAAGATTAACTATTTCGTGAGATCATGTATAGTGTGCTTGATGTTCCAGAACTTGTTGCTTCCAGATTCAAGTAGTGAAGTGCACAAGTAGATGACCGGTGTTATGTTTACGCTTCATTAAGTATCTAATTTTTCCCCTAGCCGACTAATAACAAACTGGTTCAAAAACTGTTTTCTGAATACCAATTGATTCAACAAAATCAAATTTTCATGATATTTCTTACTGGATGATATTTGATGATTTTACAGTCTGATCACATCATGCTTACCTCTTCAGATTGGAAGGCGATTTGATTCATATGTACACTATTAGTTCAACCATTCAAACCATAGCTTGCCGAAATAAACAATGGAATGTTGATCTCGTGGCCCTACAAATGACGTACAATTGTGGAGTTTATTTTGTATTGAGAACCCGTATTTTTATTTAGCAGCACTATAATATATTCTGGTATTCTTCTTCAACGTGGAAACACAGACAGGGAGCGGTAATCAACATAATTGGTGGTAATTGGGTAAATGTGAGAGTCTTCATTTTGGTAGTATAGAGTGCTATTGTACATGTAAGACATTGATGGTTGTGATAACTTCACTTTTCCGTATAAATTATCTATTATGTGAGAGAGATGAGAGGGGAAGAGAAGCAGGGAACTATATGGGGGAACGGTAACTTGACTTTGTCATATAAGACTCAGGTAGAGCTGAGGATCAAAATTTTGGTGATATTAGCATTTTTCTATCTGAAAAGCTAACATTTTCCATGCATCTCTGAAAATTGTTGTGTTATTGGATTTGGTTACTACTGTTTGTCCAATTACTTAAATTTACCCTTATTATTGGTGAAGAAGTTGAGTAGTTTAGGTTATAAGGTAAAGTAGGTTTCAATCTTGGCTTCCCTTGTTTCAATAGAATTATGTGTTTTACATCATAAATATTTTTTAGAAGAAAAAAAAACGTTGAGGAAAGAATGAAGATGAATGGAAGGTTTCATTTTACTGAAGCCTTACATTATCTGATGCAATGAAAACATAGTTAGAACGAAGTATGTATTGGAGCTTGCAGGGGAACGGAGATTCTTGTTAGCCGATACTTAAGTGCTTGTGTTTGGTGGTCTCCTAATGTGATTTGGGAAGTCCCGTGATGGTTCGAGAGAGACTTTGGACTAATTTTAAAGTATTATGGAGTACTTTGAAGCATTGTGTTTGAATTAGCGTTCTATAAAAAATCTTCGAGTTACAGAGCATTCGACAACGACAAATTTCTCAGTTTCGAAGGAATTAGATCATATGTATTATTTTACCGAAATTATGACTAATTTCTGTGGGTTTGGATATGGATGGATGGATTGACATGATTGACGCTTCTGTTAACTTAATTATTAAAATATTTTGTGTCTCCAGATTGTGCTGATTTTTTCTATGAACTACTATATAATCATATTTGTACATACACATATAGGTTGATAATTAGAGATAAGTCTGCACTATAAGAATTACAATGGGTTTATAATTGAGGCCTAGCATGCTTACAGTTAGCACCATATAAACATCACCTCCAGGCATTGAACATGAGTGTTAATAGACTATTTGATAGGCTGACTTTAGAAGTATGACGAATCCACAACACTCATTTTCTTCCCTAATCAAACGTAATGTCAGACGGGTTCTAATCGATGTAAGTTGTGACTCTTTCTTTTTTTTAATTGAGATCAGCATAAGAAGTTTATAAATTGAATTTTGTATGGGTGACCTGTGAATGCTATTGACTACACTGCTCATTCCAATTTTTTGTTGAGTCTTGAAGCCCGCTTTTGTTTACATGTATTGGGAACTTGAGGATAATTATCTGATTATTTAAATATTAGTAATTCACAAAGATTGTGAAATGCAAGCCTTTGCAGGGATGTACTCATTTGATTTTAAAATTAAGTAACCAAAAAACTGCATACTCTCTCGCCAAGAAAGCTCTCCAGGACTAGTGGCAAGCTCCTTCTTTTGATACTTGTCAAGATCCCTATGTTGATATTCTTACCATGTTTCATTTGCTGCAAACGATTTATCATCTATAAGGTTGTTGCCTCCTCCCATGTTAGTTGGAGGTATAATTGTTGATGTTCTATGGGAGTTTTGTGCTGTCTTACTTCTTTCTAATAATAGCATATAGCGCACACAATGTGTCTGTCATTACTACACCAAATCATAATGCACAAAACAAAGTGGTTGAGATAGATTTTTTTTAAAGATTATAGGTAATTATAAAGAAAATAACATGACCCAAATGATGCATCATGAACTCATATGCCAAAATCCATTAGACTTACCTGATCCATTTTTGGGTCAGTGTACTGTCCAAAGGTCTCCTATCAGAGCATTGAAGCAAAAGCAATTAATGTTGATTTCAGGGAAAGAACTAAGAAAAAATTCGGAATGAATTGACCAGAGCTACGAAGGCTATTGCCACTATGGATGTATAGATCACTTTCATAAAAGAATTTCTTGTCACTCAAGCCTCGTTTGGGTAAGGTACAAGGAGGGGGGGGGATAAGGATAAAACTGTACCTCATGCTTCTTATCCTGTGTTTGGATGCGAGATAAGGAGCAGGTACAAAATATATTTTCTTATCCCTTAGGTACAATTCTCAAATTTTTTGCCTACAACCTTGTACCACCTATGGGGTGGTATAAGGTATGATAAGGGGTGAGGGTATAAGAAGGGTGTTCTAAAATGACAAAATTGCCCCAACATATATACATATATATTATGTAAATAAACAATATAATACTATATGTGTATATATATGTAATATATGTATATATATGTGTGTGTATGTATAACATGTATGTGTGTGTGTATATATATATACGTATACATATACATATATTATATATAAATATATATATCTATACATATAATATATGTATACATAAATGTGTAATATATATAGATGTATATACATATATGTATATTTATGTGTTTGTGTTTGTGTATATATATATTTATACATAATATATATGTGTATGTATATATACACATACATAAATATATATATTTATGTATAGATATATCTTATATATATACACATATATATTATATGTATATTTATGTATGTATGTATGTATGTATGTATGTATGTATGTATGTATGTATGTATGTATGTATGTATGTATGTATGTATGTATGTATGTATGTATGTATGTATGTATGTACGTATGTGTGTGTGTGTGTGTGTGTGTGTGTGTACATTTATGTGTGTGTTTGTATACATGCGTATATATAAATATGTATGTATATATATGTAAGTATGTGTGTACACACACACACACACACGTATATATGTAACTATGCAAGCATAACCATGACAATTAGGATTTCAAGACGCATCAACACCTATGATATGAATCAAGGAATAATAAACTTACATCACAGTATCTTGAGCTAAGATTTATAATTATCTCTACTCTAATATTGTCACATTTAGCATGTCAAATGTGTGTACTATTATTTGTTATTTACAGTCACAGCATAAGACAAACATAATTTAAAAAAAAAAGTTTTAAACAAGCAGGACAATGTGGTCATTTACACACATATCCCACAACTTATCATATCACATATCCTGCCCTAACTAATCACTCCACACCAATATAATTTTATCCTGCCTTATACCAGTACAATCATATCCTACCTCTTATACCAGTACAACTCTTATCCCTATCATTTCTGAATCTTACCCAAACGAGGACTCAAGGAAAATGGATTGGTATAGCTGTCTAAGACGAGAAGGATAATGGACGAGAGGGATAATGAAGCAGCCTACATATCTTATATCATAGGTATACAATAGACTACTAAGATATGTTACCTTGTGGTAGCAATAGTTAGTCGGCTAACTCATGTCATGTGTAACTTGATGAGGAAACTACATCACACTCCAATTTAAGAAGTTAATGAATTGATATTTCATCTAAATGAATTATAGTACGTCTTATCTCATAAGTGTTGGGGTGGAGTCCTGGTTCATGGGCGACCCGTTTTATGAATCGACCCGGTTCATGTTTTGCTACGACCCGAAAAAGGAGACATGATTCGTGGAGTGAAGGTTTGGGCTTGGATCCAGCCCGGTTTGATAGGTCGTCTATTTATAGAGTTCTTAGGGTTCGTAGCACGTATGTTGAGCGTTCTGATTTTGCTTGTAAATCTCTCTGAGACGTTTCGTCTGCTTTAGTGAAATCTCTACAACTCCGTGGATGTAAGCTGTTTTGTCGAACCACGTAAATCTGTGTATTTAGTTCTTTCTTTTTGTATATTTCGTTTTTTTTACAACAATAAGTATGGAATAGATTTCCTCGTGTAACGCACATGTACGTTACTAGTTGATTATAAAAGTGCAAAAGTACCCAAAAGTTCATGAAAAACGTTAGGAGGAAATATAAACTTGACTATTATGTTGGTATTCTTGAGTAGTCCTTGATAAAATTATAGCTCCTCGCTCGAAGTAGTTGATGATCCTCGTTGGTGTATATGAACATGGGCCTTGTCGCATGATCTGCTTGAGCTTATGGTATGGAACCAGACTTCATCAGCCATGAAAGAATTGGAGTCGTTGTTACGCTGCCATGACCAATGTGCATGTGTGTGGTTCAATATCCTTAGGCGTCCATGCCCAAAGCTTGGTTCTCGGTACAATGAAATTGAGGGACTAGGCTTCTCGAACCTTCCATCAAATACAAGTTTATGTGACGACGTCGATCAAAATCGTGCAAAATAGAAAAAATCAAACAATTTCAGAATTCATAAGTCCTTACATTAAAGCAAGGCCTTCTCTGTTCCCTCCGTCTCCAATTGTCACATAGACTGGACCACATGGGTTTTCCTTATTCTCATAAACCCTAGTCTGCAACAATCAATAGCAAGAGTATTTTTTTCTCAAAAAAAATAGCAAGAGTATTCCAAATGTATTAATACGAAATTCAAAATAATTGATAATGAACAAAAAGAAAAGGCAATGTATGAAATGTTTCTGGAATTCCATTCTGGAATTCCATGTTTCTCATCAAACTGGTGACTTACAAATCGCTCGTATGCATGAACATGTCCAGAAAACACAAGGTCAACTTGTGCCCGAAACAACATTTCCTCCATAGCCTTTCGCATGCTCTCACCTTCTCCCTTGTGCGCAGCGTTGGTGTTATACCACGGTGCATGGTTCAACACAATTAGCCAGGGTGTCACTTTCCTGTCGACTTTTGCCAAGTCAGCCTGGAGCCACTTGTATTGTTGGGATCCAGCATCGAAATCCGTGTATGATGCCAACATGACGATGTGGGCTCCAGCTACATCGAACGAATAGTAAAGGTTCGATTTGGATCCACTCTCTTGGTGTGGCATTGGCCATCTTGCATTGTAGGCCTTGAACCCTTTAGGGTAGATGATAGGGAAAGTCTCGACTTCGTGGTTCCCTACTGTCACCATCCAGGGACGACGACTTGCAAATGGCTCTACGAAGCGCCCAAACGAGTCCCACAGTGGTTGTTGAGTGTCGGCGTAAGATAGATCGCCTGGCAGTAGCAAGACATCGTAGTCTCTAGAATTTATATGAGCTAGTGTTGATGAAGTCCATTCCGTTTGCCCTAAATCACCTGTTGACTTATTCTGTTACAACTAATGCTTTTAGGATGAGATTGTAGGGTTAGACGGAATTCTTAAGATGGTCTTCGGACTTAGTTATTGAGAAGTCACACATCGGACATTCAAGAAGAATAAAAATATAATTAATAAGTATTCTAGACTATTTTATCATCGCCAATTGGTTTTGAGATGCAACCCCATAAATTTTTAGAGCTTATTTATTAATAGCAAAAATATATCATGAAAATCATTAAAAACATATTGCATTTTCTAAATATGAATTTAAATATACAAGCTTAGGTGGAACATTTAAAGGTGTTTAAGCAACTATGACATGTTCTTCGGAAATAAAGACAACGTAGCGACATATGAATGTTTTTTTGGACAGCAACAGTTGGCTTCATGTCCCTTCAAGATTAAGCTAATCTTCTTTCAACCAGAACACTTCAAAAAGTTGTACTTCCTCTGTTTCTTCTCTTTATTTTTGGGCTCACTTTTATAACTATTCACCGGTTTATTTTGATCCGGTAATTTGATTAAGAATATGACGCCAAAATTTGACAATTTTTGTATGGTGTTGTAGAGTAAACTTTACTCTACAATACTATGAAAAAAATTACCAAGAAGTTGCATCGTATTGCTATCCAATTCACCGGGTCAAAGTGACATAGCTACGGACGAAAAAGTCAAACTAAGAAGAAACAAAAAAAAAAGACCAAGTACCTTTATCTTTTTTAAGACTCTTAAAGCTACTAAATCAATTTAGTTTATTTTTAATTTCCTTTTGACTTACACAAAGATAAAGCGGCATAAACCAAGGCCTGTGGACACAAAACGCGGGAGATTTAACACCTGACCAACTACAAAAGATACAAGACATCTTTACAATCTTGGAATCTTCAGAAGTTTCCCAGAAAAAGATACAAGTATCATAATGTAACTCCTTTGCCCATTTTTTTTACCTCAATCAAACCGGAAAAGAGGAGTATTACTTCCTCCGTTTCTTGTGGAATGTCTTGGTTTTATTTTTCAACCTGTAACGGAGTCACGTTGACTTGGTGATTTAGATTGCAAAACGATATATTTTTTTTTGTAATTTTTCCATGGTGTTGTAGAGTACATCATGGAAAAGATTACCAAATTCTTGTATTATTTTGTTAAACAAATTACCCGGACAAATTGACTCGGTAAATAGTGGCCAAAAGTGCAGTAAGCTGAAAGAGAAGAAACATAGGTTGTGAACAGTAATGTTCACCTGCAACGGCAAATTCAATCGGAAATGTCGAAGGCGGCGTCCTTAAGCTGAACTCGGAAACACCAGCCCCACACTTGTAATAGTATGTGGTGCTTGGCTCCAGTGGCCCGATCTTCACGTGGTGGATCTTGCCCGAGCTGTAAAAGAAGTATCGGTAACTTGTAGTATACCCTTCATCGCCTTCTATGTTGGCAGTTGAGTACTCGTAAGGTCCACCTTGTACCTTACTGTATTCTACAATAGACGGTGTATGGTGATCGTCCGTGACCCATGACACCCTCATGTGGTGTTTCCCAAGAAGCGACACATGAACCTAAACACCATGATATATGCTTAATCGGTATCAGCTCAGAATTTCAGTAATCTACCGAGATGAAAGAATTGATGATCAAGAAAGAGAGAGACCTGTTGGGATTCAGTGGCGGAGCGGCTGTGGTGAGTGAAAACGACTGGGCGGGGTGGTTGCCGGGTATATTCCGGTAGAGATGAATTTGTTCTTTGTAAGAATAAGACGAGGAGGAATATAAGTGAACATAGCTTCTCCATTTGTTAACAGAGAGCCATTGGATAATTTAGCTACTTCTATAAATGAGTACTAGAAAAGCCTGTGGGTTCTGGATATTTAGTTAGTTGTGTGGAGTATGTTAGAGCTATGCAGTGGCGTCAAGCAAGCCAAAGGGATTTCTATTTGTTTGGATATGCGTATGGCAACAGCCATACAGCCACTCAACGTAATTTGCTTTATTATAAAGGCACCTAATAAGGAAGACAGTTGAGGAAAGGAATGAAATACCTAAGAAATAGTTATGTAACGAGTTAGAATTAGTTTTGTTGGTTGTGTTGGTTTAATACGTACTAACTTGGATGTGTTAGAAGATGATTCAGCACAACTCACAATGGGTCAAAATGAAAGCAGAAACAACCTTGGAGGACAATTAGGCAATCTGTAACGGTTTGTTATTATGAACCGTCCGATCTAGGTTGACCAATCGACGGTCCTGATTTGTCTACTGGTGTATAAACGGGCATTACACACACCCCTTCCTCTTACGATAATACAGTGAACACATTTTTCATCTTCTTCTTTATTCGTTCTCGATGTACTGTATTGAATTACTCAACTGAAACCACATAGCTTGTGACGACCCGGTCACACTTTTAAATATAAAATATTTACTATTAGTCTTTTTAAAAGAAACATCCATGCCCAACTACTTTCCATAAGATTTATCGTTTTTTAAATAGATAATATGAATATATATCATCTGCACTTCATGATTAGTTTATCACCAAAATACATACAGAAAAGAACTGAAAAATTATTGGGAAGTAACCAAAAGAGTGATACAAGTCGCAACAACTAAATCATGCTTCACTACAAAATTTGCTTTTAAATATATTTAAGAAACTTGGGACGCCACAATCCCCCCAACTTACAAAACTTTCGTCCCAATTTGTTTTTTCAAGTTTTTGTAAGTCTTCCGATTCAACATTTTAATATCCACAAATACCAACCAAATAATCTAACTTTGACCAAATAAATTACAAATTTAGATTTTGGAGAACACATGGCATCACAATCTTCTCCACTTATGGTTTCCCAAAATAACACATTAATAACATAATGGAAACACTCACCATAAAATGCATGCATGGCGGCACATAGTAAATGACTAAACAAACAATCACGTAAATATGGTACATTGTTGCTTCTAATTAAAATATCGGAACAACTCCTAAAAAGAAGTGGAACAAAAATCGTGGTTCCAAACATAACTTTCCAACTTAATTTGAGAAGCTATTATATAAAAAAGCTAAAAAAAAAAAAAAGCAGCTAACCTTTCACGTTTGAAAAAATATATTCAAACCTCATGAAAAAAAAAAGGATTTGCATGGACAAGGCTCTGCACCTAAACCACCACAAGGGGTACAAAATGTTAGGAATAGATGTCCTAGAGGCAATTTTATTTACTATGAACATTATTTTGGTTAGAACATTCATTGTATTGTTTATGGAGATATTTAATATAATAAAGTCCTTAGATTACAATTTGTTATTTATCTTAAATTTTCTCTAGTCCATTATACTGATTAATAGGACGATCACTATAGACTAGTATGCGAGTAGATTGATATGGAGATATCAAGTCTAACACATGGGGTATGCATTATGAGATAATGACATACTAGATTGACCCACAACAAGTAGGCTACATTAAATTATGTTAACATTACAAGTGCTTCTTGTAGTGCTAATGGTGTTCTAATCCTTAGACTTGAAGTCACTAGATACTTTAGTTGTTAAATATCATGCTTTGATATTATCAAACATCACACCGTGACTGGATGACTATAAAGATAGTCACCGGGCATGATAGGAAGCAGCTTAGAGATAGTAGTGATGTAGAGAGGATTTGTCCCTCCCACATAACGGGAGCAAATATCCACGACCACTAATGGGGTAGGGCTTATGGAATGTCTGACCAGACTCAGATAAGTAAATATGATATTTTAATGTTATCTGCATGGATAAGCCTATTTCTAGGATCGAGAAACTATAGATTGGATATACGAGTGTGACATTTATGTCTCGTGTGCTATCCGGATATAGAGACAAAGGGATAATACAATGCGGTAACATTAGTCACAATGTTTGTCGGATCACTGACTATTTTTATTAGTTGGGTGACATAGATGTGTTGTTAAACACCGATCTATGTTAGTAATTGTTACTACCAACTAAGTAGAAACCTATGGGATCACACACCTTATGGATTAAACATGACTTTGAGATTTATTAGTAGGACTAATTAATAAGAAGGGTCAATACGCAACCAGAAACACACTTAGTAGGACTAATTTGCAAGGTGGGCTAATCGGTATACGAATATGATTAGTATTGGGGCAAATATGTAGTTAATAAGGAGTTATTAACTATATAAGGGCACTCCTAGATTATTTCTTATTATGCTTTCATAATTGTGAGAGAGAACAAAGCAAGGAGAGAGCAATACAATCTTGGGCCGAAACCCTATGTAACACCCCATATTCTACCCTAGGGGTATTTCAGTAAAATTGACTGGTCTTAAGGATCTATTAGAAGTGTGAGAACTTAGGGTTCGATGTTAGTGTTAGCCGTGATATGATGTTTGAGAGATTATGTGTAATGTCGTATTAATTGATTATTTGATTATATGAATTTTGATAAGTTATATTTTAAAACTAGGGGTTGTAGTTTTCTTTTACAAAACTTCTAGTATGAAAATAATTTTGTATATGTACCTAGAATTCAACTCCTTGAATTTACATCAGTTACTATACGTTTACCATACCGTATAACTATATTTTTATAATATTATATTTATACTAATACATATATTATTATAATAAATATAAAAAAAATAAGAAAAAATGTGTTTCACCCAAGAATCTGTGACCCATCTGAAATATTTTGAGTTCCCAACACTTCCCTTCACTTTTACGTCATCTCCTCTTCTCCTCCTCTATTTATTTCTTTTTCTTCTTCTTCTTCTTCTTCACCACCGTACCCAACACCACTACCTACACCACCGAGACCACCATCACTCTCACCACCATTTTTTCTCCTCCTCTATATCTACTTCTCTCTCTGTCCCTCTCTGAACCGAACAGAACAGAAGCAGCAACAGCACCTGGTGGCAGCGTCTAAAGGCCACCGCCCTTGTCCCTGACGAGAAAGACCGCCAAGCACCGGCATCCCCTTGCGCTCATTTCTCCGCCTCTGTCTCTTTCTATTTTCCCTCTCTTATGCGACCAGAAGAAGCGGAGAAGAAGAAATAGAGGCAGCAATACCTGCCGTAGCAGCAGAAACAAGCACCACTGCCGACGGAGCTCCATTTTTCCTGGAGAGAGCTTTGGCCAACTCAAACAAGGGGCACCCAGATCGTTCTACTGGTCTCTCTAGACTCCTTAGGGTCCGAACAAACTCCTGGATCCCTCAGCCAAGAACAAGAACCACCGGAGAAGACCCGACGAGGTTCCACCCCCGGAGAGATTTTTGGCGTCTTCACCCGTTCCATTTCTTAATCATTTCTCGTGAAATTTTCTGTGTATATGCTCTAAATCTCCTCCCAAGTTGCTTTAGTAATCAAAATCAATTTTACTGATTGGATTCGTGTTTTGATCGGAGAGTTGGGTGGTGCACCGTGAGTGTTCATCTTGGGGTCATTTTGTACTTTTCAGAAACTTGAGGTTTGTGAGGGTCTTTTACTAAAACTGTTGGGGGCTGGATATAGCTTATACAATCTATATTTATTATACTCTTACTTGTTTAACACTATAGGAAATGTTTATTAAATTGTGTTTCAAATTAATACAAAATAGAATGAACAAAAATGATGTGTTTTAATAAATATTTTTCTTGGAAAATAAGCTACTAGAAATATTTGCCAGTATATGTAAATGTTGTTTTAATTATTTAATAAATGTCGTATTTGTGCTATTTAAATAAATAGTGAGTTTCGAATAAGTTATTCATCTTTTACCCACATGAATATTAGTTTAAATTGTGTTACATTAAAAAACAGCTGCTCTAGCCAAAAAAACTTTTTATTACAAATACTCTTTTCTCATTACTAGTCATTTGTACTAAATTGTTCCAATCATTCTTTTATTTATAAGTATATGAATTGCGACGGGTTATATTAGGAATCATGAGAGCTTGACTTAGTATTCGACCTAGCCAAGCATTCGTGTAGGACTAGTGCATTCAATATTTAGAAGTATTGTTCTTGTAACTAGATAATTGTAAATTATAGGCAATAAGTTCATAGACGAGGACTACAATCACTCGTAGGAGCTTTTAAGTGATTGGATCAGGTGAGTTTACATGCTTAGCCTAGTAAGCCTAGTCTCTTTCATGTCTACGTGATTATATGCTTGTCTCCAAAATGTGCCAGTGAGTTATATGCTTTGATTGTCTAGCTCTCTTCGTGTCCAATTGTGATTTTTATATCCTGTCTCAAAATATGTATGTGAGTTTACTCTGCAAATTGGTTTTACTTGATTTAAGCGTTTAAATTGATGTTCTTATTTCTACTTGGGAAACTTATTGTTCAAATGTTACAATTGATCAGAAATCACTAATAACGATAACTGAAAAGAATCGCATGTACGAGAACCTGTGGATTTACTTTGATCGGCTCCTGCCGGAAACACCGGCACCAGCGAGTTCCCCTTGTCTAATGTTGTAGGCTTGGATCTTTATTTATTACAGTTGGCTCCGGCCGGAGACACCAACACCAGCGAGTTCCTCTTGGCTTTTAGGACTTGGACTTATAGTTGGCTCCGGCCGAGAACACTGATACTAGTTAGTTCCCCTTGGCTTCTACGCCTTTGACTTATGATTGAATCCGTCTGGGAACACCGATACCAGCTAGTTCCCCTTGGCTTCTATGCCTTGGATATTTGACTGCCATAGGATGGCTTAGGGACTCCATGCGCCCTGACATCTAGATACCACTCCTTTGATTGACGCTCTTAGGAGTGTGTTTTCAACACTTAAGGTCTAGTTTTTTTTATGTGGTCACTAGTCTATCTGGGTACTATGAAATAAATAAATAAATAAATAATCGATAATTTGTCGGCCTTGTTGGCATTATTACTTGAGAGGCACTTCGTTGGCATTTTTATATCCAGTTACTATGTATAACAGTTGGATTCTTGGATTATATTTTTGGGATTATTTCATTATTTAACATTGTTGTTTATACTGTTGCGTTTTCTGATAATGTTTTATGTATACTCTGTTACTCTTACTTTATCTGACAGATGACCCTGCAGCCTTTCGTAACCTTTCCTATTTTTACATGCTAAGGTGTATCTCACTCAGCATTTCTTGACGACTTTAAAAAACTGCGGTCATTGTTTCATTCCCCGCAGGTCTACAGCTGGGACCATGGAGTAGCGGGATTCGGGACTCACCTAGATTATCAAGCATTGTCAGTTTATGTTGAGAACAATAGTTTAATAGAATCAATATCATAACTTTGTATTTTGTGTTTGTAGCCTAAAGATGATCATGTAATAAAGTGTTATTAAATTTTTAAATGGAATGTTTTGTTCTCGTTTTCCGCTATTCCAGTAGCACTCTCCCGGTCTCTACCGAGCCGGATCAGAGGATGTTACAGGTGGTATCAGAGCGGGCGATCCAAAAGGGATTAATACGTGTAGGGTAACATAAAATGAACATAGGGAAAGATAAAATACGGAAAGCTCAAAGGGGGTGTGATCCTTTATACTCTTCTGCATGATAAGTTGCTACATATTACCCGAGATTATCCTGTTCCGTGTTGGGGCACTAGTGATGTCTCGGACATATGGTTGTCTTCACTACCAAGGGATTCTTTTTAGTATATCCCGACGATATATATATTATGTTGTTGATTGAAGTTGTCTATTCCCTTCTTGTGAAGTGCTCCTTGTGCTAAGGACTTGAATATGTGGAAAGTACATTTTCAAAGTTTCCTTGTGTGAAACTTAATGAGTGTTACTTATCCAAGTGTTTACTGCTACAACTAAGGTCGGACTGGGGTGATGATCGCATGTACCATACCGGCTCGAGGAACTAAGGACGGACTGGGGTGACGATATGTACCGTACCAGTGGACCTTGTAGCATGCCATTGTATTTCATTTGTTTTGGTACCTTGCTAAGTGTTATTGGCATTAGTAGTGACTCTAAGACCAAAGACCCTAGTATGACGCTCCGAGGACGAAGCTTAGTCCAAGGGGAGAAGGATGTAACAACACGTATTCTACCTTAGGGGTATTTAAGTAAAATTGACTCGTCTTAAGGAATTTTTAGAAGTGTGAGAACGTGTTAGTTCGATATCAGTGTTAACGGTGATATGATGTTTGAGAGATTATGTGTAATGTCATCGTAATTGATTATTTGATTAAATGAATTTTGATAAGTTATATTTTAAAACTAGGGGCTGTAGTTATATTTTACAAAAAAATTAGTATGAAAATACTTTTATATGTATCTATACCTACAATTCATCTCCTTGTATTTATACCAGTTACTGTACGTATACTATACCGTATAACTACATATATATATATAATATTTTATTTATACTTATACATATACTATTATAATAAATAAAAAGAAATAAGAAAAATAATTTGTTTCACCCAAGAATATGTGACCCATCTGATTCTTTTTGTGTTCCCCAACACTTCCCTTCACTTCTACGTCATGTCCTCTCCCCCTCCTCTATTTATTTATTTATTTATTTATTTATTTATTTATTTATTTATTTATTTATTTATTTATTTATTTATTTATTTATTTATTTATTTATTTATTTATTTATTTATTTTCTTCTTTTTCTTCATCACCGTACCCAACACTACTACCTCCACCACTGATACCACCACCACTCCCGCCACCATCTCTTCTTTACCTCTATTTCTCCTTCTCTCTATGTCCCTCTCTGAACCGAACAGAACAGAAGCAGCAACATCACCTTGTGGCAGCAACATCACCTTGTGGCAGCAGCTAAACGCCTTAGCCACCGCCACTATCCTCGATGAGAAAGGCCGCCAAGCACCGCTACCCCTTGATCTCATTTCTCTGCCTTAGTCTCTTTATCTTTCCCCTCTCTTATGCGACTAGAAGAAACGAAGAAGAAGCAACAGAGGCAGAAGTAGCTGTTGTAGCAGCATAAACAAGAACCACCGCCGCGGGAGCTCCATTTTTCCTGTGAGAGCTTAGGCCAACTCAAACCAGGGACACCCATATCGTTCTACTAGTCTCTCTAGACTCCTTACGGTCTGAAAAAAATCCTGGATCCCTTAGCCAAGGAAAAGAACCACCGGAGAAGCCCCGACGAAGTTCCACCTCCGACGACATTTTTAGAGTTTTTACCCATTCCATTTCTTGACCATTTCTTGCGTAATTTGGCGTGGGTATGCTCTACATCTCCTCCCGAGTTGTTTTTAATAATCAAAATCAAATTTTTACTGCTTGGATTCATGTTTTGATAGGAGAGTTGGGTGGTGCACCATGAGTGTTCATCTTGTGGTCATTTTGTAGTTTTCAGAAACTTTAGGGTTGTGAGGGTCTTTTACAGAAATTTTGGGGGCTGGATATAGCTTATACAATCTATATTTATTATATTTTTAATTGTTTAAAACTATTAGAAATGTTTATTAAATTGTATTTCAAATTAATACAAAATATAATGAAGAAAAAGGATGTGTTTTAATAAATATTTTCCTTAGAAAATAAGATATTAGAAATATTTGCGAGTATATGTGAATGTTGTTTTAATTATTTACTAAATGTCGCATTTCTGCTATTTAAATAAATAATGAGTTTCAAATAAGTATTCATATTTTACCCACATGAATATTAGTTTAAATAGTGTTACAGTAAAAAATAGTTGCTCTAGCTAAAACCACTCTGTATTACAAATAATCTTTTATTATTACTAGTCAATTGTACTAAATTGTTTTAATTATAAGTATTTGTAAGAATTGTTCCAATCATTTTTTTATTTATAAGTATATGAACTGAGACGGGTTATATTGGGAATCGTGAGAGTTTGACCTATATTCGACCTAGCCAAGCATCCGTATAGGACTAGTGCTTTCAATATTTAGAAGGATTGTTGTTGTAACTAGATAATGGAAAATTGTAGGCAACGAGTTCGTAGGCGAGGACTACAATCACTTGTAGGAGCTTTAATCTGATTGGATCAGGTGAGTTTACATGCATAGCCTAGTAAGCCTAGCTTATTTCATGTATAAGATTATATGCTTGTCTCCAAAATGTGCCAGTGATTTATATGCTTATCTGTGATTGCCTAGCTCTCTTCGTGTCGAATTGTGATTTTTATATCCTGTCTCAAAATGTGTATGTGAGTATACTCTCCAAACTAGTTTGACTTGATTTAAGCGTTTAAATTGATGTTCTTATTTTTACTTTGGAGTTCAAATTTTACGATGATCAGAGATCACTAATAACGAAAAGTGAAAAGAATCGCATGTACTAGAACCAGTGGATTTACTTTGATCGACTGCAGCCGAGAACACCGACACCAGCGAGTTCCCCTTGTCTACCTGTTGTAGGCTTGGATCTTGATTTATTACAGTTGGCTCCAAACGAAAACACCGACACCAGCGAGTTCGCCTTGGCTTTTAGGCCTTGGAATTATAGTTGGCTCCAGCTGGGAACACCGATACCAGCTAATTCCCTTGGCTTCTACGCCTTGGATTTATGGTTGGCTCCGGCCGGGAACATCGATACCCGCTAGTTCCCCTTGGTTTCTACACCTTGGATCTTTTACTTTCATATGATGGCTTAGGGACTCCGTGCGCCATGACATCTAGATACCACTCCTTTGATTGACGCTCTTAGGAGGATGTTGCAACACTTAAGGTCTAGTTTGTCTGATGTGGTCAGTGTTCTAACTGGGTACTGTGAAATCAATAAATAAATAAATAATCGATAGTTTGACGACCTCGTTGGCATTATTACTTGGGAGGCCCTTCATTGGCATTTTATATCTAGTTACTATGTATAACGGTGACTCTTGGATTCTATTTTTGGGACTATTTCATTATTTAACATTGTTTTTTATACTGTTGCGAACTCTGATAATGTTTTATGTATACTTTGTTACTCTTACTTTATGTGACAGATGACCCTGCAGCCTTTCGTAACCTTTTCAGTTTTTTACATGCTAAGGTGTATCTCACTCAGCATTTCTTGCTGACTTTCGGAAAAATGCTGTCTTTGTTTCATTCCCTCGCAGGTGTAGAGCTGGGATTATGGAGTAGCGGGTTTCGGGATTCACCTATATTATCAAGCATCGTGACTTTATGTTGAGAACAATAGTTTAATAGAATCAATATCATAACTTTGTAGTTTGTGTTTGTATCCTAAAGATGATCGTGTAAAAAATTGTTTTTAAAATGGAATTTTTTATTCTCGATTTTCACTATTCTAGTAGAACTCTTCCGGTCTCTATCGAGCCGAAATAGAGGAGTGTTACACCCTAGCCTTCCGCCCCAACCTGTCGGCCTCAAAGAGGCGTCGTCCTCTTTGGTCCTCGTTTCGCGTGATCTTCTTCTTTCTCCTTCCTCCTGTTGCTAGCACAAAGATGTTGGAAGGATTCTAATGAAATCCTTGGTGTTTATACTCGTAGAGATGTGTACACAATTCTGCGTGAAAAGTGATTAATTCAGACAAACAAAGTACACACCAATTATTCCCTTACTACGTTATGATGGCTTGTCCTGCGATTCATAGAGGGTCTTGAACTGAATTGTTTTATTGTTTTCGTTGCGTAATTAGTATCAAAACCCTACAGTGGTTCAAAGCCATAGGTCGTAGCGCATAACGTAGTTTTATGTGTTACCGTCTTATCAGTTTTTACACCGTTCTTCTATTTTTCGCGTAAAAGTGATATTGGCATATTGATGCAAACTGAATATGATTCAGTTTCAGTAGATAATGAGAAAATTTTACATATCTTATAAATTTTGGCGAGTTTCGTTCACATATGATGTGAGTTTTAGGGTTTTGAAAAGCTAGGGATTGGGCACAATTGTGGGAAAAGAAGTTTTTTCATACAATTGGATATCAGCTCACAAGGAAGGGAAAACATTTTTTTTGGCCTTCCCTATAGGGTTCGGCCAAGGAGAACCTTCCCCCTTGTGGCACACGGCCCGAAACGGCCTCCCAACGGATTTGGCCAGCCGCCGGTTGGACCGTACGGGCTGGTCCACCGGTGTTGGACTGGTTCGGCTTGTCCAAACACTTCGGCCAATAAGGATTGGCGCGACCGTTACACCATTTGAATCATAGAAAATCCCAAATTCAATTAAAATTTACCAAGCGCGTTAAAATTGGATTTTAACTGTATTATGTTATTCGCACGGTGATTGGATGTGGCCTTAGATGTGGATGATGTGGATGTTTATTTTTGTGGTTTAGTTTTATTGTAATTAATTACGGCCTGCGTGTCGTCTTCTCATCAACTTGTGAGGTATCTCTATTTAGTATAGATGATAGCCAAGTAATGGAGAAGAAGCTTAAAGATTGAAGAAACCACAAGATGACGTTATTCCACAAGCAAGGCGCATGGACTAAAGATGGAGGCACATGGAGATGATCATGCTATTTTTAGGGCTTATAGATATTCTCATTAGATTGATAATTCTTAGTTTCAGGAGGCCACATCCACATCACATTTAATTTATTGTTTATTTATTTATTGTCTTGTTATTTATTTTTGGTGTATGGTTGATGCATTCTAAACGAAATAAGATAATAACAAACAAGGTTGACCTATTATTTGGGATTGCTCAATCCAAATGAGTAGATCATGTTGATTGGATCAACAAAACAATTAAAATTTACCTGCAAAACCCCCAATTTAAAATATTGCGTTTAGCCTTCTCTTGCTTAAACACATGTCATGATCAAGGTCTACTATGTTCGGGCTTGCCAAAGCAAGGCGACTTATTCTACCATGATGCGACGCGACGACACAAGCAAGTAATGTGCGATTGTTTGAAGTAAGAGGTTGAATGCAACTAAGCTACTTCAAGGATTGAAAGCTTAGAGGCAAGGCAATTGGGATTATATATGGATAGATAAATAAGAGTTATTTTCCCAATTGAACCAAGAGTTGCATAGGATGCAATTGGAAGGTGTTCCTATCTAAATAACTGATTCTTGGGTGACTTGCCAAAGCAAGCTTAAGAAGAGGTGAAATATGGATCTTGGCCCACTAGAAAATATATGATATTCTCCACATTAATGGTGAGGGTTATTAATCTGAGAAAAATAGTGGGAGCTATATTTAATAATCAAGCCATTTGTTAAATGTAGTTAATTGTTCACATATACTAAAACTTGTATATTTCTTATTTTTTAGAATTCCAATGGAAAACAAAACTACATCGACACTTTCACTACGATTAGAGAAGGAAAAGCTGTATGGATCAATTTCTTAAACCGGTACAGAAACTTGAAAATTATTCTCAAGCAATAAAAGAAACTGTACATTCAAGAGGAGCCAATTCCAGAACCACCAGCTGCCAATGCTGCTGCCGCCATTAGGAAGGAACATCAAAAGATTGTTGATGATTGTAATGATGTGACTTCCCTAATTCTATTCACCATGACCTCGGATCTTCAGTAGCAACATGAGAACATGGAGGCGTATGATATGATCATATATTTGAGGTAGCTCTTCCAAGAGCAGGCCAGACATGAGCGGTATGAAGTATCTAAGGCATTGTTCAAATGTCACCTGTCAGAGGGAAACCAGGTAGGACCTCACGTACTCCGCATGATTGGGTACTTGGAGAATCTTAAACGGTTAGGGTTTCCAGTTTTTCAAGAGTTGGACACTAATCTCATCTTGCAATCATTGTCGGATAGTTATAGCGAGTTCATCATGAACTATAACATAAATGAGATAAAAAAAAAAACTCTACCAAACTTGCTCAATATGTTGAGGATAGGTGAACAAAGCATAAAAAGGGGAAATGCAAGGGCATAATGATGGTTAACAAAATAAATAACAAGCAAGTTGCTTCGACCTCCAAAGGGAAAGGCAAGGCAGTTTCATTAACCAAGGAAGTTCTCTTGCATCCTGTTGGCGGGGTGGTTAAAGGCGTATGTCCCTATTGTAGTCAGACTGGCCACCGGAAGAGGAACTGTCCAAAATATGTGGAAGATAAAAGGCTTGGAACAGTGATTCCACCACCACCAGGTATTGTTTTTATAGATGTCAATTTTTCTATCTCTTCATCTTGGGTATTGTATACTGGATGTCGATCTTACATTTTTCGAAATGTGCAGGATCTAAAGAGAAGCAGACGACTGGCTAAAGGGGAAATGGACTTGCGCGTAGGGAATGGAGCAAGAGTTGCTGCATTAGATATAGGTTTTTTTCAATTATCTTTACCTTCAGGACTTATTCTAGAATTAGACATTTTTTATTATGTGCCTGCTATGAGAAGAAACATTATTTCCGTTTCTTGTTTGGGTAAGAAATGTTTTTCTATTAAAATAAAGGACAAATGTTGCTCCATTTATTTTGATTATTTGCATTATTGTAATTCTTTATTGTCTAATGGGTTATATATCCTTAATCTGGATAATTCTGTCTGTAACATAAATACCAAGAGGATTGAAACTAATGATTGAAATCCTACTTATCAATGGCATTGTTATTTAAGCCATATAAACCAGAAACGCATTTCTAGACTCTATAAGGATGGATTTCTAGACTCGTTGATTATGAATCATATGAGACATGTGAAAATTGTTTGTTAAGAAAAATGACGAAGTCCCCTTTCAAGAAGAAATGTGAGAGGACTAGTAAGTTATTGGCACTCATACATACTAATGTGTGTGGACCGTTTCCCATGTTGGAATAGGTTCCCTACAGGCAATCTTTATTTAGTATGAACAAAGTTTGGCTAGAACATTTATTTAATATTTAATGTGATATTTAATATAATGAAGTCCTTAGATACAATGTGTTGTTTATCTTAAATATCTCCAGTCCATTATATTGATTAACGAGATGATCAATTATAAACTAGTTTGTGGGTAGATTCATATGGAGATATCAAGTCTAACATATGGGTATGCATTAAGAGTAATGTCATACTGGATTGACCCACGACGAGAAGGATACATTAGTTCATGTAAAAGTCACAACCGCTTCCCGTTGTGCTAATGGTAATGTAATCCTTATACTTGAAGTCACTAGATACTCTAGTTGTGAAATATCATGCTTTGATATTATCAAACGTTGCGCCTTAACCGGACAACTATAAAGGTAGTTATCAGACATGATAGGAAGCAAGCTTAGAGATCGTAGTGACGTAGAGAGGATTTGTCTCTCCCACATAATGTGAACAAATATCCACGGCCACTCGAGGGATAGTGCTTATGGAATGTCTGGCCAGACTTAGATAAATCAGTATGGAGATACTGATGTTATTTGCATAGATAAGCATATTCTAAGGATTGAGAAACTATGGATTGGATATACGAGTGTGACTAATATGTCTCGTGTCCAATCAGATATGGAGACAAAGGGATAACACAATACACGAAAATTGCTCACAAGGTTTGTCGGGATCACTGACTATTTCTATTAGTTGGGTGGCATGGATGTGTTGCTAGACACCGCTCCATGTTAGTAAAGAGTTACTACCAACTAATTAGAAACCTATGGGGTCACATACCAATTGGATTAAATTGGATATAGGTATGAATTAATTGGACTAATTAATAAAAGGATCATAACGCAACCACAAGCAAACTTAGTAGGAATAATTTGCAAGTGGACTAATCCATGTAAGGACATGATTAGTATTGGGGCTTTTATGTAGTTAATAAAGAGTTATTACTATATAAAGGAATCCTAGCTTGTTATTTCTCAAGATAAGTCATTATTGAGAGAACATAACAAAGCAAGAGAGAGAGAGAGAGAGAGAGAGCAACAATAGGAGGCCGAACCTCCTATTGCCGCTCCTCACCCGTCGGCCACCAAAGGAGGACCGCCCCTCCTTTTCCTCTTTTTGCGTGATCCGTTCCTCCTCCTTCCTTTGCTAGCACTACACGGTGGGAAGGAATCCAATCAAGAATCCAAGGTGTGGATATTCATAGAGGCGAAGACATAATTGTTCGTGTGATCTCCCAAACTAAGGTACACATCTTTATTTCCTTATCATGTTATGATGGCTTTCCAGTGATCCTTGGAGGGATTTGAGCAGGATTAATTTTGTTATTCCGCTGCGTAACCTGCATCAAAACCCTATGGTGGTATCTGTGCCACAGGTCGTAGCGCATAACAAGATCATATGTCTTACAGTTTTCAGTTTATACACCGTATTGTTTATATTACGCGAAAACTTAAATTAATTGGCATATTAGATGCAAATTGAATTTGATTCAAGACAAATAAGACCTAATTCAACATTGGATGTGAAGATTAGTGAGTTTGATCACCTAGGATGTGAATAATTTTGGATCTACTTACAAGCATGGCAAAAGAGTTTTTCAAAATTGGAAACAACTAAGCTTGGGAAACAAGTCAACAAATTGTTTTATACAGAGGTTCGGCCCCCTAAGGGACCGCCCCTTGCCTTGTCGCCCAAGCTAGGCCACAGCCAAGGGGCTCGACCGGCCTAGCGTGCGGCCTAGCTGCGCGTAAGGTTTGGTTGGCCGCCCCACCGCCTTGCCTTGGTCCTTGGGTGGTTCGGCCATGGTGGATGGTGGACTCCTTGGACTATTTTGACCCTCGTTTCCTAATTTCAAACTAAAATTGAACAAGCGCGTTAAAATTGGTTTTAACTGTATTATGTGCTTTGTTGCATGGTGGATGGATATGACCTAGGTTGTGGATGTTTACTTTTTGTGGTTTTGGTTTACGGCCTGCGAGCTAATCATATTCTGAACATGTGAGGTTTTATTTATTTATTTATTCTAAATTTTATGCTAGAATTAGAATATTTAGATGATAGCCAAGAGTATGGATAAGAAGACCGGAGGACCAAGAAGCCACAAAGATGATGGGCACTCACATACTAGGCGCGCGTCTATGGTGGAGCACATGGAGATGAGCTTGTCACTTTAGGGAATATAGATATTATCATTGGCTTGGTAAGGTCCATATCCATGCCACATTAAATTTTATTTTGTGGATGTTTATTATTTATGTCTTGTTATTTATTTTTGTGTGTATGGATGATACAAGCAAAACGTTAACAAGATAATAATAAACAAGTTTGATCTTTTATTGTGGATTGCCCAATCCAAATAAGTAGATCATGTTGATGAGATCAATCAAACAATTAGATAATGACTATTAAATCCCTCGAAAGAAATATTGCGTTTTGGCTTATCTTGCCTAAACACCCTTCATTATCAAGGAGCATTAAATTCGGGCTTGCCAAAGCAAGGCATTTTAATTCACCTTGGTATGTTGCGGCGACACAAGAAAGTAATGTGTGATTGTTGAAGCAAGAGGTTGGACGCAACTGGGCAAAGACAATTGGATTGATGAGCCTAGAGGCACGATTAGGTGTTATCTAAAGGATTATTAATAAGGAATTATTCGCCTAATTGGTCCAAGAGTTGCATGGGATGCAATTAGAAGGGTTCCTACCTAAATAACCAATTCTTGGGTGACTTGCCAAAGCAAGCTCAAGAAGAAGTGAAATATGGATCTTGAACTCACTAGAAAATATATATAATATTTTCCGCATTAATAGTGAGGGCTATTAGTCCGAGAAAAATAGTGGGAGCTATATTTAATTATCTAGCCATTGTTGAATATACTTAAACTGTTCAAAATACTAAAATTGCACATTTATCGTTTTGTAGGATTCCAATGGAAAACAACCATGCATCGACTTCATCCATGCGATCTGTCCTTGAGAAGGACAAGTTGTCTGGAACAAATTTCCTTGACTGGTACAGAAACTTAAGGATCATCCTTAAGTAAGAAAAGAAATTGTACATCTTAGACAATCCTATACCAGAACCACCCCAGGATGAGTCCGTTCTAGCTGCCATGAGAGCACATCAGAAACATGTGGATGATTCTAATGATGTGACTTGTCTCATGCTTTGCACCATAACCTTTGAGCTTCAGAAGCAACATGAGAACATGGAAGCCTACGATATGATCGAACATTTGAAACAATTGTTTTAAGAACAGGCAAGGCATGAGCGGTATGAGACAAAGTTTTTAAAACCGGACGGTCATCGAACCGGTGAGGCACCGGTTCATGGTCGGACTGGTGGTCGGACCGGTTTAATCGCACGTTTATTTAATAATATATATTTGTTATTTTTATACAAAAAATATCAAACATAATGAGAAATATCCAAAAATTTCATGAATGTTTTATTTGAAGCTTATTAAGTATTATAATATTTTATATAATAGAAGCCATGTTTTAAAAAAATAAACATACGCAAAAAAAATAACTTAATTATGGTCAGTAACAAATGTATTTTGAGGTTTATAATTATAAACATGATTAAAATATGACTTGAAAACCTAAATACGAACAACAAGTTGATGAAATTACCCATAACCTGATAATTTGAAAACATATGACTAATGATTTTGTACAACATTCATGTGTAATTTAAAACTAAAATTATTGAAAGAGAAAATAATGTTGATATATAATTTTATATGGACTTGATTTTTAAAAATACTAATTTTTGAACTTTTTTACGGTATGAAAATTATCATATATGTATTTTTATTTTGGGAATGTTAATTTTCACTTAATCACATTAAACAAGTTTTGAAGAATTAATATGTTTCAAGGCAAACCATAAACTGACTTGTTTAAAAAAATTATAAATGGAAAAAAAAAGCTATAAAAAAATACTATCACAAAATACAAAACTGCCTTAGAAGATGTCAAAAAAAAAAAAAAGAAAAAAAAGAAAAAAAAAGAAAACACGTGGCATTATATCTCAAATCCCGCCCACGATTCTCTAATCTCCTTCAACCATTTATTTTTGTTCTCATCTTTTCTCACCCTTTCCCTTATCCTTTTGTGTTCTCTCTTGTCAGTTCTCACACCGCCTCAACTCAAGCATCTCTCCACAGTCCACACCATCGCTCTTCATTTTCTCACACATCCCAATACGAAGTTGTTCGTTCTCCTCACGAGCCACGGCCCATCTCTGTCTCTCTCTCTCGCCATCTTTCTCTCCTCGTGTCCAAAGATCACTTCACAGAAACAGATCAACGTCGTTTCCTCAGTTTCTCGATGTGCCGTCACGATGGGAGGCAGGTCTAGAGAATCGGTTAATATATTCAGAAACCGGAAAAACTGTCCGGTTCAGCGGTTTACTAGCAAACCGGCGGTTTTGACCGGTTCGCATACATGGGCGGTCCAATAACCTGATCGGACCGGTGAGGTACTACCGGTGAGGTACCGGTTTGGTCCGATTTTTAAGACTATGATATGAGGTGTCCAAGGCACTGTTCAAGAGCAATCTCGCAAAAGGGAACCCAGTCGGGCCTCATGTACTCCGTACGATCGGATACCTTAAGAACCTCGAGAGGTTAGGTTTACCATTCGGCCAAGATTTGGCAACAGATCTCATCTTGCAATCGTTGCCTGATAGTTATAATTAGTTCATCATGAACTATAACATGAGTGAGATCAACAAAGCTCAGCTAGACTTGCTGAACATGCTAAGGACATCTGAACACATCATCAATAAAGGCAAAGGCAAGGCCATACTGATGGTCAATAAAAGGAAGGGCAAGGGAGTTGCCTCTACTTCCGAAGGAAAGCGCAAGAAAGTTTCAAAGTCCAAGGAAGCCTTGAAGCCTAGTGGGGGTGTGGCTAGAGTTATTGTCACTACTGTAGCCATCCGCGTCACTGGAGGAGGAATTGCCCCAAGTATTTGGAGGATAAAAAGCTTGGAATAGTGATTCCACCACCACCAGGTATTTTTGTTATAGACGTCAATCTATCTATTTCTTCATCTTTGGTATTGGATACTGGATGTGGATCTCACATTTGTCGAAATTTGCAGGATTTTAAAAGAAGTAGAAGATTGGCTAAAGGGGAGATAGACTTGCGCGTCGGGAATGGAGCAAAAGTTGCTGCATTAGCTATAGGTGTGTATGAGCTATCTTTCACCTCTGTACTTATTTTAGAATTAGACAATTGCTAATATGTGCATGCTATGAGCAGAAACATTATTTCAGTTTCTTGTTTGCACGAGAAGAGCTTTTATATTTCAATAAAGGACAAACGTTGCTCCATTTACTATGATAGTATGCACTACTGTAGTGCGCATTTTTCTAATGGATTGTATATTCTTGATCTAAGTAATTCCGTATATAACGTAAATACCAAAAGGATTAAAACTATTGATTTAAATCGTACTTATTTATGGCACTGTCGTTTAGGCCATATAACTGAGAAACGCATATCTAGACTCCATAAGGATGGATTCCTAGACTCATTTGATTTGGAATCATATGAGACACGCGAGTCTTGTTTATTAGGAAAAATGACAAATTCCCCTTTCAATAATAAAGGTCAAAGGACTAATGAGTTACTCGCACTCATACATACTGATG
This sequence comes from Linanthus parryae, assembly GCA_023055425.1. Classification (NCBI taxonomy): domain Eukaryota; kingdom Viridiplantae; phylum Streptophyta; class Magnoliopsida; order Ericales; family Polemoniaceae; genus Linanthus; species Linanthus parryae. The sequence goes on along the minus strand of JALGPY010000013.1, from coordinate 1,222,555 downwards.
TATGTGGGCCGTTTCCCACGCCTGCTAGAGGTGGTTACACCTACTTCATTACATTTACGGATGACTTCAGTAGATATGGATTTGTATACCTTTTGAAGGCCAAATCTGAATCCTTTGAATTGTTCAAAGAATTCAAGAATGAATAAGAGAAGAAACTTGGTAAGAGTATTAAGGATTTGCGATCGTGTCGTGGAGGAGAATACTTAAGCCAAGAGTTTGACGAATATCTTAGAGAGTGTGGGATAGTATCCCAACTCACTCCACCTGGAACGCCATAGTGGAGTGGTGTATCCGAGATTTGGAATCGCACATTATTTGATATGGTGCGATCTATGATGTGTCAAACGGATCTTCCGGTATCATTTTGGGGACATGCTCTATTGGCTGCAGCTTTCACCATTAACCGTGTTCCATCCAAATCAGTCATGAAGACACCATATGAGATATGGACTGGGAAGCGTCCCATAGTGTCGTTTATGAAGATTTGGGGTTGCGATGTCTATGTAAAGCGTTTACAAACAGACAAGCTCGGACCCAAAGCGGAAAAGTGTAAATTTGTGGGATATCCTAAGAAAAAAAAAGGATATTATTTCTATAATCCAACCGAGAACAAAGTGTTTGCAGCTCGGACCGGCGTGTTTCTAGAAAGAGAATTTGTATCTAAAGAAGAAAGTGGGAGGACTGTAGAACTTGAAGAAATTCAAGAACCACAAACCACTGAACCGATTATGGAACATGAACAGGAACCACAAAGTATTGTGGAAGAACCTGTTCAGGTAACACAGGAACTCCGTAGGTCAGGTAGGGTACTTCTCGTGACTATGCCCAATGACATACCACTCATGGATGATGAGCCTGCCACCTACGGGGAGGCCATGAAAGGGCCAGACTCTTAGAAGTGGCTAGAAGCCATGATATCCGAAATGGAATCCAAGTATACCAACAAAGTATGGACTTTGGTGGAACCACCTGAAGGGGCTCGCCCCATAGCGTGCAAGGTAGTTGCCTATAAGGGAGGACTGGTGGCAAAAGGTGTTGGGTTTTGACGTAGGTAACGCAGCGGAATAACAAAAAATTTATCCAACTCTAAGCCCACCAAGGATCACAGGAAGAGACATCATAACATGATAAGAGACATAGTAATTGTGTACCTTTTGGTTCTGCGAGATCACACGAAGAATAATGTCGTCGTCTCTACGGTTTATCCACGTCTAGAGGTGAGATCTAGATTCTTCCTTCTTAAGTGCTAGCTTGGACCGGAGGAAGAGGGAAGAAGGAATCAAGCAACCAAAGGGAAGAAGAGAGGGTTTTGGCCCTCTCTTTTCCCGAAGGGAAGGGGCGGACGGCTAGGGGCGGCGCCTCTAGCTTGTCTTGCTCTCACCCTTTTGCTCTCTCTCACTCTCTTGTGTTATGTCTAATAACATTAAGTGGGAAGGAAGCTAGAGCCTCATTTATATAGTCCAACAACTCCTTTTTAACTACATAAAGATTCTTCCTAGTTCAACATGAACTTGTAGTAGTCCCCTCCTTGCATATTAGTCCTACTAAGTTTGCAAGGTCATGCACAATGATCCTTCTTATTAATTAATCATATTTATTAATCCCAAATCTAGTTCTACTCTATTTGACATGTGACCCCATAGGTTTCTACTTAGTTGTTAGTAACTTATTACTAACATGGAGCGGTGTCTCGCAACACATCCATGCCACCCAACTTATAGAAATAGTCAGTGATCCCGACAAACCTCTTGTGCCCAATATCTCATATGCACTATCCCTTTATCTCCATATCCGGATTTGACACGAGACATAAATAGTCACACTCGTATATCCAATCCATAGTTCCTCGATCCTGGGAATATGCTTATGCAAGCAGATAACATCAATATCTCCATATTGATTTATCTGAGTCTAGCTAGACATTTAATAAGCCTCATCCATCGAGTGGCCGTGGATATTTGCTCCCATTATGTGGGAGGGACGAATCCTCTCTACATCACTACGATCTCTAAGCTTTCTTCCTATCATGCCCGATAACCTTTCTAGTCACCCAGTTACGGTGTAACGTTTGATAACATCAAAGCACGATATTTCACAACTAGAGTATCTAGTGACTTCAAGTCTAAGGATTGCAATTATATTAGCACTACGAGAAGCAATTGTGACTTAACATAATCTAATGTATCCTTCTCGTTGTGGGTCAATCCAGTATGCCATTACTCCTAATGCATACCCATGTGTTAGACTTGATATCTCCATATCAATCTACACACATACTAGTCTATATTTGATCGCCCTATAAATCAATATAGTGAACTAGGGATATTTAAGATAAACAAAACATTGTATCTAAGGACTTAATTATATTAAATATCACAATATATAATAAATGAATATTCTAGCCAATAACAATGTTCATACTAAATATCAGATTGCCTCTAGAGCATCTATTCCAACAGTCTCCCACTTGCACTAGAGCCAATCTGGCGCATCTCGTATGCCTATAGATCTGGCTTGCCCTTCATGCTTTCGCTGCGCAAGAGGTTTTTTGAGCGGACCTGAGAGATTGTCATCCGTCGGAATCTTACACATCTTCACATCTCCTCGATCGATCATATCACGAATAAGATGGAATCTCCTAAGTACATGCTTTGATTTCTGGTGTGATCTTAGTTCCTTGGCTTGTGCAATCGCCCCGGAGTTGTCACAGTACAACTCTATGGGATCCGCGATGCTTGGGATCACACCGAGCTGAGTGATAAACTTCTTTATCCAAACCGCCTCTTTTGCTGCTTCCACAGCAGCAATGTACTCAGCTTCTGTTGTAGAATTAACAACTGTCCCTTGCTTGGAACTCTTCCAGCTCACAACTCCTCCATTCAGGCAAAACACGTATCCAATCTGCGATCTGTAGTCATCTTTTTCGGTTTGGAAGCTCGCATCATTGTTACTGATTACACTTAGCTCTTCCTTACCTCCAAACATCAAGAACGCATCCATAGTTCTTCTTAAGTACTGTAGGATGTTCTTGACAGCTTTCCAGTGACTCTCACCCGGATTGGATTGATATCTGCTCACCATACTCAAAGCGAATGATACGTCTGGTCTAGTACGCAACATGGCGTACATGATGGATCCTATGGCTGAAGCATATGATATCCTACTCATGTGGTCCTTCTCAATCTCATTGGAGGGACATTCATTCTTAGAAAGAGTGACTCCATGCGACATGGGCAAGAATCCCTTCTTGGAATCTTGCATTTTGAACCTCTTCAACACCTTGTCTATATATGTACTTTAACTTAGGCCGAGCAGCTTTCTAGATCTATCCCTATAGATATTTATACCAAGTATATATGCTGCATCTCCTAATTCCTTCATTGCAAAACACTATCCTAGCCAATCTTTAACAGATTGCAAAGTAGGAATGTCGTTGCCAATGATTAGTATGTCATCCACATACAAGACCAGAAATACTACAAAGCTCCCACTAACCTTCTTGTAAACACAAGGTTCATCTTCGTTCTTGATGAAGCCAAACTCTTTGACTGCGTCATCAAAACGTCGATTCCAACTCCTAGAAGCTTGCTTTAATCCATAAATGGATCGCTGCAGCTTACAGACTTTATTGGCATTCTCTGGATCCTCAAAACCCTCCGGTTGTGTCATTTACACATCCTCGAGGAGGTTCCCATAAAGGAACGCTATTTTGACATCCACCTGCCAAATCTCATAGTCGTAGTATGCTGCAATAGCAAGTAGGATTCGAATGGATTTAGTCATGGTGACTGGTGAAAAGGTCTCACCATAGTCAATACCATGAATCTGTCTATACCCTTTGGCTACCAATCGCCCCTTATAGGAAACTACTTTGCCATCCATGTCAGTCTTCTTCTTGAAGACCCATTTTCACCCTATGGGCCGAGCCACTTCAGGTGGTTCCACCAAAGTCCATACTTTGTTGGTGTACATGGAATCCATTTCGATCTCATGGCTTCTTGCCACTTCTTAGAGTCTGGGCCTTTCATGGCCTCTCCGTAGGTTGCAGGCTCATCATCCATGAGTGGTACGTCATCGGGCTCAGTCACGAGAAGTCCATACCTCTCTGGCTCATGACGTACTCTACCTGACCTACGAAGTTCCTGTGTTACCTGAACAGGTTCCTCCACAACAGCTTGCACTTCCTGTTCATGTTCCATCATCGGTTTAGTGAATTGTGGTTCTTGAATTTCTTCAAGTTCTACAGCCCTCCCACTTGCTTCTTTAGAGACAAACTCTCTTTCTAGAAACACGCCGGTCCGAGCAACAACTACTTTGTTCTCGGTGGGATTATAGAAATAATATCCTTTAGTTTCCTTAGGATATCCAACAAATTTACACTTATCCGCCTTGGGCGCGATCTTGTCTGTTTGTAAACGTTTTACATAAACATCACAGCCCCAAATCTTCATAAGCGACACTATGGGACGCTTCCCAGTCCATATCTCATATGGTGTCTTCATGACTGACTTGGATGGGACACGGTTAATGGTAAAAGCTGCCTTCATTAGAGCATGTACCCAAAAGGATATCGGGAGATCTGTTTGAGACATCATAGATCCCACCATATCTAATAGTGTGCGATTCCTCCTCTCGGAAACGCCATTCTATTGTGGCGTTCCGGGTGGAGTGAGATGGGATACTATCCCATACTCTCTAAGATACTCATCAAACTCTTGGCTTAAGTACTCTCCTCCACGATTCGATCGTAGAGCCTTAATACTTTTACGAAGTTGCTTCTATACTTCATTCTTGAATTCCTTGAACAATTCAACGGATTCGGATTTGGCCTTCATAAGATATACAAATCCATATCTAGTGAAATCATCAGTAAATGTAATGAAGTAGGTATAACCACCTCTGGCAGGCGTGGGGAACGGCCCGCATACATCGGTATGTATGAGTGCCAATAACTCACTAATCCTCTCACCTTTATTATTGAAATGGGACTTTGTCATTTTTTCGAATAAACAAGTTTCACATGTCTCATATGATTCTAAATCAAATGAGTCTAGAAGTCCATCCTTATGGAGTCTAGATATGCGTTTCTCATTTACATGGCCTAAACGAAAATGCCATAGATATGTAGGATTTAAAACATTTGTTCTAATCCTTTTAGTATTTATGTTATAGATTGGACTATTTAGATCAAGGATATACAATCCATTAGACAAATGCGCAGTACAATAGTGCATACTATCAAAATAAATGGAGCAACACTTGTCCTTTATTGAAATAGAAAAACCTTTCTCGTCCAAACAAGAAACGGAAATAATGTTTCTGCTCATACCAGGCACATAAAAGCAATTGTCTTATTCTAAAATAAGTCCTGAAGGCAAATATAGCTCATAAACGCCTACTTCCAATGCATCAAATTTTGCTCCATTCCCGATGCGCAGATCTATCTCCCCTTTAGTCAATCTTCTACTTCTTTTCAAATCCTGCACATTTCGACAAATATGAGAACCACATCCTGTATCCAATACCCAATATGAAGAAATAGAAAGATTGACGTCTATAACATAAATACCTGGTGGTGGTGGAATCACTATTCCAAGCTTCTTATCCTCCAGATATTTAGGGCAATTCCTCCTCCAGTGACCCGGCTGGCTGCAGTAGTGACATTCACCTTTAGCCATGCCTCCACTAGGCTTTAGGGATTCCTTGGATTTCACAACTTTCTAACACTTTCCTTTGGAAGTAGAGGAAACTCCTTTGCCCTTCTTCCTATGCACCATCATTATGGCCTTGCCCTTGCCTTTGTTAACGCTCTGTTCCGCTGTCTTTAGCATGTTCAAAAATTCTGGCAGAGTCTTACTGATCTCGTTCATATTATAGTTCATGATGAATTGATTATAACTTCCAGGCAATGATTGCAAGACAAGATCAGTTGCCAAATCTTGGCCTAGTGGGAATCCCAGTCTCTCAAGGTTCTCTATGTACCCGATCATTCAGAGCACATGAGGCCCTACTGGATTCCCGTCTGCAAGACTACTCTTGATTAATGCTTTAGACACCTCATAGCGCTCATGCCTTGCCTGTTCCTGAAACAATTGTTTCAAGTGTATGATCATATCATAGGCTTCCATATTTTCATGCTGTTTCTGAAGCTCAGGAGTCATTGTGCAAAGCATGAGGCAAGTCACGTCGTTAGAATCATCAATATGTTTCTGACGTGCCCTCACATCCTCTAGAACAGACTCATCTTGTGGTGGGGCTGGAATTGGAGTGTCCAAGACGTACAACTTCATTTCTTGCTTAAGGACAATCCTTAAGTTTCTGTACCAGCCAAGGAAATTCGTTCCACACAGTTTATCCTTCTCAAGGACACATGGTAGGGATGAAGTCGATGCGTTGTTGTTTGCCATTTGGAATTATACAAAACGATAAATGTACAATTTTAGTATTTTGAACAATTTAACTATATTTAACAATGACTAGATCATAAAATATAGCTCCCACAATTTTTCTCGGATTAATAGCCGTCACCATTAATGCGGAAAATATCATAATATTTTCTAGTAGGTCCAAGATCCCTTTTTCACTTCTTCTTGATCTTTCTTTGGCAAGTCACCCAAGAGTAGGTTATTTAGGTAGGAACCATTCCAATTGCATCCCAATGCAACTATTGGTCCAATTAGGTGAATAACTCTTTATTCTTTATCCCATGGATAACGCCTAATTTTCATGCCTCTAGGTTCATCAATCCTATTGAGTCTTACCCAGTTGCGTCCAACCTCTTGCTTCAACATACACACATTACTAGCTTGTGTATTCCTCAACACATCATGGTTAATTAAAATCGCCTTGCTTTGGCAAGCCCGAATTTTAATAAACCTTGATCATGAAGGGTGTTTTGGCAAGAGAAGGCAAAACACAATTTTTAATTGAGGGATTTAATTTTTTTAATTTTTTTGGTTGATCTAATCAACATGATCTGCTTATTTGGATTGGGCAATCCACAATAAAAGACCATCCGTGTTTATTATTATCTTGTTAATGTTATCTAGTATCGCCATACACACAAAAATAAATAACAAGACATAAATAATAAACATCCACAAAATAAAGAAAACATGGCATGGATATGGCCCCTAGACTAAGATATTATCAAGCCAATTATAATATCCAATTTCCCTAAAGTGACAAGCTCATCTCCATGTGCCCCACCATAGCCGCGCGCCTAGGGGTGTCTTCTTTGTCTTTTGGCTTCTTTGGTTCTCCGGTCTTCTTCTCCATGCTCTTGGCTATCATCTTAATATTTCTAATTCTGGCCTAACATCTAGAATAAATAAACAATTAAAGCCTCACATGTCAAGGAGAAAAGACGACTCGCAGTCCGTAAAACGTAATTAATTATTACATTAATTTGATCAGCTCGCAGGCCGTAAACCAGACCACAAAGCAATAAACATCCACAACCTAGGCCCTATCCATCCACCATGCAACAAAGCACATAATACAGTTAAAATTAATTTTTTTAACGCGCTTGTTTAATTTTAATTGAATTGGGTAATTAGGGTTACAACGGTCCAAGGGGTCCAAGCCATTCAAGGCCCGAACCCCTAGGAGGACTGCCGCCCGCCACTCGGCCCGGCCCATTGCCGGTCGCCCTATGTGACAGGCGGCCTTGCTTGGCGCGCAAGGAAGGGGGGGGGGGGGGGGCGGACGGCTAGGGTTTCGGCCCTAGTCTCCTTTCCTTCTTCCTTGTTTCCCAAGTTTGGTTGTTTCCTTTATGGATGTTTCCATGAAATTGTTTCCATAATTGAAAACTCCTTTTCAAATATGTGCCCATGAACCCTAATTTTTCAAGAACCCAATAATTCACATCCTATGTGATTATACTCAACAATTTTAACATCCAATGTTAAATTAGATCTTGGTTATGTTGAATCAAATTCAACTTTGCATCTATTATGCCAATTAATTTCAGTCTTCGGGTAAGAATAACTATACAGTGTATAAACTAAAATCGTAACACATAAAATCATGTTATGCACTACGTCATGTGGCTCTGATACCACTGTTGGGTTTTGACGTAGGTAACGTAGCGGAATAACAAAAATTTAATCCTACTCAAAGCCCACCAAGGATCACAGGAAGAGACATCATAACATGAGAAGAGACATAGTAATTGTGTACCTTTTGGTTTTGGGAGATCACACGAAGAATAATGTCCTCGTCTCTACGGTTGATCCACGTCTAGAGGTGAGATCTAGATTTTTCCTTCTCAAGTGCTAGCTTGGACCGGAGGAAGATGGAAGAAGGAATCAAGCAACCAAAGGGAAGAAGAGAGGGTTTTGGCCCTCTCTTGCGCCGACGGGAAGGGGCGGACGGCTAGGGGCGGCGCCTCTAGCTTCTCTTTCTCTCTCTCTCTCTCTCTCTTGCTCTCTCTCACTCTCTTGTGTTATGTATAATAACATTAAGTGGGAAGGAAGCTAGAGCCTCCTTTATATAGTCCAACAACTCCTTGTTAACTACATAAAGGTCCTTCCTAGTTCTACATGAACTTGGATTAGTCCCCTCCTTGCATATTAGCCCTACAAAGTTTGCAAGGTGTTGCACAATGATCCTTATTATTAATTAATCATATTAATTAATCCAAAATCTAGTTCTACTCTATTTTGACGTGTGACCCCATATGTTTCTACTTAGTTGGTAGTAACTTATTACTAACATGGAGCGGTGTCTAGCAACACATCCATGCCACCCAACTAATAGAAATAGTCAGTGATCCAGACTAACCTCTTGTTCCCAATATCGCATATTGCACTATCCCTTTGTCTCCATATCCCGATTGGACACGAGACATAAATAGTCACACTCGTATATCCAATCCATAGTTCCTCGATCCTGGGAATATGTTTATGCAAGCAGATAACATCAATAACTCCATATTGATTTATCTGAGTCTGGACAGACATTTAATAAGCCTCATCCCTTAGTGGCCGTGGATATTTGCTCCCATTATGTGGGAGGGACAAATCCTCTCTACATCACTACGATTTCTAAGCTTGATTCCTATAATGCCTGATAACTACCTTTATAGTCACCCAGTTACGGTGTAACGTTTGATAAAATCAAAGCACGATATTTCACAACTTGAGTATCTAGTGACTTCAAGTCTAAGGATTGCAATTATATTAGCACTACGAGAAGCGATTGTGACTTAACATAGTCTAATGTATCCTTCTCGTTTTGGGTCAATCCGGTATGCCATTACTATGCATACCCATGTGTTAGACTTGATATCTCCATATCAATCTAAACACATACTAGTCTATATTTGATCGCCCTATTAATTAATATAGTGGAGTAGGGATATTTAAGATAAACAACACATTGTATCTAAGGACTTCGTTATATTAAATATCACAATATATAATAAATGAATATTCTAGCCAATAACAATGTTCATACTAAATATCAGATTGCCTCTAGGTCCTTTATTCCATCAAAAGGGTATAGACATATTCATGGTATTGGCTATGATGAATCCGTTTCTCCAGTCGCTATGAGAAAATCCATTCGAATCATACTTGCTATTGCAGCTTACTATGACTATGAGATTTGACAAATGAATCTCAAAACGGCGTTCCTTTATGGGAACCTCATCGAGGATGTGTACATGACACAACCACGGGGTTTTGAGGATCCAGAGAACGCCAATAAAGTCTGTCAGCTACAACGATCAATTTATGGATTAAAGAAAGCTTCTAGGAGTTGGAATTGATGTTTGATGACGCGTCAAAGAGTTTGGCTTCATCAAGAACGAAGATGAGCCCTGTGTTTACAAGAAGGTTAGTGGGAGTTCTGTTGTGTTTCTGGTCTTGTATGTGGATGACATACTACTCATTGGAAACGACATTCTTACTTTGAAATCAGTTAAAGATTGGCTAGGAAAGTGTTTTGCAATGGAGGACTTAGGAGATGCAGCTTATATACTTGGTATCAAGATATATAGGGATAGATCTAGGAAGCTGCTGGGCCTAAGCCAAAGTAGTGTCGAAGTGGTTCAACATGCAAGATTCCAAGAAGGGATTCTTGCCCATGTTGCATGGAGTCACTCTTTCTAAGACTGGTTGTCCTTCCAGTGAGATTTAGAGGGATCGCATGAGTAGGATACCCTATGCTTCGGCCATAGGATCCATCACATACGCCATGTTGGGTACTAGACCAGACGTATCATATATGTTGAGTATGTTAAGCAGATATCAGTCTAATCTAGGTGAGAGTCACGGGATTGCTGTCAAGAACATACTAAAGTACTTGAGAAGAACTAAGGATGCGTTCTTGATATTTGGAGGTGAGGAAGAGCTCAATGTAATTGGTTACACTGATGCAATATTCCAAACCGACAAGGATGACTACATATCGCAGTCGGGGTATGTGTTCTGCTTGAATGGAGGAGCAGTGAGCTAGAACAGTTCCAAGAAAGAGACAATTGCTGATTCTATAAATAAAGCTGAGTACATTGCTGTTGCAGGCGCAGCAAAAGAGGCTGTTTGGATAAAGAAGTTTATCACTGAGCTCGGTGTGGTCTCTAGCATATCCCATGACTTTGTATTGTGACAACTATAGAGCGATCGCACAACCCAAGTAACCTAGATCACAACAGAAATCAAAGCATGTAATTAGAATATTCCATCTTATTCCTGATATGGTCAAAAGAGGATATGTGAATATGTGCAAGATTCCAACGGATGAAAATCTTTCAGATCCGCTCACAAAGCCACTCGTTCAGTGAACATGAAGGGCACACTAGATCCATAGGCATACAAGACGCACCAGATTGGCTCTAGTGCAGGTGGGAGATTGTTGGAATAGGTGCCCTAGAGGCAATCTTTATTTAGTATGAACAAAGTTTGGCTAAAACATTCATTTATTATTTATTGTGATATCTAATATAATGAAGTTCTTAGATACAATGTGTTGTTTATCTTAAATATCCATAGTCCATTATATTGATTAAATATCCATAGTCCATTAGTATGTGGGTAGATTAATAGGGAGATATCAAGTCTAACTCATGGGTATGCATTAGGAAATGTCATACTGGATTGACCCACGACGAGAAGGATACATTAGTTTATGTCAAAGTCACAATGTCTTCTCGTAGTGCTAATGGTATGGTAATCCTTAGACTTGAAGTCACTAGATACTCTAGTTGTGAAATATCATTCTTTGATATTATCAAATGTTACGCCTTAACCGGGTAGCTATAAAGCTAGTTATCAGGCATGATAGGAATCAAGCTTAGAGATCGTAGTGACGTAGAGAGGATTTGTCCTCCAACATAATGGGAGCAAATATCCACGGCAACTCGAGGGATAGGGCTTATGGAATGTCTGGCAAGACTCGTATACATCGATATGGAGATATTGATGTTACCTGCATAGATAAGCATATTCCGAGGATCAAGAAACTATGGATGGGATATACGAGTGTGACTAATATGTCTCGTGTCCAATCCGGATATGGAGACAAAGAGGTGACACAATACATGAAGATTGGGCACGAGGTTTGTCGGGATCACTAACTATTTCTATTAGTTGGGTGGCATGGATGTGTTGCTAGACACCGCTCCATGTTAGTAAAGAGTTACTACCAACTAAGTAGAAATCTATGGGGTCACACACTGGATGGATTAAATTGGATATAGTTATTAATTAGTTGGACTAATTAATAAAAGGATCACACAAGCAAACTTAGTAGGACTAATTTGCAAGTGGACTAATCCATGTAAGGAGATGATTAGTATTGGGGCTTTTATGTAGTTAATAAAGAGTTATTACTATATAAAGGAACTATATCTTGTTATTTCTCAAGACAATTCATTAAAGAGAGAACATAAAAACGCAAGAGAGAGAGAGAGAAACAATAGGAGGCCGAACCCCCTATTGCCGCCCCTCACCCGTCGGCCACCAAAGGAGGACCGCCCCTCCTTTGCCTCGTTTTGCGTGATCCGTTCCTCCTTCTTCCGTTGCTAGCACTACACGGTGGGAAGGAATCCAATCAAGAATCCAAGGTGTGGATATTCATAGAGGCGAAGACCCTATTCTTCGTGTGATCTCCCAAACGAAGGTACACATCTTTTATGCCCTTATCATGTTATGATGGCTTTCGTGTGATCCTTGGAGGGATTTGAGCATGACTAATTTTGTTTTTCCGCTGCGTAACCTGCATTGAAACCCTACATCCCATGCCCGCCAGAGGAGGTTATCTTATTTCATTACCTTTACTGATGACTTTAGTAGATATGAATTTGTATACCTTATGAAGGCCAAATAGGAATCATTTGAAATGTTCAAGGAATGCAAGAATGAAGTAGAGAAGCAACTTGGCAAGCGTATTAAGGCTCTACGATCAGATTGTGGAGGAGAATACTTGAGCCAAGAGTTTGATGACTATCTTAGAGAGTGTGGGATCATATCCCAACTCACTCCTTCCAAAACGCCACAATGGAATGGCGTGTCCGGGAGGTGGAAACAAACACTGTTGAACATGGTTGGATCTATGATGTTTCAGACTGATCTTCCAATATCATTTTGAGGACACGCTCTATTAAGTGAAGCTTTCACCCTTAACCGTGTTCCATCCAAATCAGTCATGAAGACTCCATATGAGATATGGACTGGGAGGCGTCCTATTGTGTCTTATATGAAGATTTGGGGCTGCGATGTCTATCTAAAGCGTTTACACACAGAAAAACTCGGGCCCAAGTCGGATAAGTGTAAGTTTGTGGGATATCCTAAGGAAACGAAAGGATTTTATTTCTACAATCCAGTCGAGAACAATGTGTTTGTTGTTCGGACCGGTGTGTTTCTAAAAAGAGAGTTTGTCTCTAAAGAAAGCAGCAGGAAGACTATAGAACTTGAACGTTCAAGAACCACAAACCACTGATCCAACAATGGAACATGAACAGGATCCACAAGATGTTGTGGAGCAACCTGTTCAAGTAACACAAGAAATGCGTAGGCCAAGTAAGGTGCGTCAGGAGCCATAGAGGTATGGAATTCTTGTTACTGTGCCCAGTGACGCACTACTCATGGATGATGATCCTGCTACCTATGGAGGGCCATGAAAGGGGCAGACTCTAAGAAGTGCCTTGTATCCACGAGATCCGAAATGGAATCCATATTTACCAACAAAGTATGAACTTTGGTGGAACCATCCCACGGGGCTCGACCCAGGGTGCAAGTGGGTCATCAAGAAGAAGACTGACATGGATGGAAAAAGGATTTAAAAAGATTTATGGTATTGACAATGATGAAACATTTTCCAAGCCACAATGACCAAATCCATTCTTATCTTACTTGATATTGTAGCTTATTACGACTATGAGATTTGGCAGATTGATGTAAAAACAGCGTTTCTGTATGGAAACCTCCTTGAGGATGTGTACATGACATAGCCAGAGGGTTTTGATGATCTTGAGCATGCCCAAAAATTTTGTAAGTTGCAGCCTTTCATTTATGGATTGAAGCTATATTCCAGGAGTTCGAATCAGCGTTTTGATGATGCAGTCTAAGAGTTTGGCTTCATTAAGAATGAAGATGAACCTTGTGTTTACAAGAAGGTTTGTGGGAGATATGTTGTGTTTCTGGTATTGTATGTGGGTGACATACTACTCATTGGAAATGACATTACTACCTTGCAATCAGTTAAATATTGGATAGGGAAGTGTTTCTCAATGAAGGACTTAGGGGATGCAGCCTTTATACTTGGTATCAAGTTCTTTAGGGAAAGATCTTGGAAGCATCTCGGCCTAAGTCAAAGCACAGATATAGATAAGGTGTTGAAATGAATCAACATGAAAGAAGAAATGATTTTTTACCATTTCGCATGGAGTCACCCTCTCGAAGGCTGGTTGTTCTTCCAATTAGATTGAAAAGGACCGCATGAGTAGGATCTCGTACGCGTCAGTTATTGGATCTATCATGTGCGCCATGTTATGTACTAGAACAGATGTATCATATGCGTTAAGTATGGAAAGCATATACCAGTCCAATCCAGGTGATAGTCACTGGATTGCTGTCAAGAATATCCTCAAGTACTTGAGAAGAACTAAGGATTTATTCTTGATATATGGAGGGGAGGAAGATCTAAATGTAAAGGGTTACACTAATGCAAGCTTCCAAGCTGACATGGATGATTTCAGATCGAATTCAGATTTTTTGTTTTACCTGAATGGAGGAGCTGTGAGATGGAAGAGTTCCAAGCAAGAGACGATTGTTGATTCTACAAATGAGGTAGAGTACATTGCTGCGTCTGGCGCAACAAAGGAAGCTGTTTGGATTAAGAAGTTCATCACTAAGCTAGGTGTGGATCCTATACAATTGTATTGTGACAACACTAGAACGATCGCACAATCCAAGGAACTCGGGTCACACCAAAAATCCAAGCACGTACTCAGGAAGTTCCATCTTATTCGAGAGCTTATTGATATTGGAGATGTGAAGATATGCAAGATTCCTACAGATGAAAATCTGTCAGATCCACTTACAAATCCGCTAGTTAAGCACAAGCATGAATATCACAATAGATCTACATTCATACGAGATGCACCAGATTGGCTCTAGTGCAAACGGGAGACTGTTAGGAATAGACGCCCTAGAGGTAACCTTATTTAGTATGAACATTATTTTGGCTAAAACATTCATTATATTATTTATGAAGATATTTAATATGATGAAGTCCTTAGATTACAATTTGTTGTTTATCTTAAATATCCCTCCCTAGTCCATTATAATTATTAATAGGACGATCACTATAGACTAGTATGTGGGTAGATTGATATGGAGATATCAAGTCTAACACATAGGTAAGCATTATGAGATAATGGCATACTGAATTGACCCACAACGATAAGGCTATATTAAATTATGTTAACATCACAAGTGCTTCTCGTAGTGCTAATGGTGTTATAATCCTTAGACTTGAAGTCATTAGATACTTTAGTTGTTAAATATCATGCTTTGATATTATCAAACATCACACCGTGACTGGATGACTATAAAGATAGTTAGCGGGCATGATAGGAAGCAGCTTAGACATAGTAGTAATGTAGAGATGATTTGTCCCTCCCACATAACGGGAGTAAATATCCACGACCACTCGTGGGGTAGGGCTTATGGAATGTCTGGCCAGACTTAGATAAGTCAATATGAGATTTTGATGTTATTTGCATGGATAAGCCTATTCCCAGGATCGAGAAACTATAGATTGGATATACTAGTGTGACATTTATGTCTCGTGTGCAATCCGGATATAGAGACAAAGGTATAATACAATTCAGTAACATTATTCACAAGGTTTGTCGAATCACTACTATTTGTATTAGTTGGGTGGCATAGATGTGTTGCTAGACACCGCTCTATGTTAGTAATAGTTACTACCAACTAAGTAGAAACCTATGGGGTCACACACCATATGGATTAAACTGGAATTTGGGATCAATTAGTAGGACTAATTAATAACAAGGCTCAATACGCAACCAGAAGCAAACTTAGTAGGACTATTTTCTAAGGTCGACTAATCCGTATATGGATAGGATTAGTATTGGGGCAAATACGTAGTTAATAAAGAGTTATTAACTATATAAGGGCACTCCAAGCATATTTCTCATTATGCTTTCATAACTGTGAGAGAGAACAAAGCAAGGAGAAAGCAAAACAAGCTAGGGCCGGTACCCGAGCCGTCCGCCCCAACCCGTCGGCCTCAAAGAGGCGTCGGCCTCTTTGGTCCTCGTTTCGCGTGATCTTCTTCTTCCTCATTCCTCTTGTTGCTAGCAAAAAGACGTTGGAGTGATTCCAATGCAATCCTAGGGGTGGCTACTCGTAGAGAAGAGGACATAATTTTGCGTGAAAAGTTATTAATTCAGACAAACAAGGTACACACAAATTCTTCCTTTACTACGTTATGATGGCTTGTCCTGAAATTCATGGAGGCTCTTGAACGGATTTGTTTTATTGTATTTCCGGTGCGTAATCGTTATCAAAACCCTACACAAAACTCTTTCTCTACTTAGATTGTGCAGTAGGTAAAATAATTTATTGGTTCATCAGTTTGATAAGTTTGTATCACATGTACAAACCACCTACCCACAAATAAACTTGTCACACTCAAGTAACACAATATCCACCGTGTCAAGAAACACTTGATAAAAATTATCTAATTACAAAATCTATGAAATTCGGATTTCACAATTTAAGCTACGTACAAAACTTTCGTCTTCTGATGCAACTGTACAAGACGAATCGAATCACTAGTACTAGACGGAATTCACCTTGCCTAATACAGTTTGGAGTAAAACCTTGCTAAGGAGAATATGTTGTTCTCAATATGCAACACATGTCTCGGCTTTAAGCCGAAAGTGATAAAGTAGTCCACCATAAGATGGAGTCAACCGTTCATAGTCAAAACGATGGATGTTGTCAACCGGTCTGTCATGCCACTTGAAGACATACAACATGGACACATTAGTCCAGCTTCTAACTTAAGCGGAACACACCTCACTTTAGTGGTGACACAATAAAATAAATAAATTGCACGGGCTATACATGAATTTTACCATCAACACTATAATTCATCACTAAGCATTAAACAAATAGGCCTTAGATAATAAAATAGTACCAACATCAACACTGTAAATAATATTACATTATATTGTAAATAGAGTAATTAGAAACATTATAGTTCTCAACCTCAAAAGGGCAAAGTGGAACAAGTCTCAAAAGAGTCCTCGCAAATTTCTTTCTACCAAGTCCAACCAAATTCACTAAGAATTTTCTAAATTGATGAAAGTGAACCCAACCAACTCATGTCATAGATACTGAATGATAAAGACTATGGAGAAATCACATTGAGAGTGTGTAATGCAGGTCTAGAACACGATCTATATACTCTAGAAGGGAGGGGGTTGAATAGAGTATGCAATCTTTTGCTAACAATGGCCTTTTGAAACTTTAAAGCAAAGGTAAGAAGGAATCTCAAGGCTTTTGAAAGGTTTTAAGTAGTTTGAAACAAGTTAAAACTGTCTAGAGATTAAAATCTTTGAAGTAGAAATTCCCCAAAGCTTTGGAGCTTCAATGTGATGTGCAAAATGAAATGCAAAAATTGTAAAGAGATGAACACATTGATTTTTTACGATGTTCAGCCACCAATGAGCCTACTCTCTGCTCGAGGGATACTATCCCTCAAGGATTTGAACAACTTGTTATTGATCATAGACTTAGCCCTAGATCTCAAGCGTTAAGGAACCACCTGACACTTATACAACTTGTGGTTCCAAACCTATCTAGTTGCAGCTACAATCTAGTGAAACAATAAGAACCTCTAGTTTTTTACTGGAACAACTAACTTACTAAATTTTAGGAGGTAATAAACTTCTAATGAATTACACAATGAAATCACAAAGAAGAACACAGAAACATATAAGCAATAATGCTCAGAAGTGTTCTTTAAAATTTGGAATGATTGATCTTCTGTTGTTGAATCCTTGAATTAATGAATGAATGAAAAGTTGGATGTTGATCTTCCATGAATGAACTCTCTTCTCTCACTTAGTTGATCAGCTCTCCGTTTTCTTTGAAATTCAGACTCTGTCTTATAACCAACTGCAGCAACAACCTGAGAAATTTCAGGAACAAACTCCCTACAAATCCTCAACTCTCAACAACTTCTCTCAACAACTTCTTTCAACAACTATGTTTGAATAGTAAAATAGATTTTGTAGGCAGGTTTGAACGAAGAACAACCCTGCAAACTTAATCAAAAGATCAAACACAATCGAGATAATATAGCACCAATATAATGATATGGCTGGCAAATTAATTTAAATCAATAAACTTTGCTATATTTCTACTTCAGAGTAAATTCAATATAAGTAACCTGTATGCTTCACCAAATAAATATTAATGATAAGATTACGATTTATAACAAGTCAATAACCAATCACACAAGCAGCTACATCAATCTGCACAAAGAATCAGTTAGCCACAAAAGAAGCTGGCAGAGGACCAAGGGCATCCTCCAAAGCTTTGGAGCTTTAGTTTCCTTTCAAAGCTTTGGCCAAAATAACACTGATCCTTGAAACAATCAGATTGTACAAACTGTTAGCATTAGAATCAAAATATATGGAATAAAGAATATTTGTAAGAGACACTGTAAAAACTTATAAACACATTCAATCCAACGCCTGTATTGCAACACATAAATCTGTTAGAAAATAACAAGTTCATAAGAAAAGCTGGTCTTCAAAGCTTTGGAGCCTTGATCCTGTCTCTTAAGAATATCTATCTTTCATCATCTTCAAAGCACGAACTCCCAGTGATTTTATACACCTCATTAATTCAAAGCGATTGAATTATCAATTTGCCCCTTGATGAAAGAAAAAACAAATTTTCTTGCTTGCACATCCTACAACTCAGTAGCCAATAATATCCAGCAGATAAACATAAGTGAATCCAAAACACATAACACATACATAAAAGCAATATACCCCAAAACTTAACTAAAATAGATAAAACCAAAATTATTACACATCCAACACCTAGCACTTAGGCAAACCAAATTTATTACACATCCAACACCTAGCACTTAGGTGCTTAGCACAAAATCTTAGCACTAGCACATAAATTCTTCCCCTTTTTGACTTTCATCAAAAGAGTAAGAGAAATGTAGGATCTTGTTCAGAGTTTTTCAAATAAAACATAACAGATTAAATTAAAGCAAACAAGGCTTTGAGAAGGAAAAAGAAAGAAATATATAGAGAGAAGATAGAAAGGTTCAAGCCTTTGCAGCTCAATCTTCAGCACCGACATCCTTCTTGGCTGTCGTCTTTGCTTCCTTTTCCTTGTTCTTCTCTTTTCCTTTACCCTTGAGAGTCTCAGTTTCGTCTTGTTCCTCCCTTGCTGTTTCCTCATCTCCAGATGCCTCATCATCACCAGACGGCTCTTCAGCACATGCAGGCTCATCTTCAGCATCCACATCCCCAGCAACGTCTTCCACAGCAGTAATGTCTTCACAAACTTCTTTAGCAACTTCCTCACTAAATTTCTCATCAAATTTCTTACCAAATCCTTCACCATAAGCTTCATCATCACTTTGCTCAAACAAATATTTTTAAGTAAGAACAATTGGCACTTTATCCTTCTCCTGCTTCTTGAAGGCTTTCCCAATAACCTTGTTAGAGTCAATGGTGCTTTCTGTACTCTCAGCAGATGGAACCTTTTCTATATTCAAACCCTTTATAATCAAGTCAAGTTTCTCAACCATCAAGGCTTTGAACTTTCCAAACTCAATGGACAAGTCAAACTGACCTTGCCTTTGGTGTTCCAAGTTCTCAACTCTGTCAATGATCTGAGAAAAATCCAGATTTGTTGAAGCCTTTGGTGTTGTTGCAGCCTTAGGTTTGATGAAATCCTTCTCCTTGAGCTCAGTTACAGACAGATCTGAATAAAACTTCCAGTTACCCTTACTCGTCCACACAAATCCAATCCTTCGGAGAGAACTCCCATCCTCCAACCCAAAACCACTGGTCAATTTCTCCTCATCCTTAACAGGCAACTTAAAATGATCAAAGAAAAGTGGAAATAGATTTTCATAGGGAAGTGAATGATTCCTTGTCCTAGTACCACAGTATACCATATGTTCCATAATGACACTAGGCAGATCAATGTCAATGCCTTGCCAAATCAAGTACATCAGAATAAATAACCTATTAGTCACCAGTTATTTTGAGTTTTATCTAGGCACAACACACATCATGATGATAGAAAATAAGATTTTAGCTTTACAGTTCAACACAAAATGTGTTAATTGCTTTAGTCCAGTTGGTGAACCCTCTAAAAAGAACTCATATTTTTCCTTCTGTAAACACTCCTTCTTATCAGGATGTTCATGAACTCTGTACTTCCTAGGAGTCCCCAAATCCTTGGCAAACAACTTATGATCCAATATCATATCCACACCAACTACTCTAGAAGTTAAAACATAACTCTCCTCATCTTCTTGCATCAAATTCATATAAAAAAATCTAGTTACCCTAGGATAAGCCTTAGAGGTAGGGTTTAACATCTTCCAGACAGATGAATTTATCAGTTTTCTTTTGCATTCAATATCGATTTTATCTAAAAACTATTCATAAATCATTATACACAAAGCAATCTTTTAAGATGCATATCCATCCATACATACACCCCTAACTTCTGAACTTATAAACCAAGATTCTGGAAGTAAATTCTTACCATGTCCAGAAACTTTCTTCTTTTCCTTCACAGCACTATGCTTGATTTTTCTTTTCTTTTCTGAAGTCTGATCAACCTTCTTCTCCTCTGGATTCTTATTTGGAGTCTAATCATTCTTCTTCTCACCTTCAGGCTTCTTCTTCTTTTCTCCTCCACTTATTTTTCTCTTGAGTCTGATTACCCTGATCCATCTTGCTATGTCCCTGTTCCTTCATGACTTCTCTCTGTTCTTCCTCATATTCAAACTCTGTTTCTTGCACTCCCTTCTCCTTTATGATTTTATATGCTGGTGGAGAAGCTTATTGCATGCCGGCAGTCCTCTCTAAATGTAAATCAGAGATTTTTATCTCAGTATTCATATTAGCCCTTCTCTTCTTGCCAATTGTTCATGCCTGAACTTTCTGCAGAATTCTATGAAATTTTCGCTCCATTGGTTTTAGGGTTTTAGAATAGATAAAGAGAACTGAGAGAGAGAGAGAGAGAGAGAGAGAGAGAGAGAGAGAGAGAGAGAGAGAGAGAGAGAGACGAGGATATAGAGATTGATATGGAGAGAAAAAGCCCTAAACTGGTGGCTTCAAAGTAGGAAATTTCTGAACAATTTAAGTTAAAAAATGACTCTTGTAAGATCACAGGTTGTGCAAGGCTTGAAATAGCTTGACTATTTCAGTTATCAGTTATCACAGGCTTGAAAATAGTATAGCTATTTTCGAGGCCTTGGAACTGAGTTTAAAGCCTTGAAACTGGTTAACCTACATGCACATTCTCAGGGGGAGTTTTAAGTAAACTCTTCTCAGTTGATTTCATATCTCTCCTTCATATGATTGATTTAATGCTATTTGATGATGAAAGACAAATTATTCTAATATGTTTGAATATAGAATATCATATGTTTGACTATGATTTTGCAGGAAATTTTATTTCCTAGTTTGCAGGGAATATTTCCTAATGTGGCTTGTGCAGGGAAGGAAATAATTGAGAAGATGATTTTGTGTTTGATCTGAATGTTATGACAGCTTCTCAATCTATTCAAATGCAAGATCACGACATTATCTCTGGTTATTGTGATCACTTAACTGTTTGAGAAGATTGTCAAAGAGTCAAAGTCTGTTGCCTACAAAATAGGAGATTTGTTGCTGAAAATCTGAGAAGATTTGCAGAGCTGTTTGAAGTTTCAATAGAGCTCATTTCTGAAGCAACACACACAACACTCAATGGGAAAAAGAAAGAGACAAGTCTGGATTGACAAACATTAAAGAAGTTCATCAATCTCACAATCAAATTTTACAGAAGTTCACTGCATACTTCACTGCAGTTTCTACACTCTAAGTGTTCTTTTGTATTGTGCTTTATTGGTAGATCATTTCTGTAATATTTCTATCTTTATTCTCGAGGATTTTTCAAAGTAAACAATAGAGAATTCTTAGTTAATAGGTTAGCTAGAGCAGGTACTAGATAGGTTAGAGAGAACCACAAGCTGTAACAGAGTAAGGCATCTCTCTGTGCTTGAGATCTAGGGCTTAGCTTTTGATTAATAAGAATTGTGTTGAAAATTCTGCAGGGATCAAATCCCTGAGGTAGAGATTAGGTCCAATTTGACTGAACTCTATAAATCATTTGTTTCTTGCATTTACAGTTTCTTTACTTACTCAGTTTTTACAGCATTCAAACTTGTATGTTTTTCAAGGGTTTGAAACTCTTTTCAAGGCCTTGAAAAAGATTTGACTGATCTATTTCAAACTGTATTTCATTCCAAAGGCTAGAACTTGTTTTCAAGGACTTGAACTTCACTAGCTTTCACCAGGTTTCATTATCTTAGCAAGTTTTTCAAAAAGTTGGCATACTCTATTCAACCCCCCCCCCTCTAGAGTATCTTAGCTTCATTACCACCTGCACACTCAAACTTTCAATTGGTATCAGAACTTGTAAAACTGTATAGATTTAACTATCTGGTGATAATGAGTACTGCAGGTGATCGTGGTTTCTCACAGGGAAGAGCTGCTAACAGACCTCCTCTATTTTGTGGAAAACATTTTTCTCACTGGAAAGCTTTGATGAAAATGTTCATCATTGATCAAGACATTGAGCTTTGGACAATTATTCAGAATGGACCTCACACTTTCTACACAGAGAAATATGGGATTAGAACTCCCAAATATGAAGACACACTCTCCTCTTCTGAATTAGAGCAATTCTCTAAGAATTACAAAGCTATTAACATCTTATGTTGTGCTTTTAGTACAGATGAATTCAACAGGATTTCAGGCTGCAAAACTGCCAAAGAAATCTAGGATAAGCTTCTGGTAACTTTTGAAAGAACCAGTCAAGTCAAGCAAACCAAGATCAACATCTATCTCAGGCAATATGAGCTGTTTAAGATGAATGCAGATGAATCTATCAGAGACATGTTCAAGAGGTTCACAGACATTGTTAACAACCTTGATTCACTGGGAAAACACTTTCCCGATGAAGAAAAGGTGAGGAAGATTCTAAGAAGTCATCCAAAGGAAAGTGGGAACCAAAGACCACAACTATTGAAGAAGCTCAGAGTCTCTCAACTCTACAAATTGATGACCTACAAGGAAGCTTCTGAAACATGAAATATCTATGAATAAAGCTGATGGAGAGCTACCTGAAAGTTTCAAGAACTTAGCTCTCAAAGCCAAAGAGAACGAGAGAACTCAAAGCCTTGAAACTGAGGATGGTGATGATGTAGATCCATTTGCTTTGATTTCCAAATCCTTTAAAATGAAGAAAAACTTTGTAAAAAAAGACTTCAACAGAGAAAGACGGTAAGTCTACTTCACAAAATAAATCAAAGGTCATGAACTGCTTTGAATGTGGTGATGCAGGACATTTGATAGGAGATTGTCCACACGATAAAAGAAAGAGACTTTAAAAGAAAGACCATGATAGAAGAAAGAAATCTATGATAGCTTCATGGAGTGATTTAGATAGCTCAAGTGAATCAGAATCTGAAGAAGAACATGCCAACCTATGCTTCATGGCCAAGCATGATGAAAGTTCTGAGAAGAACATTGAGGTAATGATAAAATTATGATTTCAAAACCAAAAGATGCTCTTTCAGACTATCTCAGAATAATGCTTTTAAATGAAGAAGATTATCTGAAAGAGATCAGAATTTTGAAAGAAAAAATTCATGAGCAAGTAAAAGAGAACTGACAACTTGTTTGTCTAAATCAGAATCTTGAAATCTCTCAGAAGAAAACTGACAGTGATTTCAAGGCCTTGCAAACCAGTTTCAAAGCCTTGAAAACACAAGTCAAGGAAGTAGTCACTGAGAACTCTTTCATGAGTAACAGCCTTGTTAATCTAAAACATCATGTTGATGAATTAGATAAACAAAAGACTACTCTTAATGAGAAACTTCAAGAATATGAATTGGTCAAAGTTAAGCTTGCTGGATCAGAACACAAGTTGAACTTGATTCTTGGAGGAAGTTCACAGTCTATTCACCAAGCTGGTCTTGGATTCAATCCAAACTTTCCAAGAAAGAAAAATACCAGATTTGTGAAAGCTAGAAACAAAACTTCTCCTAAATGTCATTACTGCTGCAAAACTAGTCATGTTAAAATGACATGTCTTTTCAGAAGAAGAGACCCTCACATAATGAGGAACACTTTTCCATTTCAACTCAGTGGACAAGTTAAACAGATTTGGGTTCCTAAAGGGGTTAGACAACCTAACATGGTTGATCCTGAATCTGAATCCAAATTCGACACTTGGTCTAACATCTGGGTAAGGCAGTGATTGGTGTTTGCAGGTTTTCACCAACATCAAAGAACAGAAGTGGTTTATGGACAGTGGTTGCTCAAGACACATGAGTGGAAAGAGATCTCTATTTTCATAATTGAAAGAGCAATCAGAAGGTTCAATTCTTGGTGGAAAAGGCAAATGCAATATTCTTGGTATTGGTAAAGTTGGTACTGATTCTAAAAACTCTATTTTTGTATCTAGTTGATGGTTTAAAATTTAACTTGCTTAGTGTTTCTCAGCTCTGTGATCATGGTAATAAGGTTATCTTTGATAAATAGAAGTGTGTGGTGAAAGTTGCAGGTGAAAGTTTGAAGTGCCTCGAGGCCTTGAAGAGGAATCAAAGCTTTGGCATATAAAGCTTGGTCATATCAGTTTGCACACTTTGAACAAGTTGAATTCCAAAGACTTGGTAAGAGGTTTGCCATCCATAAAGTTCAAGGAAGATGACTTGTGCAAAGCTTGTGCTGAGGGAAAGCAGACCAGAAGTTCTTTCAAGCCAAAGAAGTGTGTAAGTACAACTAGACCCATTGAACTGCTTCAATGAAGTTTATTGAAAGATATGTTTGGATTTAGGTAACTGTTTTTAACATTATATATGGATAGATTTTTAAACCTACACATTTTCTCCTCCAAACAAACCTAGCGGACAATCCACAATGGCACAACCTCGACGACCATGACAAAGTTTCAGGGCAACTCGACGGGAGAAAGCGGTGGAGTGCTGTTAGGGAGTCGATCGGAACGACGAGCAGTTGTTAAGACTCTCTTCGGCAACACCATTATTCAAACTGCTCGTCGTCTTCGATCGATGATCTGACGGTTCTCCACCGCTTCCTCCCATCGATTTGCCCTGAAACTTTGTCATGCTCGTCGAGGTTGTTCCGTTGTGGCTGACCACTAGTTTTGTTTGGAGGAGAGAGTGTCTGGATAGACAAATCTATTTATATATAAAGTTAGCTTTGGTGGGGATGCCACCATCCAGCTCCGGGAACATAGTTACCATACTTTGCAAAAGCTAGCCCATTGAATACAAATAGTAATTAACATACTCAATTTAGTTACCTAATGTTTATTGAAGTAGCTGCAGAACATAAACATTGGTAAAACAATACAAAGAAGACTAAGTACATAAAAAAAGCCACAATGCAGAGCAGCAAACTGAGTAGCAAGCCTAGAAGCACTCGTTGACCGACGCCACTGGACAGAATATAAGTCCAACCTGGATGTTAAACAACTCAACACCAAACTGTGTCATTGGTGGATATATAATCTGAGTATGGCTGATTGATTCTATTTGTAGGCTGACATTAATGTGCCCGAGGCTTTTCGGCGTAAATATTTGAAGGATCTCGGTAGAAAGTGGAACCAATGGAAGAAAACTGTGAGGAGGAAGTATTATGTAGCATATAAAACTGACGAAGAGCGTCTGGCAAACTGCCCGTCGCGTGTGAAATACGATCAATGGGTTAAGTTGGTGAGTTACTTGGGACGTCCTGAAGTACAGATACATACTACAAAACTAGTATATTCTTAAAGGGGTTTATGATTTTATACTAATATATGCATATATATATAATCATGTATATATATACAGGTTAAGTTCTTGAAAAACAAGACTGTAAGACGAGGCCCAAAAGGTTTACATAGCAGCGGGAGAAAATCTCAAGTTTTACATTCTTATAAGTTGTTTTTTTACATTATATATATATACATATATGTTCTAAAGTTTTACAATCTGACAGATTGAGACTTATGGTGTATACAATGCAGCTTAAGAAAGATGGGAAACAGCATGATCGTATGGCTGTTTACATAGCTACCCACAAGAAGAAAAATTCTGAAGAGCCTTCTGACTCTGTGTCTGGTGAAAATATCGTAAGTTTTTTGATAAATAATATTTTGAATTGCTTATGCATAGCATTAGAGTTTTATGAATTCATTCCTACTCAATTTTCATAGGCTAAAATGGAAGATAAATTGGACAAAGCAAGTCAGGAGGATAAGGATTCTGAATCTTACCGAGAATCTGTGTTTGTTAATGTCATGGGACCAGATAATCGCGGTCGTGTTCGTACATTGGGATGTGGGCCTTGCCAAACTGAAGTGTTTGGAAGCACATTTTTACATGGCAATGCACTTGTTTCCCTTGATATGGACAGGATGCGTGACGAGATACGCAATGAGTTGCGTGAGGAGATGCGTATCGAGATGTGCAAGGAGTCGCGAGGTGAGATACGTAACAAGGTACGCGAGGAGATGCAAGGTGAGATGCTTACTGAGCTACGGGATGAGCTGCGTACTAAGTTACGGGATGAGCTGCGTACTGAGCTACGCGACGAGTGTAGTGATATGATGATGGTGCAAATGGGGGAAATGGAAGCAGGACTAAAAGAAAACAATTAGTCCAGTCAAAATTTAAGAAACTGTCTGATTCTGGCCGAGTTCAAGTGGCCCGCCAACGTGCACCAGTGCCTCAAGGTCCTCCTCAAAGTATTGTGCAAGCTGCATCATCTAATAACTCTCGTGCTAATCATGTCGAAGATGCAGTTGATGTAAGTATAAGATCAAGTTGGTTATACTATTTCCAGAATGCTCATTATACTTTAGGATGTTGTCAAGTTTAGTGACTTCCATTTTGCTTGTGCAGGGTGGACATCCATCCGTGGAGTTGCTTGGAATCGGGAAACAGAGGATGGTTGTTGCGGAAGGACTTCTCATTTCAAGTAAACCACAAACCATAGTCAACGAGAACCTATTGGCGCGGGCTATTATGAAGTGCACGTTACGAAGGCAGTGAAACGAGAATACCACTTGCTGAAATCAAAATACCCGATGATAAAAATTGCAGATGCAGAAAACAAATCCGTAGCATGGCCGGGAATCTTGTAAGCTTATCTTTCACTTTATTACTATTAGTTTTTATGCATTCTGTTGTTAATTCATTATAGCATACTTTTTGTCACCTTGTTATCTTATTCTTGTGTAAAGAGTGTAATCATGAGTATATTTGCGTAAAAATGATATCCAGTTAACTTAACAAACGGTTAGCAAACTAAATTTTGAGTCGATTTGTGAGTTGAACCAATTGCTCAATGAGAATAGGCCGACATCTGTTGGGTCGCTGTCGGTGGTGCTGGTGTTCGATTTCTTCTCATGGTTGTCAACTGGGAGTGGTGGCGGCTTAATTAGTTGTACTCGAAAATTTCTCTTATGGTGGAGGTGGTTGTGGGAGTGTAGGTGTGAAGTACATATGTGCTCGGTGAGGTGTTTTTGGTCACTGGATTCTGGGATTACTTTCCGGAATCTGGGTGGCGACGCCAATGGCTGTGGCACTGGCTGTGGTAGTGACTGTGCGATGTTAGTGTATAATATTAATTGTTCGAGGGGATAATAATAAGTGTAGATGATTGTTTTTATGCTTTTGATTGCTCTTATTGACTTCAAATCCATCTGAATTTGAATATGCTGTGATCGCGCTTAGAAGTACATTTCAGAAACCATTTGGATTTGCAATATGTGATGATTTGAATGATGATTTGAGTGATGATGATTTTAATTATGATTTAGTTATATACTACCTCTGTTTCGCCTGTTTCAGCCTACTTCACTTTTTGTCACTATTCACTGGGTTACTTTCATTCGGTGATTTGATTAGCAAAACGATAAAAAAAATTAGTAATCTTTGCATGGTGTTATAGAGGAAAGTTTATTCTAAAATACCATGAAAAAATTGTTAAAAAATTACATCGTTTTGGTACTCAAATCACCAAGTCAAAGTGACTCAGTTACGGGTTAAAAAGTCAAACGCAGACGAAACAGACGAAACAGAGGTAGTATCATTTTGTGTCGACAATATATAACTAAATCATATATTGTCGACAATGCTATTTTGAGCCTAAGATGGTAGCAGTTTCCTTAAGTTCATTTCATCTACGTTTTACAACATTGAGATGATAGCTGGTTTGAGCCTGAGATGGTAGCCTTTTTTGAGTTTCATATTCTGTTTTGAAAAATGAAACTCAAGCTATACCAGAAGACTCATGAAAATTCACATTCTTTCACAGGTTGTAACCGTAGATGAAATGAACCATTGTTGCGCTACTGGTCCTTTGTTTTGATTTGAAAATTGAATATGCTTCCATTTGATCGAGTTTGATATGTTTGCATCCACAATGCTGTTCTGAGCCTGAGATGGTAGAAGTTTTCTTAAGTTCTCTTATTCGTCTTCTTATTTTCAGTGCTGTTCTGGGTGGGTTTGAATGGTTAGCTGCTGAAGTTTGATGTGTTCAGCAGCTAACCATTCACAACCACCCAAAACATCACAGAAAAATAGGAGGAAGAAGCTACTAAACTGGTAAGAAAACTGCCACCATCTCAGTAGCACCGTAGACTGAATTGGCTTATGTTTGAGCCAAAGTTGGAATGAAATTGTTCTAAAATACTGGGAATATAGTTTTTGTTCCTCCTATTTTCATTGTCACCTTTCTGTAGGTGTAGCGGTTACCGGAGTCTTGATTGTTTGTGTCTATTTTAGTGTTGTTTTGTCTACTCTTGATCCTTGTGGTAGAAATTCAGAGTTGTCTAAGTATTTGGTGTTTATGGTGGTAGTTCTTTTATCCCAGTGTTTTGGTATTTAGTGTTGTTGAAGGTTCCAGCGTCATGGTGTCGATGGTTTGTGTTCTTATAGGTGGTGCGTAACAAGAACTAGCTGGGTACATTGATCGCTCGAGTAAGCAACGTGCAGTTGGCGGAGACAAGATAGCAAGCTGAAGCGTTTTGGCATGTGGAAATAGTGAAATCATGATCGTGCGCACTTGGTACTTTGATAGCTCGGGTAAATTAGAAAGTCAAGTAGTTTGTAATGTTATCCCGAGTTTGTAATGTAAGTTAGACTTCCGAGTTTTTGTACATGTACTTTGATGGTACATTGACTATAATGTAAACACATTTCTTTATTAATTTGTAATGAAAATTGTGTATTTAGCAAGTTAATTGTGTTGTTAATAAGTTGTATGTTTTGTATTTTGCAGGGTTTATATGAATTTTTGTATTTAGCAGGGTTTATATTGATTTCAGGCATAAATGTGGTGTGGTTAGATATACTTTGCAGCATTAGTCAGATGTTGCAAAGTAGTATAAAAAACAGCATTACTCCCTCATAATGCTGCAAAAAATGCCTTAAATTGCAGCATTCATCATTATAATGCTGCAAAGCTAAGCTGTAAAATGCAGCATTAGGTTGTAATAATGCTGCAAAATTAAGTATAAAAATGCAGCATTAAAGCCCTATAATGCTGCAATTTCATTCTCAAATGCAGCATTAGTTTGTTAATGTTGCAGGGTGTGTGTAGAACTGTGCAGAATTAGTTAATGCTGCAAGTAATGCTGTTTTTGCTAGCAGCATTGGCTTAATGCTGCAATGCAAAAAACAGCACTGGCTAATGCAACATTAGCATTAATGCTGCAATTAATGTTGTTTTTGCTAAATACAGCATTAAATTTAGCAAAAACCGCATTAATCTAATGACGCTTTTGCTACTATTTCTAGTAGTGTCATTTGATGCACACCATATATTCAATGATGCAAGTATATGATGTAACCAAAACATCCAACTAAATCTAATACTATATTTTATTTTTCATACAATATTGCACAAAGTACCCTAAACATTACTTAAAAGACATTTCAGTTTCCAAATAGAATAAACATACAAACATACAACTTGATTTCTACTTTCTTTTATAACTTTTCTTAAGAAAAAGTCTACGATAACTAACAAAATTATTTCCTTAAATACTCAATTAGATAATACTAACATCACTTAAAAGATAAACATGTAACATAAATATCAGGGTTAGTACATGGAGCATGAAATATAAAAAAATTGAACACAAATTTCTACAAGAGGAAAATATACTCATAACCTGCTCATGGGAGGGGACGAAAATCTTGCCAAGCATTCCCCAAGCACTACTGGTACCACCAGTCTCCAAAATGTCAGTGTGTACTCGCACACCGAGGTCGACCGCCTCTTCCGCTAAAATCCATGTCTGAAGAATACCCAACTCTCCAATTCAAAGGTCATGTGTGCCATGGCACACCGAGGTAGATTCTACCATAACATGCTCATATATATCACTAGGAAACTATCATTAATCCCTCTCTCTCATCTCTCCAAATTAATAAATAAAAAACACAGCACAACTATATTAAAACTCACTCCCTAAATTAAGAAAATAAATAGGTTGGGTTGCCTCCCAACAAGAGTCTTTTAATTTAAGGTTAACGAGCCGACCTAGTTACCTCAGATATGTTAAGAAGAATTTTCTCTCCATTTCTTCTTCTTCCACCATCGTACCTCCTTCACTGTCTTATCACGCTAGCATGCATGAGTGGACAATCATAAGAACAAGTTTTAGACCGCATTAAAACATTTCTTCTCTTTGAAATTTGGTCTACTAGAGAATTTTTTAACCACCACATGCCTCATTCTACCTCTCTTCTTCTCCTTCTTCGTCTTCTTCTTCTTCTTCCTCTTCTTATTCTTCTTCTTATTCTTCTTCTTCTTCTTCTTCTTCTTCTTCTTCTTCTTCTTCTTGCAATTCTTTAAACATTTTGTCATAGAGGATCGGTCCTTTGAGTATAACCTCTCATGTGGAACGGTTTCAACCATGCGCTCTTCCTTTCCTACTTCCTTTCTTCGTTTTTGTCTCGGAATCATGGGTGGAAAATCATGGATTGCATAAAACTAGGGTTTGTGGTCTTTCACATGTGATTCACCCCAATTTTATGATCTCCAAGATATATGGATTAGAAGAGAGAATTTCTCGGTACATGTACATGTGAATATCTCCATGCAGTAATTCCTTAACTTCATCGTGCTCTTCAGTGATTGGGGAGAACTCATTATCAATGCATTTAGGAGCTTGTTCTTCACGAAAACCCTCTTCAATGACCTTAAGACGCAAGCTCGCGATGTCAACACTCTCCCATTCATGCCATCACTTCGGAATTATGCGAGGCACAAGTTGTATAGGATTCACAACATCATCCCAATCTGAGTCCGAATATGAGTCTGAACCGGCCCAATGATCTATTACTTGATGCGACACAGTACTATATACCTATGGGGGTTCTTCGTCTTCCTCTTCGCACTCCCCAACTAAGTCAGGAATGTTGTTGTTGGGCCCATTGTCATTATCTGCATATGCCAATGCACGAGAAATTTTTGCCAATTGTTGTTCATGAAGCTGGAGTGATTCCCCCGTCTTATTGATCATCTCATCAATTTTTTCCCATATTTCTATGAGGAGCTCACTGAACTCCGTTATTGCTTTAAGCTGCTCATATGCTTCATTACAAGGAGGTTGGGTGTACATTTCTCCATAAGGGTAGTATGGCCAGTAGACTAGAGACTGCCCATAGTAATTCTGCCTCCACATGATTACCAAGATGTATGCAAAATCATTTTCTAGGAAGCAGGTGAGATTAACAACTAAATAAAAATAAATAAATTTCCTGAAAATAACAATTCTAATTAATTCAACCGAAGTTCCTGGCAATGGCGCAGAAAACTTGACACGAATCACCGCAAGTGTACGGTTATCGCTTTAGTAATAAATGTGAAAGTAGGGTTGTCGAATCCCAGAGAACTTGTCATGAATCAATTAGGATGACTTTATGTGGGCTAGCAATTGAGTTTGTTTACTAATCTAAGAAATTGAAATAACAACTAATTACTAAAATTGAGATTAAGTATGAGAGACGAGTATCAGGATTCTCTCTAGGTTCACTAGGTTTCCACAGTTTACGAATTACGTTCTAAAACACAGATGATGACTTCATTTGCCAAACAACCAAGGGTAATTTGAAGATTCCTCAACCAATGTCTATACATAGAGCACATACCTGATCCCTCTAGCCTACGTACGTCTTAACATGCATTACGATCTCTTATCTACTCAAAGTTCATAGTCTGTGGTTGATTCCTCTAACCGGTGACGATGTGCTTAATTCAATTATTCGGGTAATTCGTTGCTTCCACTAACCTATTACCTAGTTACTACTCATGATCATTATTACAAGTGTTTCCATGATCATGAGACAAAACGATAAAAACATAAGAGAAAAGATATCAAACAGGAGAATTCTCGCTTGCACGACGAACTCCTGCTCCAATTGTGCTCTCCAAACTTGTGCTTTGCGCCTGCCACAACCTCTCCTCTCAAAACCATGTTCTGAGGTTGTTCTTATAGTTTTAGTTTCATTCATCATCATTATATATTTCAAAATAATGGAAAACCCCAAAAATCTAATCCTGGTACGCAGGGTTAACGCACATTCACTTCCCGTGAACGTACGTTTACAAGCCAAAATATGGTGAACGTACGTTCACTTGTACTTTCACTTGTAAGTGCAGCCAAAAGATTCCTCCCGGTTCTCTTTTTGAAATCTTTCTAAGTAAATTTGATTGTATATTCACCTAAAAGTGATCGTATGTTCAGTTACATGGAAGGTTCTTCGTGTCTTCATCGTCGACGAAACGTAACTTCCTCGTCCGATTTCCGTTTTAGCTTCGTGACCCGCCGTTGGAAAGCTCTTCAAGTCTACTTTCATACACCACTCGTCTCACTCCAATATTCATTGGATAAATCAAATATATTCAACACATCCTTAATTTACTCAAAAACATCATGGAAAAGCAACTAAGCTTTCTAAAAATCAAATAAGGACTCGAATTTTGATCCCGAACTCCGATGAACGTGAGTTTTGAACCTACGGAGTCCTTTCACGATATTGACTTTGATCATGTAGAGAGATCCCCTTTTCCGGACCATTTTATCGTTTTCACAATTATTGTCCAATTTTGATGAAAGCATCCAAAATGCGCCAAATTATCCTTTTTCTTCTTTTCTGAACCTCGTTTCTTCTCTCCACTTGATTCCCACATGCATAATTCCTTTCAAACAACAACACGAACACTACCGCGAAGATCAAATGTGATAATATATCAAAATCATACTCAAAACCAATACGAAATCCCCCCGAATTGTACGTTTAAGCTCTAAAACATCTAAAAACGCATTTTCTTCTCAAATAAGCCCCTAATTCATCATTTTGCACCGAATGCACACAAAAAACACTGTAAAGTATACATAGGAAAACTTTTATGAAGGCCTTATCAAAAAGCATTGGCTATTCGTGATTTAATATCGTTTTCAGTTCAAAATAACTTGCCTACTGTTGATATTTTACTTGTTTAAGAATTCTTTGAATACTCGTGGTTTACTGATAAATTTGAGAGATCTTTGATACGTGACTACTCATATTTTTTAAGATATTCCCAATGCTTTTACTTAAAATTATTTCAAATCTCTTGATTTATTTCAACTTATGCTTGTGTGCGACTCATTTATTTACATGTTTTAGTGTGTATTTACTCAGTTTTTCTGATTGCTTTCACAATGCGTTTGTTATTTTAAAAACCACCACATGTTAATGCATGTCGTTTTGGGAACGCGGAACAAGACGAGGACGTTAGCTTAAGTTAGATCACATAGCTTATTTCAAACATATTGATCTTGTAAAATTGTCTTCTCAAAATTGTTGTATTTATTAGTTATATTGTAACATTCTCAAATATGTTTCTACTTTTTGTTATCGATTGCCTCTTTAACCCTGAACCGAGATCCCGCGTTGTTTCAAAACATTCTATGAAGGCTGTAAGGTTTCTTTTATGTATGGATGCTCTCAGAAATAATAGTCCAACAAATTAGAATCTAGGGCCTATGTGTTCCATTATGCGTACATGTCAAAATTTGATCCTATAAGAAACTAATTTGATGCAATTTATAACTTTTGAGAATTTAACCCAGGTGATATGTGGTCCATACCACATGCAGGTCCCAGAAACCTAGCAAAAATTAGTCTCATATCACTGAATTCGATATCAAACAGTTATGTGGTCAATAACACTTTAGGGACGTGAACAAGCAGGGGTACCTATGGTCATACTAATTAAATTCACAATCCAATCCTCAAATCAAACCGAAGTAGCCAACTTATAGACTTTTAGGGATAATAACAAGATAACTAAACCACTCTCGAGAAACATACGTTACAAGAATCTAAAACTATGGTGATCACAGAATCATGAACCTACACATCTGGAATAGTAAGTATTTCTTAGTTCTATTATATCTCTCACTTAGACAAAACTCACTCGAGTCGATAGCTAACATGAACTAATACCGAGAAAACCTCAACTCTTAGGCAATCTCATAAATCCAAGAATATATCCATAACATGATTTCTTAGTAAAATTCCTACACATGGTTCAGACTATAGTAAAGAACATCAAGATAAATTAGGGATTTGTACATGAAGCATGTGAAAATGTACATACGAGTTCAAAGAAAGAAATATCATGCTTAGATAAGTGAAAAAACATACCCAAGACCTGCTTAGAATTGCACGTATTATAGGATATACCAGTGATGAACACGGGAAATTACTCATGGACACCCATGTTAGATTTTTGCCTACCCAACGAGAATGTTGCTGAAGCATCTTCCAAGAATTCTCTAACCGGAACGTTTCTGGAACTTAAAACTAAAGGCTTCCAGTCTCCACCATGTGTCACACAAATTTTTAAGGTTCACCGAGAACATCGTCTCAACTAATTTGTGAAGCTTCAGCACAAAATATGCCACCACCGAAGTTTAACTTTCTACCAGTCTCCTGAATAGCAAAGTTAGTCTCACCAACTAATGAGCTGCAGTCTAATGTAGTCTTGAGATTTAGACGACATAAGGGCTTCACAAGTTTCAGAGATGACTTGTTCAATGATCATACAAGCTAAACATCCTTGGACGCAGAGAAAAACGTGTGGAGAAAGAAGTTTCACTCCCCCTATCTTGCACAATCCTTACACATAAGAAATGAAAACTTCAAAGATTGCACTTGTATACTTTTTAGAAAAACAATTAATAATAATAGAAAACATAATGGGCATGCCATACTAATCGATATGGGAGCACACAAGTGTTCAGAGAGTACTACGTCAGAGCCTAAGGAAGAATTCAATGGCACATATTGTACTCCTCAAAATAACATCAAGTTTTAAACATAAACACTCATAAGAGACACAAACTGGGAATCTATTTTTTTGAGCAATGTGATGTACACATAGAGTCAGAGCAAGTGGCACACTTGTGAGTGAGAGAGAGGAGAAGTTCAGATCATTCAACACAATTCTGCCTGGAATGTCTCGAACTATAACATCACTCAGCCTAGAGCATTCACAAGATTTAGGCGAGCGCTACTAATTAACATGTAGGCATGCAATAAAAATAAGAACATAAACATCTTGTGAAAATAAGGAAACAAGTTATCATGTGAGGCTCATGCTTTTTGTATGATACATAAACCTAATCAATTATGAAATCAAATAAAAAGACACATAGCTCCCCCTTGCTCGCGCCTCGGTAAACCCAAAATAAACACATTTTTGATGTATGCTACTACAAGCAAAAAATATAAACACTATAGATATCAAAGGTTGGTTATTCTATGTAATTAAAGAACATATTCCCGACATAGGTTAACTGACTGACGATTTGTTCTAAATCAATAGAAGAAGATTGATTTATAGTCTCAATCAAGAACAAGATCTGAGTTACCTAAATTGATTCCATAATAGATTCAACAACTTCATGAACTGAATTGAAGCTAAGGGAAGACGATGCGCCGCTGGAGAAGCACTAGAAGCCAAATCGTCGGTTGGGGAATTCTCCAACTGGTTGCCGAATCCTAGAGGGTGCTCTCTCTCACACGTTTTATAAACTGGCTAACCTAATTCTTCTTCTTTTTCTTAATTTTTTAAGAACTATGTCCCTCTATTTATAGAATGAGATTACTTGCTTTACAAGAAAGAGACTTCTAGAAAAATCAATTATGAATCTGGACTTTTAGAAATTAAATACAATCAAAGTCTTATGTATAGAATAATCAATTAATAATAAGAGAGTTTTACTTATAGTGAAAATTTAATTTCCATAAAGGAAATATCCATTCTTAATTTAAAATTCTTTTTTTTGGAGATCCTTAATTTGCAATTCTATGTAAACTAATATTCAAAAAAGAAGTAATGTTTTAATAAAAAAATTACTTAGAATAGAAATTAAGCAGCCAAATGTTCTTCTTTAATAGTTAAGAAAAGATTCTTATCAGTATAAATCAAATCTTCAATATGATATTTCAAAAATATAATAATATAAAAATATATATAGCCTAAATATATATTTAATAAAATATAGTATATTCGAATTTCTCATGAGAAGATAATTAATATATTCAATTTGATTTATACTGAAAATTCATCTTATTGCGACCATTACAAGTAAATATATTATTTTCATTTAATATTTATTTTATTCCAAATAAAACTCCTATTACTTTGATAAAAATGAATATTTCCTATAGATTCTCTACTAAAGATCAATAGTTGCCCGCCCATACACTTCCCACACCCCTACCTAGGGTTTCTGCCAATCCTAGGCACACCAAAGAGTATATACTCATCTCTGGTCCTTTTTGTTTTACAGCGTTTACAATTTAAGAATACTACAGGAATGATACTAGAACTAAGAATGAGTCAGAAATTTCTAGGAAAATACCTGAAATCCAGGGATCAAACTATTTAATATTTATGATGATTTCTTGCAGAATTAGATTCAAGGAGCCTAAATTTTCTGCAAGAACATGGGTTACCATCGCAGAGTATGAAAATAAAGAGACTCATATCATTTATAATAATTATATTCAATGTACGACATGATATGAGTTTGTTTACGAATTGACAAACGCTAAGAAATAGTGCGGGATTCTAGATTGAACACACATACACTCTAATCCAGGTATAGAAAGCCAATGGAAGCTTCATAGAGAATTAATTTGTGTGCATGTGGCGCATGAATAAAACATCAGCCCACCTCTTGGCCATCAGAGCCCATCAACTAGAGAGTACATTTATCTGACCCCAATTGAATCAAATTAGGCCTAACAGCAAATAGATGAAGATGCAATGGACTCTCTTACTGAGTAATTGCAATTGATTTTTTCCTCAAATAAAGATAAGGATGAATACAGCTTTGTTAAGAACTGATAATTTGCTGATGGTGATTATGTCACCTTTTTCACTTCTTTTGAAAATCACTGTCCCAACAACCACACAAGGCCGCTGCAAATTGGTAAATTGCAAAATAATTACTACATCACCGCGGACATAGCCGAAATTCATGACAAAATGAAAACACTGAAGTTGCAGACGGTAGACACATCAATAGGGATACGATGATTCTACATTTGGGGTTCCTAGGTTTCGAATTTGTTGCACGGGAATCGATTCGAGAGTTTGTTACTCACTGTTTTTTATCCCTAATCATTTTCAGAAGCTCACGATTGAAGATGCTCTATAAATCAGGATAGATGGTTGGTCTAGTTGCAACAACCCCCTTATCCGGCTCGGGACAAGACCGAGAGGGCGATGCTTAACAGAAGCAGCGGAGATCAAAAGCAATACAATCCAAAACTCATACTTATATTATTAAACAACTCCATACAGTATCTTACACACGCTGATTACTATTACACAATACCTATCTAACATTATTAGAAAAACTGCTGGTGACGTCCATAGTCTAGATGAGTCTTGCGCCGCTTCTATTTTACAGTCCCATCTCCTAGACCTGCAGTCGGAAGAAAAAACAAGAACCACATTTTTCGAAAGTAAGAAAGAAATTCTGAGTGAGATACACCTTAGTATGTAAGACAAGAAATATGAGATATATTACGTAGTCACAAATTAAAACAAAACTCATAATATGAGTAAAACATTTATCAGAGTTTTCACCAGAATAAATAGTAGTACGAGTAACATTCATCCTGATATAATTCAATTTTCAAAATAAGTTATTACTCACAGTAACCAGAGTGAGTAAGAACAGTCCTCTGATCGGATATCCCAATCGAGGGTTGGGAAAACCTTTCCCTGAGAAACTTTCCCGCGTAGGACGACAACGAGAGAGAAAACATTTCCTACGTGCCTGGCGTTGTGGAGAACCTTTCCCTCATCTACTTATATACCATACTATACTATAAGTGTCAACAACCCATTATGGATCTTAAGTCCAAAAGAGTAGTACTAGATGGGACTCTAGCCAATCAAGAAAAGAGTCGGGCCAACTAAGGGCCAAACCAACCCAATAAGGGCAAATAAAGCCAATACAGTGCAAATCCAAACCACTGGTTCCGGTATATGTGAGCTCAGTTTCAAATCAATCACTTTGAACGTAATCAAACTCAAGTAAAGCAAGTGTATCGCAAAACGTATTTTGAGACAATTTATAAAATCATGTCCCGACATGAATGAAGCTAGCCAAGCAAGACTAAGCATATAACTCACATGAAATCAATTCAATAGTTAGTAGAAAGGATGGTCGATGAAGCCTATGTCCATGAATCCGTCTCCTACTATTTACAAATCTCTAGTCACAGTGGTGTTATTTGTGAATAAACGAATACACTAGCCTATACAAATGACCGGCTAGGTCGAATACTAATTATATCTCTCACGATCTCGAATAAGACCTGTTTTTAAGTCATATTCCTATATATACAAATGTATAAAGAAATATTCTAGAAATAATCTTAATATTAAATAAATAAAAACAATACTAGTAAATGTTCAATTAAAGTAAACAAGTAATATTATAATTACTAGCAGTAGTCACAAAAGTATGTTTGTTATACAAAGGATTATTTCGGCTAGAAAACATTTTCCATACAAATATAATTGTTGATACAAGATTAATAAATATTTTAAACACACTACTTAAATAAGAAAAATCGACAATATCATATATACACAAATACTCTTATTATATCATTTTTAAGAAAAATATTCATTATAACCAATTTTTGAAACATATGTTTCCTTAATATGAAAATATTCATTCCACTATTTATTTATTTAAAACAAAGTTTAATAAATAAATATTATAAATACATTTAATCTAAAACACATGTATATGTATGTATGTATGTATGTATGTATGTATGTATGTATGTATGTATGTATGTATGTATGTATGTATGTATATATACATATATATAAATTTATCAAAAAAAATATACATATATATATATGTGTGTGTGTGTGTGTGTATACATATCATAGAGTAACTATGGAAACCCCCCTAAGGGTTTATCAAAACACATCATTCCATACAAGATTTATTTAAATGACAGCCCCTACCCCAAGAGTTTCTGAAAAAAGACACTTTAACCCTTCTGAGCATGAACAACTTGTCTAGTCAATCTAAACATGGATTCAAGGCTCAAAGACATGATTTTGATCACATGAAATAACTCATGAGGTGATTTAGGGCTTAACCACTACAAGAAATGAAAGAAGCGATCAAGCAACGAAGCAGGTTGAGTCGCCGAAGTTGTCGCCGGTGATGGTGGCCGACGGGAGGTTTCTCTGGTGGTTTCTGAGCATTGATGAGGGTTCCAGGAGCTTGGTCGAGCTCTTTAGGGTCTAACGGGATGGAGAGAGATAGGTGGGTGGTTCTGGTGAAGCTTGCCCGAAGCTTTGCCGGTTTTAATGGCCGAAGGTGGTGGCGGAGATTACTCTGTTGCTACTGCCTCTCGCTTCTTCTCTCTTTTTCTTCGTCTATGTTCAAAACAGAGGGAGAAACAAGAGAGAGAGAGAGAGAGAGAGAGAGAGAGAGAGAGAGAGAGAGAGTGGGAGAAAAGATAAGAGAAGAAAGGATGTTGGTGGTGGTTTTGGGTGCCTTCCCCAAAGGTGGCATCGGCGGTGGTGGTGGTTGGGTTGTCACCCAGCGGCTGCCGCTACCGTTTCTTTCTCACAGGACCGAGACAGAGAGATAGAGAGAGAGAAGAGAGAGTGGGCAGAGAGTTCGTGGTGGTGGTGGTGTTGGTATTTGGCCGAAGGTTGGAGGAGGTCTTGGTGTTTGGCCGAAGGTTGGAGGTGGTGTTGGTTGAAGATGGCGGTGATGATGAGAAGGTTGGTGGTTAAGATAATGATTGTGGGGAAGAGGTTTGTTTCAGAGGATGAGGAGTAGGGCTTAAATAGAGGAGAAAAGTTGGAGGGAGGAGGTGGGTTCGGTGGCGGTTGCGGTGATGAAAAATCAAGCCAAAAGAAAAATATGAGGAAGAGGAAATCATGTAGAAGATGAAGACAAGAGAAACTATATGGTGTTGTTGGGCACAACAAAGTGTAGGTTGATTTGGTGTAGCTCAACTACGAAGTCTTCCGGTGGTTGTACGCGTGTTTGTAACTATAATAAATAAGATATTCACCTATTAAGTTACGTTTATTAGCTCAATATTTTTCTAAAGGCTAAAGGCACTGACCACCCCTGAATTTAGGGCAAATTCCATCCCACTACAGTGTGTTTTGGATAAAGACACTCTGCACCCAGTTAACGGAATACTCAGTGGACAATGACCACCCTTCTGTTAGGTTCCGTTAAAAAGTGAGTGATTGAATTTTTTCGAACCATATTACCCCTGTGTACTTTTTTTGTCTATTTTATTATCAAGAACATCTACAAAAAAAAATATCAACACCACCAAAAACATCTTTCAAATTGAATCCAAAACAATACTACCACCAATAAAAAATAAAGAACATCTAATAGGATGAACAAAATTATTGAAAACCCAGCAAAACAACTGATTTATCGGTGTGGTGTCATGTTTTTTTTAATGTTCTTAGTGTCTGTGGTCAAGAACAGGAACTCAACTGTGACCATCAATGGAACCCATTAACTTGAAAAACTTAAAATTAAGAACATCAAACATCAATAAAAGCACAACCACAACCACAAATATCAAAATCTAATACATTGCAGTCCTTATAGAACATAGAAGCCTCCACATTATTTACAATATCACTACATTTTGCACTACATTTTGCATACAAAATGCGCTGACTTAGAACCATACAACTAAAATCCCAATTATTCTGTATGACACACATTCCACAAAATAAGAAATCACTTGGATACAAGATAAAATCACTCACAAGAGAGGCTTGAGATTCTTGATTCCAGATAACTAAACAATTCAGATAAATGGCGATCAACCCAAGTCATATTCAGAGCAGAAATAGACAGAAAGAAATAGAGACTTTGAATTCATTCATGAATGGGAGTACCTGGGAAGCTGATATCTTCTCACTCTCTGTAGACAAGAAAAGTATACAATGGGTCAAAATTACAAAGTCTTGATTGTTGTTGAAGAAGAAGAAGAAGAAGAAAAAGGGTCTTCTTGCTGTTCTTCATCTCTGTGAAATAGACTTATCCAAACCCTTCCATCCGACCCGACTTGAATTCGCCTTCGAAGGTTGGTCCCGACGGCCACGAGAATTTCCCTTTACCGGAGGCTTTTCCTCTCTTCCAATCTCCTTCGTACATACACCAAATCTCCATTTTCTCTCTTTACCGGAGGCTTTTCCTCTTTTCCTCTTTCATCCATCGACGTCAAATCTGACGGCGGTCGGCGCAAGTGGTGGTCGTCGCTGGTCGGTTGCTGTGCTGGTGGTTGGCGGACGAGAGAGGATGAGACAGAGAGAGAGGGAGGGAGATGAGATGCACCAACCAGATCTGGGAGATGAGATGCACCGTCGCTTACTAGGAGCTCGGTTCACCTGGGACGGCGACCCAATCGGCCATGAACACCAAGAACAGTCACAGTCAAAAACCCCCAAATCGCCTCTGTTTCCCGAAGCCCCCAAATTGCCGAAGCCTTAGTCGTTCGCCTGCGTCGGTGACCCAGTGGAGGTCTTCGTCGGCCGATTTAAGTGAGAGAGAGGAGGTCTAAGCTAACGACCTAATACCTGTGCCTCTCCGGTGGACAGGGGCGGCTGTGTTTTCACAGCAAGAGAGGTAGGGAAGAGAAGAGAGAAAGAGGATAGAGAGAGGGATTAGGGTAGAAATGAAGGAGGTAGAGATTAGGGTATTATATATGAGGTAATTTTATAACATTTCAGGGGTAAAATTGTCTTTTTGCTCGTACTGTTAGTCAACTGTTACCTTCCATTCAAAAAAAGATGCGGAGTGTCTTTATCCAAAACACAGGGTAGCGGGTGAAATTTGCACTAAACTCAGGGGTGGTCAGTGTCTCTTACCCTTTTCTAAAATCTCATACGATAAACTAACCAAATATTATATTATTATATATATTGTTGGAATAGATGCCCTAGAGACAATCTTATTTAGAATGAACATTACTTTTGGACAGAATATTCATTTTATTATTTATGGAGATATTAAATATAATGAAGCACTTAGATTGCAAATATGTTGTTTATCTTAAATATTAGTCAATTATATTGATTAACATGACGATCAACTATAGACTAGTATGGGGTTGGATTGATATGGAGATATCACGATCCAACACATGGGTATACATTAGGAGTAATGGCATACTGGATTGACCCATAACGAGAAAGCTACATACAAGTTATGTAAAGTCACAAGTGCTTCTCGTAGTGACAACGGTATTGTCATCCTTAGACTTGAAGTCACTAGATCCTATAGTTGTGGATTATTTTATTTTGACATGATCAAACGTTACACTGTAACTTGGTAGCAATAAAGGCGTTCGTCGGATACAATAAAGAAGCAAGCTTAGAGACGTTAATGGCGTAGATAGAATTTTTCCTTCCCACATAACGGGAATAGATATCCACGACCACTCGAGGGATGGTGCACATAGGATGTCTGGACAGACTCAGATATATCAATATAGGATATTGATGTTATCTTCATGGATGAGACTATTCCTAGGATCGAGAAACTAATGATTGGATATACAACTGTGACTTGTATGTCTCGTGTCCAATCCGGATAAAGAGATGAAGGGATGAGACAATACTTGCACAAGGTATGTCTGATGACTATTTCTATTAGTTGGGTAGCATGGATGTCTTGTTAGAGGCCACTCCATGTTAGTAAATAGTTACTACCAACTAAGTTGAAGTCTATGGGGTCACACTCCCTATGGATTAGACCGGACTAGGGAAGTAATTAATATGATTAATTAATTAGAAGGATTAATATGCAATAGCTTGCAAACTTAGTAGGACTAATTTGCAAGTTTGACTAATTCGTACATGAGTAGGATTAGGATAGGGGATTTTATGCAGTCAATAAAGAGTTATTGGACTATATAAAGGCACTCCTAGCTTTCTCCCCACATAACTTATGCTCATAATACATTGAGTGGGAGAGAGAAGCAAGGAGAGAGAGAGAGAAACAAAGAAGGGCCGAACCCCTCTTTGCCATCCCTTACCCGTAGGCCACCAAAGGAAGGCCGCCCCTTCCTTTGCTCCGTTTTGCGTGATTTTTGATCTTCTTCCTCTTCCTCCTTCAATCCTAGCTATCACTAAAGTTTTGAAGGATCCGGATTCAAACCCTAGGAGTGGACTAGCCATAGAGACATGAACACAATTTCACGTGAGAAGTCATCAAAGAGATCCTAAAGGTATTTGATACTCCCTTACTATCGTTATGTAGTCTCTTCCTCTGATCCTTGGAGGGTCTTGATCGGATAATTTATTGTTTATTCCGCTGCGTATGCATGATCAAAACCCTTCATGGATATATATATATATATATATATATATATATATACATATTGCAACTAAATTTTTAGGTAACTTTCTGAATTATTATTTTACCCTTAGGTTTTAAACGGGGTATTACATCCCCCCCCACTAGACTAAGCTTCGTCTTCCAATCTTTGACGGGTTTATGGAGTCTCAATGATTTCCTAAATGAGATGCACATAGATTAAGTTTGGAATGCTTACCTTCCTTGTTATTTAGTGCTTGTGCTTCTGTTTTACTCAGCATAAAGACTTGTCCAGGCGGCCTCTGGTTGTTTCCATTTCTGTTACCATTATTACCAGCCTGGTGCCTTCCATCATTGGCTGCATTTTTTTTATCCTTTATTCCTATTC
The DNA here is from genome assembly GCA_023055425.1 of Linanthus parryae. Classification (NCBI taxonomy): domain Eukaryota; kingdom Viridiplantae; phylum Streptophyta; class Magnoliopsida; order Ericales; family Polemoniaceae; genus Linanthus; species Linanthus parryae. Next base: position 1,178,437 of record JALGPY010000013.1, on the reverse strand, counting down.
CCATTTCCATTATCGTTGTTACGAATCTGATTTCCTCCATTCCAGTTGTTCTCTCGGTAGCCACTCCCACTTTTATTCTGTCTATTTCTTTGGTAATTTCGCCCATCATTCTGGTCATTCCTCTGATTGTCCCCTCCGCTGTTGTTTTGTCGTTTCTCCTCTATCTTTCTTTTTTCAAATCTTTATCCTGTGTGACACAATATGCCACAATAGTTGCATGTTACCTTGTTTTCATTACAATCAACTCCTGGATGGTCCCCGTTGCATCTCCTACAATTGTAATGACGATCGGGCCTTACCATCTGGTTTTGGTTCTGATTTTCCCCAAATTTGCCTGGCTTAAATCACTTGTCTTCTCCTTGGTTATTCTTTCCTTGTCCATAATTGTCATTGTAATGACCGTATTTTGTGAAGCCTATATTACTTAAGTCAATTCATGTTTAAGCATTTAGCATTTTCATGTATCCATAACTGTAAAACTGTAATAGTTAAGCTCGTCCAAAAATACACCAGGAGTCCTAATATCTTCTCTAATCAACTAAGGATAAAGTATTTAGGGAATAATGAGTATTAATCAACTGTTTAAGTGTTAATTAGCTTAGTTAATCATGATTGGTACATAATTACATGTAGTATGTTAAGCTGAAATAAGTCTTACTGCATGATTGACACGTAGGGTGACACATGTCACTACCTTAGCCCCTGTCTCAGATGTTTGACACACAACCCTACTGCGTGTCGTCATATGGTAGCTTCTATTACATGCACGACATGTGTCCTATTGCAATTCAGTTGCCACATAACCTTCCTGCGACTCATCGCAACGTTATTGGTCGCCCTCCCCTATAAATAGATCTTGTCGTTAGAGTTATTCTCATTCCAAAATTCAGTCAAGTACTAGAGAGAGATAGTGAGAGTTGCGAAACATATTCTCGATATATACTCGAAGGTTGTGGAGGTTCTTATTATTTTATTAGCAGCTTCGCCGGGCCGAGGTAGGGAATCTCAACATTATAGACCTAAATAAATTGCATTGCTTGTATATATGCTAGTCGTTGTACTGCTTAGAAATATTTGTTGTGATAATCGAATTGCTACTGTTGTGTCGATATTTTGCCCTATTATTGTGAAATTGTAAATTGATATATGATTCATGTGGAGGTGCTGTCAAAACTGTTATTTGAGTATCTGAATCATACAAAGATGCTGCTGAAATTGCTATTAGAATATACTGTTTGTATTCGTGACTATGTTGGATACATGCTATCAACTATGCTGATTGTTGATATGCTGTTAGCATGATGATATTACTGCTCAACATGATTTTCATGTGAAATTAATAATGAAAGTGAAAAGATAAATGGACGGGGTTATCAAGCAGGGATTGCATATCCATTGGGTGAAAGACCCTGAACGCACCCGAGGCATGGTGCAGAAAGCACTGCCAGCTTGATGGCAGGTGGGTACTCCGTTCCCAACTGAGAGCGCGTATGCGAAGGTAGGCTGACTCAGTCCTAGATGCGAGCGTGTATGTGAGCACCCCAGGTTCCATGAAGATAATAAGATGATAAAAGAATTTCATGTGCATGAATTAACATATACATGATTATATTGAACTATGATAGCATGATTATGTGATATGCGTGCCATGAAACAATACGTGATGCACAAGTGCTTCAAATTTGGGCACTTAGTTTTCTTAAGTTACTGTAGAGGTGTGTTTTCTGACCAAGAATGGAAACAACAAGGATGATTTGAGGCTTCCCACATACTCACGCATACTTGTTTATGTGCATGTATGAAAGATTTGCTCAAGTATATTGTCCTTATGTCATCAGTTTTGCGATCCTTGTTGCATGTGCATTTGTTTGGTGTAGGTTCGCGAGTTATGTACAACGGCAAGAAACTTGGAAAACTCTTATACCAAGGATGAACATGACATGTCAGTGCAGGAATATGCTCGAGTTATATGTCCGGTTAGTAGCCTGAATAAAAGTTAGACAACAAGTATACTTTGCCTTATGTGGTCAGGCCCCAAAGATGCCCACCCCCTCGTGAAAATCGTGATTGCTTGGATCATAAGTTATATTCGTAGTGGCGTTGATATCTCGTGTTGAGTCAAGATCCGTGAATGTGTTTTGGTTGGTAATTGTTTTGAGATATGAAAGACAAAAGGCTAAGACATAAGCAGCAAAGCATCAGAGTTATCTCAAGGCCTTGAGATTGACTGAACTTCAAAGCCTTGAGTTATTTTATTCTGCTATATGTTCTAACAGTTCTGTGTTGCAGATTGGATATCTGATTATGAAAATCAGTGGTTTACTGCATATACTTTTGGATTATACTATTTTTATATCTAACACAATTGCAGATGATCAGAACATGAAGAATCAAATTTATCTGGGTATATCTTTGAAATTCTGTGAAGCAGGTTCAGAGCTCCAAGGCCTTGAGATATGCCTTGAGCTGCTGACAGTTTTTACAGAACTTAGTTGATTCTTTCTTGCAGGTTGTGATTCTTAGTATTGTGATTATTTACTCACTTCTAAGTGTCTTAAACTTGTTTTTCATGATTCATATGGTTTAGAAGATATACAGGTTATTGTTCTAAGTTTGTTAAACAGTTTTATCAGAAACTGTACAACCAAACAGTCATAGCACTGTTAGATTTCTGGATTTTGTTGTTGCTTTGCTGTTGCAGGGTTGTTAAACGTGCGGGAGCGATCTCACCAAACTTAAACGGATATCCACTTGAAGCTGTTTGAATTTCAGTTGAAAACAGAAGGAGGATTTGTAGGAACTGAGATCCTAAAATCTCTCAATCAGTTGCAGCTGTGGATAAAAGAGACTAGTTTGAATTTTGAAAGAGAGAGAGAGTTGCAGAATACTTAGAGAGATGTGACAAAATCGTGGGAGGTCATTCATTCAAACACACAATCATTCAAGCTTCATTCCAGATTCCTGAAGATCAAATCAATCCAGTTTTCCAGAAGAACACATTCAGGCTTCAACAGCTTATCTTCTTACTGTGTTCTCCACTTGTACTTATTTTTGTGTATCTCTAGATTAAATTAAACCTCACTTAACCTAGTGGTTGGTTGTTCAAGTGAACAACAATAGGCTCTTGTTAGCTCAATAGTAAGTAGCTGGAACTAGATAGGTTTGGAACTACAAGCTGTATAGGTGTATGGGAAATCACTTAGGCTTGAAGATCTAGGGTTGTTTCTGTGTGAGTAATAAGAAGTTTTTGCCCAATCCTGGTGGGATTAGATCCCTCAGGAAGAGATTAGGTCCATTGGGACTGAACTCTGTAAATTGCTTTGTGTTCTTTACTTTACAGTTTGATTATTATCTGCTGCACACAACTCAAATCAAACTAGGATTCAAAAGCTGTTTAGAATTGTTTACAGTTCAAAGCCTTGAAGCTTACTATTTTGCCTTTGTAAGTTTCAGACTGTTTACTAAAATCTCAAGGCCTTGAGATTTGAGTTTCACACAAAGACTTTCTGTTAAACTTTGAGTTTTGCAAAAAGTTTCCATACTCTATTCAACCCCCCCCTTCTACAGTATTTAGGTCCTGTATTTAGTCTACATTACACACTTTCAATTGGTATCAGAGCCTGTGTCACTGTTTTTAGATCTAACAATCTGGTGACTATGAGTAATGTAGGAGATGGTGGATTCTCACAAGGAAGGGAAGCCAACAGACCTCCATTGTTTTGTGGTTATTACTTCATGCACTGGAAAGCATTAATGAAGATGTTCATCATAGATCAAGACATGGAACTATGGTTAATAGTTCAGAATGGTCCTCATGAGTACTACACAACAATTGATGGAGTCAGGTGTATCAAGTCTTAGGAAAATCTTTCAGCCACTGAACTGGAAAAGGTATCAAAAAATTACAACGCTATGAATCTGTTATACTGTGCTTTAAATGAAGATGAGTTCAATAGAGTGTCAAACTGCAAGAGTGCCTAAGAAGTATGGGATAAATTGGTGGTGACATATGAAGGAACCAGCCAGGTTAAGCAGTTGTTCAAGATGAATTCAGATGAGACTATCAAGGAGATGTTCAAAAGATTCACTGATGTGGTGAACAATTTGGAGTCATTGGGAAAGAAGTTCTCAAATGAAGAGAAAGTCAGAAAGATTCTGAGAAGTCTGCCAAAAGCCAAGTGGGAGCCAAGCACTTAAGGCAAAATACAGTGAAAAGTCTCAAAGCCTTGAGACTGAGGATGAACCTGATGATGAAGAGGCTTTAGCATTGATCTCCAAGGCCTTGGCCAGGATTCTCAAAAAGAAAAGAAACTCTGGTAACAGGGATTACAACAGAGAGAGATCAAGACCCTCAGGCAGCAAGGATTACAAAGGTAAATCTTCATCACAGTCACATAAAACTAAAGTAATGAATTGTTTTGAGTGTGGTGATGCAGATCATTTAGTAAGGGACTGTCCACAAAAGAAGAAGAAGAACAGGAACTTTCAGAAGAAAGATAGTGACAACAGAAGGAAGAAAGCCATGATGGCTTCTTGGAGTGATTCTGATTCATCAAGTGACTCAGACACATAAGAAGAGCAAGCAAACCTATGCTTTATGGCAAAGCATAATGAGGAAAATTCATCAGACAGACACATTGAAGATGGTAAAAAATTTACTTGCTAGTCCTTCTGATGTACTTCTTGAAATTCTCAAAAGCATGTTTTTAAATGAGGAAAGTTATAAAAACGAGATTTCTGCTTTAAAGATTAAGATTCATGAGCAGGTAAAAGAAAAACTGGACCTAGTGTTTTCAAACAAAACTGTTGAAGTTTCTAAGACAAAGCTGGAAAAAGACTTCAAGGCCTTGGACAGCAGGTTCAAAGTCTTGAAGGCACAGATAAAAGAGGTTGTTGATCAAAACACTCTTTTAACTGAAAGATATGCTGATCTAAAGACTCATTCTGAGAATTTAGAACAACAGATCTGCTCTTTGACTGAGAAACTTCAAGAGTCCAAGAAGGTCCTAGCTAAGTTTACAGGCTCAGAACATAATCTGAATCTCATTCTTGGAGGAAGTCTGAAATCAATGCATAAAAGTGGGATTGGCTATAATCCAAATTTTCCAAAGAAAGGCCAAACTACTTTTGTCAAATCTGGTAGCAGACATTCTCCAAAATGTCATTACTGTGGAAAAATTAGTCATGTCAGATTAACTTGTCCCTTCAGAAGATCAGAACCTCACATTATGAGGAATACTTATCCTTATCAGCTTAAGGGACAAGTTAGGCAGATTTGGGTTCCAAAAGGAATTAGGACACCAAATATGGCTGATTCTGAGTATGACTCAAAGTTCTGCACTTGGTCTAACAGCCTGTTAAGGCAATGATTTATTTTTTCAGGATGTCACCAAGGCCTTGAAAGAACAAAAATGGATTTTAGACAGTGGATGTTCCAGACACATGAGTGGAAAGAAGTCTCTCTTTACTGAACTTACAGAAAAATCTGGATGAACAATCACACTTGGTGACAAAGCAAAATGCAATATCATTGGTATAGGTAGTATTGGTAATGGTTCTACAAATTCTATATCTGATGTTTATCTGGTAGATGGACTTAAGTATAATTTGCTTAGTATCTCTCAGTTATGTGATAAAGGTTATAAATCTATATTTGACAAGTAGAAATGTGTGGTGCAAGATGAAAAATCTGGTGATTGCATACTCATTGCTCCTAGATCATATAATCTATATGCTATGAATACTAACAGTGTTGCAGGTGACAAGCTAAAATGCCTCAAGGCCTTGAAGGAAGATTCAAAGCTTTGGCACAGAAAGCTTGGGCATATTAGTATATATACTTTCAATAAACTCATCTCAAAAGACTTGGTAAGAGGTTTACCATCACAGAAATTTTCAGATGATGAGGTTTGCAAGGCATGTGTACAAGGTAAACAGACCAAAAGCTCTTTCAAGCCAAAGAACTTTGTAAGTACTTCTAAACCCTTAGAATTGATGCATATGGACTTGTGTGGTCCAATGAGATTTCAGACTCCAAAAGGTAAGAGGTATATGCTTGTTATAATTGATGATTATTCTAGATTTACTTGGGTGATGTTTATTAGAGACAAAACTGAACCTTTATCTGAATTTTATAGACTATGTAAAGAGATTCAAACTTTGAAAAATTTACCTGTTGCATCCATTATAAGTGATCATGGTAGAGAGTTTGATCAACTTGATTTTGATTTGTTTTGTGCAAAGCATGGCATTTTACACAACTTTTCTGCACCTAGAACTCCACAGCAAAATGGAGTAGTTGAAAGGAAAAATAGGACACTTGAGGATATGTCTAGAACCATGCTTCTTGAAAGTAATTTGCCAAAGTTTTTAAGGGAAGAAGTTGTTAACACTACCAATTATGTGCTGAATAGATGCTTGATCAGACCTATTTTGAAAAAGACTCCCTATGAACTGTTTAAAGGGAGAAAGCCTACTGTGTCTTATTTTAAACACTTTGGTTGTATCTGTTTTGTGCATAATAATGGTAGAGACAATATTGGTAAGTTTGATGCTAGAAGTGATGAAGGTGTATTTCTTGGATATTCTCAAACTAGCAAAGCTTATAGAGTTTATAATAGAAAAACCAAGATTATGGAAGAGAGCATTCCTGTAATTTTTGATGAAAGTACTAAGGACTCTCTGAGTGAAAGTTTTGCGGATCTAGATTTGAACAAGCATGAATCAGATGATGATGCTGTGAAAGAAGGCAAAGGCAAAACTAATATACAGAATCAACCAGCAGAATCTCAAGGCCTTCAACCTCCTGCTGAACCAAAATCTCAAAGCCTTGAGAATGAAACTGAAACTTTCTATGATGCTCCATCTACTGTTTCAAGGACTCAAAGACTTGAAGGAGAATACTCCTGGGTACCAAGAAAGAAGTTTAAGTACCTTGCAGACCATCCAGCTGACAATATTATATCAGATCCATCAACTGGAACACAGACAAGAGGACAGTTAAAGAACATGTGTGCTTTTAGTGCATTTGTATCTTTGATTGAGCCTAAGAATACCAAGGAAGCTCTGGAAGATGCAGAATGGATCATTGCAATTCAGAGTGAGCTGAATGAGTTTGAAAGGAACAAGGTTTGGAATCTGGTCCCCAGACCTAAAGAGAAATCTGTTATTGGAACCAGATGGGTATTCAGAAACAAGCTTGATGAGAGTGGCAAAGTGGTAAGAAATAAAGCCAGACTGGTCGCTCAAGGATATAATCAGGAAGAAGGTATAGATTATGAGGAGACTTTTTCTACTGTTGCCAGGTTAGAAGCTATTAGAATACTTATTGCATTTGCATCTCACAATCGCATAAAGCTTTATCAAATGGATGTTAAATGTGCTTTTCTGAATGGATATTTACAAGAAGAGGTTTTTGTAGCACAACCTCCTGGTTTTGAAGATGAAAATTTTCCTGATCATGTTTATAAACTGGATAAAGCTCTCTATGATTTAAAACAAGCTCCAAGGGCTTGGTATGACAGACTTTCAAAATTTCTACTTGAAAACAATTTCAGAAGAGGCTTAGTTGACAAAACTCTTTTCATTAAACACCAACAAAGTGATTTGTTAGTAGTTCAGATTTATGTGGATGATATATTATTTGGTGCTACTAATGATGCTCTTTCAAAAGAGTTTTCTAGTATGATGTGCAGGGAGTTTGAGATGAGCCTAATGGGTGAACTGAATTTCTTTCTTGGACTTCATATATTACAAATGAAGAAAGGAATTTTTGTGCATCAAGGAAAATATACCAAGGACTTATTGAATAAGTACAATATGTCACAGTCCAAGGTGCTTAAGACCCCTATGAGTTCATCACTCTCTTTAGAAAAAGATTCAACTGGTAAGAGTGTGAATCAGAAAGAATACAGAGGTATGATTGGATCATTATTGTATTTAACTGCTAACAGACCTGATATTATGTTCAGTGTCTGTATGTGTGCTAGATTCCAAGAAGATCCTAAGGAAAGTCATTTAACTACAGTTAAAAGAATTTTTAGATATTTGAATGGAACCAGAGACTTAGGGCTTTGGTATCCAAGAAGATCTAATTTCATGTTGAGTGGTTATTCAGATGCAGATTTTGCAGGATATAAAGTAGACAGGAAAAGTACTTCTGGATGCTGTCAATTTCTTGGATCTTCATTGATCAGTTGGAATTCCAAAAAGCAAAAGTTTGTAGCATTATCAACTGCAGAAGCTGAATATTTTGCAGCTGGTGCTTGTTGTTCACAAGTGTTATGGATTGCTCAGCAACTTAGAGATCTTGGCTACAACTTCAAAAATGTGTCAATTCATTGTGACAATACAAGTGCTATTTCAATCTCTAAGAATCCAGTTCAGCACTCAAGGACAAAGCACATAGATGTGAGACATCATTTCCTTAGAGATCATGCAGAACAAGGTGATGTTGTTTTAACTTTTTTCTCTACTTCAATGCAGATTGCTGATATTTTCACTAAACCATTGCCAGATGATAGGTTTTCATCTCTAAGGCTTGAATTGGGGATGTTAAACAGGGATGCATTGGTTTAGGGGGAGTATTATTACTTATATGTGTTTATGTGCTGGAATCTCAAAGCCTTGAGATTATACATTCTGAAGCCTTGAAAGTATAGCTCAGAGCTTTGAAGTTTCTCAAAATGCAGAAAATCTCAAGGCCTTGAGATTGTTCTCCAGGTCTTGATAATATCTGTATTATTTTTTTTTTAAATGGATCATCAAATATTATATTTTATCTTTTTAGATAACTGTATAATATTTGAATTATTCAGAGAATTTTCTAAAATATCTCAAAAAGATTTTTCAAGATCCTATTTTTGCATGTTGATATTGCAGAGTCCTTTTATGACTCATCCTTTTCAACCTACTTAAGCTGAAAGTCATGGCTTTTTCTTCTCATTCTCTTTCAATTTTCTGCGACTCTAGTCTCTCTCTCTTTCTCTCTCTCAATTCCTCTCAATCACATTCTCTTCTCAAAACCCTAAACCCTAAAATGGAGCGCAAATCAGCCAGAATTCAGCAACAGGGAAAGCCTTCTGGCAGATCCAAGAAGAGAGCAAATAAGAAGGAGAAGATAGTGATTTCTGATTCAGATTCAGAAAATACTCAAAGCTTGCATGAGGATACCCCTCCTGCAAAGAAGTCCAGGATAGAGAAGGGAGATGAAGGCTCAAGTGTTGATCCACAACAAGAGACTCAGGGTGGTGATCAACCTAGGTCAGAGAAGAAGAAATGGGGAGAAAAGAAAAAGACTGGTTAAGAGGAAAAAGGGAAATCAACTCAGGAAAGCCAGAAGAAACCAACTGAAGGAGGACAAGAAAAGACCAAACCCTCTGAGAAGAAGACTAGGGTTAAGCAAGTTGCTGCTGCAACTAAGAGAGGATATCAAGGCAAGAATGTACTTCCTATAGAGTGGTTTGTTAGTTCTGAGGTTAGAACTGTTTGGATGCAAGGATATGCTTCATCTAAGGTAACTTTCTGTAGCATGATTTCTGATGAATTATTGGATAAATTGGACATAGATTGTATGAGGAAGTTAAGAGAAACAACTGTTTGGAAGGTCCTGAATCCTAGTTCAAAGGCTTATCCTAGGTTAACTAGGTTATTTTATCTGAACTTGGTGTCTGAAGGTGATGATAGAGTGGTATTAACTTCGAAAGTGGCTGGTGTGGATTTGAAGTTAGATCTTAGGACTTTTGCCAAAGTCTTGGGCATTCCTAGAAAATACAATGTTGAAGATTATCCTGATAGGAAGGAGTGTCTAGATAAGGCAAAGGAGATGTTCTTTATTGAAGGTGTTCCCTCTGGTCCAAAGCAGTTGACACACTCTGTGCTCAACTGTGAAGCCAAAATCTTGTTCACAATTCTGATGAGGAGTGTAGTTCCTAGGTAGAACTCAAGGGAGTTGGTAACTGATAATATTCTGATCTTGATGTATCTCATATCTCAAGGGTTTGAGATAGATTTGCCAACAGTTGTTATGGAACATATGATTTATTGTGCCACCAGGACTAGAAACCATCCTCTTCCATACGCCAACCTGTTACCTCTTTTCTTTGAATATTTTGATGTACATGTGAAGGGAGAAGAAAAGATTACTGGAGGTTTTGGGTTGATAGATGAGACTACACTTCAGAGGATTGGAGTAGTTCAGACTGGGAAAGGGCATTGGAAATTTTATTCTGATTTGTCAAAGGAAGAACTAGCTAAGAAGGAGTTTGTGAAGCCTAATGGGACTACATCTGGGAAAGGAAAAGCCAATGAGGATTACTCACTGCTGGTTGAGAAGTTAGAAGATCAGCAGGTTGAGATTGAAGATCTCAGACAAAGGTTGTTTGACCTGTCAACTGAATTCAACCAGTTCAAGGGTTTGATGAATGTTATGAACGGGAAGCTGGATGTTGTCACCAAGGGCTTGAATCTAGAGAACATACCTTCTGCTACTAGTCATGACACCAGTGTGGATTCAGAAGAGAAGCTGGGAGATTTTCTAAAGAAGAAGAAGAAGTCAATTCCAGTGGTGTTAACTTCAAAAGATTTGTATGAACAAACTGATGAAGAAGATGCTGGTGAAGACACAGATGTTGATGCACCTACAGAGGTAGATTCAGTACATGCTAAGAAGAAAGTGGATGAGACAATCCAAGAAGTGGTTGCCGAAGTGGAAGTTGAACAAGAAGGTAATCAGTCTGCTGAAGATGCTGCAAGTGAAGAAGAAATTGGAGAAGGCTCAGAGAAAGGCCAGACATCAAAGAAGAAGTGAAGATCAGAGAGTGACAAAGCCTTGACCCTCTATCTCTTTCTATTTCTATCTTTTCTGTTCTCAAGGCCATGACTTTTTAGCTAAGTTTTTGTTTTAAGTTTATTTTCAGACTCTGAGTAATGATCCAACATTTCTTCAACCTTATTTGATGAAAGCCAAAAAGGGGGAGAATTTATGTGTTCTTTCTTTATGTGTTTGCAGTGCATGGAATAATAATAATTATGCCTAGTTGTTTTGTGGTTTAATCAGTTGTGTATTTATGTTTCTGTGGTATTTTGTAACTTTTATTCTTACTGGTTATCTGATTGTCATTGGTATATATTGTATCTGCAAATTGTGGTTATCTATTTTTGGAATATGACTGGCAGGAAGATCTATACAAGACTATAGGTTTTGTCTTTCATCAATGGGGAGATTGTTGAGTCAAGATCCCTGAATGTGTTTTGGTTGGTAATTGTTTTGAGTGATGAAAGACAAAAGGCTAAGACATAAGCAGCAAAGCATCTGAGTTATCTCAAGGCCTTGAGATTGACTGAACTTCAAAGCCTTGAGTTATTTTATTCTGATATATGCTCTAACAATTCTGTGTTGCAGATTGGATATCTGATTATGCAAATCAGTGGTTTACTGCATATAATTTTGGATTATACTATTTATATATCTAACACAATTGCAGATGTTCAGAGCTCCAAGGCCTTGAGATGTGCCTTGAGCTGGTGACAGTTTTTACATAACTTAGTTAATTATTTCTTGCAGGTTGTGATTCTTAGTATTGTGATTATTTAGTCACTTCTAAGTGTCTTAAACTTGTTTTTCATGATTCATATGGTTTAGAAGATATACAGGTTATTGTTCTAAGTTTGTTAAACAGTTTTATCAGAAACTGTATAACCAAACAGTCATAGCACTGTTAGCTTTCTGGATTTTGTTGTTGCTGTGCTGTTGCAGGGTTGTTAAACGTGCAGGAGCAATCTCAACAAACTCCAACGGATATCCACTTGAATATGTTTGAATTTCAGTTGAAAACAGAAGGAGGATTTGTAGAAACTGAGATCCTAAAATCTCTCAATCAGTTGCAGTTGTGGATTGAATTTTGAAAGAGAGAGAGGCTTGCAGAATACTCAGAGAGGTGTGACAAAATCGTGGGAGATCATTCATTCAAACACACAATCATTCAAGCTTCATTCCAGATTCGTGAAGATCAAATCAATCCAGTTTTCCAGAAGAACACATTCAGGCTTCAACAGCTTATCTTCTTACTGTGTTCTTCACTTGTACTTATTTATGTGTATCTCTAGATTATATTAAACCTCACTTAACCTAGTGGTTGGTTGGTTCTTGTTAGCTCAACAGTTAGTAGCTGGAACTAGATAGGTTTGGAACCACAAGCTGTATAGGTGTAAGGGAAATAACTTAGGCTTGAAGATCTAAGGCTGTTTTTGTGTGAGTAATAAGAAGCGTTTGCCCAATCCTGGTGAGATTAGATCCCTCAGGCAGAGATTAGGTCCATTGGGACTGAACTCTGTAAATTTCTTTGTGTTCTTTACTTTACAGTTTGATTATTATCTGCTGCACACAACTCAAATCAAACTAGGGTTCAAAAGCTGTTTAGAATTGTTTACAGTTCAAGGCCTTGAAGCTTACTGTTTTGCCTTTGTAAGTTTCAGACTGTTTACTAAAATCTCAAGGCCTTGAGATTTGAGTTTCACACAAAGTCTTTCTGTTAAACTTTGAGTTTTGCAAAAAGTTTCCATACTCTATTCAACCGCTCTTCTAGAGTATTTAGGTCCTGTATTTAGTCTACATTACACACTTTCATCTTCGTTTATGTATTTTGCTTGCGGTCACCTACATGAACTTTTGTATTAAGGGGCATACACCTCCAGCTGCTTTCGAAATATTTTTGAGTAAGTTACCGAGATAGATGATTTAATATTGAACATCACGAAAAACTCCAATGCCAAATTCTCGAAGGTCGCTGCAAGGGTGAACCGCGCGCAACGCGCTCGGGGCACAACCCTAGTATATATATATGTGTGTGTGTGTGTGTGTGTGTGTGTGTGTGTGTGTGTGTGTGTGTGTGTGTGTGTGTGTGTGTGTGTGTGTGTGTGTGTATTTACATATCATAGAGTAACTACGGAAACCCCTCGAAATATTTATTAAAACACATCAGCCCCTACAGGTTTCATTTAAAAGACAGTCCCCACCCCAAGAGTTTCCAAAAAAGACACCTTAACCAACCTAAGCATGAACAACTCATCTAGTCAATCTAAACATGGGTTCAAGGCCCAAAGACATGATTTTGATCACATAAAATAACTCATGAGGTAATTTAGAGCTTACCCACTCCAAGAAATGCAAGAGTCGATCAAGAAATGAAGCGGGTCGAGTCGCCGAAGTTATCGCCGGTCATGGTGACCGATGGGATGTTTCTACGGTGGTATCTGGGCGCTTCTGAGGGTTCCAGGAGCTTGGTCGAGCTCTTTAGGGTCTAGGGGGTGGAGAGAGAGAGAGAGGTGGATGGTGCTGGTGAAGCTTACCCAAAGTTTCGCCGTTTTTAATGGCTGAAGGTGGTGGCGGAGTTGACTTTGTTGCTACTGCCTCTGGCTTCTTCTTTCTCTTTCTTCGTCTGGGTTTAGAACAGAGGGAGAAACCAGAGAGAGGAAGAAAAGATAAGAGAATAGAAGAAAGGATGTTGGTGGTGGTTTTGGGTGCCTTCCTCGAAGGTGGCAGCGGCGGTGGTTGTGGTTGGGTTGTCACCCAGTTGCTGCTGCTACCGTTGCTTGCTCACAGGACCGAGAAAGAGAGAAAGGGTGATAGAGGGAGAGAAGAGAGAGTGGGTGGAGAGTTGGTGGTGGTGGTGGTGGTGTTTGGCAAAAGGTTGGAGGTGGTGTTGGTTGAAGATGGCGGTGATGATGAGGAGGTTGGTGGTTAGATAATGATTGTGGTGAAGAGGTGTGTTTCAGAGGATGAGGAGTAGGGCTTAAATAGAGGAGAAAAGGTGGAGGGAGGAGGTGGGTTCGGTGGCGGTTGCAGTGATGAAAAATCAAGCAAAAAGAAAAATCTAAGGAAGAGGAAATCATGTAGAAGATGAAGACAAGAGAAATTCTAGGGTGTTGTTGGGCACAACAAAGTGTAGGGTGATTGGGTGTAGCTCAACTACGAAGTCTTCCGGTGGTCATACGCGCGTTAGTAACTATAATAAATAATATATTCATCTATTAAGTTACGATTATTAGCGTAATATTTTTCTAAAATCTCATACGATATTAATACGATAAACTAACCAAATATTTTATTATATATATATATGCTATATATATTTTTTTCGCAACTAAGTTTTAAAATAACTTCTTGAATTAATAATTTACCCTTAGATTTTAGACGGGATATTACACTAGTTGTTTCAATTCGTCTCATTATGGTGGTTTTCGTTCGATGGGTGAAAACAAAATTTAGTAAGGTTTATCTTTAAGGAGAGGAAGGCGTAGGTTAGCTGAAAGGAGGAAGCGATGATGGAACTCACCGATTTCGACCGCTGGTGTAGGAGATAGGGGGCTAAAGTTGGTTCGGTTTTGTGCGTCTAGCCTCACGATGTAGAAAAAGAGTCACCATCGGCAGCGGTGGGATTGATTTCCACGATTGTGTTGGTGACGATGCAGAGAGCGAGATAGAGGTTGAGAGGCTAAGGGTAAGTCTGAGAGTAGCTGAAAATCTAAATAATCAGCTGAAAACAATCTTAAAAAAAAATAAGCTTGCTGAAAATCTAAATTAGTTAAAAATTCTAAAATTGTTTGGTATGCACTGAAACTACAGAATATGAGAGAAGCTGCAAAACTATAGATTGAATAATCTACAAAACTTTGGTCGAAAACAGATTAATCCCATTATAACATTATTGTAACAGTCGGAATCAAATTAAAATGATCAAATTTAGTAAAAACTAATTAAAATCTAGGTTTTCAAACATGCACTAAGACAAACAAGTGGTAGCCATTAATGAACGGTTACTTTTTTGCAACATTGATGAACAGTTCTGGTTCATCTTCTTAATCATTTTCTTATTTATTATCTAAATTTTTCAATATAATTTTTAGGTATTGACAATTTTACCCTATGTATATGGATGGAGTTTCTGATAGAATTTTTTAGTAGCTTGTAATTGACGTGTTTATTGCATACGCGGATGCAATCAGCGAGTTCAAAACTTGCGGGTTGAATTTAAATAATGTTCACTTTACTCTCTTCATGCAACGTTTAAAAATTTAAGAAAAACACTCGTGTATCAAAAGTTAGTTTGTAACTCTACTAAGTTAAAAGTATCTCATAAGTTTCTTTGTAAAGTTAACTAAGATAGTTTTCTATGAATGGAGTATTCCATTTCTTTGCAGACAACATTAGAATCGGACAACTAAAATTGAATTGGAGAATCTTGAGATTCGAGCTTTTGATCTCGTGAAATAATTAGCTAGTCTCGAAATTGATTTTCAACTTTTAGATATAAGAAACTTATTAATTAAGATGCTGTATATAAACTTTAAAAAGATGTGGTAGTTACTGGTATTAGCAAGTCGGTCTCAATTTTTCCACTAGACAAGAGTATGATCACACGGTCTAAGAAAATAATAATGAATGCTCCCAATGCTCACGTGTAGGGATTCAATGCATGCACTCATGTACAATAATGTAATTTCATCATTATCCTTGCAGGTATTGGTATTATGTGAAATGATTAAAAATTTACATCATCAAAAGCAGAGGTTTAATGGGTTGCAATCTTCATGAAGTCAAGTGTTCGGGCTGGTTAAAATGGGGAAGCTATAAATTATTTTACCAAAATGCCCTTTCATGGTATGCTCAATGGAAAAATAAAACTTGGAAGGAAAAAGGTGTGAATAATCAAGTGCTCACATGCATTTGTTCCCCAAAAATTGGAATTGCTCACATGTACGAATAATGACATTGGAGGATTTACATGGTCGAACTAGCTAGCTAGCCCTTCAATGGGTAATCCCCATCTCTTTTTCTCCCTGGTTTGGGTAATTGAGGGGGCCATTACACATTATGGGCATAATTGTATTTATAGGAAAGGGTAGATGATGATGATGGGTACTCAATGTAAGGTGTTGAAATGAAATCAAATGAATGAATGCTTCTCTGTTCCTCCTGTTTGTCTATCTATCTATCCATCTGTGTAAAAATGTTTTGATTACTACTGCAATGCATTTATGAAAAAGCAATCCTTTCAAACTCCCTTTAGAAGTCATGAAAGAAACTCTCGTTCATTGTCAATGGGGTGACTTCAATTTTCTGGTAAAAGAAACTAGTAGAGAACTAGAGTAGACCCGTTATTATTAGGATGTGTCATCATTGTTTTTCACAGACCTAGCTTATTACAATTCCTCCCTCCCACCCAAGTATTTTACAGCTCCACCAATCTTCTTTTGCTCTTTTAACTGCAAATCCCTTTGTCAATTTCTGTGTGGTCCATGTGACATTTCTTTCTCGTAAGCGATAATGTGCTATGTTAATTCTTTTTTTTTTTATTTTTCATGTGCAATATATTATGTACCAGAACGGGTAGATCTAAGTATTATAGTAGCGGAAACTTATAACTGACCTCTTTAAGTGTTTTTCCGTCAGCGTTTCTTAAACGGATCTTTGTGTAGCTTGTGTATCCTCCTTCGCTCCTAGTAAGACGATGACCACGGGGACAGATCTTGTGATTCCACATCCCTACTTGCATAGTGCTGCGTAAGAGAGAGAACGGATGTGTATGGCAACTTGTGAATTGTATGTAGTAGTATTTCCCAACCCTTAGATATCTCCACACCCACCAAATGTTGGTGATATATGGACAAGCCCCTTGGGCAGTTAGCCACATAGTTTCAAAACACTCCAATGATACCCCTAATTTTAGATTTTCTGATAGTATTGTCCTTTAAATAACTACAACTGGTTCGGATAAATCTTATGCTAGTATCCCTGTGATTGAATATACATTCTATTTAACAGCGGCCATTCCAAATTCCTGGCTCCGCCACTGCATTTTGGTATTCAGTGTAATATCTGACATCTCATACTCAACTATGGAAATAGACTATCCATCTCAATCTCCTCAGAAGGAGTGAGCTAACCGCCTTAAGTAATGCCATGGGGTCTAGTACAACGCAATTCATGCCAATATAAGATCACCTCCCATACGTTTTACATGAAAATATAGTCGCCAATATACAGAAATTCGTAGCACAAATTGTTCACCCACCCATGCTCTATCCCCCCGCCTCTCTCTCTCAAAGCAACCAGCTTGCACTCATTTCCTCTGCACTTCTCTCATCCCTCTATCTGAGATTTACTTTTCCCAAAACAAACCCTAAACCCATAAACCACATATACACCTTAAATATTTGGCTACTCTTCTGGGAGAGAGTAGTTTTTAGAGAGGATGGCTGACTAGAAACAAATAACTTTCACAGGGAGGAATACCACTAATCTCCTCTAAGCGTTCATATCTCAGAAGGCCGAATGGGAGTCCCTCCATCCCCGGTACTCCTGAGTGGAGAGCTCCTAGGGGCCTTGCATTAACATTTTACAAGCTCATCATTGGAATCTACTGTAGATCGAGCAAATGTTGATCCATCTGAGGGGCCTTCTCAATGGGGAGTTGAACAGTCAGCCATCGCCACCGACGATTCTTCAACTCCAGGGATGCCGTGAATGAGGATGAAAACTCATAGAAAAAAATGTGGTACCCCCAATACCCACTCGGATGACTCCCTCCTCCACCTCAACGCCATGAGAGATTTGTGGGAAACTTGACCCCAGTGGGGCTTCTGTGATGTTCTTGGAGACTCTTGATATTGAAGGCTCGAGTGTACCCTTATTTCAGGGATTAATCCCTCTTCCACCCTCGTGTCTTGAAGTGTTAGAAGGGATCATAATCCCTGAAGGAGTCCTCACTACTTTTCCAAGCATCCCTGTCACTTACAGTGCTAGTACGATACGGGTACAAACCGTATCAGAAAACAGCGTTGCAGTGAAGTAGTAGATTTATTTAAATTATTATTACATAATTAAATAGTTATGGAAAGTGTTATTAGTTCAGGAGTGTAAGTAGTATTAATTAATTGTTAGGGGGGCTTGGAGGTAATTAGTATAAGTGCTATTTGTATTTATATTTTGCGCAGGGTCAGTGTTTTATCTATCGAATTGAATGAAAATAGTTTATTATTTCGTAGGACCCTATAATTTCAGACGGTAGCCTCTTGAATCGCGACAACAGAGACCGAGGCTTCTCGAATTGCTTCTCTATCGATAATGTAAGCTATCAATTGGTGCTTTCACCAATGACGAACACATCAAAATTTTTGACAATTTGGGCAAGAAATTGCTTGCAGCTGTCGCACGATTGGAGACATGTATGGACGGATTCGAGTCCGGCCTTGCAGCCATCCAAAACATGCTCGCTGCCCTTGAAGCTTGGCCTGCAACGCCCCTGCAAGGGTAATAGCCACCACCTCAGCTAGAGTTACAGTTGTCGCCTCAACTAGGGTTACAACCACGCCCTCGGCTAGGGTTCCAGCTGCCTCCTCGACTAGGGTTCCAGTCGCCACCTCGACTAGGGTTCCAGCTGCAGATCCAAGCCACTGCCGTGGCCGACCAGAGCCCAGCGCCACCTTCGAAGCAGCCACAATTCGGACTTGCAAAGTTGGTTCCTACAGGAGACAAACCTCATGTTTCCTCCAGAGTCATGGGTACCTACGATTATTGTGCTCTTGAATATTCCATGATTGGAAAACTGACACTAAAGTCAGTTGTTTACATCTTTGGGGTAGTTTTCTTGGATCTTATTACTGGACGTAAAGCTATTGACGGCACTCGACCTCAAGGTGAGCATCACTTGGTTAGTATCGTAGCAACTCGTAAAAGCAATTTCCCGTACGATCCTGGAAAACGAAACAACAATTTCACCTTGAGGTAAAGGTGAATGTCAACGGGAGGGAGGTTGATACGGGTACGAACCGTATCAGAACACGTCGTTGCAGTGAAGTAGTAGATTTATTTAAAGTATTATTAGTTAATTAAATAGTTAAAAGTGTTATTAGTTCGGGGGTGTTAGTAGTAAATTAATTATTAGGGGGGCTTGGAGGTAATTAGTAGAAGTGCTATTTGTATATATGTGTTGTGCAGGGTCAGTGTTTGATCTATCGAATTGAATGAAAAGAGTTTAATATTTCATAGGACCCTAGAGTTCGAGATGGTAGCCTCTCGAATCGCTACAACGGAAACCAAAGCTTCTCGAATTGCTTCTCTATCGATAGTGTAAACTATCATAGTACATCGCTCTGCATCCCCCTGGTTCAGAGAGCGACAAAGTCGGTGTATGAAGGCTTATTCTTATCGTCAGCACCATGTGGTTCCAACGCCAACCCTCTGCAGTATACTTACACTAGGATTTTACTGAATAATTCCACCTGCACGAGCATTTAACGTGTTGCTAACCCACCAGTAGGATCTTCTGATGGCCTTATGAGCATTTCGGGGTCACACCTTACAACAAAGATGAATAATTTTCACGTAACTCAAGAGAACGGTCCATTCTCTCATGGAAATGCCAGAACATCGGGGTAACTGAATTGCCCAACTCGAAGCAAATGCGCTTTTCTCACGGGTCATTTACGAGATGTCAAACCCTCCAAGCTAGAATACTTTGATGATCACGAAGTTTGAATGGATGTCATGTGATTCCCATGGTCTTTTGTTGCTGTATATAGTTACTTTGGCACAAGAGCTTATCTTGTTGAGGCAATAGGCACACATGAGTATGATATTCTTACAGTTCTAATAAGTTCCATGACGCAATGGGTAACATAAACTTAGAGTCGTAGAGGATCTTGCTTTAAAGTGGAATTGATGAGCCAAAATATCATATCAAAGATACTACTACAGTGATACAAGCATAAAGACAATACAGCGAGAACATGATGATGTAAAGTAAAGAAGATAAAGAGTAAACAGAAAGAACACCAAATTTTTTCTGAGAAACATCCTTCCAGAAAATCACCTCAATGAGAAACCCAATAAAGGATGAAAACCCCAGGTTCCTGCACCAACTAGTGATATACGAGTATATAAAGCACAAAGTTGTTATGACACACTGATGTCAACGTAATATAAGATAAATAAAAATATGACATGCACTGCAAGCTTCTACAATTGTGAGGACCCCGACAAGCTAATCCAAGAAGCCTTCCTAGATTTTTTTGGCAACCATCACACTAGTTCGGTACACTGAAATAGTGAAAAGAGAAATAATTAAGTCTCCTTAATAGCCTTCCATGTAGGACATCTTTTTCATGTTCGTAAAGTGTAAAAATCCATAGAATCCTACTGGTCTCTATGGGGAAAGATACCTAGACCAGGGAAGTTTTAGACAAATCTTATATATCTAATAATTAATCCATGTTGCATCAACATTGATCAATTTGGAAGGGCATGATATGTAGATCTAGTGTATGATACAGATCAACTAGCACAAGTTAAACTTGACTCGACAAAAATACCTAACACACCTAGACTCTACAATTCAACCACAAGGATTAAGGAAACCTAGGTGTAGGTTGAGACAAGTTGTTGGCTGTCCTAGATTAGACTAACACAAGGGTCCTAACATGGATTATTGCTAGGGTTGATCAGGATAAATACTATAACTAAGGAGAAGATGTTATGAGGATTTCTAATTCCTAATAGAGCATACACGACACACTATAGAGGAACACACAAGAGGGGTTCGACACTATACAGGGTTTGGCTACTCCTAAGGTTTCAACTCTTATGGGGTTAAACTCTCTAGAAGTTCGTTCTTGGGTTTCTTGATCAAATTCATTTTTTTATGATGTATTCACTTAATCGCATTAATCACGACTAAAAAAATTATGGGGCATGGCTTAGAGAATGTAAAAGACGAAGAGATTATATATCTAAGACAAACAACGAACTAAAAAAATAAAATAGTTAAAGTACACGTACCTCTCTAAAGATCGGATCTGTATTCGAAGGATCGGGGAACAAATTTAATATCTCGAAGAACGAACCTTTCACGATGAACATAACGCCTCGCTTTCCACATGAGGGAATTACTGACACGCTCCAACTGCAAGTGCACAGTTGTCGGTGTAGTGATAATATTCCGGAATTCCGGGTTGTCGAACCCAAGAGACTTCGTTGTAAATTAGCTACTAAATTTGTTCTTTGGGTGGGTAAAGCGCGTTGAGTTGTTGTTCTAATTCTACTAATAATTAAAATAACGAGTATCTCAAATAATTTAATGAATTAATTCAAGATTAATAAGCACGAGTTGATTTGGTTGTTTCTCAAAGTTGATCAAGATCAGGATATCTCTACGAATCACTAGGTATTTCACACTACGTTGGATTTATGCTCTACTAACACGATGAGTTTTTGTTCTAGTTAAACGAGCAATATTATATTGAAGATGTCTCAACCAATAACTATGCTTAAACTCTCATAACTGATTCCTCTAGCCTACTCAAGTTTAAGCACGCATTACGATATTGATTCTACTCTTTGTTCTTAGCTAACTAGCAAGATTCCTCAACCCTAGATACGACTAGTGTGTATTTCAAGTTTCCGGGCAACGAACGTAGATTCCTCTATCATTCACAACCTAACACAATCCTATTAATAAGTCTACTAATAGAAAAGATAGAAGAAAAGCGTAAAATACACATAACTAGACAAAACTTCATCAATTAAGCATGAATGCATGAAAGAAAATCCATAAATCACAATACGTAGTGATCAAACCCTAGTTTCCTATGAGATATCCCGAACTAAATGTTTTAGCTACGCATAAACATGATCAATACACAATGTTTCATGATCAAATAGCAAAAACTAGAGAAGAAACGAAGATTTAGAAGCCAAACGGATGATCCCAGCTCTCCAACCTAGCTCGAAGCTCTCCAAGCACGTCTCCCAATGTGTCCTAAGTGTTCCGTGGCTCAAAACACCTCAAAACTATGCCAAAAGAGAAAAATTACCCCAAAATTACGATCCTGGCAGCAGAGATAATCGTACGATTACCTTGATGTAATCATACGATTACTTCGTGCGATTAATTCGTGCGTTCACCCGTGCGATTACTTGCTGACTGAAATTTTGGCCAAGGGGTAATCGTACGATTACCTCCATGTAATCGTACGATTACTTCTGGGCAGCCAACATCAAAATCCCATCTTCTTGCTCTTTTTCCCGTCATCTTCACTTCGCGAGCATTCCTTTGAGCCTCCAACTTTTCGGAAGTTCACTTTTGCTCCAATGTCACGTCCCGAGCTCCCGGTTCCTGAAAACCACAACACGAGAAACATACCGGAAGATCAAACGTGATAAAATATAGTCAAAATTAACGCAAAAAAGTGCCCGGACTCAACATTTACATGCAAAGACTCAACACGCTCAAATTTAGCAGGAAATGGTCAAAAATCCATAAAAACGCATCGGAATGCACGCAAAACGGTAAGGAAACATATACGAATATAACTCCAAATATGGAGTTATCAACTATCCCCACACTTAACTGTTGCGCGTCCCGAGAAACAATCCAAATCACAAGCTATCAAAAATCATCCGAACCTTCCTCCTCTCATCTCACCTCTCGAGTCAATTATTCCAACCAAAACCATTGCATACTTTTCAACTTACCAATTGCATACTAACCTCAATTAGCCGACTCAATACACACAAAGACTCAATACAAGACTCAACGATGCAACAATATGATGCAATGCAATTATATGACTCGATCCTCACTAAACACATATATACACAAAACATCTTTTTAGGCGAGATCCGGCAATCTCAATTAGCTTAAACCTGTTCTCATGGAGTGATAAAGAATCTAGGAACAAGGTATGAATTGCAACTAAACTCGACAACAAGAATTTCCCTTAGTTAGTATAGAAAGCCTAGCTTTACTAAGTGTAAGAATAACCTAACTCTTCGCGTGTGCCGATAAATAAGAGGCTACGCTAGGCTAAGACACATTCAAGGTCCGAGCTCCTATTCCGCTAACGGGTTAGAATATAGAGGCTTAGGAACAAAAGGATAATCATATAGTAACAAGTCCTAAGCGTCACATTCTCACGTTAAAACCCACATCTCACACACCCTCACCACGATGATAGGAACCGCAACCCGAAACTCACCATCTCCGGCCCTCGATCCCCTCAAACCCCGGTACAATAACAATTTCCGTGGCCACCGTCGTGAAACATGCATAAAATGAATATCGCCGTCAATGAAATAGTTGCTTCCACCACTCGGGCTTCATTAAGCTCAAACTTTATTCCTTTATTTCATCTCTCCTTTTTTTCTCTCTTTTTTTTCTCTTTTTTTCATTTTTTTTTTCTTTTTCTTTCTTTTTTTTCAAATTCTCAATATCCAAAAAAAAAAAATACCGCCAACACATACCCGAGTGGTCTTCCAAAATTAAGCCAAGCAAAAACGTTAATGGGAGGAAGTAAACAATCCAATGAATATATATCACAAGTAAAATCCATCTCCCCCTAACTCAATGAAATACACGGTGCCACCAAACAAAGCCGCAAACAAATCCAAGTACATGTATGGGGATGGAGTCGTCAAAAGCTCAATCTCAATATCCGTAGTCAAAACTCGACATCCCCACACTAGAATATACCCATGTCCCCTCTCAAGTAATCAAGCGTATGTAAGTCTCGTGCCTAATCCAACCGATCCTCCTACACCAAGATGATGAAAAGAAACGATCCCTAGCACGATCCACCGATAAGAATCAACCAACCCCAATGTTGTGCGGATTAGACGTCACGCACTTTTGGCTCTCAACAACCGTGTCCATGATGTAGTGACATGGAACACCGCCACACCGTAGTGTGCAAACCGACTCACTCAGCCTCACATTCCCCTCAAAAGTAATATATGAAGCACATGTGACCATGTAGAACTCACAAGAATGTGTAATGAAGCACTCCCTCATCAAACCCCCTCAACTACGACTCCCTCGTGACGCACTAAAGAGGTAATTCTAAACGATTTGTGATGAAGGCCAAGAATCGTCTCCCTAGGTCAAAAAGGCTAACAAATAATCCAAAGCTCGATTAGGGTGTTCTAGTGGTCCTACAGGGTAAGATCTAATAAGCAGTGAGTGCTCTAATACACACCTCGCACAGTTGTTATGTGTGCCACTGCGAGGCGGGTTGGCGACTACCTAAGACGTACACATGAATGTTCGGCTTGTTTAGCTCACACCTAGCTCAACTCTTGTAAGAAAGCAAGGCACACACTTTAGATTTGAAAATCATTTAAGTGTATTAAAATAGGCAGGTATTCCTGTAAAGAAAGTCTCTCTATACATACTAAGGGGAACTCACATTGTCATTCTCGGTCACAAGTCATACCCTATGCCTAAAGTTCTCACACTCATCGATTTTCCAAATTCAAGCTTCTTTTGATTGCCCTTTCTCAATTTTCAATTTTTTTTAAAATTTTTATATATTTTTTTATATATATAATTCCTACTCTATATGCATGGGCCGACTCGAAAGAAGACTCGAAACTGACTCAATTTGGGTAGGTGGACTCAATTAAATAAAACGTGCAAACATGCTATACTAATATGCAAACATCAACTACTCACAATACGACACACACAATATATATAAACACGACATGGACTACAAATACTGACTCACAATACGACACAAACAACCTATATGTAACTGATGAATGCAGACACGGACTTGGCTAATAAAGGCTGAGAAACCCCCCCCCCCCACACTTGAACGCGTCGTTGTCCTCAACGAATGCATAGGTCAAGCGAAAAGACTCATCATTCAAATGCAGGGGGTGGTAAGTCTACTCGGACGAATCCTCGTTGTCCTGGTCCTGGTCTCCAGAATAGGCATCCGAATGGTACTCGTAAGCACCCGGGTAAGTCTCTTGGCCACTAGGCCACTAGTCTCTCGGAAATCCCACATGAGTGGCCAATGCCTCCAGGCACTGGTCTTGACGGTGCTGATGCAGACTCACCAGACGTATACCCTGTCCTATGTTATGCATGCTACTGCGATGATGCTCAAACTGCCTAGCACTCATGTCAGCAACATGGTCAGTGGTCCGACCCTGGGATGTGAGGGTCATGGTCGTGGTCAACCTCAACTCGGTCATTAAGTCTGCTAAGCTCACACTCGGCTGGCCAGGGTCAATGACAGGTGGAGGTATAGGCTGAGGTTGAACTGGAGGAGTAGGAGCTGTACGCGAGGAAGAGGCTCTTTTCTTAGCCTTTTCTTTAGGAGGTCTAGAACTGGTCCCTGCCCCCATCACAACTACATCTTTCAACGGGTCCGGGATTTTGTCTCTGGACCTTGGGTATGTGGTCTCTCTCATTCTTAGTCACGCTGGCCCCGCAATCCTTAGCTAAGTGCATGAGTAAGAAACTATGGCCCGCAGACTTCCTATTTTTCGGTTCAAACATTTTGTGCAAATACATGAAGATCCGCCTAGGAATGTCTATCCGATGCCCCCTGGATAGACAAAGAGCCATGAGACACACCTCAAAGTCAACAAAATTTGGAGACGAAACTCCCAACACCCATGACTCCAAGATCTCAATGAGCCACCTTGGTTTAGGCAGCAAGTATCCGACTGGGATCTTCCAATGTCTGATATTGGTTTTAGACCTATCCCAGTCGGCTCCTGGCACTCCCGCAAAACAAAAGGCCGACACCTCATTAATGAGTGTCTGCTGGTCTTTCTGCAGATAAATCTTAAATTGACAGGCCTCTGTCAACGGGGGCCACTGAAGTGCTGCGGCGATGCACTCAGAAGACAGAACTAGCCAGTTCCGACGACAATAAATCACACGAGGGTCATTGAGCCTAGACGTCTCACCCTCATCGGTGTGTCTCGCATTCGCATAAATCTCACGAGTCAGTGCAGAACTGGCTTTCTTTTTCACTAACCTCATCCACCCCGCAAAGTTCTCAGTCTTAGCGACCTTTTGTAGGTCCTCAGGCACTCCCTCAAGTGGAAATACTTTCTTGGCCTGGACACCTCTATTAATCCTAGGGTTTGCTTTATAAAATCCCTGAGCATTCGCCGAAATAAACCTATAGTCGCAAAAGATCCCACCCCTATCAATGTCCAATTTTTGGTCATCCGGTTTATCACTACAACCCTTTCTTATTGAAGGCAATTGGGTAGGAAGGGGTGTACTGAAAACCCTAAGGTCAGGGGATAACGGGATGACCAATTTGGCACCCGGGTTACCCCCGTCAGAATCAGACTCACTCTCAGGCTCTGCCGCCCTACTCGCCCCGGGTAATGTATACTCTGGGTCCTCATCACGACTTGTTCTAGCACGTTTGCTCATTTTGACCAAATGCAAGTATAACAAGTAAAGCAATTAACGTGAAAAAATTCAATGAAGTGCACAGTGACAAGAAGTGTAACATATATTAACCAAGTAAGCACACGTAAGCACGTATCTAGGCAAGGCACGGCGCAATTCCTCGCATGTTGCTCGAGGACTTTGCGTATCGATCAAAATTAAAAACAAAATTTTCCAACTAAGGAAAATTTGTGCCTATTACACGTAAAGAGAGAGTTTAGAACGTTCGTACGTGCCCGGAGCAAGTCTTACGGGCACGATTTTCAGAATTTGCGGCTAGAATTATCGTTTCGGTTCGCCAAAAACTTTCTTCCAACTTTTGCAATTGAATCGTGCTTCTTGCTCCTTGCGATGCCCTCGTCAAACTTTCCTTCTTCACCAACTCTTGAATCCCAGCCAAACAACCCCAATTTTGCCAAAATCCTCAAGAACCCTAGATTTTTTTTTTCAAAATTCAACCAAGCAGCCCCCAATCGTATGGTTCATCCACTGATAGCTCTCTTTTCTTCCTCCGGTGTTGTGCCGCGACCAGCACTGGTGGTGAAGGCGGCGGCGAAGAGATGTGGAGAGATGGTAGCCGTCGAGTTTGGTGTGCGGTCGTGGGGGGGGGGGTTACTGCGGGCTTCGAACAGAGGGGCGGCGAGGTTTTGAACAGAGGGGCGGCGACTGTGTTGGTGGGAGTAGCGGTGGTGGTGGAGATGGTCGTGAGTTGTGGTGGTGGTGGAGATGGTGAAGAGCAGTAGAAGAAGAAGTGGTCGGGTATGTTGAGAAGAAGAAGAAGGTTGAAATTTTTGTTTTGACTAAGAAAAAGCCCGATTCTCTGACCCTTCAGAAGTAATCGTACGATTAATTTGAAGTGATCGTACGATTACATTAAAGCAATCGTGCGATTACTTCGTACGATTACCTCGTACGATTGGGCAGAAACTTTTCTCAACAAGTCCCCCCAAAAAAAATTCTGAGGCAAAAGTAAACGTACGGTAATCGTACGATTACCTTTGTGCAGGGCTTATATTTTCTTTAGCCAACATATAAATTTTACCTCGTATTTTGATCCCGAACTCCGATGAGTGTGAATTTTGCACCTTTGGATCCCTTTTTTGGCGTATGTCTTGCTCACATAAATAACGTCCCGTTTCCGGATCGTTTTCCCGACTATTCTCAATTATCGCCCAATTTCGCGAAAAACATCCAAAATGTGCCAATTTCGTCGCTTTCTTCCAAATTTTGCAATCACATTCATCAAGATGGGGAGTGCGGGATCTCTGCTCATCTAGAAAAATTCCCAAAGTTCGGAGAACCTTTCATTCTTCAATTTCGCGCTTCTAAAGGCTCGTTTTGCATTTCCGGATGCTTTTGGACGCCTTTTAGCATCCTTTTTCGTCTTTGTTGCTCGTTTCTTTTCTTTGTCATGGGTCTCCTCGACCTCGAGACTCCATTTACGTTATAAAAGATTCCCAATGTCCGGGGGATCCTTTTTTCTTCAATTTGATCATTCCAAAGACCCGTTTGGCAATTCCGGATGCTTTTTAGCGCTTTTTTCACCTGCTCAACATCCTTTTTGACATAACTTCTTCGTCCGGACTCCGATATACGCGATCCACCTATCCACAGAAAGCTCTCGACCACCCCCACACTATGGCACTGTTCAAATTAGCTCACAGTCATGTCTTCAAAAATTTACCTCGTAATTCGTCCCATTGTGCCAGCTTTCCCAATTTCTTTACGTCTTCTTTGCGTATATCAAGAAGGGGAGTCCGGGAACTTGATCTTCCCCAGGTGCGTGTGTTGAATAAGTGTAGGAATGGCGTCAATCATTTATTTCTTCATTCCGTGTCCCGATACGCGTTTTGGTCTGCTCTTTCTCGTTTTTCGTGCAATTCTCCACTCGCGCAACAAGAAGGGGGATCCGGAATAGGCCTTCCACCTAGAATTCCTGCACATACTCATTGGAAATATCAAATCCACTCTCTCGCACCTCTCAAATAGTTAGAACAAAATAAAATAACAAGACAGTATTGAAATCTACACTATGCAGTAAATAGGTTGGGTTGTCTCCCAACAAGCGCTTTGTAATTTAAGGTCGACGGCACGACCCAGTTACCTCAAATGAGCTCAGATATGGGGAATTGGTTTGAGGCTCTCAATCACCCCAATAAAATTCCCATCCACGTACGGCTTTGCTCGCTGTCCATTTACCTTGAATCTGTTCCCATTCTCAGCTTCTACCTCGAGCGATCCCCATGGGTAAACCTCTGTAATTGTAAATGGACCACTCCACCTTGACTTCAGCTTGCCCGGAAACAATTTCAGTCGTGCGTTGAATATCAATACCTTCTGCCCACTCTGAAATCTCGTGGAATGATATGCTTGTCATTCCATTGCTTGGTTCTCTCTTTGTAGATCTTGGCACTTTGATATGCCATCAACCTGTGTTCTTCTAACTCAAGCAATGCCTGCTTCCTTTGCTCACCAGAGAGCTTAGCATCCAAACTTACTTTCTTTAGTGCCCAGAACGCTTTGTGCTCAAGTCCAACCGGAAGATGGCACATTTTCCCGAAAACGAGCTGGTAGGGAGACATGCCCAAGGGAGGCTTGTATGCAGTCCGGTATGCCCAGAAACTATCATCCAAGTGTAGAGCCCTGTCTTTGCGTCCTGGATTGACAGTTTTCTCTAGAATCCCATTTATCTCTCGGTTAGACACTTCAGCTTGTCCATTGGATTGTGGATGATAGGCCAATGAGATCTTGTGTGTCTTTACCCCATACTTGCTCAAGGTATTGGCAAAGACCTTGTTCACAAAGTGTGATTCCTCATCGCTAATAATGGCTCTAGGCGTTCCAAACCTTTTGAATATATTCTTGCGCAAGAATCTCTCAACTGTAGCACTATCATTCTTTGGACACGCCAGAGCTTCGACCCACTTGGTCACATAATCAACAGCTAAAAGGATATAGAGATTACCAAGTGAAGATGGGAAGGGGCCCATAAAGTCTATGCCCCATACGTCAAATAGCTCTACCTCTAACACGAAATTTTGAGGCAACTCATTCCGGTTGAAAATATTGCAGGTTCTATGACACCGGTCACATTGCTGTACAAATAGATGGGCATCTTTATGCAATGTAGGCCAAAAGAAACCGCTCTAAAGGACCTTAGCAACTGTGCATGATTTGCCGAAATGACCTCCACAATTTAACTCGTGGAAGTGTCTGAGAATCTCTAACATATCCGGCTCTGCAACACACCTCCGCAATACATTATCTGCTCCCAGCTTGAACAGATAAGGATCATCCCGGAAGTATTGTCACGCGTCTGCAAAGAATTTCTTCCTCTGGTGGTAACTCATGTCCTTGGGTACAATGTTTAGTGCCTTGAAATTTGCCAAGTCAGCAAACCAAGGCACAGCTGCAACTACAACCATAAGCCGCTCATCTGGAAAATCCTCTCGAATAGGCAAATCTTCCTGCTTATCGTTCTCCAGTCTTGACAAATGGTCCACAACCACATTCTCTACCCCCTTTTTATCTTTGATCACCACATCGAACTCTTGCATCAATAAAACCCACCGGATTAATCTTGACTTGGCGTCCTTCTTGGTGAGAAGGTACTTGAGGGCTGAATGGTCCGTGAAAATCGTCACCTGAGAACCCACAAGATATGGACGAAACTTGTCCAACGCAAATATGATGGCCAACATCTCTTTCTCCGTGGTAGCATAATTAACATGTGCATCATTAAGAGTACGACTGGCATAATAAATGACATGAGCTACCTTATCTTTCCGCTGGCCCAGAATTGCTCCCACCGCATAGTCACTAGCATCACACATGAGCTCAAATGGTATGGTCCAGTCTGGTGTGGCAATGATGGGTGCGCTAATCAACTTTTCCTTGAGCAAATCAAAAGCTGACTTGCACTCCGCATTATAATCAAAGACGACATCCTTCTCAAGCAATCCACACAAAGGTTTCGTGATCTTCGAGAAATCTTTAATGAAGCGCCTATAGAACCATGCATGTCCTAAGAAACTCCTTACCCCTTTGACAGAGGTAGGGTAAGGGAGCTTCTCAATCACCTCGATCTTGGCTCTATCCACCTCTAAACCTTTGCTGGAGATCTTGTGGCCCAAAACAATACCCTCAGTAACCATGAAGTGACACTTCTCCCAGTTGAGCACTGGGTTGGTGTCAATGCATCTATCCAGAACCCGGGCCAACTGTTGCAGGAAGTCTCTGAATCCGTCACCATAAAGCGAGAAGTCATCCATGAATACTTCGAAATTCTGCTCCATCATGTCAGAGAAGATCGACATCATACACCTCTGAAACGTAGCAGGTGCGTTGCATAACCAAAAGGCATGCGTCTAAAAGCAAATGTCCCATAAGGACAAGTGAATGTCGTCTTCTCCTGGTCAGCTGGCTCAATTGCTATCTGGTTGTACCCGGAGTACCCATCCAAAAAGCAATAATGAGAATGACGTGCCAGGCTGTCAAGCATCTGATCAACGAATGGAATGGGAAAATGATCCTTCAAAGTGGCATCATTGAGCTTGCGGTAATCCATGCAAACTCTCCACCCAGTAACAGTACGAGTGGCTATCTGATCACCTTTTTCCCCTTCCACCACAGTTATACCTCCCTTCTTAGGGACACACTGCACTGGGCTAGTCCATGTGCTGTCGGAAATCGGATAAATGATGCCCGCCTCCAACCATTTAAGCACCACTTTCTTCACCACCTCATGCATGTGAGGATTGAGGCGGCACTGAAAATGAACTACCGGCTTCTTATCTTCCATGAGCCGAATCTTGTGTTGGCAATCTGTGGGGCTGATCCCCTTGATATCTGCTATGGTCCATCCCATAGCTTCCTTTCTCTCCTGTAGTACCTTGAGAAGCTGCTCCTCCTATTCCCTGTCCAAACATGCAGACACAATCACATGTAAAGTCTCATTAGATCCCAAGTACAAATATTTCAAATGAACAGGTAAAGACTTTAATTCTAAAACGGGAGCAGTAATAAGAGAAGGAGTAAGAATCATCCTGCTTCCCTCATTAAAGAGGGGTAGGGGCTGGCGCCAATTAACATCTAATGCTTGCTCTTTATCGCTGGAATCAAGTAGAGCAAGCTCCTCATATAGTTGCTCTAATAAAATATCTTCCTCTTCGTCCGGCGTGTATGCCTCCACCCCAAAACACTGCTCGCTTACCGCATATGCGGGAAACTTCATACCCTCAAATACGTTGAATGCCACCTTCTCATCGTTGATCTGCATAGTCAGCTCTCCATTGGCCACATCAATGATAGTCTTCCCGGTGGCAAGGAATGGGTGGCCCAAAATAAGAGGGACATCATCGTCGGCCTCCATGTCTAGGATCATAAAATCATCTTGGAAGATGAGTCCTTCAACTCTCACTAATACATCCTCTAAAACACCCCTGGGGCGTTTTATGGCGCGATCAGCCATCTGCAAGCACATCCTGGTAGGCTTGGGATCTCCCACACCAAGATGCTCAAAAACCGGTGTGGGCATCAAATTGATACTTGCACCAAGATCACAAAGTGCCCTCCCATGAAAAGCATCTCCCAATGTCACAGGAATTATGAAACCACCCGGATCTTTCATCTTCTTTGGTAACGCCTTTTGCACAACTGCGCTACACTCCTCATTCAGAGTCACGGTTTCAAAAATCATCCATGCGCCTCCTATTAGAAAGGAGGTCCTTGAGAGATTTAGCATATTTAGGCATTCGTGAAATGGCCTCCGCAAAAGGGATATTAATGTGCAGTTTCTTGAAGATATCCACAAACTTCTTGAAATGCTTGGCATCCTCTTGACTCTTCAATCTTCGCGGGTATGGCACTCGCACACTGTATTCCTCCTTTGGCTTCTGTTTCTCATACGACTTCATCACCGTGTCCTTTGATTGGGGAATCACGGTAGGCACGGGAATCTCTTCATCCAAGGATTTTTCAGTGGCCTTAGTCGCCTCAGCTCGCGCATGGGTAGGATATGGGGGATCCTGGGTAGTGGTCCCACTGCGAGTAGTAATAGCCTTCAACTGCTCAGTTGGAGTAATAGTGTTGGACGGCAGCATACCAGGTGGAAGTCGAGTATTTTGATTGGCTATTTGCCCAATCTGTGTCTCATGAATCTTCATTGTGGCTTCCATCGCGACAATCTTGCTCTCAATTTTGTCATTACTGGCTAACAGTTTCCTCAACAATGCGTTTGTATCTTGTTCTTCTGATTGTGGAGCCTGCTGTTGTGGAACTTGCCTTTGAGCTTGGTATGGAACATTTGGCCTTTGACCAGGCGCATATAATCCACTGTTTGGATTGGCATAGCTGAAGTTGGGGTGATTGCGGTTATTCGGATGATAAGTGTTTGGCCACTGATGCTGTCGTGGTTGACCCATGTAATTCACATCTTCCATACCATCGCCATAACCCTGATTTGCATCTGCGATCATTTCTCCTACTGACTGCACCTGTGCCGATGGATTCATATTACCGAAAGCTGAAGTCATAACTGCCATCTGTTTCTCCAACTTCTGCTCTACCATGGTCTCAATCTTGTTTACCAGTGCTCCATCATATCTAGAATTTCTACGAGTCTCAGATATCGTAGACTCACGTTTTGCTACACTGTCCAGCAGGTCTCGGCATCTATGCACTCCCAAAACCATGAAGTTTCCTTGAGCAATCATATCCAATTCATTCGTCGTTTCCCTGTCTAAGCCATTATAGAAGTAATGCAGCAGTTTGTACCATGGCTCCCCATGAGTAGGGCATCTACGAAGGAGCTTGTTGAATTTCGTCCATGTATCCCCCAAAGAGTCATCTTCTTGCTGAGTGAACTTTGTAATGTAAGCCATTCTTTGCGCAACTTTGGATGGTGGAAGATACTTCATGAGGAACTCTATGCAACATTCTTCCCATGTAGAAATACTACCCGCTGGAAGCTCCAATAGCCATGTCTTAGCTTTACCCGACAGTGAAAAAGGGAATAGCATGAGCTTTATTGTCTCAAGTGGAACTCTCTGATCATAGATAGTGGAAGTGATCTGCTCAAAGTTGAGCAAGTGGGCATTTGGATCATCACCCGCAGCTCCTGTAAATAGGCACTCATCTCGAACCATGTTGATAAATGGTTGGCGTATCTCAAAATGAGCTGTGTTGATATGGGATCTAACAATTGTGGGCTGATATCCCTCTGGTGTGGTTCTGAAGTAATCCACCAAAGGACGCTCATCAATCTCTGCATCGTTCACTTGCTCTGCAGCATTCTGCGCATTCTCGATCCGATTGTTGCCCCCATTATTTCTATTGCCACCAATGTTTCCATCATTATTATTGTTTCCCCCATTGTTGTTATTACCTCCATCATTCCTCACCTGCGCACCCACAGCAGGGCGTGGTTGTGGATTTGGAGGGTTCAAGCGGGCCATAGCAGCTTGCATCTCGTTCAACTTAGCTCTGAGCTCCTCAGTCTCCCTTGCTCGATTTGCTGCTTCTTCCACAGCTGCAACTCTAGCTGCTTCCGCATCTTGCAGGCCTTTGCGGAACCTCTCAAACTCAGCTCTAGTTTGCTCGTCCATCTGAACTGAATTTGCTTTCCTCTTGTCTCTACTTTGTGCTCGCAATAAGGATTCCGGGTTTTCAAGTGTTGGATGCAAAGGCTCGTTTCTAGTGAAGCAGACCTGAAAACACGAATCACACACACAAAACAGGTGAGTAACAGATATAAACTGAAAATGTAAATCCCTAAAGAGAAAAATAATAGCTAATTTATCTCAAGTCCCCGGCAATGGCGCCAAAAACTTGGCACGCTCCAACTGCAAGTGCACAGTTGTCGGTGTAGTGATAATATTCCGGAAATCCGGGTTGTCGAACCCAAGAGACTTCGTTGTAAATTAGCTACTAAATTTGTTCTTTGTGTGGGTAAAGCACGTTGAGTTGTTGTTCTAATTCAACTAATAATTAAAATAACAAGTATCTAAAATAATTCAATGAATTAATTCAAGATTAATAAGCACGAGTTGATTTGGTTGTTTCTCAAAGTTGATCAAGATCAAGATATCTCTACAGATCACTAGGTATTTCACACTACGTTGGATTTATGCTCTACTAACACGATGAGTTTTTGTTCTAGTTAAACGAGCAATATTATATTGAAGATGTCTCAACCAATAACTATGCTTAAACTCTCATAACTGATTCCTCTAGCCAACTCAAGTTAAGAACGCATTACGATATTGATTCTACTCTTTGTTCTTAGCTAACTAGCAAGATTCCTCAACCCTAGATACAGCTAGTGTGTATTTCAATTTTCCGGGCAACGAACGTAGATTCCTCTTCATTCACAACCTAACACAATCCTATTAATATGTCTACTAATAGAAAAGAGAGATGAAAAGCGTAAAATACACATAACTAGACAAAACTTCATCAATTAAGCATGAATGCATGAAAGAAAATCCTTAAATCACAATATTTAGTGATCAAACCCTAGCTTCCTATGAGATATCCCGAACTAAGTGTTTTAGCTACGCATAAACATGATCAATACACAATGTTTCATGATCAAATAGCAAAAACTAGAGAAGAAACGAAGATTTAGAAGCCAAACGGATGATCCAAGCTCTCTAACCTAGCTCCAAGCTCTCCAAGCACGTCTCCCAATGTGTCCTAAGTGTTCCGTGGCTCAAAATACCTCAAAACTATGCCAAAATAGCAAAATTACCAAAAAATTACGATCCTGGCAGCAGAGGTAATCGTACGATTACCTTGATGTAATCGTACGATTACTTCGTGCGTTCACCCGTGCGATTACTTGCTGACTGAAATTTTGGCCAAGGGGTAATCGTACGATTACCTCCATGTAATCGTACGATTACTTCTGGGCAGCCAACATCAAAATCCCATCTTCTTGCTCTTTTTCCCGTCGTCTTCACTTCCCGAGCATTCCTTTGAGCCTCCAACTTTTCCGAAGTTCACTTTTGCTCCAATGTCACGTCCCGAGCTCCCGGTTCCTGAAAACCACAACAGGAGAAACATACCGGAAGATCAAACGTGATAAAATATAGTCAAAATTAACGCAAAAAGTGCCCGGACTCAACATTACATGCAAAGACTCAACACGCTCAAATTTAGCAAGAAATGGTCCAAAATCCATAAAAACGCATCAGAATGCACGCAAAACGGTAAGGAAACATATACGAATATAACTCCAAATACGGAGTTATCAATTACGTACACAGAATGCTGGAAGGCCTATGAAAACAATGGGGATGAATACGGTGACACGTCCAAAAGCTGGAGCTCTCTTTCTCTATCTGTTTGAGTGAGGTCAGTTGTGTATTGAGAACTCAGATCTGATTTCTTCTAGTCTATTGAACTCTATTCGTAGTGCTAGAATATTTTATTTCCAAGTTACTTTTCTTTCAACCAAGACAAATCTCAAGGAAATCTAACTCCTATGGAAATAAATTTTCCAATAACTATATATACTAATTAATAATTAGTAATACTTATTGGTGAATACCGTAGATAAAACTCTATTATCGTGACATTTATTTAATAATAAATGCCTTTATTCATTTTTTATCTATATGGTGATATGTTAACACAATTAAGTCTTTAGAATACATTTTTTATTCGTAGACATCCCTATTCTAGTATTATTGTTAATTACGACGACTATAATACATGGAGACTAGTATGTGGGTAGATTGATAAGACATCAAGTCTAACACGTGGGTAGGCTTAGGAGTAATGTCGTACTGGATGAACACTACATGAAATCTTGTGTGAGTGTTACAAGTGTTTCTCATTGTGACAATGGTGTTGGTCAATGACTTGAAGTCGCTACATTCCCTAGATAAGGAGTGGCATGTTTTAATATGGTCAACATGATGTTGTAACACGATGATTATAAAGTCAGTAATTGGATATGTTATGAATCTTGATGAGGGGTGTGAGTGGTGTAGATAGGAATTGTCCCTCCTACATAACGGGAGTAAATATCCATGGAAACTAGATGAGTGTGACTTGGAAAAATTCATGGTCGTGCTCAAATGAATCAATATGAGATATTTATGTCATTTTCTGTCTAACTCTACTTAGCGAATTTAGAAACTATAGATTTGATATACAAGGGTGATGCTCCTTGCATTATGTATAATCTGGAAATATGGACAAAGAGATTATACGATACTATAACGTTGGTCATAGAAGTTGCTCGGGTCACTAGCGTTCTTATTACTTGTGTTGCACTAATGTATTGCTAAATACCACTCAGTATTTGTAATTGTTACTGGGAACATTATTAAAAACCTTCAGGGTCACACACAATAATGGATCATACTCGAACTAATTTCTCAGTGGTAGAACTAAAGAGAAAATGAATTAAAGACTTAAATGAAATATAATTCTAATTGTTAATACTAAATAGCAAGTCGAATTCTTTCTCATCCTTTTAAATACCCTTATACCCATGGCTAGTATTCTTATTCTTTGAGCACTATTCATATTTGATATATGCTAGGGTTTTGAGAGAGAGAGAGATATATAGATTCGAGCTATCACTACCATCCATGTCTGGAAGATTTTGTGAGACTATGTTGTTGGTCGTCCTTTAGCAGACTAGCATCAGCAAAGAGAAAGTTCAGTTCAGACCATTCGTCCGGATACTGTAGGGGCTCTACAGTCTTCAGCTTTCGTGAACGTCACATGCCAGTGTGAATGAGGTAACTTCTACATCCTAAAGTTATGCTCTTTCACATTGATCCTTGGTAGGTTTAGGAAAAAATGCTACTTTAATCAACTATGTTTGAATGCACATAACCGAAAATTAGTATCAAAACCACTTTCGAAACCATGACCTAGTTATGTGTTACTTTCAGTTATTTACACGATTATTGATGTTACTGGTAGATAGTATGACATACGGTAGGATCATTATCTGTTATGTGATATAGTCATTTAGTTGTATAAGCTACAATCTTGATATACTGTGAATTCGTATATATTTTATACGAGAATACTACTAGGACTTTTTACCATATGAACTTCAAAACATCAAGATTTGATGTTAATATCATTCGGTTTGCACAAGTATTCTGTATAAGGGGATCAGCATTGTGATAGTGACAGAAACATGATTTCATTTAGGTTCTGGGGCACTGCCCCGAACCCTATGAGGGGCGCGTCCCCTTCGAACTCTGCCCGCTAATACAGCAACGGGTCCCTGTGAAGGCCACGGAGGTGGTGCTTCCCCTGTTGCTCCCCCTCAAGGGGATATGGCAATCGCTTCCCCCTTGGACTATGTTCAGCCATACTAGGGTGATTATGAATTACACTTTAATTAACCGCGCAAGTAAAACAGTATAATTTCTATGCCTTACTTGATGTTTTATGGTATGGTGCATGGATGTGGCGTAGTCTGTTATTTTTTGTTGTGGTTTAAGTTTGATGGAGTTTTTATGTAATTTATGTAATTAAAATACAATATGGATGTCGTGCCTCCCTACTCATTCTAATTCTACATCTCTTCTCTTCCCATTCTTCTAATATGTGAGCTTTCTCAATATTTATGTGTATATATATACATGTATTTATATGTGTGTGTGTGTAAAATTAGATTGCTATATAGAGAATATCAATCCCATGGAAGCAACAAAGGAGAAGACACACAGACATGCAGACTTGAACTTGAAGAAGGAGGCACTTGGAGAAGACTTTAGAAATCTTATTGTTTATTGGATATTCTCATTGTCTTGGGAATATCGTATTGTTTAGAGGCCACATCCATGCCACTTTAATTTGTTGTCTTTTTATGTTGATGTATGGGATGCGTGGTTGAATGATAAACAAGATAATAATCTATATGGATCATTCAATCGAAATTGGCCAATCCGTTTGGGTAGATCAGTTAATGAGATCAACTACAATAATAAATCACTCAGACTTAAAATATGAAGTTGCAACTTTCATTTGCTTGGCACTCGTTAAGACCTTGATCAATTAAGTATTAGATTATCAAAGTAAGGTACATTTATTTATGATGGTAAGAAGAGATGGTATAAGCAAGTAATATACAAGTTGTGAAGCAAATGGCCTAACTTAACTATTCTATTTCGAAAGGATTGAAAGCCTAGAGGCAAGTTAGTTGGGTAATAGTTCATGAGATAGATTTGAATAAGGAGTATTCACCTAATTGAACCAAGAGTTACATGAGATGTAATTGGTAATTTCTTCCTACCTAAATAACTTTCTATTTCAATCTTCCCTTGGACAAAAAAATCTTTTTGAATTCTAGGAAACTAAAATTAAGCTATGACCACATTTATCTTTCAACTATTTTCAATTCTTCGTTAGTTTGGAATCCGAATACGCCTTTGACGAAATTTGATGTAGGAAATAGCTTTCTTCTGGATCCTGCATAAAAGATAGAGAGACTACACGGATTCAGCAAATATTAAAGAAACTTGATTCCTAGAGCTATCTTCTCATCACCCTGAAAATCACACCTTACCCATGATCAAGTGTTTTTGCTAAACTT
Organism: Linanthus parryae; assembly: GCA_023055425.1. Lineage (NCBI taxonomy): Eukaryota > Viridiplantae > Streptophyta > Magnoliopsida > Ericales > Polemoniaceae > Linanthus > Linanthus parryae. Next base: position 1,139,611 of record JALGPY010000013.1, on the reverse strand, counting down.
GAAAGTGGTAAAATAATTTTTAACAAATATAAGAGAAGTAGATCTTAATTTGTTTTCCGAGAAAAGTGTCACCAAAGTTCGAGTACTTATAATTCACTGAGTTCTACTTGAGTTAGAATTATAAGATCCTAGGATCAAGCACACAATTCCTAGATACTTACTATCCAATCACTAAAACAGCGTCGAGTATCTTTGCACATAAAATAAAGAAATTAAACGCACACACTGAATAGTTAGAACTTTTATATTCATGCTTATATCCAAACACTACTCCACCTCTTTGTCATAAGAATTGACAAGAGGGTCTTCAAACAAACAAAAAATGGCTTAACTACTCCTCTTAGCTAAGCTAAACAAGTATTAGATAAACTACTTCATAAAATAAAATGAAATAAACATATGAAAATCAAGCATTTGGTATCGGAGATCATGCATTCTCTTCAAGAATATCAAAGTCTCCAAAGGAAGAACTTTATTGAGGCAATCAAATGCAAATCTCATCATCAAAATCCATATTCTGATCTGGTAGCTAGTAATAATTGAAAAATTAAATATATATGGGTGAGGAGGAGTTTTCTTCTTCCCGATCAGCCTTATACGATCATGAACTTTATTCTTGAGCACCGAAGAATTTTTATTGATTTTATCAACATATTCGATAAAATTTCGATCCAAAACTTCAAGAGTGCTACTTTTAAGATCATCAAGATCTGAATTGTGAGGATTGATAACTTTGAAATCCATAGGTCCAAATAGACGCATGTACATTCCACAAAAAAAGAAACATGCAATGATAGAATTGAGTCGTCTCCAATCTTCGATTATGAGAACAAGACTTGAGATATAAAACATCTGCCTAGTTTCTATTTGATTATAGTATCCATGGATCGGCTCATCTTTATCACACTTGCATTCAAATTCATGCGCAGATCGTCACTATGAAGAACAAAACTTCATCTAGAGAGCCCGAAGTCATGGGTAATTACACAAGCAACCAAAATAAGAGGAAAAGGATAGTAAGAAAATCAAAAGTACGTCAAGGAGACTAACGAGGCCGAGGGAGGCTGACAAGGTTGCTTGTATCGCCCAAGGAGACTGTTTTGGCTTCTCTGTAGGGGTAGGAGGTAGGGCACCCTAAGAGGTCGTTTGATCAGTAATGATCAAATTTTCTCCTACAAGAGTGTTTTTATAGGCTCCTACGATATGGGTAATTTATATATAATCACAATGTACCAAATAAGAATTCTTGTAAGATCCTTACAAGAGGGAAAATATGGAAATCTAAGTCATTCTTGGATAAGGAAAGGCTTTCAATGCTAGAATTTAGGATTTGGGTTCCACAAGGAATGTTGTTACATGCAAATATATGCAAAATACCCTCCCATGGAAAGAGAGATTTGACAAACTCCTTGGTTAGGTTCGGTATTTTCATCAAATCTTCACAAAATCAGTTACATATGCGAGATTTGATGTTTCTAGCTAACAAGTAGTCAACATCTTGCATAAATAACTTACACTATGTCTAACTAAGATACTAATTAAGAAAAATTATATAGGAAAAAACTATAATATATTTTTTCTCATCACTTTGTGGAAAAAGTGACAATAATCTTGGAAAAGAACCTTCAAACATCCTACATGAACTGCCAATATTCACTAAAAACAAACTTTATGATATATCAAAATCCCTAAAGGAAAAAAAAAATCCTATCAATTTTCATAAAATAGTTTGAGTACAGAAAATCCTTTATCCAATTGGATGTCCTAGCAGAAATCATTTATCCTAGTAGAAATTAAACAAGGAGATTTTTAAAATTTGGTCAAGCAAGTAAAATACTTTGACAAGAATGTCCACATCATTCAAGACAATGCGGTTCAAGAGTTTGAGTATGCAGCTGGTCACATATTGAGGATTACAACTTCATAGGGGCACAACAATAACATGGATGGAATGAAACAAATACCAGCCTAGCACAAGGAATCACCGTTGGTTAGTTATGGGAATGCATTAGGGGGAGTTATGCATTGGGGTTTCAAAATAGGTCACAGGGGTGCAACAGTTATCCACCACGATCAGTTGCAACTCCAGCACAGTCGCAACATGCAACCCTAGCTAATGATCTATCTAAACTCAAGGTCATGATGATACAGTAGGGCACCAATGCGAACGCTATCACTTATTAGCTTGGTCAGGTGCAAGAAAATATGGAACTTATGGAGCAGACATATAAACCACGAAAATATCACTATGTACCTTAGAGGAGCAAGTTAGGCATGTTGCTGCTCAGTATTCAGAGATGGGTGAAGGTTCACTACTAGCAATAACTACGATCACCCACAAGAAAATGTTAGTGCTATCACCACTTCGAGCGGCATAACATTGCAGGATCAAATTTACCCTAGTCATGTATGCGCGAATGCGTTTTTAAAGCCAGGGATGATGAGTTGCTGGATAATGGGGCAAATTTAATTGTGTGCCCAAAAAAAGCGCACGAGAAGGAACTATGACATGCGACATGATGATCCTGGTATGATTGACAAGGTGAGCACTAAGGAGGGCCCTTATCCCATCGAAACCCGTAAGAGATTATGAAAACTTATACTTGAGCTTCGTGGAGACTTTCAAGAAAACTCCATCTTAATATGGCGTTGATTGAATTTTTTCAAATGAAACATTCTTATGCAAAGTTTTTGAAATATATTCTATTAGGGTGGCACATGGACCTGTTTGTAATAGTGGAACAGAATGCTTATGTAAATTCTTGTGTGCAACACAAATTACCTACAAAGAAAACAGTCCCTAGAAACTTTGTGAATGAGGCTCATTTAGGTAAGGCCTACACTTGATGATCTTTGTGTGACTTGGGATCTACCATCACTCTAATTCCACCCTCATTTCTTGTTTTCAATATGATAAAATACATATATTCGTAGAGGGAGTCTTATCCATTATTCTAAGTCTAAGAAGACGTGTTAGTGGCTATGCCTTCCAATAATCCAGTCATGTCCCATAGCTTGTTCACCAAAAGTTTTTTTGTTATTGCTAGGTATATGCGTAGCATGAAATATCATTTTGAATGACTTCCTAAGTGAACACTTATGTGCACTGTGTCCTTTACCTAGTAATTCAAAGGAAGTAAGATTTGTAGCTCTATCTTTCCTCGTCGGTTCAGGTAGTGACTTATAGCCCGACATTGAGGAGCATCTTAACTTTCCTCGTTTCATATTTGAAAATTCAGCAAACTTATGTTCCTTGAATCATTGAAATATTTATAACTTGGAGCATTTTCTTTCTAAGAAGGAGAAAGAGAATGTTATGTATCATATTTCACCCTATGTCATCCATCAAGTGATCAACTTCAAAAGGCTTGTAAGACTAGGATTGGACATCAATAGGCTCTTCCACTGATCCGGGGAGTTTAGACCATTTATTGTGATTTTCTTCCAAATTTAGAACCGTGTGAAGGTGTCTTAAGGTTTTAGCTAAAGTCTCTTAACCCTAAGACGTGGATTGACATGAAGTCTTTAAGATCCCAACAGTTGTAATATTGTTAACCACGAGAATCTAGACTTATTCCTATCGGGTTCCCTTTCATCAGCAAGTCATTCACTCCGAAGTGTTTTCTGTAGCTACCATTTCATAAAACTCTTTGATGACACTCTAAGAATTGTCTATGAAACACGACAGTTAAGTTTATAATTTCTGGCAGTTTTTTACCTTCTAAATTCCGATTAAAAATTTCAGATCATGTTGATTGATGTATATGTGAATAGATGAAGGGTATAAAAACTCTTTATTTAGGCATCTCTATGATGCTAACACTATTCATGCAGGTAGTTCAAGCGTCCCGAATTTAACACAACAAGATCCATATTATAGGGGTATTCATGTGATTTTTCAAGTGTCAAGCCTTATCTTTTTGGTCTAGGATCTTCCTGCAGCATCCGTCCAATCGTCTAGGGACTATATTATCAAATTTATCAAACAATGAAGCAAAAAAATGGCATGACCTAGCCATGGCCGCACGCAATGATGTTGATAGCTAACTAGGCTAGTTGGGCACCACTCATTTGACTTCTCTTGTTGATTGGTTTGATAACTTTAGTCAGTCTTGATCTCTTCTTCTAGGTTTTCAAATATTTCGATCTGTTTCTTTCATGCGAGAGAGTTTAATTAGAAATTGAGATGTGTCGTTTAGTCAAATTATAATGAGTGACATTTACCAAAATATTTAAAATATATGTTTTCCTACCAAACTTATATAATTTTTAATTATTTTTATAAGTAAACTAAATTGGAAGAGTTTGTATATAAAGCGTTTTCTTTATAGTGACAAGAGGTTACTTATAACATATTTCATTATTACTATATTATGACTACAATCATAATATTTATATAAATTGGAATGTTTTATTATTTAAAGTTTTTTTGGGATTATCAATTTTATTTTCCAATGATTTTTTTTTAAATGAAATTTCTTTTTAATAAGGAAGATATTATATTAATGTTTTTGTTCATATAATATAGAATATTTTTTTATAATAATGAATATCTATTATTTAATGTTCTTGATTATTTAAGTAATATCTTCTAACGATTTTAGGAATTAATTACAGGAGGATAATATCTTTTTAAGGATTGATATTAGTTAAGTATTGCAGATATTTAGTATGAATCTAATTCCTTTTGGAAACAAATCTTTTATTATTAATATAATTATATCACTTCATGTAAATCAAATCTTTAATTAGAGTTTGAATTTGATTTATTCATAAAAGTGTAGATTCATATTAGATTTTTTTTGAAACTCTTGTACCTGTTCATCAAGTATTGTTAATCTATAAATAGAGGTCTAGATCTTAGAGAAAACAAAGTTGTGAGAGCTTTCAGGTGAGATCACTCAAACAGAGAGATAGAGAGTGTCAAAGACCCACCAGGTTTTCGCAGAAAGAGAGGTCTCGTAGCTCTACTGTGTGACTTTGACTTGTGTGCAGCAGCCTCCTAGGGTTTGGCCAGGTGGTCCGTTCCTTCCTGGTGTTCTCGTTCAGCGGTGAACACCTTTCTAGTGGTCGTTTGTCTTGTTCTTCAGGTTAGGAGTTGTTTTATTGATTCTTCTTGATTTCAACTAATATCTAATCTTCAGCTTCGAGTCAGTTATAGATCCCTTTCTTTTATGATCTATAACTTCTATCATTATTTCAATATGTGTCTAGATCGACCATAGAAGTTTCATTCAATTGATTATATATTGTAGTTTTGATTTTCCATTATATATATATGATTTTAAGACATCCTCCTCTTATTGGAGTTCAGAAGATTTTGAACACCAGGGTTTTCTATCTCTGTCACGAAAACCTCCTAGGATCCCAACCTCATATTAATATGTGTTTGAGTCACTAGGCATATCACTATGATCTATCATATTGCCATTTATCCGGATATGTGTTCACCCAACTTTGATTAAGTCTTCTGAGTGGTTATCTATCAGTTGTTTTAAATCTTTGTTGATTTGAGTTAGATCGTTTGAAGCCAATCCCGAGTGAGGCTATCCTTAATTGTTGTCTATCTAGTGCTTCATATATCAATTTGTACCCTCTTAAGTTATCGTTGTTTCACATTTGTTTTCCCTCTCGAAATAAAAATACCAAATTCTTTCATGCTTACACAAAAGTAAGAAAAAATTTGAACTCAATTTGGAATCTAAAACTCAATGATGGAGGCTTCGTCTCTGATTTGTCTTCTATCATGCAGTGCTTTAGTGAACACTTTAAGCAAATTTATTCTGAACCTTCGCCTAGTATGACTGAGCTTCTGCAACAGAATGATAATCTCTTCTCCTTCTCTCTTTTATTTAATATCACAAAGACTCTTAGCCCGGACCAGCAAAATTTTCTCTCTAATCCATTTACGGCAATTGAGATATCCAATGCTGTGTTTGAAATGTCACCTCTCAAAGCCCCTGGTCCAGATGGGTTTCAGCCAGCTTTTTTCCAACAAAATTGGCCAATTTTATCCATTTCTATCACCTCTGTTGTGCTTTCATTCCTTAACTCATGACATATGCTAAAAGAGATTAATAAAACGCACATTATTCTAATTCCCAAAACCAATAATCCCCAAACCGTAGGTGACTTTAGACCCATTAGCCTATGTAATGTGCTCTACAGAATCATTGCAAAAGTACTTGCCAACAGACTTAAGATTGTCCTCCCTTCCCTCATTTCTATTAATCAAAATGGATTCATTCCCCAGAGACTCGTACAAGACAATATTCTTATTGGTCAAGACCTTGTTCATACTATTTTCAAAGCTAAATCTAATCACCAACCGAAGCTAGGGGCTCTCAAGCTAGATATATCTAAGGCCTTTAACAGAGTTAGATGGGACTTTTGTGAGCAAGTGATGTTCCAAATGCACTTCCCTACTCACTTTATTAAACTCATTATGCAATGTATCACCACAGTTTCCTACTCCATTCTTATTAATGGATCTCAATCTAGCTGCTTCTCTCCTCATAGAGGGCTAAGAGAAGGGGATCCCTTATCCCCCTTTCTATTTGCTCTTTGTGCTGAGGTGCTGTCTAGTTCTCTTCAAATGGCAGAATCAGATAATTTAATTCAAGGAATTCCCTTCTCCAGAAATGCAACAATATCTCATCTTCAATTTGCTGATGACACCCTACTATTTTTCCAAGTTCAGCCTCATACTAGTAGTAACATTAAATGTATTTTAGATGACTTTGCTACTCAATCTGGGAAATCTATCAATTTAGATAAATCATCTTTGGTGTTTAGTCCAAATTGTACTAGTTCTGACAAAATGCACTTCTCTGCCAACTTAGGATTAACTCCCATGATTCAATTGGAAAATATTTAGGAATTTATCTAGATAAGAAAGGTTCTAACAAATACCTTATAAAGCACACTATTACTAAAATTTCTGAGAAATGTGCTGGTTGGCAAGGTCTCCTCCTTAACTCTTTTGGAAGAGCAACACTAATCAAAGTTGTTCTTAACAGCTATTTAGTCTATCCTATGTTTGTTTGCCTCATTCCTAAAAAGGATTGTGATGTCATTAAATCTACTCTCTCAAACTTCTTCTGGTCTGGCAACTCCCACAAAAAATGTATTCATTGGCTCTCTTGGGATTTTAGTGCAACAAAATTAAAAATGGGGGACTGGGGTTCAAAAACTTACACTGTTTTAACAATGCTCTTATTGCTAAAAACTGTTGGAGACTTGTCAAAGATCCAACCAATTCATTTAGCTTCTATTTTATTTCCAAATACTATAAAAGACAAAAATTCCTTTCTCTCAAGCCTACCTCTGTAGCCTCTTGCGCTTGGAAGAACATTTGTAAGGTTAGAAGTGCTCTCAAGCTTGGATTGCAATGGAAAGTGGCCAATGGGAATTCAATCATGGTGAGAAATGATGGTTGGGTTCAAGATGTCCATGGTGACTCAATTGATGATTGCTTAAGACAAACTGACCCAAGAAACAGAATAAAAAAAGTGGCCCAATTACTCTCTGAGAATGGAAGTACTTGGAATGTTAACCTTCTTAACAGTCTATTTCCTGCGTGGCTCTGTCACAAAATAATTCAGACCCCCATTGGATCTAATGTGAATCAGGACACCCCCTTTTGGAAAGCCACCTCCAATGGAATTTTCTCAGTAAAATCATCTTATTCTCTTCAAAATCACAATAATTCTTCTCCTATTTCTTCTATCAAGCGTATTCAGTTTAATCAAATGTCCTATGTGCTAAAATGAAAAAGATTATGGAACTCAGGATTACCTGCAAATATTGTGCATCTTTTCTGGAGAATCTGTACTAAGTCTTTACCTTGTGTAGATAATATTCATTCTAGAATTCATTCTATTAATCCCTTCTGTACCCTTTGTCACACTCTTCCTGAAACCCCTGAACACATTTTCATTCATTGCTCAGTGGCTCAACAGCTTTGGGAGAGAGCTCCTCTTTCTATTTCTCATAAACCTAGTTATACTGTTGTTAATCTTCAGCAATGGATTGTTCACTGGATTAGAAAGAAGAAGGATCGTTGCTCCATTCAGAACTGGCACTGGATCCCATCTATCTTTTGGATTCTTTGGATTACCAGAAACAAAAGATTGTTTGAGCAACAAACTCCTTCAGCTGATCATGTTTACCATCAAGCTGAAGCCTTTGCTAAGTTTATTTCAGTCTACTAATTATTTATAGTTTATGTTCAGCTACTAATCAATAGGTTGAAGCTGAAGTTAAGAAAGGAAAATTCTCTTGGAGGCCCGGACAGATTCAATTTGTTCCTCAGTTTGCTCCTCATGTTTCCCAACTTGCTCCTCAAGCTTTGGTGGAAGTTTCTGATGCTTTTCCTCTTGTTGTACTGCCACCTGCTAATTTTGCTTGTGCAAAGTCTGCTTCAGATGCTGTGGATATCCCGGCTCTTGCTTCTTCCTCAGCTCATGCATCGTCTAGTGATCATGCCTTGGCCTCAGTGGGGGATGGTGGAGGTGTTGGGCTTGCCCAAGGTGCTGCTGCTGTTGAAGTTGATGCTGGTGTAGGCCTCCCTCTAATTCCAGATGATGAACTTATGTCTGCTGTGATCCCATTCATTGATGCATAGTTTGTTTTATGGGTTTGTAATGATCTTCCTTGTTGGTTTTCTCTTGTAATATTTTGTTACCCTAGACTGGTTTGGGTTTGATTCCAGCGTTTGGTGGTTCTTGGTGCTGGTTTTTCTCGCTTTTGGGTTTGTTTCTAGTTGTATGTAGTTGTCTATGTTGCGTTTATTTTTCGTGGGATGTATTTTGATGTTACTTTGCACCGCTATGTATCACTCTCGTTTATCTATCAATGAAGTTCTAATGGTACCGCAAAAAAAACATTTTTTTCCCTCTCAGATAATACTTTATCATAACCTCTCAAATCTTGATCTAGAGTCGTGCTATTCTACCTGTAGGTCCGGGATCCTTTGCCTTGTTAAGATTCGCCTATAAATACTATTTATTTTATTATCTTTTTTCTTATACCATTATCTTATAGAGGTCATTCACTATACCAGTAGTTCTCTTCCACACTAGTCTGAGTCCGTACTGCTAGTGTGAACGCTAGTCTGATTTCATACTACTAGTGGAGCTAGGTAAAAATATCATGAGAATTAAATTCGAGTGAGGCTCCTTGTGTTCAGGTCAACGTGCCGATCTAGTTTGTTAGTGTTCAACTTAATACAATAGGTGCTCGGATTAAAAGCGTTGGGATGCTACACGATTCTTGCAAAAGATCAGGTAGGCAAGGTATAGATAGCTGTGACTAGCTTATCAGTGCGATAGCTATGTGTGTTTATTTATATATATATATATGTATGTATGTATATATATATATGTACTCGAATTTTTTTGGAAATAAGTTTCTCTAAATCTAGTTGGTGCTAGCAAGTGGGTTTTCATCAGTCACTGTGCTTCAAATTGAGGCGATTCGTCGGAGGAGGGAACAAAAATCATGTGCGCCTTGTCTATCTCTTTTAAACTATTCAATTTTACTTAAATGTTTTACTTTACACTTACCATTAGTACTGTTGAGGATCTTTACGCAATACATCGTAGCTGAGATAGTTTAAATCTTATTCCATTATTAATCATCTATTTTATTGAGTAGCTAGACTATTCCTTGGCTTTACATTGTTAGTAATATCTGATGTGCTATTTGGTGGTGCAACCAGTCTCGGACTCACGTGCGTTCACATCGCTTGTCGGACTCTATATTTTATAGTATTTATTTAATTTAATTAATATAAATATAGGGATGCTATCCGTCAAGGACCTTCCCAGCACAACTGCGCGTGAGCCAATATTCAATGGCGTCGATTACGCAAGTTGAAAGAAACTAGATGAAGGGATTTCAAATGAGTCAGGGTTGGGATATTGTTATTTTTGTTTGTGCATGTTAGAAAAGATCTATGTATGAGGAGAATTGTGAATTCAAAGACAAGCCTTTATGGGATGTAACCAGGGATGAACAAGTTCCACTAAGGCAAACAGTGATGCCCTCTGTCTCATCAGCAAGGCTTTTGTTGACACATAGTACAACATGGTGAGAGCATGCACCGAAGCCAAGGAAGCTTGGTAGATTCTTCAAACTATCTATGAATTAAAATTCCTGGTCAAGGAAAATAAGAGAGCAATCTTGATTACTCGAATGGAAGAAGCACATAAAGGAGATGAGAAATCGTTTTGAGCATGCTACGGAATGATTTGATACTCTCTTTAAAGCAAAAATCAAGTTGGACATGAGATTTTCAAACAACCAAATTGTAAAAATATTATGCCCTCCCTAGATTCTCATATGCACTACAAGGTGGTTGTGCTCAAGAAAGTTCGAAAATGCTCAAATTGGCGTTGGTTTTACTACCATTTTTGAGGGTTTTTTGATGAATTTCAAGTTGAAAACAAGTTAGATGTGGTAGAAATGAAAAATATTTTAGTTTGAGAGGATCTTATAGACTTATTGTATTTTTCATGCATTTGGTTGTATTTTTCATAAACTTAGAGCACTTATTCCATCACCGGTATGATCAAGGGATTGTTGAAGTGATGCTTCAGATGTTCGTGATGGCGGCCAAAATCATGACGAGAGCATGAAGCGGAAAGTGAGAAATCAAGCAAAAAAGTGAAAAACGAATGATGAAGGTGTTCATGAATGCTTGAAATCGAGTGAAGACACCAAGTGTGATACCCCCTATCAGAAACAAAATATTCATTCAAAATAATTGATTGAAAATTGATTTGATGGTTTTGTAATGCAATCTTAAGATTAATTTTGCAACTGGGTGCTAGCTTAGTGGTAGATTGTTGAAGCCCGTACATGAGGTCATGGGTTCGAACCCGGCCATATAATGTGATTTTAAAAATAAAAAGAAATATCTTACTTGGTTCTTAAGATAAAAGAATAATATTTTTACTATGATGCCCAATGATATATTTGTGGACGTGTGTGCATGTGTGGCTCTTAAGCTAAATAATAATATTTTACTATGATAATCAGTAGTAATATTTGTTGACGTGTATGTTTCGTATACATGCACTTGGATTGAATTCTTGAATTTAGTAATTTTGTTAAAATGCTATAAGTAAATGGTGCTTTAGAGTTTCAACATTTTATCCCAATAGGTTGTATCCAAGTGTCAAGTGTAATGAGAGTACACTAGGATTGAATTCTTGAATCACCACCTGGTCCCTTATAAAATGGCATATACGACTAGCTCCACCAACCCTGGCCCCCTTAGAATCCATGGGGAGTTGGCCTCTCAAGAGATTCATACTAGCGCGTCGGGTAGCATATCACTCAAGAAAAAAAAAGAGAAAGAGAATCATATCCTTAGCTTTCGGCCAGAACATTTCTTGAGTTGCTTAAGCAAGCCCCTAATAGAATCGTAGAACCGACGGTGGCGAAGGTTACAGGACCAATCGGATCTCATTAGCGCATAGCACGGTGGGATCTAGTGAGCGGCGCCACCTTGCCGCAGGGCATCAACCACTTTCTGGGCGGAGAAACCAAACAATCCACTCGCGCGAAGTGCCGACATGTTTGGTATGATGTCCTTCCAACATGGAAGAACTTGATCCAATCAAGCGTGAAGCACAACAATGGAGGAGAGAGTGGTTTAGCCCTATTTTTTCGTCGGGTGCAAGGGGGTTCAGCCTCTCTCGCTCTCTTCTTTTCCTTTCTCTAATTATTTAATCTAATGAAATATTAGGGCTGGACTAGCCTTTTATTATTAAAAACTCTTTTTTAATTACAAATTTTCCCCACTACTAATTTGATCCATACTATGATTAATTATTAATTTAGCCCAATTTGCTATTTTTGTACAACTAAATATGCATGTTGTTGCACTTTGATCCTTGATTATTTTCCTTGTTAATTAGTCCAACTTACTAGCATCTGTATTCAGTCTAATCCTTTGGTATGTGACCCTGCAGGTTCCTATTATGGTGGGAGTGACAATTACAAACATTGAGCGGTATCTAGCAACACATCAATACTAACAAAGTTATAGAAATAGTTAGTGATATGACAAACCTCTGTGAACAATGTTATCGTGACGTACCATCCATTTGTCACAATATCCTGATTGGACACAAGACACAGATGTCACACTTGTATAGCCAATCCATAGTTTCTCGATCCTGGTAATAGACTTATTTGAACAGATAACAACAATATCGTATATTGATTTACCTGACCCTAGCCAGGCATTTAGAAGTACTACCCATCGAGTGGCCGCGGATACATACTCCCGTTATGTGGGACGGACAAATCCTCTCTATATCACTACCATCTCCCAGCTTGCGTCATATCAGTTCCGACTATCATATTTATAACTACCCAGTTACGGTGTAACTTTTGACGATATCAAAACATGATACAACTAGAGTATCTAGTGACTTCAAGTCAAAGGGCCACAACACCATTGTCACTACAAGAAGCACTTCTGACAAACATAACTCCCATGTAGCCTTCTCGTTGTGGATCAATCCAGCATGCCATTACTCCTAATGCATACCCCTGTGTTAGACTTGATATCTCCATATCAATCTACCAACATACTAGTCTCTATGCATAGTGATAGTCCTACTAAACAATATACTTGACTAGGGATAATTTAAGATAAACAGCAACTGCAATCTAAGGAATTCATTATATTAATATATCCATATATATAATAAAATGAAGGGTAAAAGATAGTGACCACCCCTGAGTTTGTGATTAATTCCACCCCGCTACCCTGTGTTTTGGAAAAAGACACTTTGCACCATTTTTTTGGATGGAGCTCAAAGTGGACTAACAGACCCATCCAAAAGACTATTTTGCCCCTTATGATGTTATTAATTACACCCTATATATTACATTTCTAATTCATTCTCCTCATTTCTAAACATAATTCCTCTCTCTCTTCCCCTTTTCCTCTTTTCGCAGGAAACACATAACCAACCTCTCTCTCTTTTCCTCTCACCTTATCCATTAAACTCCTCACCACCACCACAACCAGTTAATCTCTCTCTCAACCTTATATTTCCGACAACCACCATCACACTCTTACCCGACCTAACCCCCCTCCTCCCCTAAAATTGTCGTCTCCGCCATAGCCACCACCTCACATATCTGATAGAAGAGGAGGCGAGGATTCCGGCGGCTATTGAGATCCTCTGTAGAAGTCCTCCACGACTCTGAAGAGGATGACGACTAAGAAACCAGAACGGTGGCGAGGCGATGCTGACTGAGGAGACCCGACCACTCTGACGCCCCTGATCGACATCGCCGCCACTGCAAACTTCCTTCCACAGATCCGCAACATTTAGTGGGTGGTGTTGTTTATTTCAGCAATCGGGGAGAGAGAGAGATGGGGAGCTGTGTTGCCTCCAAACTAGAGGAGGAGAAGAAGTTGTGTCCAATTGCAGGCAGAGAAGACGCCAACTGAAGCTAGCAGTTGAGAGATTTTGGGTGGGATTTCTTCAACCCCTTTGATGGTGTTAGGCAAGAAGTGATGAGTGGGTACCATACCAGCGGGGGTGTTCTTCATTCCCGACCTGAAACGAGCGAAGAATCACTTCGATTCCCTCTGTTCACGATGTTTCAGCGGGGGTGTTCTTCAAATTGGAGGGTTTCTATGTTTTATTGGAGAACCCATTTGGAGAAAGGGGTTATAGATGGGTCGACGGTGAAATTAGAGGCTGAGGGTTGTTTCAATGTTTGAGTTGTCTGATTTGTCGAATTATAGTCTTTGATTTAAGGAAGAACTGAGGATTTCAACAATGTTGGGTTTGATTTTCTGGGTGTTGTAGATTTGTTTGCAAACGCTCACCCTCTTTCTCTCATCAATTTTGCACAATTTTGGCGTTCTTTGTGTTCTTGTCCCACTGTTTTTGTTGAAAGCTTGTTCTTTATTTCCCAGTGCTTACAACTGATGATGGGTTGTCCTAAATTACTGTTCTTGTCAACAATTTACTCAAATTCATGAACTTGCAACTTTGCAAGATTTTTCCCCTTTGAAAAAGAACATGGCTTCAACTTTGATTTAAATTAGTGTTTTCAAAATTTGTTTCGACTTGAATATGATGATGACTTAGTAATCTAATTTTCATATGAAGAAAAAAAAAATGTGAAGTATGGTATGGGTTTGGATTCAAATGGAAGAAGTTCCCTTAATATTGTTTGGAGGTGATGTTCATAGGGTTCTTGATGATAAGCAGGGGAAAAAAGTCCAAAAAAATCACACAGGGGTAATATGGTCCAAAAAATTCAATCAACCACTTTTTTAATGGAACATAACAGAAGGGTGCTCAGTGTCAGGGAATATTCCGTTAATTGGGTGCATCGTTTCTTTTCCAAAACACATGGTAGCGGGGTGGAATTATCCTAAACTCAGGGACGGTCAGTGTCTTTTACCCTAAATGACTATTCTAGCCATAACAATTTTCACACTAAGAGAGACATCCTCTAGGGCATCTACACCAACACAGGTTGCTCCACAACATCTTGTGGCTCCTGCTCATGTTCCATCATAGGATCAATTCTTTGTGGTTTCAAGTTCTACAGTCCTCCCACTGGTTTCTTACAAACTCTCTTTCTAGAAACACGCAGGTCCGAGCAAGAAACATTTGGTTCTCCGTTGGATTATAGAAATAACATCATGTCGTTTTCTTAGGATATCCCACAAATATACACTTTCCCGATTGGGTCCGAGTTTATCTGACTGTAAACGATTTACATGAACCTTGCAATCCCATGGACGACACACGGGGATGCCTCCCAGTCTATAACTATACAGCGTCTACATTACGATTTGGATAGAACACTGTTAAGGGTAAAGATAATAGAGCATGGCCCCAAAATGAAATTGGAAGATATGTTTGACTCGTCATAGATCGAACCATGTCCAACATGGTTTGATTCCTCCTCTCAGACACAACATTCCATTGTGGTGTTCACGGTGGAGTGGGTTGGGTCAAGATCCCAAAATCTAAGATAGTCATCAAACTCATGGCTTAAGTATTCTCCTCTAAAATGTAATCGTAGAGCTTTAATACTCTTGCCAAGCTGGTTCTCCACTTAATTCTTGAATTCCTTGAACTTTTTAAAGGATTCAGGTTTGTTCTTCATAAGATACACAAATCCACATCTACTGAGTTCATTATAGGATTTTGATGCAGATTATGCAGCGGAATAACAATAAACATTCCTGATCAAGACCCTCCATGAATCGCATGACAAACCATCATAACGTGATAAAAGAAGACGATGTGTACCGAATATCGTCCTCGTCTCTTCCGGTATCCATACCTTCGATTGCTATTTTCAATCTTCTTCACGTCTTGTGCTAGCTACGTCTAAGAGGGAGGCGAAAGAATCACTCAAAACGGACAAGAGGTGGCCAAACCACGTTGGCTGACGGTTAAGGGGACCGGACGGCTCTAGGGCTCTCTCTCTCTCTCTCTCATTGCTCTCTTATTTCTTAATGAAGGCAGATTAAGAAATAATAGCTATGATTGACCATTTATGGCTACTAACTCCTTATTAACTACAAACTGGCCCGGATACTAATCATGTCCATACACGGATTAGTCCACTTTGCAAACTAGTCCTACTAACTTTGCATGTTGTTGCTTATTGATCCTTTTAATTAAATAGTCCAACTAAATAATATCCAAATCCAATATAATCCACATAGTGTGTGACCCTGTAGGTTCCTATTTAAATAGTAGTAACAACTACAACTATAGAGTGGTGTCTAGCAACACATCTATGCCATCCAATAAATAGGAATGGTTAGTGATCTGACAAACCTTGTGCCCAATGTTACCGTATTGTGTGTATCCCTTTGTCTCTATATCCGGATTGGACACAAGACATAATTGTCACACTCGTATATCCAACCCATAGTTTCTCGATCTTGGGAATAGACTTATCCAAGCGGATAACATCAATATCACATATTGATTTATCTAAGTCTGGCCAGCCATTCCATAAGCTCTACTCCTCGAGAGGCCGTGGATATTTGCTCCCATTATGTAGGAAGGGAGAATCCTCTCTACATCACTACCATCTCTCAACTTGCTTACTATTATGTCCGATAACCGCCATTATTGCTACTCAGTCACGGTGTAGCGTTTGACGAGATTAAAACATGATATTCCACAACTAGAGTATCTAGTGACTGCAAGAATAAGGACTAAAACACCATTTTCACTACGAGGAGCACCTGTGACATTAACATAATTTATATGTAACCTTCTCGTGATGGGTTAATCCAATATGCCATTACTAATAATGCATACCCATGTGTTAGACTTCATATCTCCATATCAATCTACCCACATACTAGTCTACAGTGATTTTCCTATTAATCAATATATTGGACTAGGGATGTTTAAGATAAACAACAGTTGTAGTCGAAGGACTTCATTATATTAAATATCTCGATAGATAATAAATGAATATTCTAGCCAAATAAACGTTCATACTAAATATAAATTGCCTCTAGGGCATCTAATCCAACAGTCTCCCACTTGCACTAGAGCCAATCTGGTGAATCTCGTATGCCTATAGATCTAGTGTGGCCTTCATGCTCTCGCTGAACAAGCGGCTTCGTAAGTGGACCTGAAAGATTGTCATCTGTTGAAATCTTGCATATCTTATATCTCTCGAATAAGATGGATCTTCCTAAGTACGTGCTTGGAAATCTTGTGTGACCTAGGTTCCTTGGATTGTGCGATCGCCCCGGTGTTGTCACAATACAACACAATCGGATTCGCAATACTAAGAACCACACTCAGCTCAATGATGAACTTCCTAATCTAAACAGCCTCCGTTGCTGCACTAGATGCAGCAATGCACTCGGCCTCAGTTGTTAAATCTGCGACCGTCTCTTTATTGGAACTCTTCCAGCTCACAGGTCCTCCATTTAGGCAAAACACAAACTCCGACTGCGATGTGAAATCATCCTTGTCGGTTTGGAAGCCTGCATCAGTGTAACCCTTTAAACTTAGCTCTTCCTCCCCTCAATTTATCAAGAATGCATCCTTAGTTCTTCTCAAGTACTTAAGGATATTCTTGACAGCAATCCAGTGACTCTTACCCTGATTGGACTGGTATCTGCTTGCCATACTCAACGCGTATGACACATATGGTCTAGTACATAACATGGCGTACATGATATATCCTATGACCGACGCATATGGGATCTTACTCATACGGTTCTTCTCAATCTCAGTGGAAGGATAGTCATCCTTCGAAAGGGTGACTCCAAGAGACATGGGCAAGAATCCTTTCTTTGATTCATGCATGTTGAACCGTTTTAAAACCTTGTCTATATATATACTCTGAATTAGGCCGAGCAACTTCCTTGATCTATTACTATAGATATTGATACCTAGTATATAAGCTACATCCCCTAAGTCTTTCATTGATAAACACTTCCCTAACCAATCTTTAACAGATTGCAAGGTAGGGATATCGTTTCCAATGAGTAGTATGGCATCCACATAGAAGACCAGAAATACAAGAAAGATCCAACTAACCTTCTTGTAAACATAAAGTTCGTCTTCATTCCTCCAACTCCTAGAAGCTTGGTTCAATCCATAAAGGGATCGCTGCAATATAGGCACTTTGTGGGCATGCTCTAGATCTTCAAAACCCTCCGGATGTATCATATACGCATCCCCAAGAAGGTTTCCATACATAAACGTTGTTTTGACATCCATATGCCAAATCTCATAATCGTGACAAGCTGCAATAGCAAGATACGAATGGATTTGGTCATCGCTACTGGGGAAAAGGTTCATCATAGTCAATACCATGAATATGTCTGAATCCTTTTGCCACCAATTGGCCCTTATAGGCAATCATATTGCCATCCATGTCGCTCTTGTTCTTGAAGACCCACTTGCACCCTATGGGCCAAGCCCCTTGGGTGGTTCCACCAAAGTCCATACTTAGCTGGTATACATGGATTACATTTCGGATCTCATAGCTTCAAGCCACTTATGAGAATTTGGCCCTTTCATGGCCTCTCCATAGGTAGTAGGCTGACCATCCATGAGTAGTACATCACCGGGCTCAGTCAAAATAAGTCCATACCTCTCTTGCTCCTGACCTAGCCTACTCGACCTACGAAGTTCTTGTGTTACTTGATCAGGCTGCTCCACAACATCTTGTGGTTCCTGCTCATGTTCCATTGTAGGATTAAGTGTTTCTGGCTCTTGAATGTCTTCAAGTTCTACAGTCCTCCCACTGGCTTCTTTAGGAACAAACTCTCTTTCGAGAAACACACCAGTTCGAGCAAAAAACACTTTGTTCTCGATTGGATTGTATAAATAATATCCTTTCATTTCTAAGGATATCCGACAAACTTACACTTATCCGACTTAGGTCCGAGCTTGTCTGATTGTAAACATTTTACATAGACATCGCAACCCCAAATCTTCCTAAAAGACACTATGGGACGCCTCCCAGTCCATATCTCATATGGAGTCTTCATGAATGATTTGGATAGAATACGGTTAAGGGTAAAAGATGTAGTTAATAGAGCGTGTCCCCAAATCATTATCGGAAGATCAGTCTGACACATCATAGATCGAACCATGTTCAACAGTTTTCGATTCCTCTTCTTGGACACGCCATTCCATTGTGGCGTTCCGGGTGGAGTGAGTTGGGATAAGATCCCACGCTCTCTAAGATAGTCGTCAAACTCTTAGCTTAGGAATTCTCCTCCACGATCCGATCATAGAGCCATAATACTCTTGCCAAGTTGCTTCTCTACTTCATTCTTGAATTCTTTAAACTTTTCATAGGATTCGGATTTGGCATTCATGAGGTACACAAATCCATATCTACTGAAGTCATCAGTAAATGTCATGAAATGAAGATAACCACCTCTGGCAGGCATGACAAATGGTCCACAAACATCAGAATGTATGAGTGCTAATTGCTCACTAGTCCTTCACCTTTCTTCTTGAAAGGAGACTTAGTCATTTTGTCCAACAAACAAGCCTCACATGTCTCATATGATTCATAATCACATGAGTATAGGAATCCATCCTTATGGATTCTAGACATGCAATTTTTGTTTATGTGGTCTAAACGACAGTGCCATAGATAAGTAGGATTTAAATCATTAATTTTAATCCTCTTGGTATTTACGTTATAGACGAAATTATTTAGATCAACGATATATATTCCATTAGACAAATTAGCATTACAATAATGCAAACCATCAAAATAAATGAAGCAACACTCGTCCTTTATTGTGACAGAAAAACCTTTCTTGTCCAAACAAGAAATAGAAATAATCCTTCTGCTCATAGCAAGCACAAAATAACAATTTTATAATTCTAAAATAAGTCCTGAATCATAGATAACTCATAAACGCCTACGGCTAATGAAGCAACTCTTGCTCCATTCGCTACGCGCAAGTCTATCTCCCCTTTAGACAATAGTCTACTTCTCTTTAGATCCTGCACATTTAGACAAATTTGAGATCCACATCCAGTATCCAATACCCAAGATGAAGAGATAAACAGATTAAAATCTATAACAAAAATACATGGTGGTGGTAGACTCACTATTCCAAGCCTTTTATCTTCCAGATACTTTGGGCAGTTCCTCTTCCAGTGGCCAGTCTGACTACAATAGTGACATGCGCCTTTGAAAACCTCACCAGAAGGATTCAAGGCAACTTCCTTGGGTTTTCAAACTGCCTTGCCTTTCCATTTGGAGGTCGAAGCAACTCGCTTACTCTTTCCTTTTTTGACCATCAGTTTGGGCCTTGTTGTTCCCCTTGTTTATACTTTGTTCAGCAGTCCTCAACATATTGAGCAAATCTAACAGAGTTTTGTTGATCTCATTCATGTTATAGTTCATGATGAATCGGCTATAAATATCAGGCAACGATTGCAGGGTGAGATCACAAGCCAACTCTTGGCTAAATGGAAACCCAGACGTGTGAGATTCTCCAAGTACCCAATCATGCGGAGTACTGGTGTCCCTTTGGGTTTCCCTCTGACGGATGACATTTGAACAGTGCCTTATATACTTCATACCACTCATGCCTTGCTTGATCTTGGAAGCGCTGTCTCAAATGTATTATCATATCATACGCCTCAATGTTTCATGTTGCTTGTGAAGTGCTCAGAGTTCATGGTGCAAACATTAGGCAAGTCACATCATTATCATCGTCAACGATCTTCTGTTGTTCCTTCCTTATGGCAGCAGTAGCATTGGCAGGTGGTGCTTCTGGAACAAGTTGCTCTAGAATGTGTAGCTTTTTTTCTTACTTGAGAACAATTCTCAAGTTTATGTACCAGTCTAGGAAATTGATTCCAGACAGTTTGTCCTTCTCAAGGACTAATAGTAGTGAAAGTGTCGACGTAGTTTGATCGTTTTCCACTAGAATTCTACGAAATGACAAATATATAAGTTTTAGTATTTGTGAACAATTAAATAAATGTAAAAATTGCTAGATTATTAAATATAGCTCCCACTATTTTTCTCAAATGAATAGCCCTCACTATTAATGCAAAAAATATCATATATTTTCTAGTCGGCCAAGATCCATATTTCATTTCATCTTGAGCTTGCTTTAGCAAGTCACCGAAAAATCAATTATATAAGTAGGAACACCAACCAATTGCATCATATGCAACTCTTGCTTCAATTAGGCAAATAACTCCTCATAGATAATCCCAATTGCCTTACCTCTAAGCTCTCAATCCTATTGAAGTAGCTTAGTTAAGTTCAACCTCTTACTTTAACAATTGCACATTACTAGTTTGTGCCATCGCGCCACCTCATGATGAATCAAATTACCTTGCTTTGGCAAGCGTGAATTCAATACATTATGATTTTGACGAGTGTTAAGTAAGAGAAGAAAAAACGTAATATTTATCGTTGAGGGATTTCCTTGTCAATTTTAATTGTTTTCTTGATCCTATGAACTGATCTACTTATTTGGATGGGCAATCCCAAATAAAATATCCAACCTTTTCATTATTATCTTGTTACTTTTTGCATTCATCAACCATACATCAAAAATAAATAACCAGATAATACATAAATGAACAAATAAAACGTGATGTGGATGTGGCCTCCTAAAACTAACATATTCCCAAGCCGATGAGAATATCTATAAGCCATAAAAAAAGCAAGCTCATCTCCGCGTGCTTCCATCTTAAGTCCATGCGTCATCGCTTGTGGAATAACGCTATCTTGTGTTATCTTTAGTCTTTGGTCTTCTTCTCCAAGTCTTGACTAAACTCTATCTATTTAATTCTAGCTAGCATCTAAACTAAATAGAGAAACGTCACGGGCGAGGGAGAAGACGACACGCAGGCCGTAAAATTAATTAATTAAATCAATTACAATAAAACCAAATCACAAACTAAACATCCACAGCATCCAAATCTAAGGCCACATCCAATCACCATGCGATAAATCACGTAATACAATTAAAATCCTATTTTAACGCGCTTGGTCAATTTTAGTTGAATTTGGGATTTTCTAGGGTAAAAACGGTCCAACGGTCGCGCCAATACTTATTGGCCGAAACTGCTTGGACCAGCCAAATCGGACCAACACTGGTCGGACCAGCCCTCACGATCTGACCGCCGGTAGGCCGAACCCAGTGGGCCGAATGGAATTGGTCCGCGCACTAAGGGGAGGATCGGGTGGCATGGTCGAACCCTATAGGTTCTGTTTCCAAAAAAATCCCTCTCCTTGTGGCCTGATCCTGAATTGCAGGCAAAAACACATTTTTCCCCAATTGTGCCCAAACCCTAACTTTCGAAACCCCAAAACTCACATCATATATGAAAGAAATTCGCCAAACTTTAAACGATATGTAAAATTGACTCATTCTCTACTGAATCATATTCAGTTTGCATCATTATGCCAATATCAGTTTTTTGTGAAAAGTAACGATGCGGTGTAAAAACTGATAAAACAGTATCACATAAATCACGTTATGCGCTACAACCTGTGAATATGATACCACTGTAGGATTTTGATGCAAGTTACGCAGTGGAATAACAATAAAATATTCCTGATCAAGACCCACCATGAATCGCAGGACAAACTATCATAACGAGATAAAAGAAGACGATGTGTACCTTTAAGCTTTGTGTGATCACAACGTAGAATATCGTCCTTGTCTCTACTGGTACCCACACCTTGGATTGCTAGTTGAAAATCACTCAAACAGAATAAGAGGTGGCCGAACCACCTTGGCCGACGGATATGGGGGCGGACGGCTCTAGGTCTCTCTCTCTCTCCTTGCTCTCTTATTTCTTAATGAAGGCACATTAAGAAATATTAGCTAGGATTTCCATTCTATAGTGAATAACTCCTTATTAACTAAAAACTAGCCCCAATACTAATCTTGTCCATACACGGATTAGTCCACTTTTCAAACTAGTCCTACTAACTTTGCATGTGGTTGCGTATTGATCCTTTTAATTAATTAGTTCAACCAATTAATATCCAACTCCAATATAATCCATATGGTGTGTGACCCTGTAGTTTCCTATTTTATTGGTAGTAAAAATTACAAACATAGAGCGGTGTCTCGCAACATATATATAACATCCAATAAATAAGAATTGTAACACCCCTATTTCTCAAGCGAGCTATAAGTGCAATATCAAGACTTTGGGGGCGAATTTGTAAATAGTATTGCACGGCTTTAAAGTTAGAATTTCGGAGTGTTTACTGTAATACCCTGTCTACTTCTGAAGGGTAATTTAGTAATTTTGGAGATGAAATAAAACTTAATTGTGAAAATAAGTTGGAATTGTGTTTTTATAGTGAAGAAAATTCGTTTGTAAAATTTTAAAACGATAGATTTAACTCGCGAGAGTTGTCTTTATTCTTTGTGAACGCGTGTGCGACCACCGCAAGTCTTCGTGCTTCAACCACACCCAATCACTCTGCCATTTGGTACATACTCCCCACTCAATTATTACCAAAATAGTATTAATTTATTTGGAATTCTCTAGGAGATTCATCTCCTCTTCTTCCTTTGCCTTCACGGCAAAGCACCCTTCACCGCCTCCACTTCCACCGCCCCTCTCCAGCCGCCTCACTCCCCCTATTTAAGCTCGCACTCCCCTCCTGGCACACCAGGGAAGCCCCACAACCACCACTGCCTCCATTGGCGCCGCCACCACCACCACCACCTTCATCATCATTCTCGCCGCAAACACCATCACCATCAATTAACACCCAACTCCACCATCACCTCCCCATCTCCCTCTGATCCTCCTATCCATCTCTCTGTCCCGCACACTCAGCAACAGCAGCAGTTAGCCGCAGCCAAAGGCCACCACCACCGCTGCAACCATCGAGAGGCACCAACAAGCACCACCACTGCCTTCTCCACCTCCGTTACATCCCTCCCCATCTCTCCCTCTCACTGTTCCGCCCAGAGGAAGAGAATAAGCAGCAACATTGGGCCACCGTAGCAGCAGAACCCAGACCGTCGGCGAAACTCCATGAAATCCGGCGAGTAGCTCGGTCCGGCCAAATCAACGCCACACATACCTATCTATTGGCCTCTATAGCCTCTAAAGGGTCCGAACGAGTTCCAGAGGAGCTCAGCGAAGCCCAGAAGTCACCGGAGCAGCCCGTCGAGCTCCATCTGCGGCGGCAATTTCGTCGCCATGACCCGCTTCAATCCTTCGCCGATTCTTGCGTTTCTTGGGACGGGTACGCTCTAAATTCTCTTATGAGTTTTTTTTAACAATCAAAATCGTGTATCTGTTGTTTGAACCCTTGTTTCGTTTGGGCGAGAGGAAGTTTTCATCGTGGGTATGCTTTGGGGGTAGATTTTGTCTTTTTCAAAAATCTAGGGGGGTAATTGTTCTAGCTTATCTGACCTCTTGGGGGCAGGTTGGAGTTTAGATATTCCATTGATTTTAGTTAAATCTATTGATTATATTTTACTTGATTATGCTTCAAAATAAAGTTAGATAGAATTGTTCAAGTACAAATATATATATATATATATATATGTGTGTGTGTGTGTTTTGGTAGTAAATCACTTTTGGAAAGTATAAGCTAAATAAAAATATAAATGTTGTTTTATATATGTCACATTTAAATAAATAGTATGTTTGATATTTGTTATTTATAAATCTTTTAACAAGAATTTAATATTGTTTTTGACTAAGCAACTCTTA
This sequence comes from Linanthus parryae, assembly GCA_023055425.1. Classification (NCBI taxonomy): domain Eukaryota; kingdom Viridiplantae; phylum Streptophyta; class Magnoliopsida; order Ericales; family Polemoniaceae; genus Linanthus; species Linanthus parryae. The sequence continues at coordinate 1,115,381 of JALGPY010000013.1, read as the reverse complement.
ATAGCAAATACTCTTTTTACCACTTGTAATATTTCTTGCTGTTTTGATAAAATTTGTAAGTGTCGGTTAAATTAATTAATATCGAAGTTATTTCAAGAAATACTGCTTTATATGCTTGTATTTAAGTATAACACTTAAAGACGAATGTTATTGGGCTTTATTTGGGGGGAAACGTGAGATTTGGACCTAGTTATACGACGAACCGAGTATCCATAAGAGTATAAGTGCTTTTATTATTTAGAAATAATATTTTTGTAATTAGAAATTGGTAATCAGTGACAACAGGTTCATAGACGAGGATGGCGAACGTCCGTAGAAGCTTTTATGTGCTGATTGCTGTGAATTATGGTGAGTATACATGCCAAGCCTTGCGTGCCAAGCTTCCTTCGTGTCAAACGTGGATTTTTATGTTATGTCTCAAAATTGTATTGTTTGATACTTGTCGGTTTTGTTTATTTATTTCTTGAAAATCTCACACGTTAATTATTAATTCGTAACAACGTAAAGTGAAAAGAGTTGTGCGGGGGAACGTCATTTGGATTATTATTGATTTGGTTTGGTCGTCCACTCGACCCCTTATTATTTAGCCCGGTTGCCATTGCCCCGGGTTCGCTCCATGTGCTCACCTCTCTGGCCGCAAGAAGTCTTAGGGGGGTGCCGGCACTTAAGGTCTTGGAAGCTTGTGATGGGATATATTGATGTTGCGATTGGATTTTCCCCGTTCAACTTAAGAATTAAAATGATTATTTCTGGATTGGCAGTTTATTAATGAGGAATTGGATGTTTATGATTAAATGAGGATATCAGAGTTGGATTATTGAAATTGAATTGGAATTTTCATATGAGGATATTGGATATGAATTACATGCTGGTTTCTAGAAATCTCTGGAATTGTGTCTGGAACTTAAGAATATTTTATTACTCAATTGTCTTTTACTTCCGCGGTCATTGATATTATTTACTGTTTTACTTAAGTCATCATCTCTTCTGTGTTTGACATGCTTGGGTGTTGCTCACCCAGTATTTATTGCTGACTTTCAAACTGCGGTTCCTGTTTTCCTTCCCACCGCAGGTCTAGAAGTTGGTGACTAGTGTTGGTCTGGGCGCGAGACTCACTTAGAGTGACTTCACAAGTAGTGGTTAGAAATTTTTAGTTGATCAATGTAATAATAATCGGATTCTTTTATAAGACTCAGATCTTAATGTAATTGTTAATGTTAATATTTGAGTTGTGGATTCTATTGCTTTTGAGTTCCGCCGTCACTTTTAGCAGCGCCCTCCTGGGCTTTCCAGTCCGGAACGGAAGGCTTGGGAAATCTCGGGGTGTTGCATTGACGATATTCGGAAAGTTGTTAGAATGATTTTTAGGCACTAGAAATATTGGGGGTGGTTGTGCAATTCTTTGAAATTAAGTAGAACATCTAATTCTAGTTTATACACTAAAGTTTGAAAAACTACACTTTCACCCCCTTATGCATGTGAGACACTTGTTAACCTTCTTTTGACACCCCAAGAGCTAGGTGGCAGCTCCACTCCCCTCTTCACCACCTGCTGAGAAAGAGAAGAGAGAGAGAAAGACTTCACCATCATCTTCATTATCTTCTTCTTCTTCTTCTCCACCATGAAACCACCACCACCACCAAGGCAGCCACCTCTTTCCCCTTCCAAATCAAAATATGTTGCTGCCACAACACCCCCTCGGGCCGCTGATCAAAACGCACAATTCAATTTTGGATTCCATTGCTTAATGACTTCAAAAAACGAAGGTAAACCCAAGAACCCTAGCTCGTATTCTTGACAAACTCACTTTCTCTGTTCTGAATTGATCATTCTAGCTTGTGTTTTCGTGATCCTTGCGCTTGGACGAACCTAGGAATATCAAATTTTCGGTCCAATTTGTCAGAATAAAGCTCGCCGGAATCTGGGTTGAAGAACCCGTCGCGAACCGCCGCCAGACGTCGGGACTTGTTGTTCTCTTCGTTCTTGGCCGTTCTTCTCCTCCCTGCGACTTCCCCGTGCCCTCTGGATGTCGGGGAACTCTTCTCCATTCTCAGAACCTGCTGGGTTTTGCCAGAGCACCCAAAACCAGCCGGCAAACCGCCGGAATCCGCCATGGCCGACGGTAAGCTCTCAAACCCCGTTTCCTTCACCAAATTATGCGTTCTAAGTGTCAAATTGGTCCTGATAATGTTGTGAATGTGTTTGAATGAATTAAACTTGCCCAGATGCATGTTATGTCAAGATTTGATCGGCTTTTGATTCGGTTTTGTGTGTTTTCCGATGACTTTGCTGCCCTGTTCTTGGACATATATCTCACTCGTCTCTTACCCAAATCATGCACCGTTTTTCCTGTATACTCCTGGGTATGTTGGCTACAAGTTTTTTGTTGATTTCTTCTTTCAATTCGGTCTCTAACACCCTTGAATATGAGCCTAAAGTTGGATAGAAAATTTGTTCTTGAAGTTGTTGTTCTTAACATGCAAAAACGGTCAACTTTGAATGTTGGTATCTCTCTCGTTTTTTGTCCGTTTTGAATGATCTTTAGCTTTCTGGAATCCTTGGAGACTTGGGTACAACTTTTGTGTTGATTTCTTGGTCCAATTTTAACTCTAGACCCTCTGATTTTGGCTCCAAAGTTGCTGTGATGTTGATGTTCTTCGCTAGTAAAAACTCAAAAATTTTCTAAGTATAGAATGTCGTGGTGAAACACCTATTTTCTAACCCTTGTATCTTCTTCAAAACTTAATGAAATTTAGATCTGTTTTCTTCTGTGTAAAAATGGTGTATAATACTTCATTTCATCGTCTCTGGGTCATCTTAAAATTTGTAACGGATTTCTCACAAATCAAGCCTAAATTTGTTGCTTTGAACTCATAAAACTCTTGAATTTTCCTAAGTGTTGAATGGGAATTTTTGTCCAACTTTGACTAGCGATATCTCTTTGAATACTTAGATTTTCTAGGAGTTCAAATATGTTCTGGAATCCTTGAACTGTCATCTTCAATACCCTATTTCAAGTTTCTCAAAACTCCTTCTCAATTGATCAGAAATCCGCCGCAAAGTTGACTACTTGAAACGATTTTTCGCTCACCTTGATATTCAGTTTTAACCATTTGAATGACATTTTTGGCCTTAGCGTTCTTCACAAAACTTGTTCGTATTCATATTCTGAGTCTAAATATCAAGTTTGACCAAGTTTGACTTTTCGAAAAACCCTAGTTTGACTGAACTGTATAGGAGGGGCAAAATAGTAATTTCACTTAGCTTTGAATTGAGATTCGTCTAGTAACTTGGAGTACGTTAGCATGTATTGTATGGGTATTTGGAGTACTTGTATGTAATTCTGGGCTAGGGTTGACCAAGTCAAATGTGGGGGTCTTTTTGCAGTTTTACTAAACTTCGGGGGCCTATGTGCATTTAATTAAAACTTCACTCTTGAACTACTTGAGACTAGGTTAATGTTTTGAGACCAAAAACCTGACTTAAAAGGAAATTTGAAGTCTCAAGAATGAAGTATTTGACTCGGGAGTTATCAAATCAATGGTGGGGGTCTTTTTGTAATTTTATCAAACTTTAGGGGCCTAACTGTAATTTACTGAAAGTTGTAGATTTCGATGCTAAGTTCTTATGGGAGAGTTAAGGGTCATTCTTGCATGTTGTTGGGCCAGTATGAATGTAATTTGGAGTCCAGGCCCAGTCAGGGACTGTACTAGAGAGTTTTGAAGTATCAGGGGCGTTTTGGTCAAGTTAGCTTGCATGACCCGCTTTCCATTGCATTCTTGCATAAAACCTCATATAGAGGGTATATTCTAATAGGTTCTATACTTGAATTGTGTATATCCAGCCGTTATTAAGGATCATTCGAAGTAGACGTACGTTTTCGTGTTGTTGCATTTACTGTGAGACTCGGAGACGAGCGTTGTAGGAGTGCTAGCGTTGCTTTGCGTCTTTCATGGCTCATAGGTAAGTACATATGTATGACCATTTCATATAAAAATGTGCGTATGTTTTCGATGTTTCAACTGAAAGCTTGTTATATGAAAAAGTATGAGAATGCATGTTTTCCACTCGAATGTTGTTAAACTGTTTTATTCATCTCCTTTGAGAACTCTCGGAAATTACTTGTGAAATGTTGATATTCTGATTCTGGTTATGTGGAAGAGAAGAAATAAAATACCTCTAATAGAATTAGGACGATTTACAGAGTACTGTTATTAATGGGAGGCTTCAAGCGATCCTCCATTTTCTTATGGCTAAGACCATTGAAGCAATGCTTCTTATTATTGGATAGAACTTTAATGTTCACAAATCCGCCCCCGATGAGCCAAAATGTATCAAGATATTGAGGCCAAGGGGTTTATAGAGCTATAGAGTGCTACTTATACTTGTAAGGGTCACTACGGTATAGGGGTGGCGACACTTAAGGCCTTTTAGCTAATTATATGAGCAGGGTTGACGAATGGGCTCATTTAACGCTCAGGTGAAATAGGGTTTGATAGACCCTAAAAGGAACCCTTAGTGATTATTTTGTGATCCCTCTGTCTACATCGATCCTGCTGGTGGCTCTGGACATGCCTCAGCTAAACTTAACGGTTAATGGAACTTGAAATAAAATCGACTACTCTCTTGATGTTGTTGTGGCTCTTGATATGCCCTAATCGATTCAAATGATTTGAAAAGATTTGGCTACTTGTGATTTATTATCATTATCAGGTCAAATGGACTTGTTTTCTGTTGATATTCTACTTGTTTAAGAATATGTTGACTACTTGTGGTTTATAAATGTTTTAAAGATGCAGGTTCTCGCTACGCAATTACTCATAATTGTTCCGAATTGTTCCAACTCTTTTGCTCATTGATTTTCAAATCTCTTTATTTACTTCAACTCATGCTTCCATGCCACTCGTTGCTTTACATGCCGTAGTGTGTATTTACTCAGTTTTTACTGATTATTTTTCTTCAAAATTGCGTCGGCTTTTTCCATTTTAAAACCGCAGGTCATGAATCAAGGTGGGAGAATGGGAACGCGAATCGAGACAAAGTTGCGTGTTTAAGTTAGATCACTTAGAATATCATGCACTTTTTAATTGTTTACTTTTTGTAGACTTATTTCGACAAGATTTGTTATGTACTTTAACCGAAATGTAAACTTAATAGTTAATAATCTACTTTTGGTTATCGATTGTCGCGTTAAGCCTGAACCGAGATCCCGGGGCGTTTCAAGAATGGTTAGTGATCTGACAAACCTTGTGCTCAGTGTTAATTACCGTGTTGTGTATGTCTCTTTTTCTCTATATCCGGATTGGACACGAGACATAATTGTCATACTCATATATCCAATCCATACTTCTCGATCCTAGGAATAGACTTATCCGAGCGAATAACATCAATATCTCAAATTGATTTATCTGATTCTGGCCAGACATTCCATAAGCTCTAGCCCTCGAGTGGTCGTGGATATTTTCTCCCATAATGTGGACGGATAAATCATCTTTGTTAGGAATAGATTCCCTCAAGGCAATCTTATTTAGTATGAACATTGTTTTTGGATAGAATATTAATTTTATTATTTATGGAGATATTTGACATAATGAAGTCTTTAGATTGCAATTTTTTGCTTATCTTAAATATCCCTAGTCATGTATATTAATTGATAGGACGATCACTATAGACTAATATGTGGGTAGGTTGATATGGAGTGTTGGAATAGATTCCCTAGAGGCAATCTAGTTTAGTATGAACATTAATTGGCTAGAATATTCATTGTATTATTTATTGAGATATTTAATATAATGAAGTCATTAGATTTACAATTGTGTTGTTAATATCCCTAGTCCATTATACTGATTAACAAGACAATCATCTATAGACTAGTATGGGTTGGATTAATATGGAGATATCACCATCCAACTTATGGGTAAGCATTAGGGGTAATGGCATACTGGATTGATCCATCTCCTAAAAAGGCTACGTACATGTTATGTAAAGTCACAAATGCTTCTCGCGGTGACAACGATATTGTCATCCTTAGACATGAAGTCACTAGAATCATCTAGTTGTGGAATATTGAACTTTGGTAGCTTCAAATGCTACACTGTGACTGGGTAGTCATAAAGGAACGTATCGGACGCAATATGAAGCAAGCATATCGTAGTGATGTATATAGAATTTTTCGCTCCCACATAACGGGAGAAAATATATGAGGCCACTCGAGGGATAGTGCTTATAGAATGTCTGACCAGACTCAAATAAATCAATATAGGATATTGATGTTATTTGCACGAATAAGGCTATTACCAGGATCGAGGAACTATGAATTGGATACACGAGTGTGACTTGTATGTCTCCTGTCTAATCCGGATATTGAGACAAAGGGATGAGACAATGCTTCCATAAAGTTTGTCGGATGACTATTTCCATTAGTTGGGTGCTACGAATGTCTTGCTAGATACCTCTCTATATTAGTAAATAGTTATTACAAACTAAGTAGAAACCTATGCTGTCACACGCCATATGGATTGAACTAGACTTGGGAATTAATTAATATGAATAATTAATCAAAAGGATCAAATCACAACAACTTGCTAACTTAGTAGGACTAACATGCAAGTTGGACTAATCCGAACTTGAGTAGGATTAGGAAAGGACCTTTATGTAGTAACAAGGAGTTGTTGGACTATGTAAAGGATGCTCCTAGCTTCCTACATACATACTAATGCTCATAACATAAGTTGAATAGGAGATAAGGAATAAGATAGAGCAAGACAAAGAGGGCCGACCGACCCCCTTGTCCGCCCCTTACCCGTCGGCCAAAGAGAGAGGCCGAACCCTCTCTTTTTGTCTCCGTTGCGTGATTTCTTCTTCCTCCTCCATTATTCCTAGATAGCAGAAGGGACTTGGAGGATCTAGATATCAATCCTAGGCATGGACCAACCATAGAGACACAATAATATTTGTGTTTGAAGTCATCACAGGAGACCCACAAGGTACTTGTTATAATCCTTTACTATCGTTATGAATTCTCTTCCTGTGATCCTTGGAGGGTTTTGATCGGATAAATTATTGTTTATTCCACTGCGTATCCATGATCAAAACCCTACAATGGTATCTGGACAGACTCAAACGAAACAAAATAGGATATTGATGTTATTTGCACGAATAAGGCTATTCTCAGGATCGAGGAACTATGGATTGGATATACGAGTTTGACTTGTATGTCTCGTGTCCAATCTGGATATTGAGACAAAGGGATGAGACAATGCTTGCACAACGTTTTTCGAATGACTATTTCTATTAGTTGGGTGGTATGGACAATAATCGGATTCTTTTATAAGACTCAGATCTTAATGTAATTGTTAATGTTAATATTTGAGTTGTGGATTCTATTGCTTTTGAGTTCCGCCGTCACTTTTAGCAGCGCCCTCCTGGGCTTTCCAGTCCGGAACGGAAGGCTTGGGAAATCTCGGGGTGTTGCATTGACGATATTCGGAAAGTTGTTAGAATGATTTTTAGGCACTAGAAATATTGGGGGTGGTTGTGCAATTCTTTGAAATTAAGTAGAACATCTAATTCTAGTTTATACACTAAAGTTTGAAAAACTACACTTTCACCCCCTTATGCATGTGAGACACTTGTTAACCTTCTTTTGACACCCCAAGAGCTAGGTGGCAGCTCCACTCCCCTCTTCACCACCTGCTGAGAAAGAGAAGAGAGAGAAAGACTTCACCATCATCTTCATTATCTTCTTCTTCTTCTTCTCCACCATGAAACCACCACCACCACCAAGGCAGCCACCTCTTTCCCCTTCCAAATCAAAATATGTTGCTGCCACAACACCCCCTCGGGCCGCTGATCAAAACGCACAATTTAATTTTGGATTCCATTGCTTAATGACTTCAAAAAACGAAGGTAAACCCAAGAACCCTAGCTCGTATTCTTGACAAACTCACTTTCTCTGTTCTGAATTGATCATTCTAGCTTGTGTTTTCGTGATCCTTGCGCTTGGACGAACCTAGGAATATCAAATTTTCGGTCCAATTTGTCAGAATAAAGCTCGCCGGAATCTGGGTTGAAGAACCCGTCGCGAACCGCCGCCAGACGTCGGGACTTGTTGTTCTCTTCGTTCTTGGCCGTTCTTCTCCTCCCTGCGACTTCCCCGTGCCCTCTGGATGTCGGGGAACTCTTCTCCATTCTCAGAACCTGCTGGGTTTTGCCAGAGCACCCAAAACCAGCCGGCAAACCGCCGGAATCCGCCATGGCCGACGGTAAGCTCTCAAACCCCGTTTCCTTCACCAAATTATGCGTTCTAAGTGTCAAATTGGTCCTGATAATGTTGTGAATGTGTTTGAATGAATTAAACTTGCCCAGATGCATGTTATGTCAAGATTTGATCGGCTTTTGATTCGGTTTTGTGTGTTTTCCGATGACTTTGCTGCCCTGTTCTTGGACATATATCTCACTCGTCTCTTACCCAAATCATGCACCGTTTTTCCTGTATACTCCTGGGTATGTTGGCTACAAGTTTTTTGTTGATTTCTTCTTTCAATTCGGTCTCTAACACCCTTGAATATGAGCCTAAAGTTGGATAGAAAATTTGTTCTTGAAGTTGTTGTTCTTAACATGCAAAAACGGTCAACTTTGAATGTTGGTATCTCTCTCGTTTTTTGTCCGTTTTGAATGATCTTTAGCTTTCTGGAATCCTTGGAGACTTGGGTACAACTTTTGTGTTGATTTCTTGGTCCAATTTTAACTCTAGACCCTCTGATTTTGGCTCCAAAGTTGCTGTGATGTTGATGTTCTTCGCTAGTAAAAACTCAAAAATTTTCTAAGTATAGAATGTCGTGGTGAAACACCTATTTTCTAACCCTTGTATCTTCTTCAAAACTTAATGAAATTTAGATCTGTTTTCTTCTGTGTAAAAATGGTGTATAATACTTCATTTCATCGTCTCTGGGTCATCTTAAAATTTGTAACGGATTTCTCACAAATCAAGCCTAAATTTGTTGCTTTGAACTCATAAAACTCTTGAATTTTCCTAAGTGTTGAATGGGAATTTTTGTCCAACTTTGACTAGCGATATCTCTTTGAATACTTAGATTTTCTAGGAGTTCAAATATGTTCTGGAATCCTTGAACTGTCATCTTCAATACCCTATTTCAAGTTTCTCAAAACTCCTTCTCAATTGATCAGAAATCCGCCGCAAAGTTGACTACTTGAAACGATTTTTCGCTCACCTTGATATTCAGTTTTAACCATTTGAATGACATTTTTGGCCTTAGCGTTCTTCACAAAACTTGTTCGTATTCATATTCTGAGTCTAAATATCAAGTTTGACCAAGTTTGACTTTTCGAAAAACCCTAGTTTGACTGAACTGTATAGGAGGGGCAAAATAGTAATTTCACTTAGCTTTGAATTGAGATTCGTCTAGTAACTTGGAGTACGTTAGCATGTATTGTATGGGTATTTGGAGTACTTGTATGTAATTCTGGGCTAGGGTTGACCAAGTCAAATGTGGGGGTCTTTTTGCAGTTTTACTAAACTTCGGGGGCCTATGTGCATTTAATTAAAACTTCACTCTTGAACTACTTGAGACTAGGTTAATGTTTTGAGACCAAAAACCTGACTTAAAAGGAAATTTGAAGTCTCAAGAATGAAGTATTTGACTCGGGAGTTATCAAATCAATGGTGGGGGTCTTTTTGTAATTTTATCAAACTTTAGGGGCCTAACTGTAATTTACTGAAAGTTGTAGATTTCGATGCTAAGTTCTTATGGGAGAGTTAAGGGTCATTCTTGCATGTTGTTGGGCCAGTATGAATGTAATTTGGAGTCCAGGCCCAGTCAGGGACTGTACTAGAGAGTTTTGAAGTATCAGGGGCGTTTTGGTCAAGTTAGCTTGCATGACCCGCTTTCCATTGCATTCTTGCATAAAACCTCATATAGAGGGTATATTCTAATAGGTTCTATACTTGAATTGTGTATATCCAGCCGTTATTAAGGATCATTCGAAGTAGACGTACGTTTTCGTGTTGTTGCATTTACTGTGAGACTCGGAGACGAGCGTTGTAGGAGTGCTAGCGTTGCTTTGCGTCTTTCATGGCTCATAGGTAAGTACATATGTATGACCATTTCATATAAAAATGTGCGTATGTTTTCGATGTTTCAACTGAAAGCTTGTTATATGAAAAAGTATGAGAATGCATGTTTTCCACTCGAATGTTGTTAAACTGTTTTATTCATCTCCTTTGAGAACTCTCGGAAATTACTTGTGAAATGTTGATATTCTGATTCTGGTTATGTGGAAGAGAAGAAATAAAATACCTCTAATAGAATTAGGACGATGTACAGAGTACTGTTATTAATGGGAGGCTTCAAGCGATCCTCCATTTTCTTATGGCTAAGACCATTGAAGCAATGCTTCTTATTATTGGATAGAACTTTAATGTTCACAAATCCGCCCCCGATGAGCCAAAATGTATCAAGATATTGAGGCCAAGGGGTTTATAGAGCTATAGAGTGCTACTTATACTTGTAAGGGTCACTACGGTATAGGGGTGGCGACACTTAAGGCCTTTTAGCTAATTATATGAGCAGGGTTGACGAATGGGCTCATTTAACGCTCAGGTGAAATAGGGTTTGATAGACCCTAAAAGGAACCCTTAGTGATTATTTTGTGATCCCTCTGTCTACATCGATCCTGCTGGTGGCTCTGGACATGCCTCAGCTAAACTTAACGGTTAATGGAACTTGAAATAAAATCGACTACTCTCTTGATGTTGTTGTGGCTCTTGATATGCCCTAATCGATTCAAATGATTTGAAAAGATTTGGCTACTTGTGATTTATTATCATTATCAGGTCAAATGGACTTGTTTTCTGTTGATATTCTACTTGTTTAAGAATATGTTGACTACTTGTGGTTTATAAATGTTTTAAAGATGCAGGTTCTCGCTACGCAATTACTCATAATTGTTCCGAATTGTTCCAACTCTTTTGCTCATTGATTTTCAAATCTCTTTATTTACTTCAACTCATGCTTCCATGCCACTCGTTGCTTTACATGCCGTAGTGTGTATTTACTCAGTTTTTACTGATTATTTTTCTTCAAAATTGCGTCGGCTTTTTCCATTTTAAAACCGCAGGTCATGAATCAAGGTGGGAGAATGGGAACGCGAATCGAGACAAAGTTGCGTGTTTAAGTTAGATCACTTAGAATATCATGCACTTTTTAATTGTTTACTTTTTGTAGACTTATTTCGACAAGATTTGTTATGTACTTTAACCGAAATGTAAACTTAATAGTTAATAATCTACTTTTGGTTATCGATTGTCGCGTTAAGCCTGAACCGAGATCCCGGGGCGTTTCAAGAATGGTTAGTGATCTGACAAACCTTGTGCTCAGTGTTAATTACCGTGTTGTGTATGTCTCTTTTTCTCTATATCCGGATTGGACACGAGACATAATTGTCATACTCATATATCCAATCCATACTTCTCGATCCTAGGAATAGACTTATCCGAGCGAATAACATCAATATCTCAAATTGATTTATCTGATTCTGGCCAGACATTCCATAAGCTCTAGCCCTCGAGTGGTCGTGGATATTTTCTCCCATAATGTGGACGGATAAATCATCTTTGTTAGGAATAGATTCCCTCAAGGCAATCTTATTTAGTATGAACATTGTTTTTGGATAGAATATTAATTTTATTATTTATGGAGATATTTGACATAATGAAGTCTTTAGATTGCAATTTTTTGCTTATCTTAAATATCCCTAGTCATGTATATTAATTGATAGGACGATCACTATAGACTAATATGTGGGTAGGTTGATATGGAGTGTTGGAATAGATTCCCTAGAGGCAATCTAGTTTAGTATGAACATTAATTGGCTAGAATATTCATTGTATTATTTATTGAGATATTTAATATAATGAAGTCATTAGATTTACAATTGTGTTGTTAATATCCCTAGTCCATTATACTGATTAACAAGACAATCATCTATAGACTAGTATGGGTTGGATTAATATGGAGATATCACCATCCAACTTATGGGTAAGCATTAGGGGTAATGGCATACTGGATTGATCCATCTCCTAAAAAGGCTACGTACATGTTATGTAAAGTCACAAATGCTTCTCGCGGTGACAACGATATTGTCATCCTTAGACATGAAGTCACTAGAATCATCTAGTTGTGGAATATTGAACTTTGGTAGCTTCAAATGCTACACTGTGACTGGGTAGTCATAAAGGAACGTATCGGACGCAATATGAAGCAAGCATATCGTAGTGATGTATATAGAATTTTTCGCTCCCACATAACGGGAGAAAATATATGAGGCCACTCGAGGGATAGTGCTTATAGAATGTCTGACCAGACTCAAATAAATCAATATAGGATATTGATGTTATTTGCACGAATAAGGCTATTACCAGGATCGAGGAACTATGAATTGGATACACGAGTGTGACTTGTATGTCTCCTGTCTAATCCGGATATTGAGACAAAGGGATGAGACAATGCTTCCATAAAGTTTGTCGGATGACTATTTCCATTAGTTGGGTGCTACGAATGTCTTGCTAGATACCTCTCTATATTAGTAAATAGTTATTACAAACTAAGTAGAAACCTATGCTGTCACACGCCATATGGATTGAACTAGACTTGGGAATTAATTAATATGAATAATTAATCAAAAGGATCAAATCACAACAACTTGCTAACTTAGTAGGACTAACATGCAAGTTGGACTAATCCGAACTTGAGTAGGATTAGGAAAGGACCTTTATGTAGTAACAAGGAGTTGTTGGACTATGTAAAGGATGCTCCTAGCTTCCTACATACATACTAATGCTCATAACATAAGTTGAATAGGAGATAAGGAATAAGATAGAGCAAGACAAAGAGGGCCGACCGACCCCCTTGTCCGCCCCTTACCCGTCGTCCAAAGAGAGAGGCCGAACCCTCTCTTTTTGTCTCCGTTGCGTGATTTCTTCTTCCTCCTCCATTATTCCTAGATAGCAGAAGGGACTTGGAGGATCTAGATATCAATCCTAGGCATGGACCAACCATAGAGACACAATAATATTTGTGTTTGAAGTCATCACAGGAGACCCACAAGGTACTTGTTATAATCCTTTACTATCGTTATGAATTCTCTTCCTGTGATCCTTGGAGGGTTTTGATCGGATAAATTATTGTTTATTCCACTGCGTATCCATGATCAAAACCCTACAATGGTATCTGGACAGACTCAAACGAAACAAAATAGGATATTGATGTTATTTGCACGAATAAGGCTATTCTCAGGATCGAGGAACTATGGATTGGATATACGAGTTTGACTTGTATGTCTCGTGTCCAATCTGGATATTGAGACAAAGGGATGAGACAATGCTTGCACAACGTTTTTCGAATGACTATTTCTATTAGTTGGGTGGTATGGATGTTTTGCTAGAGACCGCTCAATATTAGTAAATAGTTACTACCAACTAAGTAGAAACCTATGGGGTCACACGCCATATGGATTGAACTAGAATTGGGAATTAATTAATATGATTAATTAATTAGAAGGATCAAACGCATAAACTTTCTAACTTAGTAGGACTAAAATGCAAGTTGGACTAATCTGAACTTGAGTAGGATTAGGAGAGGGCATTTATGTAGTAACAAGGAGTTGTTGGACTATATAAAGGATGCTCCTAGATTCCTTCCTACATACTAATGCTCAAAACATAAGTTGAATAGGAGAGAAGCAAGGAGAGAGAGCAAGACAAAAGGGGCCGACCAACCCCCTTGTTTGCCCCCTACCCGTCAGCCAAAGAGAGTGGCCGAACACTCTCTTTTGGTCTCCGTTTCATAATTAATTTTTCCTCCTCCACTATTCCTAGCTAGCACAAGGGACATGGAAGATCTAGATATCAATCCTAGGCGTGGATCAATCGTAGAGACACAACAACATTTTTGTTTGAATTCATCAGAGGATACCCACAAGGTAGTTGTTATGAATCATTTACTATCGTTATGAATTCTCTTCCTGTGATCCTTGGAGGGTCTTGATCGGATAAATTATTTTTTATTCCGCTGCTTGTCGATGATCAAAACCCTACATGGAGATATCAAGTTTAACACATGGGTATGATTTAGGGTTTTGATAACAGATACGCATAGGAATAAACATAAATTAATCGGTTCAAGACCCTCCAAGGATCACAGGAAGAGACAACATAACGATAGTAAGGGATTAGTATAAAAATATATTTTGGATCCCCTTTGATGACTTCACACGTGAAATTGTGTTCACATCTCTATGGCTAGTCCACTCCTAGGATTGAAATCGGATCCTTCAAGCCTTTGTGCTAGTTAGGATTGAACGAAGACGAAGAAGAAGAAGATCACGCAAAATGGAGCAAAGAGGTGGGCGGCACCTCTTGCGGTCGACGGGTAGGGGCGGTCCCAAGGGGGGTTCGGCCCTCCTTGGGATTTTTCTCTCTCCTTGCTTTTCTCTCCCACTTAATATGTTATGAGCATTAATTATGTGGGAAGGAAGCTAGGAGTGCCTTTATATAGTCCAACAACTCTTTGTTGACTGCATAAAAGCCCATATCCTAATCCTGTCTATACAAAAATTAGTCCAACTTGCAAATTAGTCCTACTAAATTTGCAAGCTATTGCATATTGATCCTTCTAATTAATTGATCATATTAATTACTTCCCTAGTCCGGTCTAATCCATTGGGAATGTGGCCCCATAGGTTTCTACTTAGTTGGTAGTAACAATTTACTAACATGGAGCGGCCTCTAGCAAGACAGCCATGTCACCCAACTAATAGAAATAGTCATCAAACATACCTTGTGCAAGTATTGTCTCATCCCTTTGTCTCTATATCCGGATTGGACACGTGACATACAAGTCACACTCGTATATCCAATCCAAATTTTCTCGATCCTGGGAATAGTCTCATCCATATCCCATATTGATTTAGCTGAGTCTGACCAGACATTCCATGAGCACCATCCTTTGAGTGGTCGGGGATATCTACTCCCACCATCTGGGAGGGACAAATCCTATCTACGTCACTACCATCTCTAAGCTTGCTTCTTTATTGTATCGGACTAACACCTTTATTACTACCCTGTTACGGTGTAGCATTTGACGATGTCAAAATACAACAATCCACAACTAGAGGATCTAGTGACTTCAAGTCTAAGGATGACAATACTGTTGTCACTACGAGAAGCACTTGTGACTCTACATAACCTGTATGTAGCCTTCTCATTATGGGTCAATCTAGTATGATATTACTCCTAATGCATACCCATGTGTTGGATAGTGATATCTCCATATCAATCCAACCTCATACTAGTTTATAGTTGATCGTCATGTTAATCAATATAATTGACTAGGGATATTTAAGTTAAATAACATATTTGCAATCTAAGTACTTCATTATATTAAGTATCTCCATAAATAATACAATGAATGTTTCTAGCCAAAAACATTATCCATACTAAATAGATTGCCTCTAGAGCCAATCTGGCGCATCCTGTATGCCCATAGATCTAGTGGTTCCAGTTTACTATGAAATGCCATTAGCAATGCTCCCTCCTACGGAAGACACTCCTGTCTCCTCTGATGTTATTTTGGCCATGCCTGCTCCTGCTCTTTAGTTGTTTTCCTTTTAGTTGTTTTGCATTTTTTTTAGTTTGATTATGTAATTACCCAATCAGGCAGATTATAAACAGTGTTTTATAGTCAACTTATTCTTCTTGTTTCTTTTTGAATTTCAATTGTTGTTTACAATCGTTATCGAGCTCGAAAGTCTGCAATAATCGAAACAAAATAGAAAACCAATTACTCATCAACCAGATTCAAGCCTAACAGTATGCAAACAACAACTAAAATAAACTAAAATTGAACAATCCATTACCAATTTCAAGCAATTTCAAGATAACAAACAAAATAGCTAAATCTAGACTTTGTTATCAAGCAATTTCAAGATAAGAAACTAAAAGAATGCATAAATCACAAGCAAAGCCAAACAGAGGACCAAACATAAGCATACCAGATCCAAAAGAACCATTACAAGAAGAGAAAGGGTTTTCAGTTCATCTACCAGATCCAAAAAACCAATAAAACCAGAGAAGGGTTTTCAGTTGCACCTTGTAACTTCCTTCGCCTTAAACTCGACACAAAGCACTTCTTTCACGCTCAGACCGTCAACTTCAATCCCTTCAAAAACCCAACACAAATCAATAATGAAAATCAGTAATCAACACAGATTTTCAGAAAACCCCAGTTCATGCTCAGCAACTGGGCGATTGTGTATCAACACAGAAAATCATCTTCTATTTTCTCTCTTCTCTCTCTTTTCTCTCTTCTTTTGGCTTATGGAAATTTGAAGGGTTTCATTCCCCATACCTAGGGTTTTCTCTCTTCTGTGGCGCGGGCTACGCATATTTTCGCCCCAAAATTTGGCGGAGAAATCAAACAATTTTGGACATAGTGGGACACGTGTACATAAACACATATACGGCGAGATATCTCGTCGTATAAGATAGATTCTAACGGCGTTAGATAAGGTCTCGTCGTTTCTGTTAAATATCATTTACGGGGATAAAGAAACGGCGCCGTTAGTAATAAATTCTCCCCGTTTATAATAAAATCATTAACGAAGCTACTATTTATTGTCGTTTTAGGCAGAACTCTTGCCGTTTATGCCAAACTATTTACTGTCCCACTATTTTATCGTCGTATAAGAATATTTTAAGCGAGAATCAGAACTATCGCCGTTTATGTAACAATAAACGACAAAATATGCTCTTGCCGAGCGAATTTTAGCATAAATTTGCCATTTTTTGTGTTCATTTCTAGTAGTGGAAGGAGAAGGGTTACCTTGTTAATCTCACTGATCACTGCGCAGAAGCAGTGTGCACGCCTCTACTTGTTTCCACATCGTAGCATAAAAAACTGGAACTTCCTCTACTGTTCGTGCTAGCGGTGTAGGAGGAGAAGAATCAGGAGCTTGATCTAATCAAGATCACGCAACAATGGAGGAGGAGAAGGGGGCTCGGCCTCTTCTTGTCGTCGGGAAGGGGGGTTCGGCCTCCTATTATCTTTTGTATATTTCTCTAATTTTTCATCTAATGAAATAATTATGGGTGAACTGTTATTTTTTAATTAATAAATCTTTATTAATTACAAAACTCCCACTACTAATTAGATCCAACAGTTTGGATCAACTTTCGTTGCAGTCCAGTTTGCTATTTAGTCCAACTAAATAAGCCCGTTTTCACACTTTGATCCCTGATTATTTACTTTTTAAGTAGTCCAACTAATTAACATCTACATCGAGTTTAGTCCTTTGGTTTGTGACCCTACAAGTTCCTATTACGCTGGTAGTAAAAATTACAAACATTGAGCGTTGTCTAGCAACACATCAATGCTACCCAAGCAATAGGAATAGTCAATGATCGGGCAAACCTCTAAGACCAGTGTTACCGTGATGTATAGTCTCTTTTTCTCAATATATGGATTGGAAACGAGACACAGATGTCACACTCGTATATCAAATCCATAGTTTCTCGATCCTGGGAGTAGACTTATTTGAACAGATAACATCAATATTGTATATTGATCTACCTGAACCTGCCTAGGCATTTGTTAAATCGTACTCATCGAGTGGCCATGGATACATACTCCTGTTATGTGGGAAGGGCAAATCCTCTCTACATCACTACCTTCTCTCAGCTTGCTTCATATCATGTCTGATTATCGCCTTTATAGTAACCCAGTTACGGTGAAACATTTGATGATATCAAAACATGATAATTCACAACTAGAGTATCTAGTGACTTCAAGTAAGAGGAATATAACACCATTGGAAATACGAGAAGCACTTGTGAAATTTAAATAACTTCTATGTAGCCTTCTTGGCAGGTCAATCCAGTATGCTATTATTCCTAATACATAACCATGTGTTAGACTTATTACTCCATGTCAATGTACCCACATACTAGTCTCTATTCATAGTGATCGTCCTAATAATCATTATACTTGACTAGGGAGAATTTAATATAACAACAATTGTAATCTAAGGACTTCATTATATTAATATCTCCATATCTAATAAAATGAATAGTCTAACCAAAACAACGTTCACATAAAAATAGATTGCCTCTAGGGCATATACCAACAATCAGAGTCTGATTAGACTCTGATTTTGGAGTGTTGTCTCGTCTGTTGCTTGAGGATGTTTTGGTTTTCTTGTTATTTGCCTTCAGAGTCTAGATGTTAGCTACTTCTAATTGATTTGAGGCTCGGATGGAAATTGAATTAAATTGATTATAGGTTCCCCCTGCGTTGCTATTTTCCTAAGGTGTTACGCACCACATACCTGCTTTACATCTATTTGATTTGAGACCGTTCATGCATAGTTACTCAAAACCTGGTGGTGGTGTGGACCACGTATGACCTGGTATCAATTCTCATAAGATACAATGTGAACCGAATTAGTTTCTCATAGGACCTGTCATAACCCATGGGCTTTTTGGACCACATAAAGCCTATGATCTTATTCGCCGTACCATTCTCTCTGAGACCATCCTTGTGTATAAGATAACCCTACGTGTCTTTGCCTTAGAACCTTCGTAAAACTTTGCCTTCTTCCAGGTAGTTCCATAGTTTAACTTGATCATCAATAGATCGCATAGTAATATTGACTTACCACTTTAGGTTTCAAACAGACTCAATGTGTGCAAAATGTGACTATAGAACCATCCTAAATATGGCCAGTCAATCTAGGATAACCCTACAGACATAGGGTTCTCAGACTTGTCAACCTACACTCAGTCCAACATGTCACCTGCGATGATCCATCCCTCTTACCATATGTTTAAGCTCATTCCTTTCAACTTATCCTCGTCTAATATATTTTTTCCTTTGTTTCATTTTAAAAGTGAGATTTTATGCATGTGCATAGAGTAGGAAAAAGTGTTTCTCAAATGAGAATTGTGAATTTAAAAGAAAAAATAATATCTCTTGTTGATAAAATGTACGAGTAGATCACTGTACTTTTACAGTACATTTTTCAATTAAAAAAAGAATGGAAAATTTTGAAAGATAGCAAAAAAATCGTCGTTTTCCCAAAGAGCTGATTATTATTCTTTTTGATTTGCCCTTAAAGATATTCATGGTTATAATGTTCCTTTTTACGAACCATTACTTATGCCACATCCTATGTGGAATCATGCCAAGGCCGAAGTACTGTCCTAAAATTTCTGAAGTTCATTTTTATGACCATAACTGTCTCATAAGGGTATATCTACACGTTCTCTAGTGTGCTAGCTAGACGGAGTTCCTCATTGTGTCTATATTATTGTATTGTGGAAATTGTGGACTCATATTTTAGATCTGGGGTAGGCTTTTGTGTTGAGATTGTTTTAATGAGGCATGTTGTTGTGAGTGAAGTCATGGGGCGGGTCTCAGTATCCCTTACGGTGGTCGTATGAGAAAATCATAAAAATCTCAAACTCTCAATCTTACTACAAGAAGTCTTGTATCATTTTACGATGATAATTTGAATTCAATATAATAAAGGCTGAGAGAATCATCATTAGAATGTCAAATATTCTAATAATCTACAGTCTCAAATTCCCTTCGAAATTAGAGCCTCAAAAGCTCTGCATATGAATTTCAAATGTTCATCAAGAAAGGACGATGATATGGAACTTGATTCAAGGGTTTCCTAGCTTCCAGTTAGACCCTCTAAAGTGGAGAACGTACCCTTAGGAGCCTATGATGACTATCTTTATTTCCTATTTCTTTAGGGTAAAAACATTTTAGTATGGAAGGCGTAGTATGTCTTTACACATGACCAACTTCTACCAAACACAATCTCGTACCCATGTGTATTATGGGCGTGGACGTTCTTTCTGGGTCAATGGTTTTTCCAACACTCCATCTACTTCATTCTTTTTGGAAGTTGTAGATAATTAAGTAATCTTTATTCCATTATTTTTAAAAAGAAAATAATTTCCCTTCATTGAATATTTGTTGTTCATGAAAGATGTGTATTAATAAACATTACTCCTAGCAAGAGATTTTGAGAAAATTTAAAATTAATTTTTTCTTTACTCCGTAACATGTCTTATAAACTTGTTTTAGCTGGGGGTGCGGGTTTTGTAGAATGTTGTCAAAACTTAGCATCTTTTCACAATTTTCTAACTTTTTCTCAATTACAATTTGATTTCTTTAATATATTTTAATTGAAGATTTCAGCCAGCTCATGGTGTAAGCTAAAAAAATTAACTTTTGGGTGAGACTTAATTAATGTCTTTTCATAATTTTATTTCCCTTAGGCTCATATTATCACCAAAACCCTAGATTTAACCTAGATTTAGTGTCTTACTTGGAGTTATGCTAAGTTTTGGAGATCTAAGGATTTTAGGAATATTTCTATTCCTAGAATTTGAATTTTGGTACGATTGAGAATCCTATAAGTCCTTCGTAACCAATATAAACACCAAATGATTGTCCTAAACCGTAAGGTTTGGACTAACCCAACACCCTTAGTGAACATGTCGTCCTCCTCTAGCAGACTTCTCTACATCTCTTGGCCAAGATCAACCCGTGGCAGGTTCTTGGTATTTTCTTCTTTGTTCATCTCTTCTCTGTTATCCTAGAACAGTTTCATGGCCCCCTCCGTCCTTTGAACTCCCCAATCAAGAATTCGAGTGACTTTTGTGCACATAATCTTGGAGAAGTGTTGAATTCAAACCTTGTGTACTTCGTAACGATGACATACGTAGGAGAACTTGTAGGGTTTTGGTTCTTCAATCCGGATGGCTGAAACATGAAGATTTGAGGAAAAATATAAGAGGTTCATTGGTTCATGCGACTTGATTGAATTGTAAAGAAGCATTCTTAGTTGTCAATGCAAAGTTTGAATAGTTGATTGCTTATTTTCTCAATACCTCTAGACTTAATCGGGCTTGGTATATTTCATAGGGTGAACATTTTTTTTCGCAAAATTGGGTGTCGTAAAGAAGATGAGGTAGAATATCCCTCAGATTTTGTATTTGATGGCGAGCATACATCTTTTCGGACAATTACATTTGGATCCACCAAGGGTTGGTTATCTTCCTCTATGCGTATCCGTTCTTCAAAAGTTTAGGATAAGTCTCATGAACATGGTATATATTTATCTCGAAGGGTCCCATCCGAAGAATCAACGACCAAGAGTGAGTGTCTTAAGGATGATGCATGCTCTTCACATCTGAAGAACCGTTCTAAAGACTGTAGTATTTAATAATTATGTTGTTTGCTTTGATGTATAGCTCATATTATTTTTGTTCAAATAAATAAATAGCCCCTGTGTTAAATTCGTGTGATAAATAAGGGGAGTAGTTTTTAATTTTAATTTGTATGAGCATAATTTCAATTCTTGAAAAATAGAATAAAAAGTTCATGTTTTGCTCTTAAAAATTGTGTATTGATTATGCCTCATTGTATATCATGAATGTTTTCAATTGATTATAAGTCATGTGATGCTCATTCACATTGGTGAATCAATTGATGTGTGCTATTTTTATTCCATATGCTTTACGCTACTCCAACTATGATGTATGGTTTAATGGATTAGAGATCTACAGAAATTCTCGTTCATATATTGAATCCTTGCATTCTATATGAATATGAGAAATAAACAAGTACATCGCCCATCATATATCATATCAAATGGTATTTGCATACTTGTGATTAATATGTAGAACACATGCTATTGTTCTTATGATTTTATGTGTCAAAAGCATATTACACTTGGTCGTTTGTATGGAGTGTTTTGATATGCAGGATTTAGGAAAAGAAAAATGATGAATGAGACAAGCTTTAAAGACAAATTTGATTTATTCCTGGTTAACGGAGTTTGGAACGTTCATGGGGCAAGATGATGCTGAAAAATGAAGACTGGTATAGTTTGTTTTTCCATAAAAAATTTAAAGAGGATTTTGTCCCCAAATTGACAAAGGGTTGATTGAAACAAGATGAGTCGGAATGTGTTCAATCTAGGATCCCGCACTATTTCTTAGTGATTGTCAATTCAGGAACAAAATAACTCAGATCATGTAAGGCATTGTATAGTATTATTATAATGAAATGAATGTGTTTATTTAGATAATCTGTGATGCTAACTCGTGTCCTTGCAGGGAATTCAGACTCCTTGAATCTAGTCTAACAAGAATTCATCAGATATCACCATTTTTGTGATCCTTGGGTTTCAGGTATATTCCTAGAAATTTCTTAATCATTCCTAGGTCTAGGATTATTCATGTAGCGTCAATCCATGTGTCTTTGGACTAAATGTTGCAAAAGCGGAAAGGACCAAATAGCAGCCAAACCCATGTTTGGTGCGCCAAGGGCATGCACGGGTACCTAGGAGGCGTGTGCGGCCATAGTAAGATTTTGCATGTTTTGCATGCTCTTTATATTTCTATCTAGATATGTTGACAGTTTCAGTCAGTCGGTTACTCTTCTTATAGATTCTTCAAGATTATATTCTCTTATCTCTTAAGTAAAGATATTTTAATTAGGAGCTATATCTTTTATGAAAATAATATTTTTAGTGAGAATGATAAAAAAAAATGTATTCTAATATTAGAACTTTTTCACGAACATAATCAATTTTCTATTTAAATATAATTGGAAGAGGTTAACTATAAATCAAAAAGTTTATAACAAGCTTATCTCTTGAGAATTTCGGCAATTTTTTATTTATTTTCTTCCTACAGATTTTTGGCCTAATATTGTTATTGCTATTATTCTTTTTCTAAGTTTCTTTAATTGAAGATTTGAATTATATTGATTCAAAATCTTTTCATAAATACTAAATAAGAATAATTGACCGCTTTATTTCTAATGTAAGTAAACTGAAATTGATTTTCTAAAAATATTATTCATTTTATATAATTCACATTATTTAGAATTGGAAGGTATGAATTAATTCTTTATGAAAAATAGGTTTTTTTATAAGTATTTTTTTTTATTATTAATTGATTATTCAATAAATAAGGGTTGGACTTTAAATCAATTTTTATTAGTCTAGATAAATAATTGAATATAACTCTCTTGCTTGGAAATCAAGTAATCTCTTCTTTAAATACATAGCTAGAGCTGAGAGAAAATTAAGATAAAATTAAGTAGTAAGCGACATGCATTAGGTCAGCCACTCGTACACGCGAGAGAGAGAGAGAGATTTTCTTAGGTTTGGCCACCAGCACAGGAGAGAATCTAGCCGACGTTTCAGCTTCCCCTCGCAGTTTGTCTTCCATGCTCCCTGTAGCGACGCTTCACCTCACCTCATGTTCGATTCTTCAAAAGAAGTTGTTGTAAACTGTTCTAGGATCAAACCAGGTATATTTGATCTAGTTTTTTATTGGGTCTTTAGATCAATCTTTGTCTGTTGAACTAAAACAATATTTTGTCAGTTTCAATGTGTCTAGAATCGAGTTTTTTTTGTTGAACTAAACCAAAAGAGTTGAATTCTTATTTTGATTTTGCGTCAGATATGTGCTTTACACTATCTCTTCTTTGCAAACGTCTCACAGAATCTGAACACTAGGATTGCTCTCTCTAAACTATCCTAGACTCTAGTTTGATTCCAGATCTGTTATCCCAAATTGTTGAACTTACTTATGCCCCCCTCCCTCTTTGGGACGTGAAAGTCAGCCTTCGTGCGTGTCTCTGTATATCTGTTAGATATAGGATTCGTTAGCGTTGTCTAGAGTATCATATTCTACAGGTGCATATTGTATCTTTCTTACATAGTTGTTTACTCACGAACTAAACGGCGATAGAGTTGTTCACTTGACGAACTACGAAAGGAAAGCTCATAGGTACACTCATGTACGAGGTGTGTTGTGTATTTTGGTCACTTAGCTTGCTATCATTGGTTAGATTCAAGCGAAGCTTGGATTTCCATTGGCTTGGGAACTACACAAGAAAATACATAAATAAAGTAGGCAAAGTTAATGTGGTGGAGTGTGTCGTGTATTTAGGTCACTAGGTGTTGGTTCGCTATCTTGGGTGCTACACAAGAAATTACATAAACAAAGTAGGCAAAGGTAATGTGGTGGATAGCTAGACCGAAGGAAAACTCGTTATTTATCTTGTATCATACGTTTCTTGCAATATAGTGTCTAGCACTTGTTGGTACTATCAGGTGGGGTATTACTCCTAACTGTCAGTCTCAGGCGGAGAACACAGTGAATGTTTTCGTATAGCTGTCATAACTACTAGATTAGTTCTACGTTTAGAGTTATACTATTGCATCTATTTTATATTTACGCAGCTCTTATATTTAGATTAGATCTTATCTATTAGTCTTATCAATCATTAGATTTATTGAATTGACCTACAAGAAATGTTCATATTGGCTCTACGATTGTAGTCTCCTGTTGTGTCGCGTAGTGTTGCGAAGGGCGTATAGGAGTAGAAAACTCGTACTTGTGTGGTTTACTGTTTGCGTATGTGCTTTCCCCCTCCTTTTTCAATTTACTTTAATGGTCCGCACACATTAGTATGTATGAGTCCCAAAAGATCACTAGCACTTTTCAGCTTTACCCGTGAACTGGGATATAGTCATATTGCCCTATAAACAAGCCTCACAAGGCTCATATGATTAAAAAAATGAGTCTAGAAATCCATTTTTATGGATTCTAGAAATGTGATTCTCATTCATTTGTTCTAAATGACAATGCCAAAGATAAGTAGGGTTAATATAATTAGAATTAACATCTTCGATTTAACGCTGTAGACAGCATTATCAAGATCAAGGATATACAATTCATTAGACAAAAGTGCACTACAATACTACATGTTACCAAAATGAATGGAACAATGTTTTGTCCTTTATTGAGATAAATAACCCTTTCTTATCTAAACAAGAAACTGAAATAATATTCCTGCTCATAGAAGAGACATAGTAGCAATTTTCTAACTCAAGAATAATTTCAGATAGTAAAGATAAATAATAAGTTCCTACGACTAATGCAACAACTCTGGCTCCATTTCTCACGCGTAGGTCAATCTCGCACGTAGCCAACGGTCTACTTCTCTTTAGGCCCTGTACATTTATACAAATGTGAGATCCACATCCGGTATCAAATACCCATGATGAATAGAAAGACATATTGACTTCTATAACAAAAGCACGTGAAGTGGAATTCACAATTCCTTTTTTCTTTTCTCCTGGGTACTTTGGTCAGTTCCTCTTTCAATAACCAGCCACACCGCAAAGGTGGCATGTCTCTTCCTTTAGCTACACAACATTTGGGCTATAAGGCAACTTCATGGGGTTTAGCACTAGCATTTCCTTTACCCATAGATCTCTTGGAAACTTTCTTTCCCTTTCCCTTATTGCTAACCATCATAACGGCTTTGTATTTATCCTTATTAACACTTTGTTCCGATGTTCTCAATATATTGAGTAAATTTGACAGAGATTTTTCAATCTCATTCATGATGTAATTCATGATGAATTGACCATAACTATGCGACAACAATTCCAGAATACAATATGTAGCCAACTCTTGGTCTAATGAGAATCTCGGTCACATGATTATCAATGTACCCAATCATTTTGAGCACATGGTGTCTCACTGGTCTCAATTTGGCACATTGCTTTTGAAAAAAGCTCTTTACACTTAGAACATTTCATGTCTAACTTGCTCTTGAGAGAGCCTCTGTAAATGTATGATCATATCATGTACCTCCATGTTCTCATGTTGTTTCTGAAGCTCAGAGTTCATGGTATTAAAGGTGAGGCATGCGACATCTAAAGTATCATTTGTATGCTTCTTAGGTGCATCATTTTCAGCTCCACTAGCATTAGCAGCTGGTGGAGTAGGAACAACCTGCTGTAGGGCGTACATATTTTTCTCTTGTTTGAGAATGATTCTCAAATTTTTGTGTCAGTCGTGAAAATTAGTTCTAGGCAACTTATCCTTCTCAAGTATGGAACGTAGAAATAAATTCGATTTTTGTGAGTCTCATGTCATCGATATCTATCACCTTAAGAAACACACAAGTATGATTATCATGATATAATGTTATATTTAACAAGAAATTTTATCAAATATAGGTCCAACTATTTTTTGTTGAAATAATGACCCTCACCACTAACAAGGAAAATATCACATATCTTTCTAGTGGCCAAGAAACATGTTTCACTTCATGTTGAGGAAGTTCGGCTGAAAACTCAAAATTCTATAATTTAGGTAGGAAAGGTTTTCCAGTTACATCTCATGTAACTCTTGGTTTAATTGGGTGAATAACTTATTATTCAAATCAATCTCATACACTAGTCCCCAATAAACCTACCTCTAGGCTTTCAATCATATTGAAGTAGTTTACTTAAGTTAATCCATGTGCTTTAAAGTTTGCATTTTACTTTCTTATTCCATCGCGTCTTACCATGATAATTAAATGTATCTTACTATGGTAAGCATACACTTAAATGATCAAGATCGTCACAATGCCAAGAAAAGGGACCCTATAACTTAACTTTATAAGCTTGAGGGATTTATTCATTTTAGTTGATATCGGAAATTGATTTATCCAAACGAATTGGGAAATTCTAATTAAACGATCCATATTTTATATTATTATCTTATTTATCATCCAGTCATGCCTCACATACATCAAACAAGAAATAAATAAACGTGACATGGATGTGGCTTCTAAACAATACGATAATCCCAAGCCAATGAGAATATCAAATGAACAGTAAAGCGCACAGCTCTTCTCCAAGTGCTTCCTAGTTCAAGTCCAAGTTCCCATGTCCATGCGTCTCCTCCTTTGTTTCCTCCATGGGATTCATAATCTCTACTCTATCTAAATATTTATAAGTAGAGAAACCTCACATACGAGGGGAATGAGATGAGAAGATAAGTACAATCAGAATGAGTAGAGAGGCACGATACGCATGCCATATGATGATTACATCAATTACATTTTGATGTTTGACAATATTAAAACATGTCACTCCTCAATAGGGAATGTAGTGACATCATGCCATAGGATTATAACACATTGTCACTATGAGACGCACTTGTGACACTCACATAATATCCATGTAGTGTTCTCATGTGGGTAAATCCTAGCTTACTCCTAATGTGTACCATGTGTTAGACTTGATATCTCATATCAATCTACCCACATACTGATCTCGATGCATTATAGTTGTCATAATTAACAATTATACTAAGATAGGGACAATTAAGAATATAACATGTATTCTGAGGACTTCGTTATGTCAAAACATCACCATATAGAAAACTGAATGAATAAGTACCTTCATCATTAAATGAATGTCACGATAATAAAGATTGTCTCTAGAGCATACACCAACACTTGTGAGGGAATAGATTCTCTCTAGCCCATTTCTAATCCAGCCCCTCCAGTCGCATTTTCCAGACAGTCTAAGTATTTTGTTTTTTGGTGCGGTAACACTCCATCAAATTGTGTAGGGTTTGGATGCTAGATACACAGCGGAAATACAATTAAAATTTCATGATCAAAGCCCTCCCTGAATCGCAGGTTAAGCTTTCATAAGTGATAAAGGAAGTAACGTGTACCTGGTAGGTTTGTGTGATCACAAAAAAAAAATAGTTTCCTAATTTCTACCAGTATCCACACCTTAGGATTGCCAACTTAAATCTTCTCCACGCCATGTGTTAGCAACGTAGAAGAAGGAATCGCCAGGAGCTTGATCAAATCAAGCGGATCACGCAAAACGAGGAAGAGGCCGAGACTCTTGGAGCCGACGGGTAGGGGTGACATGCGCCTCTCTACTCTCTCTCCTTTATCTAATTACTTCACTCAATGAAAACTCGTCTGATATAGTAGAGCTAGGACTCCCCTTTTATAGTCAATAACTCTTTACTGACTACAAATTTGCCCCAGTCATAATCATGTCCGTACACGGATTAGACTTATAGTCTAATAATGTCCATACACAGATTAGTCTATTATTCTAATCATGTCCATACACGGATTAGTCTAATAGCATAATCCTCTCCATACACGGACTAGTACACTTTGAAATTTAGTCCAACTAACTTTGTATGTGGTTGCGTTTTGATCCTTGATCCTTGTAATTGTTAATTAGTCCTACTAATTAACATCCATATCCAGTTTAATCATGTTGGTGTGTGATCCTGTAGGTTTCTAATAAGTTGGCGGTAACAATTACAAACATTTAGTGGTTTCTAGCAACACATTAATGCCATCCAACTAATAGAAATAGTCCGTGATCTGACAAACCTTGTGCCCAATGTTACCGTGTTGTGTATGTCCATATGTCTTCATATCTGGATTGGACAGGAGACATTAATGTCACACTTGTATATCCAATCCATTATTTCTCGATCCTGAGAATAGGCTTATCTGTACAGTTGACAACAATATAACATATTGTTTTATCTGAGTCTGGCCAGACATTCCATAAGCACTACCCCTCGAGTGGGCCATGGATATTTATTCCCATTATGTGGGAGGGACAAATTCTCTCTACATCACTATCATCTCTCAGCTCACTTCCTATCATGTCCGTTTATCATCTTTATAGTTACCCAGTTACGGTGTAACGTTTGATAATATCAAAACATGATATTTCACAACTAGAGTATCTAGTGACTTCAAGTCTAAGGACTACAGCACCATTGTCACTACGAGACATTCACATAATATATATGTATCCTTCTCGTGGTGGGTCAATTGACACGATCTAACCACAAGTGTATGGCCGTCGTGTGTAGTAATATCCGGAAATCCGGGTTTATCGAACCCAAAGGACTTGTCGTGAACTAATTAGTATGATTAACTTTATGTGGGCTAAGCGTGTTGTTTGTTCTATTGATCCTACTAAAATTACAAACAAATGTCTCAATTAATCAATTGAATTGCTTCACGATTAATAAAGATAAATGATTATAAAATTTCTCAAAGTTTGGAAAAGTCAGGATATCTCTACGGGTTCTAGGTATTTCACACGATATTGGATTTATGTTTTGTTAACACGATGATTTATTATTCTAGCTAAACGAGCATGAATGTGTTGAAGATGTCTCAACTAACACCAATACTTAAACTAGCAAAGCCGATGTCTCTAGCCTAAACAAGTTCAAGTATGCATTAAGATCATTAATCTACTCTTTGTTCTTAGCTAACTAGCAAGATTTCTCAACCCTAGATACGGCTAGTGTGTATTTCAATTTTCCGGGCAATGAATATTGATGTCTCTAACATTCATAACCTAGCTCTATCCTATCAATACGTCTATTGATAGCAAAGATGAATTAAACACATAAAATACACATAGCTAGATAAAAAGTTCATCAATTAAGCATAATAGCATGAAATCAAATCCATAAATCACAAATATCGTGATCAAACCCTAGATCCCTACGAGATACCCTGAGAAAAGTGTTTAGCTGCTCAAAAACATGATTCACGTACAAAGTTTTGTGATCAAATAACAAAACTAGAGAAGAAACGGAGTTTAATAAGTCAAACGAATGATTCCAAGCTTCCTTGATCGTCTCCTAAGCTCCAAGCTCTCTTCAACGTGATAGAGTACGTGATAATCCCCAAAAACATGCCCTAACCAAGTCTAATACGTTCTCCCAATGTTTAGAACAATTTAGGAGTAATTACAAAGCAACCCCAAAAAGTTACAAAAAAAATTATGCCCGAACTAGGTCGTGTGACCTAGTTAAGTAGGTCGTGCGACCTACTGTGCTGCCCGGAACAGGTCGTGCGACCTGTATAGTAGGTCGTGTGACCTACTGAAACTCGCTGAAATCTCCAACTAGGTCCTGCGACCTACTATTAGGTCGTGCGACCTAGTTACTTCATCAAATTTTTCCATCTTCTTCCCACTTGTTCCTCTTGCTTCCGAATCACTTCCCGGGCATCGTTTCTTCATTCAATCCTCCATTTTGAGCTCTCCTCATGCCTCAACACTCGTATCATCTTCTCTTGAGCCTCTCTAGCACTTGATCCATCAACTCTCGCTTTCCTTCCCAAATCTCGAGCTCGCCTTACTTCCGAAGTTCGTTTCCTCTATCCACTTGATTCTCGCGTGCTCCGGCCCTGAAAATCACAACACGAACAACCCGCGAAGATCAAATGTGACAAAATAATATAAATAGCACATAAAATGATGCAAGAAACGCCCAGACTTCACATTTTAGAATACAAACTCATTTTCATAAATAAACACATGATTTACTCGAAAAGACGCAACATTCTCCATTATGAGCACACAAAAAGTAGCAAAATAAGCAATAAAATAACTCTGAAAACGGAGTTATCAACTACCCCCACACTACATTTTGCTCGTCCCGAGCAAATCCCAACTTTCACATCATGTCCAATCCACAAAATCAACTAGCTTTCAACCCACCATATTGCATACATAACCAAATATTAGCCGACTTGACGCAAACAAGACTCAATTCACAACTCGATTCATGCAACAATATGATGCAATGCAAATTAGAATCGATCCTAATCACATATATTTACACACACACACAAAACTAAGTTTTTTTTCTTTTTGGCGAGATCGGGCAATCTCAAGTCCTTAAATCGGTTCTCATGGAGTGATGATCAATTTAGGTACAAGGCGTGAATTGAAACTAATCTTGACAACAAGAATTTCCCTTAGATCGTATAGAGAACCTAACCTTACTAAGTACATGAGTATACTACCTCTTCGCATGTGCCGATAAATAAGAGGCTACGCTAGGCTAAGCCACATCCAAGGTACGAGATCCTAATCCGCTAACGGTGTTAGAATGTTGAGGCTTAGGGACATAAGGATAATCATGATGGAACACGTCCTAAAGCGTCACATTCTCACATTGTAACCCACATCTCACACACCCTCACCACGATGATAGAAACCGCAACCCGAAACTCACCGTCTCCGGCCCTCGATTCCCTCAAAACCCCGGTACAATTACGATCCCATGGCCACCGTCGTGATTCGTGCACAAAATTCAAACCGTCGTTACCGAAATAGTTGCTTCCTCCACTCGATTTCCGTTAAGCTCAATCTCTTTCCTTTATTCCATCTCTCCTTTTTTTTCTCTCTTTTTTTTTGATTTTTTTTTTATTTTCTATCTTTTTTTTCTCTCATTTCTTTTTTCAAATAAAATTCCACAATCAACACAATCCTTTCAGATGTACGAGTGGTCTTCCAAGAGTAGTCAAACGAGTATGTTAGGGGAAGAAAACAAACAATCCAATGAATGAGTATCACACATAAAATTCATCCTCCCCTAACTCTATGAAGTACATGGTGCCACTAAACAAAGTCGCAAACAAATCAAATCACATGTGTGGGGATGGAGTCGTCGCAAGCTCGATCTCGATGTCCGTGGTCAAAAGTCGACACCCCCACACTCGAATGTAGTCACGTCCCCTCTCAAGTAATCAAAACAATGTAAGTCTCGTGCCTAATCCAACCAAACCTCCTACACCACGATGAATGAGATCCAGTACCTAGCACGATCCACTAATTAAATCACCCAACCCAATTTGTGCGTATTAGATGTCACGCACTCACGACTCTCCACAACTGTGTCCATGGTGTAACGACATGGAACACTGCCACACCTAAGTGCGCAAGCCTACTCACTCACCCTCGCATCCCCTCGCAAATATCAAATGAAGTACAAGCGATCATGTAGGACTCACATAAGTATATCATGAAGTACTCCCTCATCGAACCCCCCTCAACTACGACACCCTCGTGACGCACTAAAATGGTGATTCTAAACAATCAATGATGAATGCCAAGAATCGTGACCCTAATTCCAGAGGTTATCAAAGAATCCAAGGTTCGAAACAGGGTTTACTAGTGGTCCTACAAGGTAAGTTCTATAAGCAGTGAGTGCTCTAATACACACCTCGCACAGCTGTTCTGTGTGCCACTACGAGGCGGGTTGGCGACTACCTAAGACGTACACATGAATGTTCTGCTTGTTTAGCTCACACCTAGCTCAACTCTTGTAAAAAAACTAGGCACACACTTTTAGATTTGAAAATCAAGTAAGTGTATAAAAAATAGGTAGGCACTCCCGTAAAGAAAGTTTCTCTATACGTACTAAGGGGAACTCCCATTTTCTATCTCGGTCGCAAGTCACGCCCTATGCCTAAATTTCTCACACTCCTCGATTTTACCAATACTAAGATCTTTTTTATTACCCTTTCTCAAATTTTTAAATTTTTTTTTTTTTTTTTTTTTACTCTACATGCAAGGCCATTCGAAAGAAGACTCGATATTACTCGATGGTAGGGAGACTAAAAGTAAGAAAACGTGCAATCATATAATACGAACACATATAAATATCACAAAACACTATGACACGAACACACTCTACGAAAAAGACTACGAAACACACTACGACACAAACATCCTATATGCAATTGGTTCATGCAGACACGGACTTGGCTAATATTCAGAAAATCTCACCCCCACACTAGAATGCTTCGTTGTCCTCAACGAGTTTAGAGATCATGCAAGAGAACCCAACAATCAAATGTGTATGCCATAGATGAGATGGAGCATGACATGTACAAAGAAACACATAATTTTAGCTAAATGAAGAAATACTCACAACCGCCTCAAGGGCGGGGATGACATCCACTCCAAGCAATCCCCAAGCACTAGTGGTGCCACTGTGCTCCTATATAGTCAGTGTGTTCTCGCACACCGGGGTAGAATGCCCTCCTCTGCTAAAATCTGTGACTTGGAGAATCCCCAACTCGCATGCACGAGTCCCCATAAAGGTCGTGTGTGCCATGGCACACCGGGGTAGACTCTCCCATATCCTGCTCAAATATGTCACTCAAAAGATGTTTAAGGATATTTTTCTCTCCACTTTTTCTTCTTCCACCATCTCTTCTCGATCTTTCTCTTCTCAAGTGAACAAGAACAAATTCTCACAAGACGCGCAAATCTCAATAATGATGAACCCGAGTTGCAAAAGTGAAAGATCTTCGTAAACGTTTTCTTCTTCTTCTTCTTCCAATTCATGAAAACCGTCATCATAACGATTTCAACAATAAGCTCAAGTCTCTCATGTGGTGGAAATCTATGAATGCCTTCTTTACCCATTTTCTCAATATGCGATATCTTCATTGAAATTTCAAACGGCAACACATAAAATATGAAAGTTTAAGTACCTTCATCACCTTCGTTTGAAACACCCGAATCATCAACAATTTCAATCTCATCATTTTTTGTATCTTCAATGAGCTCAAACGTGAGAGGCTCCAACAAATTTGCAACCGGAAAGTTAAGATCATCAATATTAATTCCATGAAGAATGCCATCAAGCTCACCGAAAATTTCATCATGCTTGACCCTCATATTTGACTCGAGCCATGATTCAATGTTTGGACAACTGGGAATGCACAATGGCTCATCATCATCTTCTTTAAGCGTTGGAAAGATTGGAGCATCCTCTTGATTTGAATGGAGAACGCATTGCGCGTCCATGTCTGTTGTCTCCATTCCCATTCTTGTTGCTCGTTGTCGCCATTCTTCCACATTAGGAATCATCTCCTCAAGCATGCAACCAAGGAAGAAGAGTAACTTAGTGGGAGGGGTTGAGTCATTAGGATGAAAGGTATAACGTTGTCTTTCCATGGCTACCCTCTCTCTAATGCCATTCACATGGCACTCCTTCACGAATTGCTCATATGCAAGGTTGCATGCTTCAAATATGCTCGCAAAACGGCGATATTTCTCATCCTCCATGCTTAGAGTTGAATGCCTGCACACATAAAATCTCAAGGAATACCGTGAGGTAATAAGAACAGAGAATAACAAAAAAATTAAAATTCCCTAAAGCTAATAATTCTAACTAATTCAACCGAATTCCCCGGCAACGGCGCCAAAAACTTGACACGATCTAACCACAAGTGTATGGCCGTCGTGTGTAGTAATATCCGGAAATCCGGGTTTATCGAACCCAAAGGACTTGTCGTGAACTAATTAGTATGATTAACTTTATGTGGGCTAAGCGTGTTGTTTGTTCTATTGATCCTACTAAAATTAAAAACAAATGTCTCAATTAATCAATTGAATTGCTTCACGATTAATAAAGATAAATGATTATAAAATTTCTCAAAGTTTGGAAAAGTCAGGATATCTCTACAGGTTCTAGGTATTTCACACGATATTGGATTTATGTTTTGTTAACACGATGATTTATTATTCTAGCTAAACGAGCATGAATGTGTTGAAGATGTCTCAACCAACACCAATAGTTAAACTAGCAAAGCCGATGTCTCTAGCCTAAACAAGTTCAATTATGCATTAAGATCATTAATCTACTCTTTGTTCTTAGCTAACTAGCAAGATTTCTCAACCCTAGATACGGCTAGTGTGTATTTCAATTTTCCGGGCAATGATATTGATGTCTCTAACATTCATCACCTAGCTCTATCCTATCAATACGTCTATTGATAGCAAAGATGAATTAAATACATAAAATACACATAGCTAGATAAAAAGTTCATCAATTAAGCATAATATCATGAAATCAAATCCATAAATCACAAATATCGTGATCAAACCCTAGATCCCTACGAGATACCCTGAGAAAAGTGTTTAGCTACTCAAAAACATGATTCATGTACAAAGTTTCGTGATCAAATAACAAAACTAGAGAAGAAACGGAGTTTTAGAAGTCAAACGAATGATTCCAAGCTTCCTTGATCGTCTCCTAAGCTCCAAGCTCTCTTCAACGTGATAGAGTACGTGATAATCCCCAAAAACATGCCCTAACCAAGTCTAATACGTTCTCCCAATGTTTAGAACAAGTTAGGAGTAATTACAAAGCAACCCCAAAAAGTTACAAAAAAAATTATGCCCGAACTAGGTCGTGTAACCTAGTTAAGTAGGTCGTGCGACCTACTGTGCTGCCCAGAACAGGTCGTGCGACCTGTATAGTAGGTCGTGTGACCTACTGAAACTCGCTGAAATCTCCAACTAGGTCCTGCGACCTACTGTTAGGTCGTGCGACCTAGTTACTTCATCAAATTTTTCCATCTTCTTCCCACTTGTTCCTCTTGCTTCCGAATCACTTCCCGGGCATCGTTTCTTCATTCAATCCTCCATTTTGAGCTCTCCTCATGCCTCAACACTCGTATCATCTTCTCTTGAGCCTCTCTAACACTTGATCCATCAACTCTCGCTTTCCTTCCCAAATCTCGAGCTCGCCTTACTTCCGAAGTTCGTTTCCTCTATCCACTTGATTCTCGCGTGCTCCGGCCCTGAAAATCACAACACGAACACCCCGCGAAGATCAAATGTGACAAAATAAGATAAATAGCACATAAAATGATGCAAGAAACGCCCGGATGATAACTCCAATTATGGAGTTATCAAATACAAAAACTTGACACGTCCAAACCACAAGTGTATGGCTGTCGGTGCAGTAATAATCGGAAACGTCCGGATTGTCGAATCCCAAGAGACTTCTTTGTAAATTAGCTATTAGTTCTTAAACTTGTGTGGGCAAGGCGCAATGATTTGGTTTTCTAATTCTACTTAAAATAAAAGACAACTGTCTCAATTAATCGGTTGAATAATCTCACGATTAACAAAGAATGATTACGAAAGTTACTTAATAAGTGGACAAGTTAGGATATCTCTACGGGTTCACTAGGGCATTCACACCACTTATGATTTACGTTCATGCGACACGGATATTTTCTACTTAGCCAAACGAGCAATTTCACTTTGAAGATTCCTCAACCAAAGTCTATATTTAAACTCTTGTACCTGGTTCCTCTAGCCTACTTAAGTTTAAATATGCATTATGATCGTGATATCAACTCTTAGTTCTAGTTAACTAGCAAGATTCCTCAACCCTAGATTCGACTAGTGCAAGATTCAAGTTCAAGCAATAACTATTGATTCCTCTAATAATTATCACCTATATCAATCTTATTGTGACGTCAAACAATATGAAAGATAGAATTACGCGTATGAATCAAGCATAACTAAGCATAAACATCCAATTAAGTCAATAAACATGAAGCATAATCCATAAATCACCAAAATATGGTGTTCAAAACCCTAGTTCCCTATGAGATATCCCGAATAGAGAGTTTAGCTACTAAAACACATGATCAAAGTACAAAGTTCCAATGATCATAAACAAAAACTAAAGAGGGGAAGAAGATAAAGAATCAAACGATGGTCCCCAAGCTCCCAAGAATGCTCCTTGCTCTCCAATGGCGTAGAATGATGAGTCAAATACAAGCCCTAGGTCGTTCTCCTTGTTAAATCACGTCACTTCTTTCAAGTTTTTAAAAATTACACTTTTTACCCCTTTTCTAATCACGTCAGATCTACTAATGTGATCTTGGGATCACAATTTGTGATCCTAGGATCACCTTAGTTGATTGTAGGATCACGTTGGGTGGTCTTGTACTTGATCTTGTGATCATAGGATCACCTTTTGTCTTGTAGGATCACCTTGATCTTCCATGTGTGTTGCTTCTTTTCACTCATCTTGAAAATTTGGCTAAGTCTTTTTCTCCTCTTAGCTTCTCCTCTTCTTCTATTCTCTCATGCATTCCTTGAGTTTCTTTCTTTCTGAAGTTCGCTTCCGCTCCAAAATCCGCACTCCACGCTTCCGGTTCCTGAAATTCACAACACGAACAAATACCGGAAGATCAAATGCGACAAATAAAGCATAAAACATGCATAAACGCCCGGATTACACCATGAAGTCCAAATACTCAAGTATGCTCAAAACTATCAAAACTCGGCCTAAAACACACATAAATGCATCGGAAAGTACGCGAAACGACAAGTAATCACAATAGAATATAACTCCAATTATGGAGTTATCACCGGACTTCACATTTTAGAATACGAACTCATTTTCTCAAATAAACACATGATTTACTCGAAAAGACGCAACATTCTCCATTATGAGCACACAAAAAGTAGAAAAATAAGCAATAAAATAACTCCGAAAACGGAGTTATCATCAATCCAGTATGCCATTACTCCTAATGCATACCCATGTGCTAGACTTGATATCTCCATATCAATCTACCCACATACTAGTCTCCATGCATAGTGATAGTCCTATTAATCAATATACTTGACTAGGGATATTTAAGATAAACAAAAATTGTAATCTAATGACTTCATTATATTAAATATCTCCATAAACAATAAATGAATATTCTAGCCAAAACAATGTTCATACTAAATATAAGATTGCCTCTAGGGTATCTACTCCAACACTTTGGTCATTACTCTGCTCCCACATAAATCCCCTGCTCATCCGCTTCATTCTAATCTCTCTACTTAAATACAGGACTTCTTTCTTCAAGTAGAAAACCAACAAGACTACCTTCCCTCGCCCCCACCACCTTGTTTCTGTATTCCTCGCTCCCATCAAAAATAGATTGAGACAAAATCATTTTGATTTCATCATGGGATACCCTAAATGAATCCAAAATTTAGTCGTATATACTTTGTACCTAAGATTCGAAAGTAAATTAGTATGGTTTGAGTTTAAAATGCACTGAATCACATCTGAAGGAAACCTCATCAATTTTTCAATTTAATCGCATTCTTTGGTGTGAGACACGAACATTACCGAGGATGGGCAATAATCGTATTAATAACGAGTTTTGCTCGGGGAGAGTTTGTGCTTCTTTTGAAGGGTTACCCGTTGCTGGGTTTGATAGAGACATATTATAAAGGAAGGGAGGGGACAGGAAATGCGAAGACGCTGTGGAGCAGGAGGAGTGACATCAATGATGAATTGCTATCATCTCAACCACTCAAATATTTGGAAGCTCCCGATCCTAAAACTAGAGGAGCTGGACGAGAAATGGGCTGGAGATGATCGAATCCCTTATGCTAGCATATTGTCTTGGACTATAACAATGTAGTTTGCTGTCCCCACCCGCTCGTACAATTAAGTCTTATTTTATATACTATACTCACTCTACTGCGGCAATGAATATCAACATATGTTAGCACAAATTTTATGGTCCAGTTGTACTACTTTATTTTACTAATCATGAGCACGTGGGTTGCACGTGATATTTTATTTGTTATAAGATATAAATTCAAATGGTGTTATTTTTAAAACAATATGAACAAATAAGACTAATGAGAAATATTATGCAAACACTTATTTTTTAAATTTGAAAGAAAAAATGAGATAAAAAGTACTTTAATATTTCAAAGTCAATTTATAAATTTATTTCGACATTTTATACTCAACTCAGCAAACAAATGAGAAAAGAAATGTGTGTAAATCAATATTTGACACATAAATAATTTTCTTAAAACTTGTATGTCCATAAACGGTGCAAATGGGCATGGAAAAACGTCTTCGGTGACAGCTGCTTCGTTCATCACTTAAGTTGGATAGTGCTGTCCGCTTACGCCTTTCTAAGCTTCCAGCGTATGGTGTAGTCTTGAAAATGATCGCCAAATTCTCTACAAACGTTGAAAGAAAATGAGGAAGAGAGACAGATGAGGGGAGGGAGTCGACAAGATTTAATGAAAATTTTTAGGTACTTTTTTTTTGCCAATCGAAGTGGTGAAGGTACTCATTCGAAAACGCACAACTGAAAAATTACAACTATTCAAGTATGATGAAGATACACGTCTGAAAAGGCACGAACTGAATAGTCACAACAATTGTAGTTTAAACTCGGCTAAATTTAAACTTTTTATTAAAATTCTATATTATATGTTAACTTTTTAAGAATAATTTAAATAATTAGCAAAATATTGAAAACACTTTATAACACCCATGCTTTTAGAGAGTGGTATAATAATTAACTTGTGGGCTGAGTTATGTATGGTGTGTTAATTAACACCACCACGAACAATAATACTAACGAGTCTACACCATTACGTGACAATTTAAAATGTAGCTGTAATGTCACAAAATATGGCATGTAAACATATTGAAACCCTTCGGGCACTTCTTTCTTGCCAAGACACTAGGCACCGAAGCCATGGTAAACAAATTACGGTGAGATTGCAAGTAGAGAGATTCGTAGTGATGTTAACATTTGTAGATTGATCACGGATGGAGCATAATGGTATTAAGAACCAAACAAAATAGAATTGATTGGGAGGAGAGGGGAGGGGAGGGGAAGGGGTGTGGTGGTGGTGGTGATGATGGGCTGCGTCGGTTCGAGCCAATCCAAACCATCATTGCGAATCTTCGGAAACGGCCGAGTCCACCATCATTTGAAAACACCCAACTCAATTCCCTATAATACCCTTCTTTTCTTTTCCCCAAAATGCCCCCCTTCTCTGGCACAGACTCATCATCATTCACATGACGCCCTTGGAAAACAGAGAAGAAAAATGGAAGAAGGGGAAAGTAAAATCTCATGATGATTATGAGTTTTAAAGAGAGAGACCACCCATTAAATTCTTGCCATTGCAAGCCGCCTTCCATGCTTACACATGCATGATTGTTGTGGCAGAAGAAGCAGAGGAACAAGAAGAACAATGAGAAGAAGAAGTGAAAAAAAAAATGTGAGAGAAGGCCATCTCTCTCTTACTTTTTGCACTATATATTGACTGCCCCGTAGTTCCATTTTGTCCCACACTTTTTCTCTCTGGAGCTTCCTCTGTTTCATCTCCCTTTCTTTTTACTGCTTCCTCAGAACAACTTCTTACACACTTTGCACAAATCCAAAGCCACTCACCACCTCTCAAAGGCTTCTTCCAAGCTTCGGGAAGAAAAGAAATAAAGGTGATCTTTTTTGAGAAGCTAAAGAGAGACAGACCCCACCTCTTTCCCTCTCTCTGTTTCTTTGTTGCTTCTCAAGTTTCTGCTGTGTTTCCTTTCACAAACATGTATACATACTCAGGCATTGTTCATGGCTGCTATCTGTTGAATCTTCTACTTATATTTTTCTCTTCTTCCATTATTTTTCTTCAGTAGTAAAAGATAATTACTGGGTTTTTGTTGCTTCAAGATATTTGACTATGTTGGATTCATATTGTACTCATCAGTTACGACTAAGAGAGATCATCTTACTCAATGCTCTGTTCTTCACTCACAGTGTTACCTTTCTATTTCAATTTAAAGGGCATAACCCAATTGTTTTATAGTTTACTCTTTTATTTTTTATTTTTCCTTCCAAAGAAAAGTACAGCTAGCTAGATATCTAAGATATGTGTATTGACTTGGTTTGTCTCTCTTTACATATTTCGTGGCATTAAGAATGTCATGTGAGATAGTAGGAGATTCCTAGTTGTTGTTTTATTCCTTCTGTTGTGCTCTGTTTGGGCTTTGTTTGTTTTTCATGTTAAAGGAAATTAACAAAAAATTACTTTTTTATTGGTTTTGGGCAGGGTAGTAGGAGGAATGGAAAGGCTGAACTCAAACCTGTACCTGCAGAACTGTTACATAATGCAAGAGAATGAGAGGTTGAGGAAGAAGGCACAGCTTCTGAACCAAGAGAATCAAGCACTTCTGTCTGAGCTTAAGCAGAAGCTGTCCAAGGCAAACAAGGCACACAACAAGTCCAACAATGGGGGCCCAACTAACAACTCCAACTCCATTCCTGATCTCAACCTCTCCTCCTCAACCTCCAGCCCAAAGAATGGGTCCTCCAAATCCAACAAGAAATGAGTAGCAGTAGTAGTAGTTGTAGGCCCAAAGTGGGTTTCATCTTTTGCAAGTTTTATGTCAAACCAATTGGAGTATCTATGTGTCTCTCACTACTAGTAGTAGTTGCAGTTGTAGTTGCATTTGGTAGTAGAAGTAGTAGTAGTAGTTGTGGTGGTGTTAGCTGATCCTGTTCCAGTTCCTATAAATATAGAGTTAGTGGGGGGTTACATAGGAGGATCTATCAGTTCCTGAATCACAAACTTGTCTGCAGCTTAATTCTCACTTAGAAAGCAATATATCACATCTTTTTCATCTCTCTCGCTCTCTCAGTTTGGTAAATTGGATTTCTGGGTTCAATTATTTAACCAAGTTACTAAAGATTTTAGCAATTTAAGATGCAATGGAGCAGAGAATATCTATCTGATTCTTTTACTTTAGCATAAAATTAGAATTACAGAGAGTAAATGTGAAGGACAAATGCGGCATTGGAGATTCTTTGTGTGTGTGTTTTTTTAATCTACATATTCCTCAGAACTACGTTAGAAATGTTCTAGTATGAGTTCAGACTGAGTCCAATGGTACTCTTCCACCCTCATCTGACGAACTACTTTCTACCATAATTAACTTTAATAGTTGTCATTTGACCTTGATAGTTGTCATTTGTTCAATAACAGTAGAGGACTTCAGTCGCCAATATTATTATATTTTAATAGAATATTTCAATTTATTTTATTTTAAATTATCATCCAGCACATATTAAAAATTATAATAAGAAAGCTCACACAACCAGAATTGTTTTCTTAAAGAAATCTAAATTTTATCAAAATGAAAAAAGAAAAATATAAAATAAACCATCATCAGACCGTGGGGCCGGTGCAAGCCCACAATCTCCCCCTTCCCTCCCCCTTCCACGCCAGATTACAGGGCGACCTTCCCATCCCTCTGTTGAAGCCTCTAATCATGGTCGTGGGTGCCCCCTTGCACCACAGCTGAACTTAGTCTTACAAACGCCGATCCACATAGGGAAAAAACAAGTTTTTCCGGCTAGGGCCTAAAACAAGTAGTAATAAAATTGTGATCTCAAATAAAAAAACACACACACACAAACACATAAAATAACTTTCTTCTATAAGAAAAAGAAAAAATTAAGAACAAGAAAAAATCATATAATGATATGTCATACTTTGTTCTATTAACCCCTTTAAGTAAGAATAATTAAAAATTTAAGATGAATTCATATTACTTTGCGTTATATATACTTCTGAGGAATCAAGAATAGCGATGAGACGAAGTTCAAGGTGAAGAATACACAACGATTTAACGTGGTTCACTAGTCTTGAGACTAGCAACATCCGCGGTCAAACAATCCCAATTTATTGATGAGAGAGCCAATAACAATCCAAGACACACCACACAAGCTAATAGCCACAACCTACACCCATATATATAGGTCTAGACTACTGACTTGTGCCCAAAGTAACGCCTAAACTTACCAACGAACAAGGAAACAATCCTTAGTCGCCTTGGACCAAGTCAATTTTATGCTAGGTATTTGAATCACCAAAACCTAACAAATCTCCACCTTGATTCAAACACCCTAGCAGTCAATCCGATGCTCCTCTTCATCAATTCAATTGTGGATGCGTCTCCCGATCGAGAACGTCTCCACCAAAAAACCAATATTCCGCAGCTAATGCGAAAGACAATTCACCCAATCGTTTCTTCAGCTGTCATCCGTCCTTTCAACGAATACACCGATTTGTGGATGCACCTCCAACAACCAATTCAAATTGCTCAATCGAAATTGAAACGATCGAACACAGTATTTAAATAATCTGATGTTTTGTTGTGGCTTTACTCTGCACGAACCATTTTTGTGGCCATGAAATTTGTCATGATGTGTTTAGATAATCTGATATTTTGTTGTGGCATTGCTCTGACTGTGCCTTTGCTCTAAATGAACCATTTTCATCTGTGAAGTTGTAGATTGTTATGCATCACATTAAGTTTAAGGTAAAAGTGAATATTAAAACAAAGGCACTGTCAAAGCAATGCCGCGGCAAAATATCAAAATATCAAAACACATCAGAATCTGTGGCAACAAAAATGGTTCATGCAGAGTAAATCCTCAGCAAAACATCGTAGACATCTGAAACATATTTCGTGGCCATGAAAAAGGCTCATTCAAAGCAAAGCCACACAAAAAAACATCAAATTATCCGAACACATCTTCACGAAAAAATTAGGTATGTATAGATGAAGATAACTTTTTTCTGAGAAATGATGAAGATGACCTTAGTTTATTAAGGAAAGAACAGACACATCTAACATTCACCTAACAATACCCCCCGGTGGCGAATAATGATCTACTTTTCTAAACACTTAATATTTGAGACGAGGAAATAGATAATCACTTACAACTTCATTTACACCTTAGTGCCTGTTTACGAATCGGCTCTTAAACAAGTTCGTTGAAAAACTGAGCTTTTATTTAAAATATGATATGATTGTTGTGTTTTCTTTTTAGAAATTGTTTTGTCGTCAATCGGGTTTGAACCCGAAACCTCATGCAGGGGCCTCATTATGCTCCACTTGAGCTACGATCCTAGCTGGTGATTGCTGTGTTTTTAAGCTGTTCTTAATTCGTTATTTAAAAATTGCCGATTGAGTGTCATTATTTGGATTAAAAAGAAATTTCCTTTTACTTATTGTTTTCATTGTTTTTAAACAGGTGAAAGAAAAGCTCACTTCCTTCATACCTTTGGTGCCTCCTTGGCAAACCCTGTTTCTGGCCAAGTGTGCCGAAAACTGCATTCTTGTTCAAAACTCAGTTTCATTTGTTATTTTATGCGCTTTTATGATTTTTTTTATTAACATTTTAAATTGGGTAAAAGACACTTTCACCCCCTATAGTTTCATTGAAGGACACTTTTACCCCTTCTAGTTTGGATGAAGACACATTCACCCCTTCTAGTTTGGAAAAAGACACTTTTACATTTTTAGTGTGCCGAACTTCAAATTATATACACTCTCGGATTGTGATGGCCTTAGTCTGGGACTGGGAGTGTGGTCCGCCACATAAAATAATTTTAGAGACAAATATAACCATCTTATTATGCAAAAAGTCTACTATACCACTGAGTGATCCCAACAACTTTCATAACATGAGGGAAAATGTGTCCCAAAAAATTATTTTTATCCACAGTTCCAAATTGTAGACTAATGGTGTTACAATATGGGGTATAAGTTTTGGGAAATTCGGCACACTAAAGGGGTTTAAATGTCTTTTCTCAAACTGAATGGGGTGAAGGTGTCCTTCAATGAAACTAGAGGGGGTGAAAGTATCTTTTACCCCAAAATTATGGGTATTGATATGTTTTTAAAAACTATATTTGCTTCGATTTGGTTACTTACCCGACACCAAAACATGTTTAAAAAAAAGTTAAATTGTATCAGAGGTACCCATATTTTACAAAAACATGCAAGTGAGTATCCAAATTTCAAAATCAAGCACTACGGGTCCCAAATTTTCAAGCAAGTGGGTATCACTCCGTTAACTTTCCGTTTAGATGGAAAATATAAAAAGACTATTGTACTCCTTACTTTCACCTCTAACTTTTTTTAAAATACAAGTTTTACTAACAAATTTAAAAAATAATAAAATTTTAATTTAATAATTTGATTTATGTAAGATAATGCAATAGTTTGCAAAAAAGAAAGAAAAGGATAATGCAATATGTTTCATCAAAATAAAACATTTTTACTTCCTTTGAAGATATGAAATATGTTTT
The DNA here is from genome assembly GCA_023055425.1 of Linanthus parryae. Classification (NCBI taxonomy): domain Eukaryota; kingdom Viridiplantae; phylum Streptophyta; class Magnoliopsida; order Ericales; family Polemoniaceae; genus Linanthus; species Linanthus parryae. Next base: position 1,070,888 of record JALGPY010000013.1, on the reverse strand, counting down.
TATAGCATATATTCGTTAATTAATCTTAAAGTCTTTAATTTTTTTTTATTAGCTTTTAAAAATATCTAAAAGTTTCATAATTTCACATGTACTTTTTAATAAAATAATAACATACAAGTATGTTTGTGCATTTTATGCAATACTCTTTTTTATATTTGCATGAAATATACGAATCATTACAATTTAAAAACTATTCAAATCATCTTTGGAGCATTGCGATATGATTTAATCGAACTTGGACCAAATTATCAACGATTGCATACTATCTTCCAAGAAATTGGCTACAGCTATCTTCCAACGGGTCGAGCAAACAACAAAGTGGCCAATGAATTTGCCAAATATGGTAGCCCCAATATGTGTATATGGCCAAATATAGAGCCCCAATGGGCAAGTTCTCTGCTTTTAAACGATATAACATGCACTATTACCTGATTTCATTCTATAAAAAACATATTTCCCAAAACAAAAAAACAAAAAAAACAAAAAAAAGACTATTCAAGAATGTTAGGTGTCATCTCTTGTTTTAGTTGTTAAAATACACAAAGATATTAGTATGTTATTGTTTTATTAAAAAATTCATGTGAAATTATGAAATTAAGACTTTCTTAAAAAAAACTGTAAAAACAATTAAAGATTTCAAGATTGACGGATATATGTTAATAAAAACATATTTCATATTTTGAAATGATTTAAAGATATTTAATTTTGATGAAACATATTACACTATATATCAAATTATTAAATTAAAATTTTCTTATTTTTAATTTTTTAAAATTTGTTAGTAAAACTCGTATTTAAAAAAAATGAAGGTGAAAGTAAGGGTACAATAGTCTTTTCGTATTTTCCATAAAAAATTAACGAAAAGTTAACGGAAGTGTACCCACTTGCTCGCAAATCGAAAATTTGAGACCCGTGGTGCTTGTTTTTGAAATTTGGGTACTCGCATGTAGAGGTGCGATTTCGGTTCAACCGAACCGGAACCGAACCGACCGAAGCCGGAACCGGTCGGTTTCGGTTCGGTTCGGCGGTTCCTGGCCGGCTTTCGGTTCGGTTGAACCGGAACCGAAAATATGTTTATTCTGGAACCGAATCCGACCCGGTAACCGGAACCGGGTCCTACTTCGGTTCGGTTTTCGGTTCGGATCCGGTTCTAGAACCGGTCAGTTTTTTTTTTTTTTTTTTTTTTTTTGTTTTTGTGTTGATATTTGAATAATGTGTTGTAGTTGTAATTAATTAGTGTTAGGTATTAATTAATAAGTGTTAGGTATTAATTAAGAATAGTTAGGGTTAGGTTAGGGTTTAGGAATTGTTATTAATTAATACTACTCTTTTTTAATATTAATGTATTTAGGGAATGTTTTCACAAATATTTAAAAAAATAAGCAAAACTTGACAAATAAGTGGAAAAAACAAAGTAAACTTTTATTATTGATTAAAAGTAAAACATCAAATGTTAGAAAAAATTGCATCACTATAGTTTAAGTACATCCCACCTAGGTTGGCACCTACTTAACTAACAATCATTTGCATTTTTTCTAACTTACATACAAACTTATTGAAATTAACAAAAATACCCAATGTAGTGTGCGGTGACGCAAATATATCCCTTGTTATTTCTACCCGACCACATATCCGAAGTTAAACCAACTATGAAATTAGAATCAAAAAATGTTTGCAATAGTTCCGCTTTCCTCTCACTATATGTTGCCATTATATTTTTTCTAATAGTGTGTCTACTAATATGCTTATAACCCGGACAAAAAGCGGTTTGTACTAACGTGTCCCACTCGTTGTCGTCGGTCATATTTAGGGGTTTTTCGGTGGCCATGATATAATGAGATAATGCATTTATTGCCCTAGTTTCATCGTAGACAAAAGGAACTACGTTGCCTTGTGCGTCGAATCCTAGTTGGGTTTGGAGCATCGCGTCGCCTACGGCGGGTGTATCTTTCAAAAGTCCGTGTACATTTTGTAAGTGTTTTCTAAGTGATCCTAATCCACCGGTTTTATCCAACACAAAACTTTTTTGACAATGTTTGCATTTAGCCCTAAATTTTGGTGTACCGTTGGCGTCTACACCATCGGGTATTTTATCCATATGTTCCCAAACGGGGCTTTTTTTAGGTTTTTCCGCCTTAGTGAAGAAACGGATGTAGTATCAGTTTAAAAACAAAAAGAACAATGAAAAAAATGTGCTGGAAAAACATGTTTAAAAACAAATAAAAAATCACTTTGGTATAAAATATTGTTTAAAATTAAAAACTCATTTCTCGCGACACTATTAAATCTCAACGTTAATTTTGCCATAACATCATTTTGTACATGTATTTATTAGTTTATGTATTTCATAAGAGCAGAAGTTTATTTATTTAACCACCTCAACTACAGAAAAACCTCAATAGAGCACAGAAAATTTGTGTTTTTTTAAAGGTCTTTTTCAGTATATTTTTAAACAGAGCAGAATTAGACATTATCAAACATGTATCTTCAAAAAAAATTAAAATAGGTATACCAAACAAGCAATTATTCAACGTTGTCATCAAACAACATGGGGGAGCTTGTATATTGTACACAAATAAATGATGATATGAAGAAAAAATGTCTTCTCAACAGCCAGAAAACAAATGAAAAATTAGGAAAAACAAATAATGAGGATCCTGTCAATGAGGCTGTGTTGTGATGGGAGGATCTAATCAAGGTAGCGTCATCCAAGATTCAGCAAAGAAAGGATAGAGAAAAATGAAACAAGTCAAAGACAGATTATTAATTTACTAGTCACAGAGTGGGAACCCACAATATCAACTCATGGACATGACATCCCCCAGCTCAGCCAGGTTGACCCATTAAAACTTGGTAAACACTTGAGTCCCTCTCTGTCTCTCTCTCTCTCAGTAAATCTTTGAGGGGGGAAAAACCTCTGAGACAGACCCCAACCAAACACAAATCAAACCCATCTCAGCTAAAGTCAAAATGGAAGAGATGGGTATGATGAAGTTAGCTGAAAATAGAGTTGAAACAAAGCAGAGTGTAATTGAGAGGACTCTAACTACTACAGAAACCCATCAATCTTTTGGGGGGTGACACAAAATTTGCCTGCACATTTTTTGCTTATTGATCACAAAAACTTAGGAAATAAATCATAGAGAATCCCTCTTTAAGATCTTGGGGTCATCAATATCTAGTTCACTGTTCAACCCTGCAGTTTACAGATGGATATCCATGTGTGTCTAACTGTCTATACTATCACTATGATGCTTACATATATTTTTCCAAATTCTCAGTCTGAGTATTCAAGTGGTATGAAGATTTCAGAATCCAGTTCAGTCATCCGAGGTGCTATCAGCTTGTCTAATTTCTCAAACTGTGTAAAGATGTGTTTAGAGATACATGGTGCCCTAACATTCCAGTCCTACGCAGAAAACTTATCAAGTAAAGTGACCAACTCAACTCAAGCAACATGACCCGGTGCTAAGGGCTAGTCCCGGGGATGTGGGTGTAATGTCCAGAGTGTATCTGATAACAGAGTTTTGCCCCCATTGTAGAAATTTAAAATTTGGGGGCTCAGCTGAACGTCTTCAAATTTCGGACACAAGTTACGGAACGACATACTTTCCTAAACTAAACACCATGTGTTTAGAGATACATGGTGCCCTAACATTCCAGTCCTACGCAGAAAACTTATCAAGTAAAGTGACCAACTCAACTCAAGCAACATGACCCGGTGCTAAGGGCTAGTCCCGGGGATGTGGGTGTAATGTCCAGAGTGTATCTGATAACAGAGTTTTGCCCCCATTGTAGAAATTTAGGATTTGGGGGCTCAGCTGAACGTCTTCAAATTTCGGACACAAGTTACGGAACGACGTACTTTCCTAAACTAAACTTTAACCTGAGTGGTTATTATGCCCCCCCCCCCCCCCCCCCCCCCAAAAAAAAAAAGCAAAAGACCTGAGAGTTTTTGACTCATCAATTGATAAGAAGTAGGAACATATCTGTGACATTGTAGGATGGCCATGATATTTAGATGATCACAACTCTACACACAATTGTGGAGAAGGTTTTAAACGCTCAAATGAAGGAGGAGGCAAGGGGAAAGCTAAATGGACGCACCAAAATGCAATATGACCATGATTAAAACTTTGGACTGCCAGATTCATGGAGGCGAGATCTACCACATATCCCATACCCTTATCCACAAAGATTATATCCAACACAAGTATGGTGAGGGCCTGGGTAATTTAGGCTAAGGAACATGTGCGCTCAATTTCTCCAAAAGTCATTACGAAATTCTGTCTGTGGCAAACAGCAAGAAAATACTTTATGTAACGAGTCCTTTCACAACTTAGTGCATGTTTGGCATCCCTGTTTTTAATCAATTTTGATTAAAAACGGGGTGTTTTTTTTAAACACATTTGGTAGACCTGTTTTTTTGTCTGTTTAAAAACAAAAACATGCTGAAAAACAGCTGTTTAACAAAACAGCAAACGTGGTGTTTTTTTGGTGTTTTTTTCATACTATTGGTGTTTAAAGACATTTCAACTATGATTAGATGTAAAAATATCAAATATATGTCCGTATTGTACGTAAAAATGATATTTAAGCAAATTAACATTGAAATCTAGTAATTTTGCCAAATATTTTTTTGATTTTAAACACTGTTTTTAAATGGATACCAAACAGTTTTTTATTCTGTTTTTAAACGTATTTTTTCAGTACGTTTTTTTTCCACTGTTTTTCTTGTTTTTAAACGGATACCAAACAAGCTCTTAACTGAGAGTCAACTACATGAACAAGCTCTTGAATTATGTGTATCCAAATTCATGCATTCACTTAAATTAATTTGATTAGTTCTTGTGTAATTTCTCTAATCAGGTTCATCATGAGCCAAGACACTACCTTGACCCAATATAACTTGTTGTTGACCCCTTGTCTAGTTGATGTTTTCTCAAGCGACATGTCTCTCATACATATATGGTGACAGGCCCGTCCCGAACTTTTTAGGGGGCTTAGGCGTGTATCAAATTGGAGGCCCTCTTAGTAAAGCATAAAACATATAATATGACTGTAGTTTTATTATCCTATAATGTTATTCAAAATTGAGATATTGATTTCGCTCAAAATATTTATATACTGTTGTGACGGAATACATAGCATCTCATACATTTTTTCGTGCTTTTACTTTATTTCTTTCCTTAAGTCAGTATTTTGCGTCAAAATTCACAATACTATCATCATTTTTTTAGAGGAAAGATGTTTGCTTTGATTTAGCATACCATTTTTTTTTAAGAAAAACACATGATAAATTAATAATTTTATAAATTAAAGATGAAATTACAAAATAAGCCCTTTAACTTTTCAAAAAATAAGAGGCCCTCCCACATGTGGGGCCTAGGCAAAGGCAAATATGGTCTTATGCTAGGGACGGCCATGTATGGTGAGCTTTGAACCGAAAACAATGTCTTCTTAATACCAGAGGTTTGAATGTCGGGAAAGGCTTTCCAATAAGCGTCTCCAAGATTTGTTTTGTTCTTTATCTTTTCTCTGCGTTTCTTTCTTCTAGGAAAAGCATTTTTACTAATGAACTTAATCTGTCACATAATATGTAGTAGTGATGAACATTTCGCTAGCATATGTGCTTCCTTAAAACTTAACTGAGAAAGCACATATGCTAAATGAAGGAGGGGTTGTCAATTTGAGACTAAATGATGGAGACATGACCAGGCCTAAAACAACATAAAGAGGTGACATTAAAAGGGGTGATTTGATGAAAAATGTCAAAAAGCTATATGGATAAGTAAACCCTAAGAGTGTGGGAATTTGTTTTTTGTCTTCCAACTCGTTTGAGAAATTATCAGAAAATTTCCGGTAGTCACTATGGCTCATACAGGAACACTCCAATTTAGCAAGGTTACACCGGAAACCAAATGATTAACATGAAAGGTGAATAGATTTTTAGTTTCTCAACAAACACCATGTGGTGCTCTAGACCATAGATTATCTAACAACTAAAACATATGCGTAAACCAAATAATTAACATGAAAGGTGAATAGATGTTTAGTTGCTCAACAAACACCATGTGGTGCTCTAGAACATAGATTATCTAACAACTAAAACATATGCGTGAGCGCGTGACAAAGAATTATTGGGGATCACAGTTCAAAGACTACAGTAAATGCCAGATATCTTACACGACTGTTTTATACTATCTCACTTACCATACCTAAAGATGATGTGATAATCCCCTTCAGTAAAACGACGAATGTAATTTGGATACAATGTTATGTTAAGCCATTTCTCTAAGTGATGAAGTGCATTTTTTCTAGCTTCATGGTATACTCAGTTACAGAGACGCATAGTTTGAGGATTCAAAGTTGCAGCGATAGACAATGAACCAAGACAATAAGTCTTAGCTTCCTAGGCAAAGCAAAGAGATACTGAATAAAAATAATCCTTCTACATATCCCTTCTTTTCGACTATCCTTTCCTGAATTTTTTAAACATACATGTAATTTTTTTCCCTGGCCATGAAGAATTTAGTTCCAAGTACAATATCTTTGCCAACACCTACAATTATCTGTTCTGTCATTATACAGACCTGGGTGTGTAGCAGGAAAGAGAAGCCATATAAAGCTCACCACCCCGGCAATGAATGCCAAACTCACAATCCCTGAGACAAAAACAGTTCAGAAAGTTAGCATGAGAACATAAGCCCCACAAGAATCATAGTTGTCAGAATCTTACGATGCACGATTCGTATCCTACGATTTGATTCACTTCACCCATGAAACGATGTGAATCCCTTAGTGAATCTTTAATGGACAAAATATTATCTGAATCCCGATTCAAGAGTCCGAATCTTACGATTCAGTGCGATTCAGACCGAATCATACAATTCACCTTCAATTAATATGAAGGTCTAATTGAGTTGCAACATAAGTCTATGAAATAATAATTCCTACATTACTTCCTACGTTTATGTTTGTTTTGGAATATACATTTGTTTTAAATTACTACTGCATTTTGCTCGAGTCCAAGGCAATAGTTTCCTATTCTTTTCAATATCCTTTGCATCTTGTAATTCCTTGCTCCACATGTCTATCTATATCTTGATTATTCTTCACCTTTTTTAACTAACTTAATCTCCATCTTTTAGATGTGTGAAAGCAGCAAAACTCTTAATCACTAGTTATGGATGCAAGTTTTCAATAGTTTGAGCGTTCTTTTTTGTAAAAGTATGAATATTTTGTTCATCAATGTTATAGCTTTATGAATATTTTATTATATCACATAAAATTATTGCAAGCTGAATCTTTACGATTCACGATTCAATTCGCTTCATGATTCAGTGAAGGTGAAATTCGATACACTCATCACATTTTAACATACCGGTATCACGCACTCTGAACCAGTGTGCTATGTGCCATGATTCCAGAAATATAGCTACTGGTCTACCATTTTGCCCAGCATGATATATATACAGAAAGCAAACTCTGGATATTCTACAGCCAACCCAAGACATCACTAACCGCATTGGTTAATTAAGCATGTGTGTCGATCAGTTGATTTTACTTCACAGCAACTATCATGCAGAGAATGTACTCAAATGTATTCTTTACAACTGAGAAGACTGCTAGTATTATTTTAAAAATACCTTCTCCGTCAGTGTGTATCTTCACAAACTGAAGCAATTCGTCAATTCACACAAAACACTATTTTTCTAATGTTAAACATCCAGTGAAGGGAATTTAGGGATCCCACCGCATTAACTAATTCTACAATTAGGAAATATAGAAGCCAAGTGTAAGTACAAACTAATATCCGTGGTCACCCTACTCAGTGATGGATTCTTTAAGTTCCTTTCATTGGTAAAAAAGGAAAATTCTTGAAGTTATAAGTTCTTACTCTATACATTGATAACACAAGGTTTCAATAACCAACTACTGACTTGTGTTCAATAACCAACTACTGACTTGTGTTCGCATTGGACACAAGAATTAAAAGAATGGATCTCCTTTCAGTAAAAACAAATAACTGGATGTGTTGCTCATCAAATAGAAACAGAGGCTTCACAATAATTACATACCACTTCTATGTGAAAACAACACAGGCAAGCCCATAAAATTGCAAAATATATGCGCAATCAGAGGAGAAATCAGATGTCCTGCAATCAAATTAGATTAATTGATGAGAAAATTCTAACAGGATATGCCACATGCATAGTGATAACTGAAAGAATGCGGTACAATGTTCTCCTAAAACTTCATTAATTCAATTTTGTATATTAGACACATGTATGTTGCTTTGAACTCCCTGGCTAATCTAATTGATTCCCCGACTATCAAATGTCACTTTATTTCCAAAACTACATCTGGCAAAATGGGCGGGTTGCATGGTTTTAAATAACGGTATCGGCCGACATATCGGTTCCGGTCGCGGGTAACGGAATCGGTCCGTATCGGAGAAATTGTAACGGGAATCGGGAACCGAACGTGTGAATGCTAAATAATCGTCAAAAGATGCAAAAAAGTATTTTTAAGAGAATGTTTTGTATATCAAATATATTTTTAGTCATGTACTAGTTGTTTAGGCCATGCCTAACTAGTTTTTAGACAATTAGACATTGTACACTTCATTATAAAGCAAATTAATATAATGAGTATACAGCATATTGGGTGTATCGCAAGGATATCGGTGTGTATCGGCCGTTACATGAGGATATTGGTGCGTATCGGCCGTGTCACTTGTGAATATGATTCACGTGAACCATATCAGGTGTATCGGACTCGGCCACTACCTTTTCAGTTAAATATCGACTGTAACGTAACGGTAACGGCCTTTATTTGAAACCCTGGCGGGTTGGTAGAGTTTGGTTTGGATTATATTTAGTTTGGTCCTTAATAGGTAATGCCGAAGTAAGATCATTACTGAGTAATGTTAATTGGATTAGGTATTAATGGATTCGATTCATATAGTTTACCCATTTAAACCTAATTATCAGTTCCAAGAGAGTAAATTACAATTTTACCCCCCTCCCTCGATATTTTCTTCACTTTGACCCATAGTGCTGGTGAAATTCCTATTATACCCCTATTCAAGCTACAATTACAATCCTACAAAGTAAAAACAGTGGACTCCTTTGTCTACTGTTACTTTACATTTCTTTAAGAAAAAAGAAAAGGAAAAAAAACATGGAGCTCCAGAATCACAACCCCAAATGTCCACCACGTGTTTGTTTAAATGCAGGTGTTCTTCGTCTTCCACAATCACGGTCGCGAGGCCGGAATTGTAGAGCTTGGCTTTGAAATTGAGGTCCAGGAGTATGATGCTGCTCGTCAGAATCTTGTGGATGTATGGTGGGTTTGTGTAGTTGTGAAGGTAGTTCAGGGCGTCCGCGATATCGTAGGCGATCTCCACTCTTTCTTTCCTCTCTGTTTCCATGAGAGGGTGGTCTGTGTAGTTTTGAGGAGCATATGATTTTGATTTTTAGTTTTGTGCAATTACGAAGGCAATACGGTGTTAAAAATGTTCAGTTTGGAATGAATTTAGTGGTAGGAATGTGATGATACACTGAAGACTGAACTACAACCCAGATCTGGGATTCATTAACAGTGTGTTTGGATTACATGATTTGGTGAGAAAGGAAAAGAATTGGTGAGAGAAAGTTTTCTCATTCGTGTTTGGATTACTTTTTAGGTGAGAATTCGTGAGAAAGCATGAGAAAAAAAATCTCACATAATCCAATTTTTGTTTCTCACCAAAAGTGGTGAGAGTTGGTGAGAAAAGAAACTATATGAGTGTCAATATTTTTGTTGTGACAGAATTAGCCATAAAAATATAAAACATTGCCTAATCATAATATTAATAAAGGTTATTTTGGTAACATCTTTAAAATAGTTTCTTTTCTTTTCACCAAACAAAGGAGGTGACAAATTATAACATTTTCTTATCATTTCTCACTTATGTAATTCAAACAAATATGTGAGAAATCTAAATCATTTCTTATCATTTCTTTTCTCACATAAATTAAAGTTTCTCATCATTTCTTTTCTCACCTCATTCCCAAACATAGTGTAAGAAAAACTACATGACCATTAACACCACTGACCTCCTAAACCCACCTGAAACTTCAACCTCCAACAACACCAACCTGCCTTCCTCCTCAACCAAGCACAACACCTGAAACCATCACTATCTCCATCTCCTCCCCACAACCACCGAACCTGCAACTATTATTCCATACTCAATCAACTACCTCAAAAACCCAACTCCACAGTTCCTCCTTCACCCACAAACCCATCACAGCCACTACCACCTCATTTTCCATGAACAACTTGTAACCATAACTCCATAAACCCATGGAGAATTCCCATTGTCCAGAGAGCTTCGAATCGGAAAACCCAGGCAGATTCTCCATGCCCGACCTTGCAAAATTGGCGGACTCCCTCTCTGCGTCAATGAAACGAATGAAGATGAACTCAGGGGTCTGAGTTCGGTAAATCGAGTGCAGGTCTGGGTTTCAATCGCCAGAAATCATGGCGGCTGCTGCGAGATCCGTTGGTCTGGGTTTAGGGTTGTCGTCGGAGTGAAGGAGGTGATTGGGTTCCGCGGAGGTGGGTCTTGGTTGAAGGCGGTACAGTGGCGTTTTTGTGCCGTATTTCATGGTGGTCTTGGCGGCTGTGGGTGTTGATGATGGTGATGGTGGTCGATGGAGATGAACATAGGTGGAAGGGGAGAGAAGGTGGGTGGCGGCTAGGGTTAGGAAGGGGATATAGGACATATTTGTAATTAGTGATAATTATTATATACTTAGTAGTCCCTGTTTCAGTTTAAAAACATTATCGTGTATTCACTTGTTGATTATGCAATACAGAATTCACGTTCTCATGGTATCAGAGCGGGTTCTCAACACTCACCGCTGATTTTTTATTTTTTTTTATTTTTTTCCACGAGGATCGACCCAGAATCTGTCGTTCCCTCAATCGTTCATCTTCCTCAGGATTTGTCGTTCCTGAGCAATTGACGAAGAACAACCCAAGCCCTCTGCTCTGTTTTGCGAAGACCCCAACCGCCTCCATCCTCCATTAAATCCGGAGGAACTGCCTCCAACCACGTCGCTCATCACTAGCGACCCGGCCCCCACTGAATCGAGTCGCAACCAGCGACTCAGGAGCTCCCAAACACAACCCGGTTCGACAAACCCGACCCGAGCAAAGCCAGAACCCAGCAAGTCGCACGTGTTTTTGTGCTACCAGATCGATGACTCAGTGATTGCCCCGCCTTTTGGTCTCTGACTTCACTGCCGTGGTCGCCACCAGTTGTTGTGAAAAACGAAAAATATGCAGAAAGAAAGAATCGAAACACACAGATTTACGTGGTTCGGCAAAACAGCCTACTCCACGGAGTTGCAGAGATTTCACTAAAACAGACGAATCGTCTCAGAGAGAATTACAAGCGAAATCAGAACGCTCAACATAACATGCTACGAACCCTAAGAACTCTATAAATAGACAACCTATCAAACCGGGCCGGATCCAAGCCCAAACGGGTCAAAACGGGTCAAAAATATTTTTTTCGGGGGCGCTGCCCCCGAACCCCCGGAGACATGTTCGTGATCGCTACGGCTTGGGCCTACCGGCCCAAGCCTTCGCTCCACGAATCATGTCTCCCTTTTCGGGTCGTAGCAAAACATGAACCGGGTCGATTCATAAAACGGGTCGCCCATGAACCAGGGCTCCACCCCAACAATTCTCCCACTTGGAGACTGGTTCAACATCATGTACCAGAACCACATCCCCTAACATAATCAAGCTCCATCCCTGCAACTCAACTCATCTTCTTCAAGAAAGAAGACCCACTGAAGCTGCGCACAGCTTCAGTTTCTCAACAGTAACAACCTTTGTGAACATGTCTGCTGGATTCTCACTTCCACAAATCTTCTCAAGCTGAACCTGACCATCATCAAGTAACTCACGGATGAAATGATACTTTGTCTCAATATGCTTGGTCTTAGAATGGAACGCTGGATTTTTAGCAAGAAAAATAGCACTCTGACTGTCACTGTGAAGCGTGCCATTCTCCTGTATCTTCCCCAACTCTCCTAAGAACCTCTGCAACCATACCATCTCCTTTGCAGCTTCCGTGATAGCAATATACTCAGCTTCCGTTGTTGAAAGAGCAACAACCTTCTGTAAGTTAGAACCCCACGACACTGCCGTACCACCCAAGGTGAACACATACCCTGTAGTACTCTTCCTCTTATCCAGATCACCAGCAAGATCAGCATCAACAAAACCCTTAAGTTTCAAAGCACCTCCACCGAAACATAAGCACGTGTCTGAAGAACCTCTCAAGTAGGAGTCAGCAATGAATGATGAGATGGATTCTTTACTTCGGAATCAGACATGGGAGTTAACTGAACTTCCAACAGGGAAGAGGGCACTTCATAACAGGTGGGTATATCGTGTGAAGAATGAATCTGATGGAAGTAAACGATATAAGGCAAGGCTTGTTGTGAAGGGGTACCAGCAGAAGCAGGGAATTGATTATTCTGAGATATTTTCACCTGTTGTGAAGCTTACAACTATCAGGTTGGTGCTGAGTATGGTTGCTCAAGAAGACTTGCATCTTGAGCAGTTAGATGTAAAGACTGCATTCCTTCATGGTGACTTGGAGGAAGAATTGTATATGCATCAGCCAGAGGGTTTCGAGGTACAGGGAAGTGAGAATCTTGTGTGCAGGTTGAAGAAGAGCTTGTACGGTCTGAAACAAGCTCCTCGGCAGTGGAACAAGAAATTTGATAGTTTTATGTGCAGCTTAAAGTACACGAGATGTCATGCAGACCATTGTTGCTATGTTAGACAGTTTGATGGCTCCTACATTATCTTGTTGTTATACGTTGATGATATGCTGATCGCATGATCTAGTTTGGATGAGATTAACAACTTGAAGAAGAAATTGTCTACACAGTTTGCCATGAAGGACTTGGGCCCTGCAAGTCAGATTCTTGGTATGAGGATAGTCAGAGATAGAGCCAGAGGTACTCTGTATTTGTCCCAGACAGAGTATGTGAAAAAGGTACTAAGCAGATTCAGCATGGATCAGGCTAAGCCTGTGAACACTCCGTTGGGGGGTCATTTTAGATTGAGTAAAGATGATTCACCAAAGACAGTTGAAGAACGGGAACACATGGGTAAGACTCCATATGCCTCGGCTATTGGTTCGTTGATGTATGCTATGGTTTGTACTAGGCCAGATATTTCCCATGCAGTGGGAGTTGTGAGCAGGTACATGAGTAATCCAGGAAAGCAACATTGGGAGGCAGTTAAATGGATCTTAAGGTACTGTTGGGTATCATGTGTGAGCAGTTTGTCCCACATCGGGATGGTGGACATGAGGTTCATGGTTAATATAGTATGATTTGGGCCCTAACTCATAAGGTTGACCTTTTGGGTAAGTGGGTGTCCCAAATCATACTATAGTGCTACTCTCTCGCGGCGCTTAATCTCCCTACATGGAGCTGCTCATATTGCTGAGACGGCATAATAACCAAATCACACAAGCTGCTACACCAATAATTGGCCCACAATGATTAAAAGAGTGATTAGTTGGGGTCACCAATCACGAGATTCAGAGGCTGTAGTATGTTATTGCCAAAACTAATCAAACATTTGGCAGAGGAGAACTCAGCAACTCTCTGCTTTTTGTTCTTTTGTTTTGTTTGTTTGTTTTTTTTCCCTTGCAAAGTCAATCACGCTGCCCAGCGTTTTCTTAGTTGCAAAACGAAAATAAAAAATACCTCCACCTCTGCAATGTTGAGCTATAGCAGCTATGTGGTGAAGCCAACTGAAACTGTTCGGCGTAGTTGGCGAAGCCGATCGAAACCACCTGATGTAACTGGTGTGTGTTTCGATTCTTTCTTTCTGCATATTTTTCGTTTTTCACAACAACTGGTATCAGAGCCTGGTTCGCTAGGGTTTGGGAAAAAACGATGGCAGATGAGATGAAAGGTTCTGGAATTTAAAAGTTCGACGGCACAGATTATGCGTACTGGAAGATGCAGATAGAGGACTATCTGTATGGGAAGAAACTGCACGCTCCACTGGAGGGGGTAAAGCCTGAAGCCATGAAGGAGGAAGACTGGAAGGTTATGGATCGACAGGTTCTGGGCATTATTCGGTTGACGCTGTCAAGGTCGGTTGCGCACAACGTTATTAAGGAGACTACTACAGCTTCGCTGATAAAGGCGTTGTCAGGAATGTACGAGACTCCGTCTGCTAATAACAAGGTGTACTTGATGAAGCGTCTGTTCAATCTGAAGATGACAGAAGGTATGTTGGTTGCTCAACATCTTACTGATTTCAATACAATTACGAATCAATTGTCTGCTGTTGAAATTAACTTTGATGATGAGGTTAGGGCTTTGATACTATTAGCGTCATTACCTAATAGTTGGGAATCTATGCGAACTGCTGTAAGTAATTCTGCTGGAAAAGAAAAGTTGAAGTATGATAACATACGTGATTTAATTCTGGCTGAGGAAGTGCATCGTAAAGATTCTGGTGAACCTTCGGGTTCGGCCTATAATGTTGATAATCGTGGCAGAAGCAACGAAAGGAATGATAATAATAATCGGGGAAGATCAAAATCTAAGCATGGAGGTACCAGTCGTGGAAAATCGCAGACAAGGGATGGAAGCACGGTTAATTGCTGGAACTGTGGTAAGTCAGGTCACTTTAAGAGTGATTGTAAGGCACCGAAGAAAATCAGACGGAAGTCTGGGAATTCGGTGAATGCAGTCAGTGATGAAATTCAAGATGCTTTACTTCTTGCTGTGTATAGTCCCGTTGATGATTGGATATTAGATTCGGGTGCTTCTTTCCATACTACCTCGCACCGTGAAATTATGCAGAACTATACTGCTGGGGATTTCGGAAAGGTGTACTTGGCAGATGGGGAGCCGCTGAATATTGTTGGTCAGGGTGATATTGATGTTAAGCTTGCAAGTGGTTCTGTATGGACTTTGCGGAAGGTGAGACATGTTCCTGAACTGAAGAAGAATTTGATATCGGTGGGACAGCTTGATGATGATGGTAACTCTGTGGTCTTCTCAAGTGGTGCATGGAAGGTTTTGAAAGGTTCCATGATACTTGCTCGTGGTAAGAAAACAGGAACTTTGTACATGACTTCGGGACCGAGTGATACAGTAGCAGTTGCTGAAGCTGAGCAAGACGCTGATTTGTGGCATCGCAAACTTGGTCATATGAGTCATAGAGGTATGAAGATATTGCAGTCCCAAGGTAAGCTCTCAAAGCTGAAGTTTGTTGATCTGGGTATTTGTGAGAGCTGTATTATGGGAAAGCAGAAGAGAGTCAGTTTCTTGAAAGGCGGTCGTGCCTTGAGATCAAGCAAGCTGGATCTCGTGCACACAGATGTGTGGGGTCCTTCACCAGTAGCGTCGCTAGGAGGATCTCAATACTATGTCACTTTCATTGATGATTTCAGTAGGAAAGTATGGGTTTATTTTATGAAAAATAAATCTGATGTATTTGAAACTTTTAAAAAGTGGAAAGCCATGGTTGAGACTGAAACGGGTTTGAAATTGAAGTGTTTGAGATCTGATAATGGTGGAGAATACATTGATGGTGGACTAAAGGATTATTGTGCTACACATGGAGTTAGACTCGAAAATACTCTTCCCGGGACACCACAACAGAATGGTGTGGCTGAGCGCATGAATAGGACCATCAATGAGAGAGCTAGAAGCATGAGGCTTTGTTCTGGGTTACCGAAGACTTTCTGGGCAGATGCAGTTAGCACAGCGGTTTATTGCATAAACCGTGGACCTTCAGTTCCGTTGGAATTCAGATTGCCTGAAGAAGTATGGAGCGGAAAAGAGGTTAGTTTTGATCATTTGAAAGTTTTCGGTTGTGTTTCTTATGTTCATATTGATGCTGCCAGACGTAGTAAGCTAGATGCAAAGTCCAAGATTTGTTTCTTTATTGGCTATGGAGATGCACAATTTGGTTACAGATTCTGGGATGCTGAGAAAAGGAAAATTATAAGAAGCAGAGATGTGATCTTCAATGAGAAGATGATGTATAAGGATAGGGCGAGTGTTGCTATTGATACAAAGGATAAAGTCCCAGCTACTCCTTCGTATGTTTGTCCTGATATTCTTGAGGATGTCACTCCCAGTGATGATGTTCCGCAGGATCAGTCTAGTGTGCCCGACACTACTGAGTCACAGCCAGTTGCAAAGGACAAGAACACTCCTCTGAAGACCTATGTTAGAACTCGGGTGGGGACTAGGAACAGAAAGGTCCCAGAGCGTTACTCCCCTAGTCTTAATTATATATTGTTGACTGATGCTGGTGAGCCTGAGACTTATGCAGAGACTTTGCAGGATGTTCACTCTAGCAAGTGAGAGTCAGCAATGAATGATGAGATGGATTCTTTACTTCGGAATCAGACATGGGAGTTAACTGAACTTCCAACAGGGAAGAGGGCACTTCATAACAGGTGGGTATATCGATCACCCCCTTCATGTGTGAGCCCTTCAACATGCTCGCCCTCGCCCGGAAGCATTCGCCGAATTTCTTGGAATCGTCTTTGTGAGAGTGCACCGGACCACCATCTGCCAGACCACCTGCTGGAGCAACACAGGAATTTGACCGTCTGCAGGAACACCTGGTCCACCATTCATGGAAGACCCATCCATGAGAACACCGCACATCTCACCCTTGATTCACCACGGCAGCGCGCACGAACCAGGCTCTGATACCACTTGTAGGGAGATTAAGCGCCGCGAGAGAGTAGCACGATAGTATGATTTGGGACACCCACTTACCCAAAAGGTCAACCTTATGAGTTAGGGCCCAAATCATACTATATTACTCCAGTTTTTACCACAATGGCCCTCTCCTACACACACCTCAGGTTGGCACCCTCAGTCCTCGCACGCCAATCCAAAGCACCCTCGTCAATCTCAGGGTTTTTGTCAGGGTTGCGGTGAGCAAGGTCACAGGTTTCGTCAGTGTCCACAGTTTGGCTGGATGCTTCAGCAGTATCATGATTTGGGGACTCCTCGCCCGACAGGCTATCGCCCAAGCTCCGTTAGTCCAGCCTATTATGTGTCCACCACTCCATGGACTCCGCGTGCACATGTGGCTACCGCACACTCAGGAGTGCAACCCACACCTTCTAGGCTGCTTGACAGTGGTGCCACTCATCACATTACGTCTGACCTGGCCAATCTCTCGCTTCATCAACCCTACACGTGTGGAGATGATGTCATGATCGGTGATGGCACGAGTCTGTCTATCACTCACACTGGTTCGCTATCTTTATCTTCTCCCTCCCACACATTTAAACTTGATCATGTCTTATGTGTTCCAGCCATTAGAAAAAATCTTATTTATGTCTCTCAGCTTTGCTCTTCTAACAATCTTGTAGTTGAATTCTCATCTGTTGGTTTTTGTCTTGAGGGACCGAACCACGGGGGCGCCTATTTTGACTGGTCCGCTTAAAGATGGAGTCTATGAGTGGCCAGCTTCCACTCCATCGCTGGCCCTCGTCACCAAGTCTCGTCCGTCCTATCACTCTTGGCATCGTCGTCTTTGACACCCGGCAGGACCTGTCTGCCGACAAGTAGTCTCAAAATTTTCCCTTCCGTTTAGTAGCAGCAAAGCGTCTGAGTCATGTAATGCATGTCAATGCACCAAGAGTCACAAACTCCCCTTTCATAATTGAAGTATAAAATCTTCCCAACCCCTTGAGGTCGTTTTCTCTGATGTTTGGACCTCACCCGTTACATCACACGATGGTTTCAAGTACTATGTCGTTTTCGTTGACCATTTTTCTAAATATGTGTGGCGCTACACAATGCAAAGAAAATTGCAATTGCATGATATCTTCGTTCGCTTTAATGCCTCAGTGGAGAAATTTTTCTCTCTTCCACTCAAAACCCTTTATTCAGACAATGGGGGGGGAATACATTGGTCTTCGGGGGTATCTAGGGCTTCATGGTATTTCCCACCTTACTTCTCCGCCCCATACCCCAGAACACAATGGGTATTCGGAACGTCGTCATCGACACATTGTTGAGACTGGATTAGCCTTACTTCATCACGCCTCTGCCCCTCTTCAGTACTGGCCTTATGCGTTCACCACTGCGGTCTATCTCATTAACCGCCTTCCCACGAGAAACCTCAAGTTTCGCTCACCCTTTGAGGTCATCTTTAACCAGCACCCTAACTACACCAAACTTCGAGTCTTTGGTTGCTTATGTTATCCTTACCTCCGTCCTTACACTTCGCATAAGTTGGAAGATCGGTCCACCCCATGTGTCTTTGTTGGGTATTCTCTCATTCAGAGTGCCTATATGTGTCTCGATGTCACCTCTCATCGTCTGTATGTCTCTCGACATGTTCAGTTTGACGAGTCGTCTTTTCCCTTTGCCTCTTCACCTTCTGGGTCCTCCCAACAATCTGATGATTCCATCTCCTTGTGGTTCTCTCCTAGCACTAGCATCCTTACATTACCATCACCGGTCACCCCACCTTCCCCATCCCCACCCCTTCCACCACCATCACCACCACCCATTGACATCTCTGCTCCTCATCGATACTCGGGGCAACACTATGTTCGTCGTTCCAATGTCCCCACCAAATCGCATCCTGTAGCCGAGCCTCCTCCCATCACAAAACCTACCCCTCAGCCTTCTGCTCCTCCGCCTGTCGCCTCGCATCCTATGGTCACAAGGTCACGCGATGGCACTCTTAAGGCCAACCCTAGATATACCTTCCATGCTATTCTTCCCACCCCTGATAAAGATAGCGAACCCACTTCAGTCACTGAAGCTCTTCGGCACCCGCAGTGGAGACCCGCTATGGCAGCAGAGTTAGATGCTCTAGTTCAGAATAATACCTGGGATCTCGTTCTACCTGTTTGTTCTACTAATGTGGTTGGCTGCAGGTGGGTGTATCGCATTAAGCGAAAACCTGATGGTTCTATTGACCGCTACAAGGCACGTCTGGTTGCCAAAGGATTTCATCAGCGGCCTGGTATTGACTATCATAACACTTTTAGTCCAGTGGTCAAGCCTTCTACCATTCGCCTGGTCCTCTCTATTTCCATCTCTCAGCGATGGCACGTCAAGTAGTTGGATGTTAACAATGCTTTGCTTCAGGGTTCTCTCCATGAGCTACATGCAGCAACCTCCTGGTTTTGTGGATCAGGATCGTTCCCATCATGTATGTCGCCTCAACAAGGCGATTTATGGCCTCAAACAGGCCCCAGAGCATGGTACGCCGAACTCCGCTCGTTTCTACTTCAGCAGGGAGTTGTTAACTCTCGTGCTGACACATCATTGTTTATTTATCGTCAATCGGGCCTCATCATGTATTTTCTCATGTATGTGGATGATATTATCATTACCGGATCTGATGCATCATCTGTTCAGCCGTGTATCCTGGATCTCTCTCGTAGGTTTTCACTTAAAGATCTTGGTGATTTATCTTGCTTTCTTGGAGTTGAGGTTTTACAGCATCCAGAGGATTTGCTCCTGTCACATTAGAAGTACATCCTTGACCTTCTTCACCGCCTTGGCATGTCTTCGGCCAACCCGGTTCAGACGCCTATGGATACTTCTGCTGCTCTTACGGTTAACAGTGGTACAGCTCTGTCAGATGCAAAGGAATATCGGATGGCTGTTGGAAGTCTTTAGTATCTCTCTCACTCGTCCTGATATCTCCTTTGCAGTTAATCGCGTTTCTCAGTGCCTACTACAGCTCATTAGAATGCGGTCAAGCGTTTGCTACAGTACCTCCATGGGACCTCTGATCATGGTTTGGTGCTTCGTCGTGGTCCTCATACACTCTATGCGTTCTCTGATGCTGACTGGGCAGGAGTCAAGGATGACTATACCTCCACCTCTGGTTACTTGGTGTATCTTGGTGGCTCTCCCATCTCATGGAGCTCCAAGAAACAACGCACGGTTGCTCGATCATCTACTGAGGCTGAGTATCGGGCTGTTGCTGATTCGTTGGCTTTGCTCTCTTCTTGCTGAACTTGGTGGTCCTTTGCCCTCCGCACCAGTCGTTTACTGTGACAACATGGGAACCAACTATGTCTGTTCAAATCCGGTGTTTCACTCTCGAATGAAGCACGTTGCCTTGATTTTCATTTTGTTCGTGAACAAATTCACGCTGGCGTTCTACGTGTGTCTCCTGTTTCGTCCGCCGACCAGCTAGTTGATTGTCTCACGAAGCCCCTCTCGAAAGGGCCTTTTCTTCTTTTGCAGTCCAAGCTTGGAGTCTCTCCTAGATCCTCCATCTTGCGGGGGCGTATAGGACATATTTGTAATTAGTGATAATTATTATTTACTTCGTATTCCCTGTTTCAGTTTAAAAACATTGTCGTGTATTCACTTGTTGATTATGCAATACAGAATTGGGAGAGATGTGGAGAAGGGAGGAGAAGAAATGAGGAGTTTGTGGAGAAGGAAGGCATTTTATATGGTGTAAATTTGCTACAATGTTAGGGTAGTTTTGTCTTTTCACCATATCCGTTAATTGTGTTAGTTAACCGGGTACCAAATGGTCTTTACCCAAACGACAGGTGGGTAATTGTATTTAATACAAACTCAAGGGGAGGAAATTGTCTTTTACCCTATATATATACATATATATGGGGGGCAATGTTGTCATTCTAGAACTCCCTCCTTATACCCTCCTCCCCTTATCCTGTCTTATGGCTATTGTATGCAAAAAAAGTTGAGAATTGTACATAAGGAATAAGGAAATCAATTTTGTACCTACTCCTTATCCTGCACCCAAACACAAGATAAGGAGCCGGAGGTACAATTTTTTCCTTATCCCCCCACCTTATACCTTACCCAAACGAGGCCATAGGGTAAAAGATAATCTGAAAAGAGTGGGGGCTAACTATGAAGTACCGTAAGGATTAAATTGAAGTGTGAGGGATAAAATTAGTTTAAACCAAACCATTAGGGGTGTTCTGGCAATTTCAGAGAACTAGCGGAGGCTATAGATCCCACCAGTCCCTTGTTGTTCTTGAGGTCTCATCTTCTGATATAAATAACAAGTGAGTTATCTACCTGTTTCAAATTACTCTCCACCTTAACAATAGCTGTCTTTTAGCCGATTGTGCATGCTCAAAAGTCTAGTTATAATATGCTACCAACCCTTATTTTCTTTTTGCATTTTTCGTTGGCATATATTCAATCTAATGTCCAATAAAATGTGCAACCCTATAGCAGTCCAGATATACTTATAATTTACTTGTGACAGCTACATAGTTTGAGTCAAGCATGAAGCCTAATGGTGAGGCACTATATAATCAGCACGTCCCATAAACATATCTTCTGTAACAAGAAAAGAGATTAATCATCAAAACTTACAGAATAAGTATGCTGCATCACAAGAGAATCAGTCTTTAAAGGTAACCAATAAGGTGTCACAGTTGAGACATGTGGAGATTAGATACACACAAGTATGGTAAAAAAAAAAAGGCATTGTTTAGTGCCCTGAAAGCACTGAAAAGAAAAGGCAAATTGATCGTGGCATCTCCATCAAACACAAACAGGAAATGGCAAACTAACCTGTTCGAATGAAAAGAAATGATGCATAGGAACCAAAGATCACAGTATATCCCAGCTGAAGACCTGTTAATGATAAAAGTACGTCATTCAAGTATAATGAATAACGGGAAATGTTTGATTTCAATTTGAATTTCAAAAAAAATCTATTATTCAGCAGAAGTTTCTGAAGCAACAGAATGAATGCCAAACCACTTGTCAGAACCCAGACAGGCTGATTCTAATTTCAGCAGTAAAACAAAAGACAAGGGTATATCTAGATGTACCTACTACCATGGAAGCTTTGAGAAAGCTACGGTTTTGCTGTGTATAGATCTCCAGGAAATGATTTAAATGAGCTGCATTTGGTATTAGAAACATCTCAGCAAGGAAGAAAGAAAATATATGTGGAAGCATCAAATTGGTGAACAATATTTAGACAAGATATAGCAGTGCTTTTTACAACTTTGATGAGATATAAGTTACAATATATATATATATATATATATATATATATATATATATATGTGGTCGCCTATGTTCACCATTTCTTGCATTGGACCAGTTGCTAAATTAATGTGATAAACATTATTTTTTCTTTTCATCAGTCAAAATGTATTAATTCCATATTTCGCAATTTGCCTCAATTAGTAAAATCAGTATATATTTTAAATATGGTAAGATCAAATATCCGCAGAGTGCTCGGGATATCGGCAAGTAGATCATTTATTTTGATAGGTAATGAAATATATTATTGAAACATAAAAGAATGGTTACAAAGAAACCGGTAAGTTATACCAGAATAACCTACGCAGCGATAGAGAAAACTTCCTACAAAAGCAAACTAAGCCAAAGAGTCAAGAAAATCCAATAGCTGAACTATAGACCCACGCGGCACATAAGTCCGCCACTCCAAAAGCAACTGAAAAGTGAGACCTCTAAGAAACGCATCTGACATACGAGTCTCATCGAAAATCTGTTTGTCACGAACCCTCCAAATAATCCACATGAACACAAGAGGTTCTAAACGCCACGCTCTCTGCCTCTCCCTAGCCAACCTAAACCCATTCCACACAATCAGGAAATCTAGAACTGATGCAAGGGCAGCCCAACAGATGCCAAAAGTCGCCAGAACCAGACCCCAAAGGACTGCCCAGCAGGCAATGAACCAAAAGATGGTCAACCGATTCTGGACTCAACCTACACAAACAGCACCAATTGACTAGCACGTGATGGCGTCGAACAAAGCTGTCTATAGTCAAAATACTATCATGAGCTGCACACCAACAAAAAGACACGAGTTGGGACATCTACCTTCTAGATCAACGGAGCAGGAAACAAGGAGCTATTTTCCCCACACAAAGAAGAGTAAAAAGAACGAACAGAGAAAGTAAATCATGCATCTCCCAGTCATTCAAGTCTCGCCTAAACCTAACATCCCACCAAGGATTTAAATAACGGTATCGGCCGACGTATCGGTTTCGGTCGCGGAAAGCGGTTTTGGACTGTATCGGAGAAACCGTAACGGGTATCGGGAACCAAATCCGTGAATGCTAAATAATCGTCAAAAGATGCAAAATATATTTTTAAGACAATGTTTTGTGTATTAAATATATTTTTAGTCTTCTATTAATAGTTTATGGACCAAGTCTAATTATTTTTTAGACAAATAAGAAAAACATAAACAAACACACCCTAAGGTGGGTAATTTAGGTGCACCCAATAACTATTCTAGAGTAGCAGATAAGGTTTGCAGATAAGGTTTTACAAACCCACACCACAGCCACACGACTCACACGACAGAGAGAGGAGAAAGATAGAGGGACGAAACGAACGGGATAGAGAGAGAGAGAGAGAGAACGGGTTAGCTTATGCGCGAAGATCGGCGTGAGATCCGTGCGATCGGCGACCTGCTTCTGTTTCTCTCTCCTTCTCGCACTTTCTCTGTCGATTTTGAGGCTTCTGATTTGGGATTTCACCAGATGGAACACAGGTATGTCGATTGCACGGGCTTTCGATTTGGGAGTCAACTTCTGTCTTCTTCTTCCTCTGGCAGTTCCAGACCCGTTTTATGCCATACCGGGGCGTATCGCCCGAAATACGACCGTATCGGGCGTTATGCCTGTGATTCCAGTTCACATGTACCGTACCGGCCGAACCGGTTTCGGTGCCCACCGTTACCGTTCCGAATCGCCCGGTACGGTACGATACGGAACGATATTTAAAACCTTGCATCCCACACCACACCCTCCACCTTCAGCATTACCCTCATCGCCTTCAAAATACTGACACACTAAAACTGACGGATCCTGGGCTAGACGATATAGAGACGGAAACTGATGAGACAAGTAATCCTCCCACCCACCAATCCTCCCAAAATCGGACATGTTCCCCTACACCAATCCTGAAATGCACATTATGCATAAACCTTTCTCAACCTGCCCTAATAACCTTCCATAAACGGCACCCCTGCCTCTATGACCCGAACCTTGCATCAATAACCCTCCTAAAAAGCCTATCTCGCTCTTCTAAAACATATCTCCACAACCACTTCCCTAACAGAGATTGATTAAAAACGGTCAAACAACTAATGCCCCAAACCACCATTCTCCATTGGCCGGCAAAGAGTATCCCAATCTACCATTTAAAATCATTCCACATCCCACCCCACGAAAAATCGCGACAAATTTTCTCCAAACGCTTAGCCATGGACACTCGCATGACGAAAAGAGGCATAAAATAAGTGGGGAGGCTGGACAACGTGCTCTTAAGAGTAAGTCTAGTAGTACCCTTGGGGAGATACTGTCTTTTCTACCCTGCCAATCTACGATAATAGCGCTTTGTGCTTGGTGTTTGGAAAGCCAGGTTTTGTCTTTGTTTTTCGGCTGACCGGGGCGATTCTCTAGAAGGTCACCGGTTATTTTTTATTATTATTATTTTTTTTCCGAAAAGGAACAGTAAGGAACCGGTACAATGGCAGTGCACCGGCCATGGGCTTGTTATTAATTTTTCTTTTCGGTTTTCTTTGTCAGAGGCGAAGAAGAATAAAAAAACAAAAACAGAAAGGCCCAGCAGGGCACTGGAAGTAAACCCACCTGGGCACTGAATTTAGAGAACCATTCTACCAGCGTTTTCCTAAAACCAAAAAGTTTTTCTTTGTTAGGGTTTTCAAAACACCCAAACAAGAGCTCTATTACCTGATCCGCACCTTGGTATCCCTATACTTCGCCGCCAAAAGAAACCCTAATTTTTTAAGTTAATTAAGAATTTAAACGGTAGCTCAGCAACCTGAAAGTCCAATATGCTCATGATGTTCCTACAAGTTGTCTCTAATGTTGCTCATGTTGTAATTATCTTATTAATCAAAATCCTGCAACCACCCCTTCGCGATACTAACCAAATTCAACAGGATGTCCGTCATAACTCTAAATCTTACCTTCTACACGGGAGAGGCCCAACCTAATCATACAAGCTAATTTCATCAGAACTACATCATAAAGTTTCCTTATTCATCATACATTACTTTGGATAGAAAGAGTATAAACACATAGTAAGAGTGTAGTATAGACCATATGTTCATAAGTATAAGTCGGACCACAAATGGCTGATATGGGTGACCTTAGATCATGAATCACCACCAAACTCTGCACCTGGAATCATGAAGAGCTGGTAGTAGTAACCCTTTGTTTCTGCCAGACTACTGTGCGCTATACTTTTAGCAGCCTCTCCTGGGTAGCCTTTGCCAGAAAGCCAGGTATCAAACTGATATACCAACTTAGTGAGTAGTACTCGAAGACGAAGACATGGTCTGACGACCCACAGTCCACTATGACAAATGACGAAAGTTCAAAAGTACATTAGTGCCAAATAAAGAACTAAAATCGGTCACCCCAAACTACCAAAAACAACTTTTGTCGCGCTAAACAAGTAAACTCCATATGAAGATGCAACATTGGCCAACACACCTTTTCAACCTTATTGCTAAAACGTCCAACAGGACTTGATACAAACTATACATCTAATCTTTAATTTCTTTTTCATGCTCATGAAATCCATTTATCCACCTCCAAATACTTACAAAAATATATAATTGTAAAAGCAATAAGAGATACCATTTTATCCCACAAAACTCGACCAAATCCCCATAAATGTTAGCCTCTCAAATAGACAGCATCAACCTTACGAAGAACATAAAAACTACACAAAACATCTCCAGGGCAATAGCCAATTAGTAATGTCTCTGATATCTATTACCTCCTTTGTCTAGTATTATGAATCTCATTTAAGATGAAAAATGGAATCTTGAAAAATGTGCACAAACCCCTTTCTCTAAAGAGCTTCTCTGAATAGATGGGCTTCTAATTCAGATGCAAAAGAAAAACGGAGTTGAATAAGCGCCTAGAAGTTTGCTACATCAAAATGAGAAAACTTGGAATCACAATTTCGGATGAGGGAGCACAAACATATAATCATACAAAGGTCATGTGAGAAACAACTTCGAAAGTATGCAATTTCATGAGATAAAGACGGTAACCAGCATAAATATAGCAGGGTCTGTTGGAAAGAATTACCCAAGCTGAAGAAAACAGGGCAAAAGACCACAACATTGTACGTTCTAAATCCTCCACATAGAAGCAAAGGTATCATGCACGCTCTAAATACCAGCTCTTCTGTCAGTGGTGACTGTTCAATGAAGGAATGACAGGCATCAGTCTCAGCTAAACAAGATAGTTTTGGCATTGGAACACTCATACTATATCTCAAATGATTTCCAAAAGTGAGCACTTTGTTTATTTAAATATCCAACTATCCAATGCCACCTCATTAGCAGAACAAAATTAACCGCTTTGAACAAAATGGGGTTAGACATTGGCACTGTCCAAACAAGTATGAAGTTTCTAAGTTGTCTGCAATACCACGGCAGTCAAGTACAAACAGAACAGGGAACTCATGTTCAAGGTTCCCAGGATGGCGAAACACTGCGGTTCTAAGAACAGGATTATGAACGCATTACACGTTTGATAAAAATGCGGTTCGTAGTGGGTAGGCTTCTTCACGCAATATACATTTAGGTATAGCGTGAAAATATATGAGGATTCTCCCAAATACCCCTCTTTCGTATTATAAATGCCGAATTACCACCGTTTAACAAGAAATCCCAAAGTACCAAAATTTGAAACCTATTTTTGATCTTGAAATTTTCAGGCATTGAAACCTCAAGACTAATTAGGTTTTTACACAATAAAATGGGACTGGAAAATTGCAGTTGACGAGTCAACAATTAATTAGTTAAAGAATAACGTTTTAGATGGTTTGAAATCTTGCCAAGGCAAAAGCAAGGGCTTCATAAACCACCAGAACATATTAGCTATATTGTGCTGAGTACAAATTGATTGTAGGTAAAAGACAGTAACCACCCCTACAATATGGAGGAAATACGCTTTGATCCCTTGACGTTTGAAAAATTCCTCTTTGCACCCTTGTAACTAACGGAGGCTAACAGATGCTCAGAGATCTATTTAAAAATCCCCTGCCTCAACAGCCACCTTTTTAAACCGCCATCTTCTTCTTCCTCTAGCCGCCTCAAACCTTCATCTTCTTCTTCTTCCTCCAACCCACAGGCCGCCAATTTCCCGTCTTCTCTGACCCTTACTTTCTTCTCTCCCTTCTTCAACCCAAAACAGTAACCCGTACTCTATGTTGCACAAGTGCTGGTGCGTTACAGGTGCGGGTGCAGGAACTTGGTGCGGGCGCGACAAATTTCCAAAATTCAAGGGTGCGGGTGCGGCAGGGGTGCGGCGGCAGCTTTTTTCTTAAAATATTTTCATTTTATATTATTTGTGATAGCTTATACTAACATAAAAAATGATATTAGTAATCCAAATTATAGTCACGCAGAAATTCATACATTGATCCAAGGAAACATAGTTACTATTCAACAATATAATCTCTTCTTGTCGTTGTCTTTATTCTTGGCTTTGAATAGGCGAGTAATTTAATTGTTAGAAGTGTTCACACAGATGCACATTTTTTGGTTAAACTGTATTTGTATTTTAGAGGACCTCTCAAGTCTCAACTTAAACTGTCAAAATGACCCTACAATATCCACGAAGCACCCGCAAAGCACCCATGAAGCACCCAAGCACCCACGAAGCACCCAGAAATAGCTCGTACCTCCTTCAAGCCCGAACCGAATCAAGAAGAGCCAGATACCGTTAAGCCCGAACAAAAAGGCGGTGACAGATCGCGTACGGAGGCTGTGAAACGCCGGTAGAGAGGATCGAAACAGAAGAACAGTGGTGTTCCGTTTCATGGAAAAGAGGTCCAATTGACCCCAACCCAAGTTGAACCACGAACAGGAAAAATTCGGAGATAAAGATCAACGAATTCGAAGAAGAGATGAAGGCCAACGAACCCGAAGCAGATATGAGAGAGGGAGGCCGACGAATCCGAAGTAGAAATACAGAACGGTCTCGATCTCCCTCTTTTCTCCCTACCAGATCATCCAACCGCCTCAACGGAGACAACGAAGATGAACGAATCCGAAACAGAACAGATAAAACTGTTGTGGGAGGGTTTAATTTCGATTTGGTGTTGTGGTTGATGGGTAGATTGTACACAGTTTGTAGAAGAGTAACTCGAGTCTCCTTTCTCACTCTCCTGAATTCATAGATCCCACAATGTTCTTTGTTACTTCTCAGTATATACAGTTTGTATTGTTGGTGGTGGTGTTGGTTGGTCATGGAATCGAATTGGTCTAGGTTTGATGGTTCTGAATTTTCCAAAAAAGAGTTTGGATCACCATCCTCGATGACTGTGAGCTGGTCATCATGTGTCTCAATTCAAAGAATTCTGCAGGCTTGGGAAAAAATGGAGCAATGGTAGATGGAATTCTGGCTCATTCAAAAATTTCCATTGCTTATCAGTTCATTTTGGGTTATTTTATGTTTGTCTAGCAAATGGAATTCTCTGGTTTGTTGTTTTTTTGAAGTTGCAATTCTTTGCGTTCATAA
Organism: Linanthus parryae; assembly: GCA_023055425.1. NCBI lineage: Eukaryota > Viridiplantae > Streptophyta > Magnoliopsida > Ericales > Polemoniaceae > Linanthus > Linanthus parryae. The sequence goes on along the minus strand of JALGPY010000013.1, from coordinate 1,042,282 downwards.
TGTGTATGGGATTCAAGAACATTGAACAAGGGCAAAATTCTAAATTAAATACATAGGGGAAATATGGTCCGAAAAAATTGTGTCACCCACTTTTCTAACGGAACATGACAGAAGGGTGCTAAGTGTCTTAACATTTTTCCGTTGCAAGGGTGCAAAGAGGATTTTTTCAAACACCGAAGGACCACAGCGTATTTTCTCCATATTGTAGGGGTGGTTGGTTATTGTCTTTTACCCATTAATTATATATAGCCATATCACTATTACACAAGACCACATCTTTTCTAAAGTTTACACTTCTTTTTTTCTACTCTAATAACTTAGGTAAAGAATAAAGGTAACATTTTTTAAAGAAAGCATAAAACTAGCTTCTCTTTTATTTTATTTTTTGATAATCACTTCTCTTTTATTTTAAGAAAGCATAAAACTAACTTAAACTAGAAGCATCTTAAATCAAATTATTAAACCTCTGATTTTTTATGCAATAACACATGGCGGTGTTATTTATATTTCATTTTACTTCTAAGATGCTTTAATAATTTTCTTTTTAAATTTGAGAATTTTATTTTGGACCTTAAAACATTCCAAAATATATTAGATTTAAAAAATGAATAATGGAGTCACTTCTCAAATCGTTAGAGTCGCTGGTTTGTTTCTTGCGTAATAGTGATATGACTATGTATACTTAAGTTGTGCAACAATTAATAACATCTAATGTAGTTTGGTGGTTAATGTTATTATTATTATGATGTTTAGGGTATAAATCTTCTAAGCAATTAATATTATTTTTTCAAACTCATTAATTGCTCAGTAGTCAAAAATTAGTTTCGAAAATATATACTTATATGCCATTGAATACAGAATAAGCTGATGTGTTTTCTGCAGTTTTATACAGTACTCCATCCGTCCCAAATTGAGTGTCTGGGTGGACTTTTCACTGAGATTAAGAATGTGCTTTGAACTTGTTAGATTTACTAGAATGTCCTTGTTGTATGTGGTACTTTTAAGGGTAGTGGTGAGTTGATAAGGGGTATGGAGGGAAGTAAAGTGAAAAAAGTAAATAGCTTCTTGTAGTAGGACACTCATTTTGGGACATTAATTTCAGGGAAGGAAGAGAATTAAATTGGGACGGAGGGAGTATGTAACAAATCTCTTACTGCACCGCTTCACTTTTTAAGAAATATCGAAACCCTAATCCAAAGTTCAGAAAAAACAATGATGAACCATGCCGATGCAGATTAACGATCAAGGAACCGTGAGCCAGTGAGAGGAATGCTATATCTCTGAACGAGAAGAGGAATGACTACCAAGCGAAGAACTTTCCGATTTTGGGATTGCCATAATCAAAGATCTGGATTGATATCCCCGATCGGGATTGCACTATCTGGATCACAGATATCCTTGTTGAGCAATTCCTCTAATGTTGACACATCGACTCTAATAGAAACTGGTATGACACATCAAGTCGAACACGAAGGAAAAACATATATACTAATCATGCTAATGCAGTAGTTGAACACATGTGCTAAGCGATGTGTCGATGCTTGTGCTACCGGTATTCACTTCAGGTGAATTACCTTTGTCCTACATGATATAACACTAAATTGGGATTGGCATATGTGTCGGGTCCTCCAAGTGCATCTTGGACACCAATGATTAATTACTGAAGATCAATGTTTGGTTCCTTAAGAGTTAAATAGACTTCAATGTACGTTATGCAGTTATCTATTACATAAATCTTGTCTTTGGGCTTAAATATATGGACTTCTCAGTCTGCTTCAATCATTAAGACCAGGAAGCACAGGTGCTTCCGTGAGGTCACGCACCCACCCCGTGTACTTCTGGGTGGTTTGTGGTTTCTTTGCGGGTGCCTTCAGAATGTGGCAGGGTCATTTTAAAAGTTTTAGTTGAGAGGTCTCCTAAAATACGTCTACAATTTAACCAAAAGAATGTGCATCTTGTGAACATGTGTGATGTGACATGTATTATCTATTTTGTAGAATGGTTGATGTGTATTTTTTATATATAATTTAGACCATTATTGTATTTATTGTCATTTTTTTCATGCAAGTATATATCACATATGTATATAAATGTATATATATATATATATATAATAAATTTGCCGCGCCCGCACCCCTAATTTTTAACATATTACCCCAATACCGTACACGCAGGCATTTGAAAAAGGGCTGAAGCGGAGCATATCGGCCGATACGTCATGGAATCGGTGGTGTCCGAGTCCGAATCACCCGATATGTTGTACGTGAATCGGACTCACATCTGTAACGGCCGATGTGCAACGTTTTCGGCAAAAAAACAGCCTTCATGCAACATTTTCGGCCAAAAAACGGCCTGTACGCACCGTTTTTGGGACGAAAACGGCCTTTACACGCTAGAAACGGCATATACAACTATGAAAGATTCACGTATTCGATTCCTTATTCCCGTTACAGTCTCTCCGATACGGGCCGGTTCCGTTACAAGCGACCGCGACCGATACGTCCGCCTAAATCGTTTTTTAAAACCATGACGAGCACCCGCACCCCTAATATTCAAAAAGCTGGGCCAGTTGATGGAATGAGCTATGTTTAGAAATACAGATTGATTGATGCCTTCTCTTTAATATTCCAATTAGGATAAGAAATATAACTACGGAAATTACAAGAGAGCATTAAAGCAGTGAAATAAATTAAATTTATAGAGTTATAGGATATGCCCGTTCACAGTTTTAAATTTTTCAGACTTTTAACCCCAACTCTGAGTATCCTAAAACTGAGAGAATAGATAAATCCGACTATCAGGTCCTTATCCAACATGAAACCCATATCCTAGTACTGGTAACATAGATTGATTATGGGTCCAAGTATCCATATATCGACAAAGGGATTTTTAGGTTTCAGCATTTAGTTGTCAACTGCCTAGAGCACAACTATAAGCTTACAAAAATTACACGACATAGCAGTAGCACCCATTTAACATAATCAAATATGATCTTCAGGTACGACAATTTGACCCTATGCTGAATTGATTATTTTCATGCTAAGAATCTGGCAAAATGTGAAACCCTACAACTTCAGTATCCAATTAGTTCATGTAAATTTCTTCAATGTTTTTTTCTGGTATAATTAAACTTAGCATCCTTTTACAGGTGCCTAAATGTATTCGAATTCGCAAGTTTGAGAAAATTCAGAAATTTGCCATATATGTTACTGCATGGAATGAGATGAAAATTACAGATACTATAGAAAGCCAAACGAAACTCATAAACTATTTTAGTGAGATGCAGAGTCCAGGATGGGTGTTTTGGAGCACAAATTAAGTAGCAAATTTGAAAAATGTGTATATAAATAGAGCATGCATAAAGTTCAAAGTTAACTTCTACAGCTGGTTGTGTCTATAAGAAGGCGCCCTCGTGCACCCAATCTTTAGCTTATTTTATCCCTGGGGACAGTTCCATTTTTACCAGAAACTCTCTAGTGCTAAATATATACTCGTTTTCTCTCACACTTTCTCCTGGTTGCAGTAAGGAGATTTTTCTCTCTACTTTCTTCGTTTGAGGCGGTTGAAGCTTTTTTTCTGGAGTCACCCCACCAAATTATCCGAGCATCACATCTGGGATCTTCAAGAACTAGTCTATGTTATTCGACAATAACATCCAGATTGTAATGTTTTACGTTATATTGGTCACTTTCATCAATAGTGGAACCCATGGATTCTTACATGGTATCAGAACAATGGCTCCCACACGTGAATACATGGCTCCCACACGTGAATGGTATTCACGTGTCCACCACCACCCACAGACAAAAAGATACATTTGTAGGCCAAATGATGCCACATGTGAGGGGGTGTGTTGAGAAGTCCCACATCAGACATTCAATGAAAAGAAAAAGAATTCATTACTTTCATGGGCTACTCCACTCATTGCCAATTGGTTTTGAGGTGGAACCCCATGGATTCTTACATCTGTTACCATATTTCCAAGAACCGTATAAAATAAAAGTACGGTTCATGTCCAACCACATCAGGGGAGGGGGAGGGGGAGGGGTGATATGGGGAGAAATTTTGCCTTGGGAGCAGAGTTTCAAAAAACCGCAAAAGCGGCGCAGAACGGCCATGTTGTAACGGAAGCAGAGAGCGCGATCGTTTTCCCCGTTACGCGTCGTGTGAATTTTTTCACACAAAAAAAGGCCGTTTCGCGTCGGAAAAAAAGGGGAAAACGGCCATTTTGTGTCGAGAAATCGGGAAAAAATGGGAAAAACGGAGAACACGTCCGTGAATGTTTTCTAAAATTCACACATTCGATGTCCGTTCTCCGTTACAGTCCATCGGATATAGTCCGATCCCGTTACACGTAAGCGCGACCGATAAGTCAGCCGCTTCCGTTTTGTAAAACCTTGCTTGGGCGTGGGATGGTTAGGGTGGATTTCCCCGTGGACATGCCCCTCCTGCTCCCCATACATGGGTTAAAATGGATAGATGAAAAATGGGTCGGAGATGAGTTGTAGTTTGTGGGATGGGGATGTGGAGGGGGAAAGGGAAAATGGTGGGCCCCTGATGGGAGGGGGAGGTGGGGGGAGGGGCAAAATGACATGGGTTGGAGATCCCCCTAACAAGGCAGTGAGGCACATGTCTGAACCAGATGTAAGGCACCAAAAACAGAACTGGGGTAGAAATTGTTGTCTTCCATGTTTAATCTAATGCAACCTTTGCTACTTCGAAATACCGCATAGTAAACTACCTAACACAGTGCTATTAATGTAAGACAAAAGCAACAGGTGCACTCGAACTCATGATAGAATATGATAAGTGATGAGAGAGAAATTGTGAATCGAACTCATCTTACAACAAAAGTTGTTTGACGTTGGCTGAATTATCATGAGAAAGTTTTAAATATAACAGGATTAGCTATACAAATTCCCAATGGAAGGAATATAGTAAACACAAAACAATCTTGACGCGTTTCATTCTCCACTAATTTGTGTAATCCAATGGCAATCACCGTGACGCGACTTCAATCAGACTACGACCGTGACACGCTTGAGAATCAATTCGTAAAGGGCAGCTTAATTTGCTCTTTATCAACCTAAAGGCCAGGACACGTCAAAGGAATAGGGAATATCCTGATAATATGCATGATCCAATAAATAGACAAAATGATATACAGATACAGCATTGAGGATTGGCATGTTACATGTGAAAGGGGAAGAGAAGATCAAGTAAGGACGCCAAAAGTGTTATGATACTGACCACAAATAAATTACGCCACGCAGAGACACTAGAAGCCAGGAAACCAAGCTTGCCAATGAAGCTTTTCAGACCATTATAGGTAAAGTTCAGCAAGTGGTCTTCATGGCCGTCATTCAATGGGTCCTTTGATGAATCCAGCAGTGAAATGCACTTGAGGGCCAAAGAACCAGCATAAATAAGAGATGTCAAGGAAATGGGATACACCACAGCCTGCCACTGTTTCATACAGAAAAATGCATTCAGAAGGCAGTTTTAAGAATGAGAAACCTTGTTCTAATCTGCAAATCAAGAAATCATATTAACAGATCACTCCTCACAAACACAAGTTTCCTGCTGTTACATCATGTAATTCAAACTTGAATACTCACCATATGGTCCAATCGGATGCCGTACACACCAGATGAATATAATGCCTCCCAGCTTCTTATCTGGAAGGGTTTGAACTTGAAGTTAGGTATGAATAAATGGAAACCTTTGAATGTTTACTATGGCAAAGTTGCAACCCCATAAGTCGCTGACGCCATCAGAGTTACAGTGGAAATAACATAGAAGGCAGAATGAAATGCATAGTCGAAATATTGTACAGACAAAAAGTCCAAAATGAGAATTCATAAGCAAAATCTCAGAGAGATAAATTGGACACAAGAAAAGTAACCTTCAAAATAAGATAACAGAATTTTAGATGTTGAAACACTGTGAAAGGGTTTCCGAAGTGCTCTAAGCACCAGCTGCAACTGCAATACCTCGGAAATAAATGTGGTCTAAGAAAGAAATAGAAACTGATATACCAACAACAAAAATTAACACTCATCGTTAGAGCATCTCCAACCCATGGCTTTTTTCCCCTCCCCTCACCTCCCCCTCCCCCTCCCCCTCCCCTCACGGGCCCACCGTTTTCCCCCTCCCCCTCCCCTTCCGCCAAACTACTAATCGTCTCCAACCCATTTCTTTCCCCCACCAAAATAATTAATTTGTAATATATATTTAATAATTTAAAAATAAATTATAAATACCAAAAAAAGGAAATGCAAAATTGTTTACCAATATATACACACACACACACACACACACACACAAATGTTAATAATAATAATGATATTGATACTAATAATACTTAAAATAATATTAACAAACAAAACTTTTATTCAAAAAAAAAGATAATGATGACTTTTCGTAATACACTTTCCAACAATCGTGAATACATTATTAATTTTAAAAAATAATACAAAATAAAATTTATTAATCATAATAATAAAATACATAATATAATCACAAAATATTACTATGTGTAATTAAAATTATCAAATAATCAATTAATTAATCATTCCATGTAGGGGGAGGGGGAGGGGATGTCCATGGGAAAATCCCCCCTAACCATCCCTCACCCAAGGCAAAATTTATCCCCATAGCATCCCCTCCCATTTCCCTCATGGGGTTGGACATGAATCGTATTTTTATACGATTTTCCCCTTCCCCTTCCCCCTCCCCCTCCCCCCATGGGGTTGGAGATGCCCTTACATGTCAGATACATCCTGCTGTATACACCCACCAATCTACGCAAATCCACTTGGATGGGAATACAAATTAGATGAGTAATTCGCATGAATGAATATTCAAATTGTACTTCAACCAAAACAAAAACAAATTGAATTGAGTAAAACACAGTTCCTAACTTTTCAAACAGATAATGGGACCAGCGACTCACTGGGAGTATGAATGCGCAAGCTACGAGTGAGAGGAGTGAGGAAACCGAGGCGCAAATGAAGCGCCGGATCATGAAGATCTTGAAGGAGGTTGGTGGAGGAAGACGAAGGATGACCGTGGGAGCGTAGAGGATCGCGACATAGAACACTGCCATTGCCGTACATGCTGCTAGAGCCAATGATTCCGACACGCCAGCCTCTCCTCCTTCCATGGCTTCTTCGGGAGCTATTTCAAAGCCTCTCGGATACACCATTGGAGATTATACCGCTGTACCGCGATGTATCCCGGAGTTCAGTACTGATATCAGATTGTACTTGCTCCTGACGAGGGTTTTGTTTTCTTTTTGGGTAAAAGACATTGACCACCCCTGAGTTTAGGGAAAATTCCACCCCGCTACCCTGGGTTTTGGATAAAGACACCCCGCACCTTTTTTTGGATGGAAGGTAACGGTTGACTAACAGACCTGGCTAAAAGACTATTTTACCCTAAAAATGTTATAAAATTACCACTATATATACCCTAACCTCTCTCATTTCTTCATTTTCTTAACCCAGTCTCAACTCTCTTGCCCTCTTTCTCTCTTCCAAGAAACACAGCACCCAACGGCCAACCCTCAACCCTCATCAATAGCAGCCGCCTTCTGGAGCGGTGACCTAGACCACCATCAACCCTCAACCCTCATCAATAGCAGCCGCAATCACCACCACGACGACCACCATCATCAAAGAAGGTCACGAAGACCTCTGGGGAGCCGATGACGAAGAGGAGGAACCAATTCCTTGTTCTGTCGTAGCCGTCGCCGTCGCATCTCCCCAACCTAAATCGATCCCCGCCGTCGATCTTGTTTTCCCGGCGCTTCAATCGGAAGAAGATGAAGATCCCGTCCTACTCTATCGAGTCCAAGCTCCGTCGCGATTCGACGGGAGGCGCTGCAGAGAGTCACCGAAAAATGTTGGATGGGTTCAACTATGAGTCGATCCTCCAGCAATGCTGTGAGATGCCGGTGGGGTATATCCAGATCCCGGTGGGAATCTCCGGTCCTCTGTTGCTAGATGGCACCGAGGGGGTTTTGGTTGCGTGTACATATTTTGCTGAATGTGGGATTTCGTTCAAGTCAAAGGCTGGGGCTTTGCCTACTTTTGCTCTGGTCGATTGTGGAGGTACCTCCAATGCATATTTTTTGTGTCTGCTATTGCTGAAACTGATTGAGATTATTAGCATATTATGTGTGTGTTTTCTTCCTAATTGCTTCTTTGCATTGAAGGTATGGAATGCCCAAAATGCTAGAGCTTCTAGGTTGCTAGTGGCAGATAACCTCGAGGAGCCCCTGAAGAAGAGGGAACTGCAAAATATATTGAAAATATTACCATAACATCGACACTGAGTGAGAAAAGCTTTCCTTCATATGTTAGTTTCAGTTTTTGTTCATGGTGTTCATAATGTTCTTGATAAATATGAGCTAACCAGTCCAGAAAAATTACATGTTTTGGGGGAATTTGTGTATAAAAATTGATTGTTCTCTCCTCTCATTAGGATTCGTGGCTTCAAACTGGCGTTATTGTCGTGTGTTTCCTCGAATGTGGTAATGTCCTTGTTACTATTTGTGTTGTTTAATGTTTTGGATTCAAATGAAAATGTTCTGTTGATGTTTTTTTGGTGGTGGTGTTCTTGGTGTTTTTGTGATAATCATGGGCAAAAGACAAAAGAAAAATACAAAAGGGCAATAGGGTCCGAAAAAAGTAAATCATAAAGTTTTTAACAGAACCTAACAGAGGGGTGCTATCTGTCCAAGGAATATTCCGTTATTTGGGTGCGGAGTGTCTTTATCCAAAACCCAGGGTAGCGGGGTGGAATTTTCCCTAAACTCAGGGGTGGTCAGTGTCTTTTACCCTTTCATTTTTGGTCAGTGAGACGAGGAGCTTTTCGTCTGGTACTGCGTGAGGTGTAAGCCAATAATGTGGTTTGCCCCGTCCAGCTCAGCCAGGTAGAGATGAAAGGAATCGTTTTTTTTTGTTGTTGTTGATGAATTGGATTTTATATTTAAAGAAAAAACAGATGAGAAGCATTACAATGAAGCAGAGCTATCCTCCTTACAAAATTGAGAAAATAAGTTAGGGAAGAATCAGTCTCGAAGCCACTATTAACATGTTACTTCTTGCCCAGTTTGCGAAAGGGTCAGCTGTTAGTGTTATATGGTGCGCCCATGTGGGGGTGCACATGTAATTACTACAAATCTTATGGGGTTATCTGCAACAAGGCACAAACTCTAAGGGGTTAGTAGCAAAGGCATAAATCCTAGGAATAAGGAAGGGGATATGATATGATATCCCCTCCCATATCATATCCTTTGTTTGGGTTGCGGATATGAGGGGGAAATCATATCTGACCCATATCCTCCCTCCCATTTTTTGCCTAAAATCTTATACCATGGGGGTGGTGGTATACATCAGATAAGATACGGGGGAGGTATAGACTTAATGTTTTGGACGAAAATGCCCTTAGTAGAATTACCAAATTACATGCTATAAATACCCAAATCACTCCGTCTCTCTCTGTGAACCCGTGCCCTCTCCTCTGTGTCCTCCTCCCACCGCACCACCACCATCCTCCTCCGCCTCCTCCTCCTCCTTCGACATTCATCTTTTTCCTCCACCTCCTCTGTCTTCTGTCGTCCCTCTCCTCTGAGCGGGTTCGAGAATGGAGGCCATATGGGAGAAACCCAAATCAAAGCCCACTGGAATTTGGGGTTCGATTCTGGTCGAACTTTTTTTGATTTCTCCTGTTTTGCGCTCGATTTGGAGAAGAATCCACCCGGAATCGTCGAAGAGACTTGGACCAGATCCGCAAAAATCGTTTTGAGGTGGGTGTGAGAGTTAGGGTTCTACAGGGCTGCACCTATGAGGGTTGGGGGTTCGATTTCTGGGTTTGGGGTTCAATTTTGGTCTGCGATTTCTGGGTTTGGGGAACAATTTGGGTCTGCGATTTCTGGGTTTGGGGTTCAATTTCTGTTCACAATCTTCTTCTTTCAGTTGCTTGCTTGACCTTAAGGTTGTTAGTTTGTAGTAGATGGTTGTGGTGACGACAGTGGTTGTGGTGGTTAGTTTGTAGATGGCTTAATGATGTTAGGTGAATGAATTTCAGGTGGTTACAGGTTGTCTTGGGGAGGGTTATGTGGTCAGATTTCATGGAGGTTTTGGTTGGCATTGGTAATAAAGTCAGGTTGTAGGAGAAGTTGATAATGGTGATTGTGGCATGGAGTTTTTGGTTCTATAATGGTGGCTATGAGCTGTAACTTGTGATGTAGTTAGGAGGTTTGGTACTGTGTTTAATTTGGATCTGTTAGTTAGAAGTTCGTTTCCGCGTACGTTATTGTGCTCCGAGCCTCCGGTGTGAAACACCCAAACTAAACACATCAGGCATAAAATATAACAAAAATAACTCGAAATTACCGCAATCAAGCATGTAAAGCTAAACTTTAAAATTCCTCAACATCATAGTGTAAATCTAGTACATTTCACCCGAAAATCACGCAAAAGGCAAAACGGTAGTAATATCATAATAAAATATAACTCAATACGGAGTTATCACCCATCTTCATTAAACCTATTTTCAGGTAAACTCACTGCACTGAGGTTATTATAGTCATTTGGACACATATCCTGCTTCTTATTCTACCTCATATCCTGCAGCACCCAAACACAGTAAGCCAGCATATCATATCAGGCCTTATCCGACAGCATACATATCCTAGCTCATATCCCAGCATAAGCCATATCCGCTGTATCTTATCCGCCACCCAAACGAGGCCTAGGGGGTTAACTGCAGACCTATGAGAAGTTTTGCCTATATAAGGAGGCAGCTTCCTACATATTTCAATGTCATTGATGGTCTAGAGACATTTTGCCTAGATTCATTCTCAGTTGCAGAGAACCCTAATCTCTCTCCAACTACATCCAAGGAGGTGGAACGTGGGGTGAATTATAGTGTTCGTCCTCGAGATTCGCACTACATTGGTAGGAGCAAGACGTTGGTGGAAGCACGTGAAAGCAAGGAATCACAAAGATCATCTTCCATTGCGCAAGGAGCTTAGGCGAAGAGGTAACACATAAATCTGCCACTTTATTATGTGTTTAAATCTATGCATTCTTAGATCAACCTAAACCTTCATCGGTATCAGTGCCCCAGGCTTATTTTTCGTGCCTCGTTGTCTGAATCCGTACCTGCTGTAGAAAATCGAGTTTCTGAATTTTCATAATTAGTAGGCGAATTTTATATGATTGGATAGGGGTTTTCACGGGGATTCTAGAAATATAAATTTTGTATATTTTGGACAAACATAGAGAAAGTTCCCATTTAAGATTCGGAACAGTATTAATCTGGACTGGTTAGGTTTGATTGGAATAAAATGTTTTTCCAAACTTGTTAAAATTGGACTTTGAACATATAATCGGGATCAGGACGAAGAGACGATTCAAATTATATAAGATTCATCGGAAACGTAGCACGGGAAGGCGGTGTGTGGCCTTCACGCGCCACCGTCGACGTCGCCACGCACGCCGCACGCGCCAAAAAGGCTAGCAGCGGTTGATGACGTGGCTAGGGATGACGTGGCGATCAAGAGGCTGACGTGGTGCTGACGTGGAGATGCCACATCAACAAGAGGCTGACTTGGTAGTTGACGTGGCAACTGATGTCAGCGTGGGTGTTGCGGTGGCATTCCATGTGGCGTGCTGCCGTGGCAGACCGCCGACGACAGTGCCTGACGGAGGCGGGGCGCCCCGCCCACGCGCTGTGGCGCCTGAGGGCGCGTGCGGCCTCCTCCCGCCGTCGTTTTTCGTTCGGTTTTTCCAGGGTACTCCAAATTGAATTTCCAATTTTCTGGGTAATTTTTCATTATTTTTGGAGTTATGGAAAATTTTAATATTTTCCAGATTAACAAATTAATGTTTAGCACACTTCCCGAGGCAATTAGACGACCTTAAACACACTTTTTTTAGCCTAATTTTTTTCTGGAGACTCATGTCATTATTACCTTCGGTCTACCATAGGTGGTGAGACCCTAGGTGGTTTGGAGCAAATTTTGATTATATAGGGTAATTAGATTATTGCTTATTAATTCCCAGTATTGAGAATTTAATTCTTGAAATTTCCATAAAATTTCAGTATGTGTATATTGTTGTTTTACATATGTTGTGGGTTGAATGGATGTCTTTGGTGCATGGATGCGGCATAGATGTTTTATATTTGGTTTTGGCTTTGGTTTTGAATTTGTAATCATAATACAGTCTGCGTGTCGTACCTCTCTATATACTCTATTGTCTTCTCTTCTCATCTTATCGTCTCTAGTGAGGTTAATTCTTATTAGTGAGGTTAATTCTTCACTAAGATAGTTAGTGAAGATTGAAGATAGAACCTTCAAGAGAGGTGGCCAAACCAAAAGCTATGGCGCAAGGTGCATGGAGCAAATAGACGATCTAGAGAACTTCAAGATTGGAGCACCCGAGATAGGCGAGATGGCCAAGAGACGAAGTTCAAGACTTGCTCAAGAAGCATTCCCAATTGTGGGAGTGCACCTTAGGGGCCACATCCATTGCATATTTATTTTATGCTTGTGCTTGTTTTATGTTATTAACTGTGTGCGATTAGATATAACTGATAGAACTAAAAAAAAGAGCTCACGTGATTAGGCATGGTTGAAAGTGATAGTGAATCATAAGTGACGAGATTTGATTCCTATGACATATGCTAGGTTTGGTGGAGTCCTTATGAGACACTATTAACTTTTAATAAACTAAACGCTAGTACCTAATTTCCACTTTGTCTTATATTTTCAGTCATGATGAACACCAATATGTTCCCTAAGTCTACTGTGATTATAAACAGAGACAACTTACATACATGGTACATAAGTGCGTTTTGTCGCATGATTGAGCTGGATCTATCTGATCGCTTGCACACGACAAAGATCGAGCCATGGGTACCACCGGGCGGCCCAACTAATGCATACAGACGTGATCTTGAGGCCTACCGGAAATGGGAAGCTGATGACAAGAGAGCATGTCTGGAACTGATGGATCTAAGGAACATTGATCTCCTAGAACAATCGATATTGATTATGCAAAGAGGCTCTGGGAAGACATCCTAGCACTGTATGGGACTTTTGACAGCCTCCAAGAGACATGTCTATGGATGATGCTCACTAATTCAACGAAGTAGTATGATGTCCCTATGGAAAGGCACCTAAGGACCATATCATTCTATGTTACTGAACTTATAACTTTTGGGCATGATTTACCTGATGAGAGACATCTAAAGGCTGTAAGGATGTCCTAACAAAATCATGGGATTCCGTGAGAAAAGTGTTGCAGAATTCTGATGACATCAAAACGTTTGATGATACTAAACGATATTTAATGTTCGAGGAAAAGAGACTGGAATATGCCAGAGCTTCTAATCCAGCACTAAAGGTTGAGAGCCCCCCCCCCCATGGCAGATGTGCCAAAAGGTAAGGAAGTCATCGTAGAGCGTGAAGATAGAGGCCATTTGGGCGCATGTCGCAAGATCAGTAAGCGCCAAGTGTGGAAGAAATCCAAAAGGGATAAGAGACAAGTTATGTGCTATAACTGCCAGGCATATGGCCACTTTGCTCGTGATTGCACCGAGCCAAAGGTACACTGTAATCCAAACTCTTACTATTGTGTTACAAGTCAAGTTTTTATGCTGATTCCACTAATCTGTGGATTTTGGATTCAGGTGCAAGTGACCATCTAGCATGCGACCGAGACGCGTGCACGGATTACAAGCGAGTACCAGTGGGCAGTATAAGAGTGTACATGGGGAAAAATTCCTTCATCGATGTGGAGGGCATTGGCACATATCAACCGAGGATGAAGTCTGGAAAGACGCTTGTTCTTCATGACGTTTTATACGCTCCTGATGGATTTAAAACATGTTTTTGAAGGTAGGATTGCCATACTGTTTTATGGAAATTCATGAATTGGTACAACTTTCATTTCTCGTGGTTTATTTTATTTAGACATTGTTGGTTCTAGCATTGGTGATGTTTATGATTCTTGTTCATTCATTACATCTTCTAGTGATGGAATTGATGCCACTAGATGGCATGATATATTGGGACATATAGGACAGGACATGATGAACAAGCTGGCCAAGGCAGGCCTACTTGGAAAGATGTCCAAGATATTATGTGAGTCTTGCCTTTCAGGAAAAGCTAAACGCAAACCGTTCGGTAAAGCATTAAGGGCTACTGAGCCTTTACAACTTACTCATTCTGATGTTTGCGGTCCATTGAATGTTAGGACCAGATGTGGTGCTCGCTATTTCATCACATTCATAGATGATCACACACGATCCGGTTATGTGTACTTGATGACACATAAGTCTGAGGCGTCAGAGTGCTTCAGAAAGTTCCTACAAGAGGTAGAGAACCAACTGGACAAAAGAGTTAAGGCTCTTAGGATAGACGAAGGACGTGAATATCTATCTGAGCAGTTTAAGGAGCTCTGTGAGTCTAAAGAAATAGTGAGGTAGGTGCCTATTCCCTTCACACCGCAGCAGAATGGTGTGGCAGAAAGAACGAATAGGATGATGTTAGAGATGGTTTGTAGTATGATGGCAAATGCGAATTTTTCAGTCACTTATTGGGGAGACGCATTGATGAATGCCGCATACATACTAAACCGTGTGCCCACCAAATCTGTAGCAACAACCCCTTACGAAATGTAGGCCAAAGGGCAGCCTGAATTATGCCACCTTAGGTCATGGGGGTCGACAGCCTATGTACGTAACACCTCCCATGTTCATGAAAACCTGGGCGCTATAGGGAAGAAGTGTGTCTTCATACGCTACTCAGAGCACTCAAAGGGTTATGTATTCATAGCGCAACAGCCGGATGGCAGTCTGATAGAGACGGAGTTGCGAGATGTGGAATTTCTAGAGGAAGAATTTCCTAGTTAGGGAGAAGCACGTGGATATGGTATTCTCTACGAAGAGGAGGAACCAGTGGATGACACTCAGTTCTCCACAGACCTAGAGGAAATATTTCTTATGGATCTTCATAACAGTGGGAGTGACTTGCCCAGTGAGCAGCCCATTATATATGATCATGAAGCTGAAGGAGAACCCTCCTTGCGTAGGAGCGCTCGTGGGAGCGTACCCCGACGACAGTTCGACATCAAAGGGGAGGCCATGATGGTCACCACGCAAGAAGATGATGAACCTAGGACATTGTCTGAGGCTCTCTCATCACCTGAAAAGAAAGAGTGGAACATTTGTGTACAAGAAGAACTAGAGTAAATGAAAACCAATCATGTTTGGGATTTAGTTGACTTGCCTTATGGACGTAGAGCTATTGGAAACAAATGGGTTTTCAAGGTCAAAATGGAGGCAGACGGAAGTGTGGAGAGGCAGAAGCCCCGAATTGTGGCGAAAGGCTACACCCAACAGCAGGGTGTGGATTACAAGGAGACCTTCTCTCCGGTGGTGAGAATAGCATCCATTTGCCTCATACTGGCAATAGTGGCTAGCATGGACTTGGAGCTACATCAAATGGATGCTAAGACTGCATTTCTCAATGGAGAACTAGATGAGGAGATCTATATGGCTCAGCCGGAAGGCTTTGAGAAGAAAGGCCAGGAGCACAAAAGTGTGCAAACTGATTAAGTCCATATATGGCCTTAAACAGTACTCAAGAGTCAAGACATTGGTATTTGAAGTTTCATCAGGTCATTGTGGCATATGGCTTCACAATGGTAGATGAGAACCATTGTGTGTATGCCAAACGCTCTGGAAAGAGATTCTGTCATTATATGTAGATGACATACTACTAGCTAGCAATGATAAGCGAATGCTCGAAACTACCGAAGGGTGGTTATCCTCTCGTGTTTCAATGGAGGATATTGGAGAGGCGAGTTACATCCTTGGGATAAATATCCTAAGGAACCTTTTTAAGAGACTTCTAGGTTTGTCTCAAGATACATATATCAAGAAGATACTTGAACGGTTCTAGATGGGGGACTGTAGGGTTTTGTAACGGATTACGCAGATGATTTAAACAATAAAAGATCCGTACAAGACCCTCCAAGGATCACATGAAGATAATTCATAACGATAGTAAAGGATTCGTAATAGTCACCTTGTGGGTTTCCTTTGATGACTTCAATTGTGAATAATGTCACGTCTCTACGGTTGATCCACGCCTCGTATTGAGATCTAGATCCTCCAACTCCTTGTGCTAGCTAGGAACGATGGAATAGGAAGAAGAAATCACGCAACGAATCAAAAAAGAGGGGCTCGGGCCCTCTTTGTAGCCGACGGGTCGAGGGGGCGGACGGGTGAGGCTCAACCTCGTTGTCTTGCTCTCTCTCCTTGCTTTCTCTCCTACTCAAGAAATGTTATGAGCATTAGTTGTAGGAAGGAAGCTAGGAGCATCCTTTATATGGTCCAACAACTCCTTGTTTACTACATAAAGGCCCTCTCCTAATCCTACTCAAGTTCGGATTAGTCCCTCTTGCATATTAGTCCTACTAAGTCAGCAAGTTGTTGCACTTTGATCCTTCTAATTAATTAATGGGTTAATTGCATTGTACCCCCTTGTGGTTAGGGGTTGGTGCAAAACACCTCCTTATAGTTCCAAAATATGCAAAACACCTCCTTGTGGTTTGGTTTTTGTGCATTTTCCGTTAAACTTACAGAATCTGTCAAATAGTGAGCTTGTATGTCTATTTTGCCCTTGAATGAAACCAAGCAATACAAAAAACCAAAAAAAAGAAAGGATAAGAGTTCCTGGAACATGAAGAAGACGGGGAGGGAAGAAGAAGAAGAGGGAGAAGGAGGAGAACGCCGCCGCCGTCGCCGCTCCAGCGCCGTTTCCCTTGCCCTTGCCGCTACTAGCGCTGCCGTCATCCTCGAGAACCCACGAAGAACAAAGAAGATGAACACAACCCAGATTTCAGAACCAAGTGTTTACCCGCCAAAGGCATCCATCTTTTACGAGTTTGACGAAGAACCCCACGAGATAAACACTTGTGAGGCTAATGAGTAATTTCTCTTAATATTTACGAGAATACAGAACTAAAATATGAATTAATAATCCCTACAAGACGAACACATAAAACCCTACCAATTTTCAAGATTCAAAGTAACTTGGTCTCCTTCATATTCTGGGTCTGATTCAAAGCAATTTCATCTCTCTTGTGTTTCTGCTGGAGATGATTCTTCTGGATCTTCGTCCTCTCGGGAATTCTTCTTCATCTCTGTCGTCTTGGAAAGAGATGAAGATAGGGCGTCGTCTTCGAGGAAAGAAAGGAAGATGTGGGTGGAAGTTGAAGCATTTTCGCCTCCTTCATCTTCTCGTCCCCAGCTCCGGATGACGCACCGGCGATGGTGAAGGGGCGGCCAACACAGAGGCGACGACGGTGGTAGCTGAAGCAGCAGTCTCTTCCTCCTTTCTCCCCCGTCTTCTTCTTTTCAGATCTTGTTTTTTCTCTCATCTCTTCACTTTTTTTCACTTTTTAATAAAACTTTATATGAATTTGACAATACTTTAAAAGTTAAGGGTATGATAGACATTTCAGGTACATCTTTTAACGGATTCCGTTACTTTTAACGGAATCGCACAAAAACCAAATCACAAGGAGGTATAGTGCAACATTTGAGACCCAAGGGAGGTCTTTCGCACAAACCCATAACCACAGGGGGGTAAAATGCAATTAACCCTTAATTAATCACATTAATTTGTTATCAAGTCTAGTTCAATCCATATGACGTGTGACCCCATAGGTTTCTACTTAGTTGGTAGTAACTGTTTACTAACATGGAGCGGTGTCTAGCAACACATCCATTCCACCCAACTGATAGGAATAGTCATCCGACAAACCTTGTGCAAGTATTGTCTCATCCCTTTGTCTCTATATTCGGATTGGACACGAGACATACAAGTATCACTCGCATATCCAATCCATAGTTCCTCGATCCTGAGAATAGCCTTATCCATGCAGACAACATGAATATCCCATATTGATTTATCTGAGTCTGGTCAAACATTCTATAAGCACTATCCCTCGAGTGGCCGTGTATATTTGCTCCCGTTATTTGGGAGGGACTAATTCTATCTGCATCACTACAATCTCTAAGCTTGCTTCACATTGTGTTTGATACACGCCTTTATGGCTACCCAGTCACGGTGTAGCGTTTAACGCTACCAAGCCACAATATTCCACAACTAGATGAGACTTCAAGTCTAAGGATGACAATACCGTTTTCATCGCGAGAAGCACTTGTGACTTTACATAACTTGTATGTTTCCTTCTCGGAGATGGGTCAATCCAGTATGCCATTACCCCTAATGCATACCCATGTGTTGGATCGTGATATCTCTATATCAATCCAACCCCATACTAGTCTATACATTATCGTCCTGTTAATCACTATAATGGACTAGGGATATCTAAGATGAAAAACACGATTGTAAATCTAAGGACTTCATTATATTAAATATCTCCATAAATAATAAAACGAATATTCTATCCAATTATTGTTCATACTAAACTAGTTTTCCTCTAGGGCATTTATTCCAACAGGGACTCCAAAGCATTCGAGACTCCTATTGCTCATGGCGAGAAACTCAGCCTAGAGATGTGTCCCAGGACCCAACAAGAGAGAGACCAAATGGTTAGAGTACCCTATACAAGTGTTGTCGGAAGTTTAATGTACGCCATGATGTGTAGAAGGCCCGACAAATGATGTGTTGTCGGTTTAGTTAGCAAATATTAGTCTGATTCCGGTGTTGTGTACTGGAAGGCTGTTAAGAGGATTCTCCGATATCTCAAAGGTTCAAAGGATTACGTGCTGTGCTATCAAGGCTTAGAGCTTCAAATCGTTGGCTATAGTAACGCTGACTGGGGCGGGGACCTAGACGCACGCAAATCAACATCAGGCTACGTCTTCATGCTAGGTGGAGAAGCCATCATGTGGCATAGTAGCAAGCTGACTTGCACTTCCTTATCAACCATGGAAGCAGAATACGTTGTGTGCTCTGCGGCAACGCAGGAGAGTGTTTGGATGAAGAGATTTGTGGTTAGCTTAGGAGCGGTTGACGAACCAAAACCAGTAACGCTTCGCTGTGATAGTATTTCGGCCATAGCCTGTGCTAAGGATTCGAAATACCACAGCAAGACCAAGCACATTGAGATAAAGTACCACTTCATTAGGGAATTAGTAGCTAAAGGAGATGTTACCGTAGAACATATTCCTACGAGTCAGATGTTAGTTGATCCTATGACCAAGCCTCTTATAAAGGTTACTTTTGTTGGTCATACTAGGAATATAGAGTTAGGCAAGTAGTACTAGGTTTCAGACTGATAAACGATTGAGACATTGATTGATTGGATTTTAGGAATGGATTTATTTTTATGATGCGTGTTGTTTGATACATGTATGATATGTTACATTTCCCGTACTAGCTTAGAGCATGTCATGCGGACACTAGGTCGGCTCCCTCATACGAGCGACCGCCTTTGCAATATCCTGGATAACTCTGGGTGAGGCAGAAGATGAGACATAATTCGATAAGTGCTAGAAGCCTGTGATATGATATGAGATGCCTATCATGTGAGGCATAAGGCCTATGATAAGAGCTAGACGTCTATTACTTAAGCTAGTAGCCTGTCAGACGGACTCAATTATCGCATTGGAAACAAGTTCCAAGGTGAGACTGGTTATGGCCAATCGAACATGGTTAATACCCCAAGCCATGTATAGTCGGCGTTGAGAAAACCACATGCGAGAACTGATCTTCGTGCACATGTGTGCGACATTTCAGTACTCGGGTTGGTGGCCATAAGGGCTATTGGACTAAGATCTGCATAGTGCTCCTTACATGATAAGACATGCGCTCTGATCAGAGTTTAAACATTATGGCACATATTTTCCCAAAATATCGCGTGCTTATGAGTGACCATGAGGTGATGAGTAGAATCATTCCCTGGGATTCCTCATCGTGTGAGCCTCGTCGATCATACAAATATGATTGATACTGTATACCCTTCGTACTTTCATATGTGTCATGAAGAGATGGGTCGGTGGTGCTACTTTAGCGTGACACCTTACGACTATGGAAGATTCGGCCTTCCGGACACTGCTGGGAAAGAAGCTGAGCTGAATCTAAGTGACACATGTATGAAAGGAAAGATTCTCATTGCATTACTCTTTGTTATCTTCATTGGGCCCACCTACGAGATCCATCGGGATCATGCAGGATATGAAAATATTAAAGGAGATGTGGACTCGTTGGAGCATGGCCTACGGGACAAGGCAGGTGCATTATTACTGTTATTCTTTTAAGGGTGCCTTCCTGCGCTGGCTATACGAGTTTGGTGTACGGGTCTCCCAAAATGCAAGTACTCTCACCAGTCACACGCCACGACCACAACGATACTTCTTGTAGATGATATATAGTTGAAGATTGATGGAGACTAGATGAAATATGTGCAGCCCCACTGTGCGAGTGGGAGATGTTAGTATTATATGGTACGCCCATGTTGGGGTGCACATGTAATTACTACAAACCTTATGGGGTTATCTGCAACAAGGCACAAACCCTAAGGGGTTAGTAGCAAAGGCATAAACCCTAAGGGGTTAATTTAAAACCTATGAGAAGTTTTGCTTATATAAGAAGGCAGCCTCCTACATATTTTAATGCCAGTGCTAGTCAGTAGAGACATTCTGTCTAGATTAATTATCAGTTGTAGAGAACCCTAGTCTCTCTCCAACTACATCCAAGGAGGTGGAACGTGGGGTGAATCATAGTGTTCGTCCTCGAGATCCGAACTATATTGGTGGGAGCAAGACGTTGGTAGAAGAACATGAAAGCAAGCAATCACAAAGATCATCTTCCGTTGCGCAAGGAGCTTATGAGAAGAGGTAACACATAGATCTTCCGTTTTATTATGTGTTTAGATCTATGCGTGTTTATATCAGCCTAAAACTTCATGAGCAGTTTTGTTTGTAATTCTATGATGATCCTTTGAACCATCAATGCTCTGGATGAACTACAAGCACAAAAAAGAATATCATCAACATAAATTTGAACTACAAGCACGTATTTCTCATTAGTCTTTATGAAAAGGGTCTTGTCTACTAATCCTCTTTTGAAATTATTTCAAGTAGAAACTTTGACAATCGTTCATACCAAGCTCTTGGAGCTTGTTTCAAACCATAAAGAGCTTTGTCAAGTTTGTAAACATGATCAGGAAACTTGTCTTTTTCAAACCTGGAGGTTGAGCAACATAAACTTCTTCTTGCAAATAGCCATTTAGAAATGCACACTTCACATCCATTTGAAAGAGTTTCATGTTTTTGTGAGATGCAAATGCAAGTATAATTCTAATTGCTTCTAACCTGGCAACAGGAGCAAATGTTTCTTCATAGTCAATACCTTCTTCTTGACTGTAGCCTTAAGCTACCAATCTAGCTTTGTTCCTGATTACCTATCCATTCTCATCTAACTGGTTTCTGACTACCCACCTGGTGTCAATGACAGACTGATTTCTTGGAGGAGGAACTAGATTCCAAACCTTGTTCATTTAAAACTCATTGAGTTCACTTTGCATAGCTATAATACAGTATGCTTCTCGTAATGCTTCCTTCACATTTTTAGGTTCTACAAGAGAGATAAAACCATTAAAAGCACAAATATTCTTCAACTGTGATCTGGTTTGTGTACCAGTGGTTGGATCAGAAATAATGTTATTGGAATGATGAGATGAGAGATATATAAATCTCTTCCTTGGTGTCCATGGTTCAGGCTCTCCAGTTTGCTTTTCAAGTCTTTGAGAACTTGAAGTCGTAGCTTGTTCTGCTGTCTTCTCTGGAGGTTCTGTTTCAAGGCTTTGAACCTTAGTTTCAAGGGCTTGAAAATGCCTGCTTTGTTCCTGTGACATTTCCTTGGATACTTTTGAGGATTCTTCTTCAATATCTGAATCATGCTTGTTCAGATTGAGATCTGCAAAACCATCACTCAAAGAACCATCATAGCTTTCATCAAAAATAACATGAATGCTTTCTTCAAAAAGCTTGGTTCTCTTATTATAAACTCTATAGACTTTGCTTGTCTGTGAATTGCCAAGAAAAATACCTCCACCACTTCTTGCATCAAATTTACCAAGATTATCCCTACCATTATTGTGGACAAAACAATTACAACCAAATGGTTTGAAGTAAGAAATGTTTGACTTTCTGCCCTTGAACAACTCATAGGCGGTCTTCTTCAGAATAGGTCTGATCAAGCACCTGTTAAGAATGGAGTTTGCTGTATTCACAACTTCTACCCAATAATGTTTTGCCAATCTATTTTCAAAAAGCATTGTTCTTTACATGTCTTCAAGAGTCCTGTTCTTTCTTTCAACAACTCCATTCTGTTGAGGAGTTCTAGGAGCATAAAATTTGTGAGAGATACCATGCTTAGAATAGAATACATCAAACTCTAATTGATCAAACTCTCTACCATGATCACTTATGATTGAAGAAATGGGTTGGTTTTTCAAGGTTTGAAGTTCTCTAAAAAGCTTTGAAAATTCATTGAGAGCTTCATATTTTTCTCTAAGAAACATAACCCAAGTATATCTAGAGAAATCATCTAAAATAACAAGCATGTAATTCTTACCCCTTTGGAGTTGGATTTCTCATAGGACCACAGAGATCCATATGCAATAATTCAATGGGTCTAGTAGTACTTACAAAGTTCTTTGGCTTGAATGAACTTCTAGTTTGCTTGCCTTGTGCACATGCCTTGCATACTTCTTCATCTGTGAACTTGATAGAGGGAAGACCTCTTACTAAGTTCTTGGAAACTAGCTTGTTCAAGGTATGCAGGCTAATGTGTCCCAACTTTCGGTGCCAAAGCTTTGAATCTTCTTTCAAGGCCTTGAGACACTTCAAGTTTTCTCCTGCAACTTTGTTAATTTGAAAAGTATAAACATTGTTTGACCTAGAGGCAGTGAGGATGCAATTCCTAGATTTCTCATCTTGCACCACACATTTCTCTTTGTCAAAGATAACCTTGTTGCCATTATCACAAAGCTCAGAAACACTAAGCAAATTGAATTACAAACCATCAACTAGATATACATCAGAAAAAGAATTTTCAAAATCTGTACCAACTTTACCAATACCAAGAATGCTGCATTTGCCTTTGTCACCAAGTGTAGTTGATCCTTTAGATTGCTCTTTCATTTCCGAGAATAGAGATCTCTTTCAACTCATGTGTCTTGAGCAACCACTGTCCATAAACCATTTTTGCTCTTTGATCTTGGCGACAGCCTGCAAACACCATTCACTGCCTTACTCAGCTGTTAGACCAAGTGCTGAATTTAGATTCATATTCAGGGTCAACCATGTTGGGTGGTCTAACCCCTTTAGGAACCCAAATCTGTCTAACTTGTCCTTTGATTTGGAAGGGAAAAGTGTTCCTCATTATGTGAGGGTCTCTTCTTCTAAAAGGACAAGTCATAAAAAGATGACCAATCTTATTGCAATAATGACACTTGGGAGATGTTTTGCTTCCAGCTTTCATAAATCTGGTATGGTTCTTTTTTGGAAAATTTGGATTGTATCCAATACCAGTTTTGTGAACAGACTTTATGCTACCTCCAAGAATCAAGTTCAAGTTGTGTTATGAGCCTGCAAGTTTTGTTTTGACCAATTCAGATTCTTGAAGTTTCTCAGTCAGAGTAGTATTTTGTTTATCTAATTCAACAACTTGATGTCTTAGATTAACAATACTGTTATTTGATAACTCCTTAGTTGGAGTTATATTTCTTAGTTAATACACTACTATTTTGCGTGATTTCCGACAATGAGATGAGATTTTGGCCGTGATTGTGAAATATTAGTGAATGTGAGCTTTATGTGTGTAAGTGTCGAATCCGGGCGTTTTCGTGTTTATTTTGAGCTATTTTTATGTCACATTTGATCCCGGTATGTTTAGTGTTGTTTTTTTTAGTTACCGGAGGCTCGGATAATGGATTGGAGGTGAAGAAGAACTTCGGAAACACGAGAAAAAGCTCGAAAATGGCCAAGGGAGTACAACATGGGAGGCAAGTGTAATTTACAAGTTGCATAAAAGACACTTGACTACCCCCTATGTTGCAACACTAAAATCATCTTGCAGCATCTCCACTGTTAACCCGAAACTCTATCAGCGATTGAGACTCATCATTGTCTCTCTGTGAATCAACCCACAAAACCTCCAAACCTCTATAGAAACACCCTAATCCACTACCTATCTCTTCGATTTTCACCAACGAAACCTGACCACCATAAAGTCCGGCCAAATACCAGCCAAGCTCCGAACCCATTTCTCCGCAGCCTACAACCACCGTCCATCCTCCGACTCCTCTCCTCCGTTTCACCACTAGAACCACAGCGGCCACCGCCCAATTCCTCCATTACCGACCTTCAACACCGTTTCACCAAGCAAAACCAAACCCAGTTAAGCACCCATCACCACCTGCTGTAAACCACCATCTCAAACCCGATTAATCCAATTCCTCCTCACCACAACCCCTTTCTCTGATTCAGACCCAATTCACCCGAATCCTCCATGGATTCCGAACA
The DNA here is from genome assembly GCA_023055425.1 of Linanthus parryae. Lineage (NCBI taxonomy): Eukaryota > Viridiplantae > Streptophyta > Magnoliopsida > Ericales > Polemoniaceae > Linanthus > Linanthus parryae. The sequence goes on along the minus strand of JALGPY010000013.1, from coordinate 1,017,694 downwards.
ATCACCACCACTGCCGACCTTCAACCCAGATTCGCCCAAAACAACCACCAATTCCTCTATCTCAACACCGAACCATTAACTCACAACCAATTCGACAGAGCCCTCTGAACCACCGTCTCAGACCCAAACCACCGCCGGCGAACTCACCTTCAATCTCTCTCTTCTCCGTCGAAATCAACCACCCAAAACACCACCAAGAACCACGTCCACATTTCCCTTTCTCTATGCCACGATCGCAAACCCAATTGACTCGCCAGCCACCACCACCGGCAGAACCACCGTGAGATCCAGAAAGCCGCCTCAAGAAACCCAGCAAGAAGAGAATCCAGAAAAGGAGAAGATATGACTCCAATTGGATCTGTTTCAGAGCATTCGTACACGATCTTTCATGCAAACAGAGTAAGTCTGTTCCTTCGTGTAAAGAAGAAGTGAATGGAAGTTGATTTGAGGCGGTGCCAATCTGTGGGGGTAGTTATGCTATTTTTGAAAAGTTAATTTTAAAACACTTTTTTTTTCTTTAAATGCATTCAAGATTTTCATTAATCATAAACAATCACAATTACAATGGATGAAACCATGAAATACAAGTTAATATTACACCTTTCATAATCCTGCCTATACAATTTGTCAATTTCTAAGAAGAACAAATTTGTAACTATCGCTTCAAAGGGTTCTCGAATTTTTTTACGCTCCAACATCACCACAAATTGGCTCAAGTGCTTTTTCTCCTTTATCATACGGAGCAACGAGAGGGGTGAAGAAAATAATCCGTCTATCACGATAGCAGAATTCGGACTCCACAAGAAATTCATAGCGTAACTGCAAGACCATGCGACACATGACGCCACACTTATGTGGTAGATTAGTACCTTATTGTAGATAAAAACCGCACTTAGGCGGTAGTTGGCCGCCCTATGGCGGAAGAGAACCGATCCTAGGCGGTAGTTGGCCGCTCCTTGGCGGAAGAAAACCGCTTCTAGGCGGTAGTTGGCCGTCCCTTGGCGGAAGAGAACCGCTCCCACGCGGTGGTTGGCCGCTTTAATGCGGTAGTTGGCCGCCCTTTGGCGGAAGAAAACCGTTCTTAGACGGTAGAAACTGAAATACATAAATAAAATAACAAATTTCGATAACAAGAAGAAGATCAGGGGCCTCGCCGGCGGCGAGCCCCTATGATTGATGGCAAACAAAAGAGCAAGTATGGATATCACAAGCGAGAGAGGAAAAGTTTTGTGTTCTTGAGAAAAAAGTTAGAGAGAGAAGCTTATTTTAAAACACCTTGGGCTGAATGGTTTGAGTATAAAAACAACCCTACGAGGATGAGTTTAAGTAGCGCAGACCACGGGGAAAAACACGGCGGACCAGAAGCGAGACAAAGACACGTTTGGAGGCTTAGGAAGCATTCAGGAGCGCGGATTCTTCGTTTGCTTCCTCTAAACTCTCGTTATTTCTCTCGTCTATCATGAACTTTATATATTTTTGTACTGTTTTTGTTACGATGAGTAGCTAAACATCTTATATCAGGACCCGAGTTTGGGGTTAGGGTTTTCACATTGCTATGCGTTTAATGAATTGAGATTCATGTTTTGATAAACCTAATTGATGTTTTTACGTTTACTATGATTGTTTTGTGATCTTCATTATGTATAGTTAATTGGAGACGTCTTGTTAGCTAGAACCATTGCAATTATTTGGTAACTCGGTAATTGTTAAAATCGGAAAAGCAAACAATCACCCGTTCTTAGTGAAAGCAAGAATTGGGATCGTAAGAGTAGAATTCAACGTTAATGCATGTTTAGGGAAAACTGGAACTTGGTAACTCGGTTCTAATTTAACCTAGACATAGGATGCTCACTTGGTAACTCGGTGAGTTAGTATTGCTCGATTAGCAAAGTAAACTTCGTCTGTGTTTCATAAAACGTAGAACGACGTCAACAAGAGAATCCTAACAATCCCCCAAACGAGGTGTCCTGGTTGTTTCTCCCATATCAAAACTTGATATTAAAATACTTGTTTTGTTATTTGAATTCCTAGTTTAGTACGCAATCTCTAATGCTTACCCACATAAAGTTAAGAATACTAATTGATTCACGACAAGTCTCTTGGGTTCGACAAACCCGAATTTTCGGATATTACTACACACGAAATCCATACACTTGTGGTTGAAACGTGACATTACTCAAGAGAGAGAGTTCTCGGTGACTACTTCCTTGACTTGTGTTTTCAAGGCTTTGAAACTGGGTTTCAAGGCCTTGAAATCACCATCAGTTTTCTTCTGAGAGATTTCAAGGTTCTGATTCAGGCAAACACGATGCAAGTTTTATTTTGCTTGCTCATGAATTTTTTCTTTCAAAACTCTAATTTCTTTCAGATAGTCCTCTTCATTTAAAAGCATTGTTCTAAGATAATCAGAGAGGGCTTCTGTTGGTTTTGAAATCAGGCAGTTTACCATTACCTCAATGTTCTTTTCATAACTTTCATCATGCTTGGCCATAAAGCATAGGTTGGCATGTTCTTCTTCAGATTCAGAGTCACTTGAGGATTCTGATCACTCCATGAAGCTATCATAGCTTTCTTTCTTCGATCATGATCTTTCTTCTGAATGTTCTTTCTCTTCTTGTGTGGACAGTCTCTGATCATGTGTCCTGCATCACCACACTCAAATTAATTCATGACTTTAGGCTTATTACCATGTGAAGAAGATTTACCTTTCTAGTCTTTACTACTGGAGGATCTGTGTCTATCTCTGCTGAAAACCTTGTTTCCAAAGTTTTTCTTCATTTTAAGAATTCTAATCAAGGCTTTGGAAATCAAAGCAAATGGATCTTCATCATCATCTTCAGTTTCAAGTCTTTGAAACGGCTCATTCTCCTTTGCCTTGAGAACTAGGTTCTTGAAACCTTCTGGTAGTTCTCCATCAACTTCATTCATGGATATTTCATGTGTAAGGAGCTTCCCTTGTAGGTCATCAACTTGAAGTGATGAGAGATGTTGAGCTTCCTCAATAGCAGTAGTCTTTTGTTCCCATTTTGCCGTTGGAGGACTTCTCAGAATCTTTCTAACCTTTTCTTCATTGGAAATGTGCTTTCCCAATGAATCAAGGTTGTTGGCAATGTCAGTGAATTTTTTGAACATTTATCTGATTGAATCATCTCCATTCATCTTGAATAGCTCATATTGTCTGAGATATATGGTGATCTTGGTTTGCTTGACTTGGCTGGTTCCTTCAAAAGTCACCACAAGCTTATCATATCTCCTTGGCAGTCTTGCAACCTGAGATTCTGTTAAACTCATCTGCACTCAAAGCACAATATAAGAGATTCATAGCTTTATAATTTTTGGAAGATTGTTCTAACTCAGAAGAGGAAAGAGAGTCTTCAGATTTGGGAGTTATAATCCCATCTTTCTCTGTGTAGAAAGTATGAGGACCATTCTGAATGATAGTCCAGAGTTCCATATCTTCATCAATGATGAACATTTTCATCAAAGCTTTCCAGTGGACGAAATTGTCTCCATAGAAGAGAGGAGGTCTGTTAGCAGCTCTTCCCTGAGAGAAACCACCATCACCTACAATATTTATAATCACAAGATGGTTAAATCTGTGCAGTGATACAAGCTCTGATACCAATTGAAGGGGTGTACAATAGGTAGAAATACATGATCAATACTCTAGACGGGGGGGGGGGGGGGGTTGAATAGAGTATGCATAATTTTGCTAAACTTTGCAAGAATAGTGGTTTCAAAAGATTTGTATAGAGATTCAAGGCCTTGAAATGAGTTTCAAGCCCTTGGAATGAAAACAGTTAGAGTTAGGAAAGAATAAGTCTATTTCAAGGCCATGAAATGAGTTTCAAACCCTTGAAATAAAACTGTTTTGAATGCTGCAAAAGTTCTAAGTATGCAACTGAAAAGTAAATGCAAGAGACACAAGTTATATAGAGTTCGGTCCACTTGGAACTACCTATCTACCTCAGGGATCTTCTCCCTATAGGAGTTTCAACAAAATTCTTATTAATCCTCAGCTAAGCCCTAGATATCAAGCACAGAGAGATGTCTTACTCTTTTACAGCTTGTGGTTCTCACTGACCTATCTAGTATCTGATTTAGCTATCTGATTAACTAAGAATTCTCTATTGTTCACATTGAAAAATCCTTGATAATTAGAGCTAGAAGTATTATCAAAATGATATAGAAATGAAGTTTAGAAAAGAAGAACACAAAAACTGATTCTGCAGTGAGTGTGCAGTGTTCTTCTAAAGATATTGAAGAAATGAATCTGCTTTTTGTTGCTTGTTAATCGTTGAATGTCTTTGAGTGTCTCTGTGAATTGCTCTGTGTTTTGTCTTCAAACGTATTCAGCAAATCTCCTTTTAAACACCCAGTTTGAATTGAAGATCTTCAGAATCTTCTCAACAAACTTTCCTGAAAATTTGCTTCAAATTTTGACTAATCTAACAGCTTCCTCCAACGGCTAGTAGCTCAGTATCTTCAGGGATACGAATTTGTTCTTGTTGGAAGTATGTTGGGAAGCTTTTAAATAGAGCAGATTGATTACAGAATCAAATCATCAAGCAATTACCATATCAGCAAAACATAAGTTAGGAAACAGATTCCTATAAAATAGGAAACACAATATGTCTGCAAAACTTAATCAAACATATGATATTATATAGTGTAAACTGTGTCAAAATACTTTGTATTTCATCATCAAGTATCAACTAATCAAGCACTAGTGGTTTTGGAGTTGGATTATGATCAGAAACTCCCCCTAAGTTCATGCATATAAAGCTCAGTCAATTTCAAGGATTTGAAAGCTGTTTCAAGGCCTTGAAATACACAAGCTATCACAAGTCTTGAACCTGCAATGAACTTACAATAAGGTTTTCCAAAAACGGTAGCATATGGAATGTCCTTCATATGTTCCCTCTCAAGGTCATTATTAGGGCATTGATTCAAATGAAACCTATCACCCTTTGCAATGGTTGCTACACTTGGTGAACAATATTTCATTTGAAATCTTGCTCATTGAGTCTATTTTAATCTTAAAGGCCCATTTACAACCAATTTCTCTTACACCACTAGGAATTTGGCAAGATCCCAAAATCCATTAGGCACCATAGAATATATCTCATCGACCATAGCATTGTACCATAACTCAGAGTCATTACAACTCATGTCGCATGAAAAAGATTCAGGGTCATTATCGGCTTCATTATAGTCATACTCTTGAGTACATAAGGCATAATAACTAGGTATTGATGATCTTAGAATTCTAGTTGATATCCTTAGCGTTGGACCATCCTCATAACTTCATCAGCCACTTGTGGAGGTCCAAGAATTGGTTCTACGACAATCGTTTGATAACGAGGTGCATATGAAACAACAATCAATGGATCACTTGAATTGGGAGTTTGAACATATAAATGCTTTTTTTTCTAGAATTGGGACACAAGAATGTTCACTCCCACTAATCAAGTAATCCTTAAGAAACTTAGCATTTGCTGACTCCACAAATCTGGTACTATGAGATGGAAAGTAAAATCGATAACCCCTATAATTTTCCGCATAACCAACGAAATACCCACTAATAGTTCTTGGGTCTAACTTCTTCTCTTATGTATTACGAATTTTTATTTCTGAATCCGAAGGCCAACCCCAAACGTGCATATGTCACAAACTCGACTTCCAACCTTTCCATAACTCAAAAGGGGTTTGAGGAACATCCTTGGATGGAAAACGGTTCAATATATTGGCGACTGTCTTAAGAGCTTCATTCCACAAAGACTTAGGAAGCTTTGAGTTCTAAGCATACTCTGCACCATATCTATTAACTTCTGATTCCTTCTTTCAGCTACGCTGTTCACATATGGTGAACCAGGCATGGTGTATTGGGCCACTATACCATGCTCTTGAAGAAATTAGGCGAATGGACCGGGTGCTTGTCCATGTTTAATGTGCCTCCCATAGTACACTCCACCTCTTTTTGATCTTACGATCTTGATTTGTTTCCCTTTTGTTTCTCTACTATAACTTTAAATTTTTTAAAGACATCCAATGTTTCACTCTTGTTATGATAAAGTATAGATACATATACCGTGACTAATCAACAATGAAAGAGATTAAGTACATCAGACCAAAAGCATCCATGTAAGGACAAAAAATATCAGTATGTATGATGTCTAATATGGAAGAGCTCCTCTTGGCACCTTTTCTTTGTGTTATTAGTCTGTTTACCCTTAGTGCATTCTACACAAGTACTATGGTTAGATAAATCAGGAGTACCTAGTACCCGATATTTCACCTACATCTTAATCTAGTCTTGGGATTTGTGTCCCAACATACAGTGCCACAAGATAGAAGAGTTTTCATTCATAATACATCTCTTAATACATGCACTAGATTGTACATTAAACAAATTCTGGGAATAATCGTCTTATAAACCGATTCGGTTAAGACCTTCCGACATTGTACCATTCCCGTCATGCTTGGATTTGTAAAACATACAAAAAGATCCATGCATAAACTTAAAGGAATATCCCAAAGGCACAAGTTTTGAAACCAATATTAAGTTCCTAGTGAAATTTGGAATATAAAAACTCCTTTCCAAATCTAATACAAAACCAAAATCTAAGAGCAATCTGCATGTTCTAACTACGACATCCCATAATCCGGGGGTCAATTTTAGGATAACATAGAACAATAATCACATCAAATTGGCTCGATGGCCGGTCCAGTACCATCTGCGGATCACCATCGCTGGTAAAACATACATATACAATCTCGTGTGCCAGACACCGGTCAAGTTAGTTAAGAGTAAAAGACACAGACCACCCCTGATTTTAGGATTAATTCCACTCCGCTACCCTGTGTTTTGGAAAAAGACTTTGCACCTATTTAACGGAACATTCCATGGAAACTTAGCACCCTTTTGTCCTATTCCTTTAGAAAAATGGTAGATATACTTTTTCGGACCATATTGCCCCTATGTGTTTTTTTGAACTTTATTACCCTTGTTCATCAGGAACAATAAGAACACCGAGAACAGACCCAAATAAATTCCCAAAAAGGTCAACTACAACAAGTTGTCAATTACAATTTAAAATAGCAGAAACAAACATTTTCAAGTTCCACAAGAAAGATACCATCTTTAACCTCCCAATTCTTCCTTTGGACCTTTTCTGGAGAGCTCCATTTGAACTCCTCCAGCCAGAAACTTGCGAACCAGCTGAATCAAGGTCAGAGAGTCGTCACCGTGATGCCGGTGGATCTACAAGTTCGTCATCGATCGCCTCCAATCCTCCAAACACGGCGACGCCGATGGATCTCTTGTCGTCGAAACTGGATTCCTCACCATCAAGAAGATTTCTAAACCCTTTGTTCCAGAATGATCTCTCGCATGTTTATATACCCAAGAATTATCAATCTTCTCATCGAATCACCGGGAAGAAAAAAGATTCAATCTTTGTGTTTTAGAAGCTCAGAGCTTGTAAGAAGAAGAAGATGGCTCAGTCTCTATCCAACCTCACAATCTCTCTCCCCATGTCATCCCGAAGAACCCTCTCTGATCACATATCCTGTTTGCATCTCAAATTCCCCAAACTTAAAAACAGAGGTCTCTACAATGGTATTAAGGCCATGACTGGAGACCACTTGCAGAGTCAAAACAGAGCTCAGCCCTCCACAATATGAGCAAAAAATGCCCAATAGAGTACCCCATGTTGCCCCATTAGGTAACACAGAATACAATGAAATCGCGAAATCAAACCAGATCTGAAGGAGATCTCTAATCTGAATGACATGTTCGTGGCAGTAGAGCTCCCACCATGCGTTTTCGAGGGGTGGAGCTTTTTATTGATCATTCACCTGATCTATCTCTCACTACAACCACCAATTCTGTGGTCGACAATGGTTGAAACGTCTAGGTGATGGATTCATCATAGAGACCGCCTGTTTCTCTCTCCACATCTCTCAGCCGCCGCCTCCATACCAATGGAAGTCTCAAAGGTGGCCAGTCGCCGATGTTCCCCAATGCAGGAGGAGGCAAGAAACGAGGTTGTGGGTTCGAAAACCCCGAGCCATCGTCCCCCAAGGTCACCTGCATCGGCCAAGATCTTCTCAAGACCAGGAAACTGGGGAAAAGATGCGAACTTTAGGAGGCGACGAAGTGAGTTTCCGGCGAATCGATCCGAATCGAGAAGGGGAGAACCCGAATTAGAATCTTACCTTCCACCCGCCGCCGCCGCAAGAGTGCTTGCCTCACCGGAATCAGGGGTGGTCTCATCTCCCATTGAAGTTTTGTGAAGCTCTGAGGGCATCTGGAAGAGGGGAAGAGCTAAAAGAGTGTAAGTGAGAGAATAATTAGGGTTATAAATGAGGAGAATGAGAGATGATGGTAATATATAGTAGGTAATTTAATCACATTTCAGTGGTAAAGTTGTCTATTTCCCCGTGTTGTTAATAAACCGTTAGTTTCCATCCAAAAAAAGGTGCAAACTGTCTTTTTTCCAAAAGACAGGGTAGCGGAGTGGAATTAAGCCTAAACTCAAGGTGATCTATTTCTTTTACCTTTTATTTAATTAAATCATTTTTGCCGATACGTGACTTCGATCAAAATTATCGATTTATCAAAAGTGTTTACAATTATTCATTACAACAATCCAATTAACACATCTATGTCAAATATAACATGTATATTACTTCGAATCTACCTTTTGATTCGTCCGTTGTAACCAACAAGACTGTTAGGGCGTGAATTCGCGCCCGGTAGGACTTGCACCGCAACAGTAGGGTGAAATGCAATAAACAATATAATTATGAACAACTGACACTTAACTACCTTGTAGTTTGACAAAACTAACATTTTGGTGCTCGCAGTTTTAAAATAGACACTTAACTACCATGCAGTTTGACATTATTGACACTTTGGTGCACACAGTTTCAAAAGTGACACTTAAGTGCACGCAGTATGCAAATTGCTGACATCCAACTCCAATTTCGATGAAGACTATCACTTGGAAATCAACTGATATCAATGAAACCGTCATCAAAATTGAGCGCGATGTCAGTAATTTGCATACTGCGTGCACTTAAGTGTCACTTTTGAAACTGTGTGCACCAAAGTGTCAATAATGTCAAACTGCATGGTAGTTAAGTGTCTATATAAAAACTGTGAGCACTAAAATGTCAGTATTGTCAAACTGCAAGGTAGTTAAGTGTCAATTGTTCTATAATTATAATAGGTTACACGCAATATCACACATCACGTAATAATCACATAGCCCCGATAACATACGAAGCTATAATAACAATAATAAACGGATCAACATATGTTTAACACGAAGCATGCTGATATAGCGTAAGTGATAATAATATTGTAAAGTGCATAACCCTTACCTCAATTTTGACGAGGTAGAAATAATTGATATCTCCAAACGGAACCCAAGATAAAGCTATCTCTCGAATAAATATAGCTAGCATCTCACTATAGTCATTCTAATATTTAATAAAGTAATAGCACTTTAGAACATAACTTAATTCGGGTACGAAACACTCAAAATATAGAATAATTGTGACGAGGTAGGCGGGTGTATTTTCTTAAGGGCTGGGTAGCCCTATTTATAGGAACATGGGGGTGGCTGAGTTATTATTCAGAAGCTGTGGGATTGACAGCTGGGGTCGGTGCCGCAATTTGAAGAAACCAGAGGGTGACACGTGCCATTACCAAACAAAAGTCACCAAAACTAACAGCTGCTGAAGTAAACAAAACAACACTTACTTTATGATGAAGTAAGCAAAAAAATAATATATTATACATAAACTTGCATGACTCAGCAAAAGAAAGCATGTGATGGGAGAGGAATAAAACTGTGCACCTCTCCAGCGCAATACACACGTCTATCAACTACAACACCTTTCACTTAGGCCTCGTTTGGGTAGAGGATATGCTATGTAGGGATAAGGCTTATGCTGGGATATGAGCAAGGATATGAATGTTGTCTGATAAGCCCTGATAAGATATGCTGGCTGTCCGTGTTTGGGTGATGTCGGATATGATGCAGGATATGAAGCAGGACATGTTCCCAAATGACTGTAATACCCTCAGTGCTGTTAATTTGTATAAAATATTGTATATTTCAAATTGTCGAGGAAAATGTATACAAAATGTATTAGTATTTATGTTTATATTTTAATACTCTTTTTTCTACACAATAATGACTTTGTCAAAATGTATACAAAATGTATATTAATACGCAAAATAAATTTGTAGTAACATGGAAATCTAACAAATATTCATGGATACAACATGGCCATAGCAAATTATGGAGTATAAATTAGTAGTACTTATTGGCATATTGACATGGTGTTACATACTTACAATAAATAATTTAAATTAAACGAACGAAATTTTAGCAAGCACGGCAAAATGTCTTTATATTTATCTCAACTATACATACTCAAATAAAGTTATGCAATCCAAAAATAATAGTTATCAAACTCATGAGGACCTCCTCCAAAATGATACTTATCAATTCCAAAATAATAGTTATCAATCCCAAAATGATAGGGTTTGGAGACAAGGGTAGGAAATTAGATAGTTTGTGGGGGTATTTTTGTCAACCTACTAGCATGGTAATATGCTATATTTTCTTATCCGACCTTATACCTCCATGTTGGAGGTATAAAATTTGTTCATTAAAAGCTCCATCAGCATAAGGCAACGTAACTTATCCCCTCTCTTATCCAGTACCCAAACACTTGATAAAAAGAGAGAGGGTATAAGTTATCTTATGCTCCCTCCTTATCCTCTACCCAAACGAGGCCTTAGTGATTGAGATTCACAATATTAATTATAAACTAATTCTGCAGTGATTACATGCTACGCTTAGTTACTAAGAAATTATAATTTTCTAAGGTATCATTCTACTACTAATAAATTATCATCACACATAAAAATTTCAAAAGAAATATAACTTGGCTAAGAATATGTTTTAAAATATCAAATAACAAGAGGATGTTTATAAAAATAATCACAGCTATCATGTTTCACAAAAACAAACTTGTAGTCATAATAATCACGCACTCACATAATTTTGATGTAACCAATAATATGAGAAAAATATAATTTCATAACAATTTCTCATATTCAAAAATTCAGGATATTACACCAACTGCCTCCACAAGTGAGCACATCTTGTTCCCCGAAGAGATGCTCTGCTCACTGGTCGTGGACTTCCCGTGGCTTAGAAATCGCTGCAAGGTGCATTGCAGAACGTGAACCCATCCACCATGTATTATAACTGAAGGGCAGGAAGGATCTATCACATACAGATCTACAACATGAATTATAGCGGAAGATTCATGTGTTTACCTTGTCTTCCTAAGCTCCTTAATGCAGCGGATGATCGGTTGTTGCTTGCTTTCACGCGCCTCCTTCTTGATCCTGCTCCCACCAATCTAGTGTGAATCTCGAGGACGAACACTGTGATCCACACCACGTTCCACCTCCTTGGATGAAGTTGGAGAGAGACTAGGGTTCTCTACAACTAGTATGAATCTAGATAGAGTAATTTTTCTCTATGGAATAGCATTAAGCCTCCTCATAATGTGTAGGAGGCTACCTACTTATATAGGCAAAACTTCTCCTAGGTTTGCACATAAACCCCTAGGGTTTGAGCCTTAGCTACTAACCCCTCTAGTTTGTGCATTAGTGCAACTAACCCCATAAGGTTACGATAATTGCATTGGGCACCCCACATGGGCGCACCAATTGCTAACATCTCTCACTCGCACAGTGGGGTTGCACAATCCATCCAGTCTCTATCAATCTCCAACTTTCTATCATCTACAAAAGAGTATTGTGTGGCCGTGGCGTGTCTCCGGTGAGAGTACCTGCATTTCGGGAGATCCGTACACCAAACTCGTATAGCCAGCATGGGAAGGCACCCTCTCGGGAGATCCACATACCAAAATCGTACCCTTAAAACATACAATAGTAATAATGCTCTCCGTAACTCTCGTATTCCCCAGATTTCTCCGATTGTCCCGAAGGCCATGCTCCAATGAGTCCACATCTCCTTTATATTTTCATATCCTACATGATCCCATAAGATCGTGCAGGTGGGACAAATGAAGATAATAAAGAGCGATGCAACGAGAATCTTTCCTTACATACATGTGTCACTCAGATTCGGCTCAGCTGCTTTCCCAGCAGTGTCCGGAAGGCCGAATCATCCATAGCCGTAAGGTGTCACGCCAAAGTAGCACCACCGACCCGTCTCCTCATGACACAAACTTAAGTACAAAGGGTATACAGTGTCAATCACCTTTACATGATCGACGAGGCTCATACGATGAGGAATCCCAGGGACTAATTCTACTCATCACCTCATGGTCACTCATAAGCGCGCGTTATTCAAGGGGGAATATGCGCCATAGTCTTTAGACTCTGATCAGAGCGCATGTCTTATCCTTGCAAAGGACCACTATGCAGATGTCTACCCGGTAACCCTTATGGCCATCGGCCCGAGTACTGCGATGTCACACTATTGTGAACGATAATCAGTTCTCGCATATGGCTTTCTCTACACAGACTATACATGGTTCGGGGTAATAACCATGTTCGATTGGCCATAACCAGTCTCACCTTGGAACTTATTTCCAATGCAACAGTTGAATCCGTCTGACAGACTCCTAGCTCTACTGATAGACATCTAGCTCTTATCATAGGCCATATGCTCGTATGATAGGCATCTCATATCATATCGCAGGCTTTCAGCGCTTATCGGGATTCTGTCTCATCTTCCGCCACACCCAAACATATCCAGGATATTGCGAAGGCGGTCGCTCGTGTGAGTGAGCCGACCTAGTGTCTGCGTGACATGTTCTATGCTAGTACCGGAAATGTAACATATCATACATGTATCAAACAACAAACAACATGCTGCTTAAAACAAATCCAATTAAAATCCAGTCAATCAATGTCTCGTGTGCTCATCAATCATATTGCTAGTTATCGACTACCAAGTCCCAATTCTCTAAAGAGATCCACAAGGACGACTCTCATGTGGTTTAGGAATGGGATGAGCCAACATCCTGGCCCATAGTCGATCCACTCCAGGATTACTCTCTAGGTAGTTATTTCACCTTTTGTGAAATAGTACCCTTGACTATGTGTTTTGACTTTACCGCAGTGTTATAGCCGTATGCTAACACTGTTTCATGGTAATCCGGTTTGTCAGTAGCTCATAAGCCTACCAGAAACCTTTTCAGTTAAACACATTTCTGCCCTATGGCAGAACATGCAATCGTGCTTCGCTTCCATGGTCAATGGAGCGGTCCAATACGATCGTGCAACACTTATATTGCATTTGTTCCATGCGAGTCTATCATCGAACATGGACAATAGCCTGAGTTGGATCCATGTGCATCTAGGTCCCCACCCTAGTTAGCATATATGGATAACTAGTCGAAGCATCATCTTCGATAGTCATAGCACATGATCCATTATATAGAGTATCCTGGTTACAATCCTGTGTCTTAAATTGGAATATCCTGGAATCCAATTCTTCCGATTGCATAGCGTTCGCTAGGTCTGAGTATAAACCATAGCGCATATAAGACTCATACTGCATCAGGCACTCTAGTTATCTGGTCATTCTTATATGGTGTCTTTTAAGGCACATGTCTTGGCTCGTAAAGTCTTGCGCTGAGCTACAGGAGTACAGTTAATCCTAAGGGGACTCAAACAATCCCTAAGCTCCACTAGCTAATAGCGTGTCATCGATATTTAAGTGACGTGATCACCAACTCTACTTGTGAGAGTGATACACAGCGGTTTCCATTTGTTATCGTAAACATATAGTAAACGATCCCTGATGAAATACCACTGTCCAGAAGACTAGCTAAGATCCCATATGGACTTAGTTAGCTTGCACACATTCTGTGCATTTGACCTTGGTCACCTCTAGGATTTCTCCTTTGAGAAATTCAGTCGTCACGTCCATCGAGAATGGATCCACAACTATTGATGCTACCAAGCGAATCAACGTAATCCTTACCACCCAAAACCATGGGAAGAATACCTCGTTGAACCAACACAAATTCGTCGGATCAACTCAAATTCGTCGATGTCTACTCTCAGAATGAGTGTAGGCTTATTCGCTTCTACGCAAGTCGTATGCCTTTCCACGCTTTCGTCGGGTTCTCTGATTGACCTTGGAAATCCATTAATCTCCAATAGTCTTCTATCCAGTCGGATATCCAACCTAGCCTTAAACTCGGTTGGCCCTTTATAGACTCTAATTCATCCTGTAAAGCTTACTATTCATTCTTAATAATTAGGGAACGATAAGGCCTAGGATTCTATCCTATCGTTTAGGAGGATCATCATTTGCTCTCATCCCTTATGGATGAGGCACCCTGCTAGGAAAGTCACTCCCACTGTCCGAAGGATACTTGAGGAACTAATTCCTCATAGTCAACTAAGGAACAGGGTATATTCCAGCGGTTCCTCCATGCTCGTGGAGATCATCATCTCTACGAACATATCCCTTAATTATGGACATCTCCTATGAGAAATCATATATCTCGTGAATCCATTTATGTTACACTACTTATCGGCTGTTGCGTTTCAAATACGCAACCCCTAGAGTGCTCCGAATAGCATAAGAAGATACGTTACTTCATGAAGATACGTTTCTTCCATCTAGAGTCTAACTTCAAATCCCTTCCTATCAGGTGATGAAAGATCCTGGGACAATATCCTAGGTTCATCATTGTCTTGCGTGGTGACCCTTATGGTCTTCCTTTCGATGTCAATTCATCGACGGGGTACGCTCCAAAGAGCGCTCCTACGCAATGAGAGTTCCTCCACATAGTCATAATCTATGATGGGCTGTTCACTAGGCATGTTACTCCCACTGTCCTGAAGATCCGTAGGAACTATTTCCTGTTGATCATTCAGGGATGGGGTGCCATCCAGTGAAACTTCTGTTTCGTGGAGACTTACTTCTCAACGAACCTCTTCCTGACTTGAAATTAGTTAGTACATAAGTTGCCAATCCCCATGGCCTAAGGTGACCTCATTCAGGTTGCCTTTTTGTCCACATCTCGTAGGGTGTAGTGGCTATAGACTTGGTGGACTTATGGTTGCGTATGTTGATAGTCGTTTAGAAAAGTGTCTCCTCCGAATAGGGAAATCTTACTTTGCACGTTCTATCATACATCAGACCATCTCTTACAGTAACCTATTCCTCTTATTCTCTACAGCATCCTGCTGGAGCGTGTGAATAGCCAACTGCCTTACTATTTCTTCCCATCACATAGCTCTTGCTAAGATAGATACTTCCAGTCTCATTCTGACCAAGGACATATCCTTTTATCCAGAAGGTTTTCTACCTTTTGTAGAGACCTGTCTGAAGCACCCTGTGCCTCAGATTTATGTGGCCCAAGCACACACAGTTGAGACGCGGACAATCATCTACGAATGTGATGGAACAGTAAGCACCATGTCTTAGTTTTAACAATTTAATGGAACACAACAACAGAATGAATAATGTATAAAAGACTCAGTAGTCCTTAATTCTCTACCGGATAATTTGCGTTTTGCCTTTCATGTCCGGCAAGAACTACACACAGGGAAGGGTACCTTGGGCAAAATCCAAGCAGGCCTGCCCTAGCTAGCCTGAACATCCTTTCCTGTTATTGTGTGTCTTAATCTAGTGCGCCACATATCAGAATCTTAAGTCATACTCTTAAGTTGACATTCAAGAATTCTGAGGCGTTACTCATGCTAGAATCTTAAGAACGCAAACACCATGATATAACCATATCCAAAGTTAAAACTGCGACCAAAACAAATTTTGGTGGCTACTCCCTCAAAGATAATCCTATGGATCCTTAGACGAGAAGTTATTTGCCAGGTCTGGCCTTTTCTCATGTCTTAGGAAAGCTCCTTTGCTCCTTTTGCGTTTGCCAGTCTTGGGTAAAATCGGTATTATACCAATATTGCCCCTTAATTCCCTTATTCTTGCCCCACCTGTTGCCTTGGTCCTAATACCGGGCTAGGGACTACTTCTGCCTATCATACTTCACTAAGTATGATCATACTTCTCCAACAGCCTTTAGCAATCATATATTGCTTGGACATCCGAAGTCTGCTGGCCTAGTATTCTCTAGCAACTCATTTTGCTTAGATCCTAGAACAGAGTGATGTTTTGGTCTTATCCAAACATCTTGACACTCATAAGTATGTCATATAAAGTTTCATGAAACGTGGCAGAGATTGCAACAAATTGCAAATCAGATATCTTGTACCTGGCAACCCTTAACTCTCTTATCATATATGGCATCAATCTCAGATGTCAAAGTCGAGTGCTCAATATTATGACATGAGCCATGACTCATAGTTAAGGCAGGTTTATTATGAGCCAATACTCACAATTTATGTACGCAAATGGCTAAGATGGATCCAAGATTCTTCTTTGGCTTCCTACAATTTTAAAAGTGGTCTTGAACTTGCTTATGAGGTCATTTCCCCACCTTTTCATAGCATGCTCTATGACATTATCTTGACTGTTGCCTCCCACTTATTGGTGAGCCTAAAGATAATGTCTATGTGCTGCTGTGACAACTTATTCATCACAGGTTCGACCATGTTGTAGGTGGTTCGACAACCTATGTCCAACTGATGGTTACATAGTACGACGACTCATCATATCGTTGGTTGTCACCATCTAGCCTTTACAGTTTAGATTTAGACACGATTGATAGAGACATTGTGGAAGTTAATCACTAGCATTTACTTAGCTCCAAAATAACATGTGACATCGATTAAAACTTAATAGTTCATCACAAGGACTCCACCAAAAACTAGCGTATATCCTAGGAATCAAATCTCATCACCTGTGATTTCCTATCAATTTTAATCATGTCCTCATGTGAGCTCTTTTGTTTTAGTTCTTTAGCATGCGAGGTTAAACATATATATCCAATCACACACAGTTATAACATAAATCAAGCATAAGCATAAATAAATATGCAATGGATGTGTCCCCTAAGGTACACTCCCACTATTGAGAGTACTTCTTGAGCAAGTCTTGAACTCCATCTCATGCCATCTCGCCTACTTGAGGACTCCAAGCTTGAGGCTCCTTTAGACCATCTATTTGCTCCATGCACCTTGCGCCATAGCTTTTGGTTTGGCCACCTCTCTTGAAGCTTCAATCTTCAATCTCTACTAACTATCTTATTTCTAATAAGAAGTAACCTCATAGAGGCGAGTGGATGAGAAGAGAAGACACTAGAGTATAGAGAGGCACGACACGCAGGCCGTATTTTGATTACATATTCAAAAACCAAAACAAAAATATAAAACATCTATGCCACATCCATGCACCAAACACATCCATTCAACCCACAACAGCATGTATAACAATATAATAAACATACTGGAATTTTCTGGAAATTTCTAGAATTAATCTCTAATTACTGGAAATTAATAAGCAATAATCTAATCAACTAAAAAGATTGAAAATTGCTCCCTACCACTTAGGGTCTCACCACCTATGGCAAAACGTAGGGAAAAAAGACCTAAGTCTCCAGAAAAAATTTGGGCTCAAAACAGTGTGTTTAAGGTCGTCAAACTGCCTCGGGAAGTGTGCTAAACACTAATTAATTAATCTGGAAATTACTAAAATTAGTTGTGCTATGTAGACAGAGTAACTTTTCTCTATGGAATAGCATTAAGCCTCCTCATAATGTGTAGGAGGCTACCTCCTTATATAGGCAAAACTTCTCCTAGGTTTGCACATAAACCCCTAGGGTTTGAGCCTTAGCTACTAACCCCTCTAGTTTGTGCATTAGTGCAACTACCCCATAAGGTTACGATAATTGCATTGGGCACCCCACATGAGCGCACCAATTGCTAACAATAACAAAAATCAACCATATTAGGCTCATAACAAACTAATGAGAGTGAGATACTAATCATATCGGGAACATCACGTTTATTATTATATTAACTTACAAGATGTATGGCTGCATCAGAAATAAAAAATACAGGCTGGTAACATAAATAGAGGCTAATAAACAGATTAAATTCGACAAATATATATGTATGTAAAGCAGACAAATATGGATAAAAGAATAAAACTGCTCGTGGGTTAAGTTTTAACAAAATTATTCATATACAACCACATGATAAAACTAACAAATTACCTGACTTTTATCGATCTCTGTGGGTAATTCAAGAAATGTAATAAAACATTTTGTCCTAATTAAATATACAAGTACAATAAAAATTCATGTGGGATGCGATTTATCATATTAGTACAATGAATCACAAGTAACTTTATTTTCTGTATGTGATCAAAACACCCAGTAGGTAAAATAAATGATTATAGTTGTTGTGGCTATACTTTAATTATTTTAATTAGACGGATCAAAACGACATCAAATTGTAAGTACTCAAATATGCACAACAGTGTAAAAACAAAATGTACACTAGAAAAATTCCTAGTGTACATATCAGCAATGAAGTTTCCTAGTGTACATATTAGCAATGAAGTAATAAAAACTCCAATCTCCAAATAAAATAGAAACATTGCAGTAAATGCTTCAATCAGGTAAGAAAAAAATACATGGCGTGACATATAATAAAGAAAAACAATGTAGAATAACTATCTCCAGTACTTCCATTTAATAAATAAGTCAGTAGGTGAATGTGATTCAAGCTTTCATTATTATAGTACACTTGGGGATTGCCCGTGTCCGAGGGCACTACCCAAAAACACATTTAATTATCGATTTTGCTGGAGTAGAAGGTGAAAATAGCGTCCCCGGTAATTTTATATGATATCAATCAAGTCATGTTCTTACACACTTTTGATAATTATGTATATATTAATCCGAGAGAGGGTAAATTTTTAAGTAGTCGGTAGTTAAGTGGGTAGTTTAGTAGTAGGTAGTTATGTGGGTAGTATGTGAGATCTAAGGGCTGCGGCTTACTTATTTAATCTGAAGGATGAAAAGTCATTAGTTAGTTAAACAATGTTGTTTTATAGAATAGAGAAAGGGATTTCCCGTGCCTGAGGGCACTACAAAAAAAACACGTTTCATAATCGATTTTGCTAGAGGAGAAGTTGAAAATGGCGTCCCCGGTAATTTTATATGATATCCATCAAGTCATGTTCTTACACACTTTTGATAATTACGTAAAATAATTCGAGAGAGATGGCAAATTTTCAAGTAGCTGGTAGTTAAGTAATGGTAGTTAAGTGGGTGGTAGGTGAGATATAAGGGCCGGTGTTGATTTATTTAATCTAAAGGCTGAAGTGCCATAAGTTAGTTAAACCATACTGATTTATAGAATAAATGCGCCTACCACCACAATAAAAACCAACACATTAACTAATATATTTGAACAAATTTCATAAACAATAAAGATCTATGAATAAGTACGAAACATACTGTAAAGGTACAACGTCTCTCAGGAAAATTATAGAACTAAACACAGTAGTCGTCCCAGTCCTTGAGAAGGGTCGACCCATGACGCAGAAAAATTCAAAAACCAGATAACTCGAATATGATCCTTTACAAAAGTCCTCAATCAATTTTGCACGATTTTGAAACAAAAACAGTTTCATACAAAGAACAGAGAGTTTGGCTAGACATGAAAACTTCGATTTTTAAGAAACAAGGCAGAACTTTACATGCTCTGATACCAAATGTTAGATCTCTAAGAAAGAAAAAATCTACATAGCACAACTAATATGAAGACGCAAACGTAATAATAACCTCCAACCATTGTCACAATCTCAATCGGACGCACAGAGAACTTGGTCATACTCCTTACGTGAATGAAGGGAAACTTTGGTTCCTGCAATTGCCTTGTTGTTCTTATTCAACCGAGCACTATGTGTAAGTTCACAGGTTTCACAAGCTTGAAATAGCAGGCCTTGAAACAGTTTTCCAAGGCTTGAATCACAGGTTTCACAGGCAGAGCTATTTCAAGGCCTTGAAACAGCATTCAAAGCCTTGAAACTGTCTGATCAATATGCATATTCTAAGGGGGGTGTTTTTCTGAGTTCTTCTGATCTTATTATAAATCTCTCACCCCTATATTTGATATGTTATAACTTTATGATGAAATACAAAAGCTTTTGATACACTTAGAATTCATCTAATTAACCTGCTTGACTTAGTTTTGCAGGGAAAGTTCATTTCCTATTTTGCAGGATTGGTTTCCTAACCTGGGTATTGCAGGAAAAGAAATATTGAGAGATTGTGATTCTGTGATCAATCAAACACTCATTACTGCTTCTCAATACGTTTAAAGACAAGATCAACTTATTATCTTTGAAGATTCTGATAAACTATTCGTTGGGAATATTGTTGGAGAAGTCAAAGATTGTTGCCTAAAAAACAGGAAGTTTGTTGCTGAAAATCAGGAAGATTTGCTGATCTTTTGAGTAGTATAAATGGAGCTCAATTGGAAGATACAACACTCAACGGGAAAAAAGAGATACACATTTCAGGATTGACAAGCATCAACGAAGCACATCATTCTCACAATCCATCTCACAGAAGATCACTGCATTTTTCACTGCAGTTCCACTTCTAGTGTTATTCTATTCTGAACTTAATTTGTATATAATTCTTATATTACTTCTAGCTCTCATTCTCAAGGATTGTTCAAAGTTAACAATAGATAATTCTTAGTTAATCAGTTAGGTAGAGCAGGTACTAGATAGGTTAGTGAGAACCACAAGCTGTAACAGAGTAAGGCATATCTCTGTGCTTGAGATATAGGGCTTAGCTTTTGATTAATAAGAATTGTGTTGAACATCCTGTAGGGAGAAGATCCCTGAGGTAGAGACGTGGAGAAGATCCCTGAGGTAGAGACGTAGGTCCAAAAGGACTGAACTCTATAAATCCTGTGTCTCTTTTATCATTTCCTTCACATACTTGTTTTACACATCATTCAAACTAGTCTGCTTTCAAGGGCTTGAAACACTTTTCAAGGCATTGAAAAAGAATTGTCTGATTTTCACTTAAACAGTATTTCACTTAAGGGCTTGAAACTGTTTTCAAGGCCTTGAACTTCATTACTCTTCACAGAAACTTTCATCTTTGCAAGTTTTACAAAAAGTTGCCATACTCTATTCAACCCCCCTCTAGAGTATCTGTGCTACATTTCTACCTGCTTACTCCCCTTTCAATTAATATTATGGCTTGTATCATTGTATAGATTTAACCATCTGGTGATCATGAGTACTGCAGGTGATGGTGGTTTCTCACATGGAAGAGCTGCTAATAGACCTCCTTTATTTTTTGGATATAATATTTCTCACTGGAAAGCCTTGATGAAAATGTTCATCATTGATCAAGACATAGAGCTATGGACCATTATTCAGAATGGACGTCTCACTTTCTACACAGAGAAAGATGGGATTAAAACTCCCAAATCTGAAGACTCTCTCTTCATCTGAATTAGAACAATTCTCTAAAAATTTTAAAGCTATTAATATCTTGTATTGTGCTTTGAGTACAGATGAATTCAACAGGATTTCAGGCTGTAAGACTGCCAAGGAGATCTGGGATAAACTTGTGGTGACATTTGAAGGAACCTGTCACGTCAAGCAAACAAAGATCAACATATATCTCAGAAAATATGAGCTATTCAAGATGAATGCAGATGAGTCAATCAGAGACATGTTCAAAAGGTTCGCAGACATTGTCAATAACCTTGACTCACTGGGAAAGCATATTTCCAATGAAGAAAAGGTGAGGTAGATTCTGAGAAGTCTTCAAAAGGCAAAATGGGAACCAAAGAATACTGGTATTGAGGATGCTCTAGATCTCTCATCACTCCAACTTGACGACCTACAAGGGAAGCTTCTGACACATGAAATATCCATGAATGAAGCTGATGGAGATCTACCATAAGGTTTCAAGAACTTAGCACTGAAGGCTAAAGAGAATGAGAAAATTCAAAGCCTTGAAACTAAGGATGATGATGAAGATCCATTTGCTCTGATTTCCAAAGCATTGACCGAAATTCTTAAGATGAAGAAAAACTTTGGAAACAAAGACTTCAACAGAGAAAGACACAGATCATCCAGTAGCAAGGACTACAAAGGTAAGTCTTCTTCACAGAATAATAAATCAAAAGTCAT
The DNA here is from genome assembly GCA_023055425.1 of Linanthus parryae. Taxonomy (NCBI): domain Eukaryota; kingdom Viridiplantae; phylum Streptophyta; class Magnoliopsida; order Ericales; family Polemoniaceae; genus Linanthus; species Linanthus parryae. Next base: position 995,522 of record JALGPY010000013.1, on the reverse strand, counting down.
GAATTGCTTTGAGTGTGGTGATGCAGGACACTTGATTAGGGACTGTCCACCCAAGAAAAGCAAGAACATCCAGAATAAAGATCATGACAGAATAAAGAAGGCTATGATAGCTTCATGGAGTGATTCAGTTACCTGAAGTGACTGTGAATTTGAAGAAGAACATGCCAACCTATGCTTCATGGCCAAGCATGATGAAAGTTCTGAAAAGAACATTGAGGTAATGGTAAACTGTTTGATTTCAAAACAAAAAGAAGTCATCTCTGATTATCTCAGAACAATGCTTTTAAATGGAGAGGACTTTCTGAAAGAGATTAGAGTTTTGAAAGAAAAATTTCATGAGCAAGAAAAAGAGAATTTACATCTTGTTTGTCTGAATCAGAATCTTGAAATCTCTCAGGAGAAAACTAACAGTGACTTCAAGTCCTTGAAAACCAGTTTCAAAGCCTTGAAAACACAAGTCAAGGAAGTAGTCACTGAGAGCTCTCTACCGAGTGATAGCCTTGTTAATATGAGAAATCAAGTTGATGAATTAGATAAACAAAAGACTACTCTTACTGAGAAACTTCAAGAATCTGAATTAGTCAAAGCCAAGCTTGCAGGCTCAGAACACAAGTTGAACCTGATTCTTGGAGAAAGTTCAAAGTCTGTTCACAAAACTGGTACTGGATATAATCCAAATTTTCCAAGAAATAACAATACCAGATTTGTGAAAGATTGAAACAAAACTTCTCCTAAGTGTCATTTTTTCAATAAAATTGGTCATGTTAAGATGACTTGTGATTTCATAAGAAGAGACCCTCACATAATGAGGAACACATTCCCATTTCAACTCAAAGGACAAGTCAAACAGATTTGGGTTCCTAAAGGGGTCAGACCACCTAACATGGTTGATCCTGAATATGAGTCCAAATTCCACACTTGGTCTAACAGATGGGTAAGGCAGTGATTTGTGTTTGCAGGTTGTCACCAATGTCAAAGAACAGAAGTGGTTTATGGACAGTGGTTTCTCAAGACACCTGAGTGGAAAGAGATCTCAGTTTTCAGAATTGGAAGGTTCTATTAAATTTGGTGACAAAGAAAAATGCAACATTATTCGTATTGGTAAAGTTGGTACAGATTCTAAAAATTCAATTTCTGATGTATATCTAGTTGATAGCTTGAAATTTAACTTGCTTAGTGTATCACAACTTTGTGATAATGGTAATAAGGTTATCTTTGATAAAGAGAAGTGTGGTGCAGAATGAGAAATCAGGCAATTTCATTCTCACAGCCTCTAGATCAAACAATGTTTATACTTTCAGACTTACAAAGTTGCAGGTGAAAGCTTGAAGTGCCTCAAGGCCTTGACAGATGATTCAAAGCTTTGGCACAGAAAGCTTGGTCACATTAGCTTGCATACCTTGAAAAAATTGATCTCCAAAGATCTGGTAAGAGGATTACCATCCATTACGTTCAAAGATGATGAAGTATGCAAAGCTTGTGCTCAAGGTAAGCAGACCAGAAGCTCATTCAAGCCAAAGAAGTTTGTAAGTACTACTAGACCTATTGAATTACTTCACATGGATCTTTGTGGTCCTATGAGGTCTCCAACTCCAAAAGGTAAGAAGTTTATGCTAGTTATTGTAGATGACTGTTCTAGATTTACTTGGGTTATGTTTCTGAAAGAAAAATCTGAAGCCATCTCTGAATTTTCAAAGCTTTGCAGAGAACTTCAAACCTTGAAAACCTACCTATTTCTTCAATCAGAAGTGATCATGGTAGAGAGTTTGATCAACTAGAATTTGATTTATTCTGTGTTAAGCATGGTATCTCTCACAATTTTTCTGCTCCTAGAACTCCTCAACAGAATGGAGTTGTTGAAAGAAAGAACATGACACTTGAAGATATGTCAAGAATAATGCTTTTAGAAAACAAGCTGCCAAAACACTATTGGGCAGGAGCTGTGAATACATCAAACTATATTTTGAACAGGTGCTTGATCAGAACTATCCTGAAGAAGACCCCCTATGAACTATTCGAAGGGAGAAAGCCAAACATTTCTTATTTAAAGCCCTTTGGATGCACATGCTTGGTCCAAAACAATAGAATGGACAACTTGGACTTGAATCTGAACAAGCATGAATCAGAAGAAGAAGCTGAAAACTCACTTAATTTCAAGAAAGGTTCAGAAGGAAACAGAGCCATTTTGAAGACCTTGAAAATAGGTCTCAAGACCTTGAAAATAGATATCAAAGCCTTGATAATGATGATCAGAAAGACATGAGTGATCAGGCTACTACTTCAAGACCAGAGAAGCAATATGGAGAACCTGAACCCTGATCTCCAAGAAAGAGATTCAAATTTCTTTCATCTCATCCAGTTGACAACATCATCTCCGATCCAACCACTGGTACACAAACAAGATCACAGTTAAAGAATCTTTGTGATTTTAATGCTTTTATTTCTCTTGTAGAACCTAAAACTGTGAAGGAAGAATTACAAGAAGCAGACTGGATTATAGCTATGCAAAGTGAACTCAATGAGTTTGAAAGAAATAAGGTATGAAACCTAGTTCCTCCACCTACAAACCAGTCTGTCATTGGTACCAGATGGGTGTTCAGAAACAAATTGGATGAAAGTGGCAAAGTGATCAGGAACAAAGAAATGTTAGTTGCTCAAGGTTACAACCAAGAAGAAGGTATTGATTATGAGGAAACTTTTGCTCCTGTTGCCAGGTTATAAGAAATTAGGATTTTACTTGTCTTTGCATCCTACAAGAACATGAAACTATTTTAGATGGATGTGAAACGTGCATTTTTTAATGGATACTTGCAAGAGGAAGTTTATGTTTCACAACCTTCTGCTTTTGAAAATGACAAGTTTCCAGATCATGTTTAGAAACTTGACAAAGCTCTTTATGGTTTGAAACAAGCTCCAAGAGCTTGGTATGGAAGATTGTCAATTTTTTTTGCTTGAAAATTATTTCAAAAGAGGATTAGTATACAAGAACCTTTTTATAAAGACTCATGAGAAAGATTTACTTGTAGTTCAGATTTATGTTGATGATATTTGGAGCTACTAATGATCTATTGTGCAAAGAATTCTCAAGTCTTATGAGCAGGGAATTTGAAATAAGCATGATGGGAGAGTTGATCTTCTTCCTTGGACTTCAAATACATCAGATGAAGAAGGGCATCTTTCTACCTAAAAGCAAGTACACTAGGGACTTGTTGAACAAGTACAGTATGTCTCAATCCAAAGAAATAAAGAACCCTATGAGTTCTACACTATCCTTATATAGGATGAATCTGGTAAGAGTGTCAATGTGAAAGAGTATAGAGGTATGATTGGATAATTACTATACCTTACGGCTAGTAGGCCAGATATCATGTTAAGTGTGTGTATGTGTGCAAGATTTCGAGCTGATCCAAAGGATTCACACTTAACTGCTGTGAAAAGAATCTTCAGATATCTAAATGGTACCAAAGACTTAGGGCTTTGGTATCCAAGACATTCTAACTTTTCTTTGTGTGGATATTCAGATGCTGACTTTGCAGGTTACAAAGCTGATAGAAAAAGCACTTCAGGAAGTTGTCAATTCAATGGATCCTCCTTGATCAGTTGGCACTCCAAGAAACAAAACTCAGTTGCTTTATCAACAGCTGAAGCTGAATACCTGCTGGAGCCTGTTGCTAACAATTATTATGGATTGCTCAACAGTTGAGAGATCTTGGATTTGATTTCAGAAGTACACCTATCAAATGTGACAACACTAGTGCAATATCAATTACAAAGAATCCAGTTCAGCATTCAAGAACCAAGCATATAGATGTCAGACAACATTTCATCAAAGATCATGCTGAGAAAGGTGATATTGCTCTTGAATTTTTTTCTACTAACATGCAACTTGCAGATATCTTCACTAAACCATTGCCAGATGAAATATTTCCATCTCTAAGACTGGAATTGGGCATGCTAAATAAAGATGCAATGGTTTAGGGGGAGTACAAGGTAAGGAATGTAAGTTTTTATGTGTTTCAAAGGTTTGAACTGATTTTCAAGGCTTTGATTTAATGTGTTTCAGTCAAATAGCTTTTCAAGACCTTGAAAGCCTTTTCAAAACCTTGAAAATAAGTATGTTAAACTGATAGATAAATAACTCTTGGATAATTCAGTATTGGGTGCTATCTTTGTAGATATTTACTCAATATTTCCTCTACCCTTTTTCAAAATCTTTTTTCCGTCAAGTATAGTATTAAAATATTTATTCCCAACAGATTTAAAGATTTGAATCTTCTATGATTATTACAAATCTTTTGAGATCAGAAAGAAATTGCAGTTTCCTTCTTAAACTCAAACTCTTGTAGTATTTATCCTCTTATCTTCTCCTTCTCTCCGTATCATTCCTACCTCTCTGTATTCTTCTCCAAACCCTAATGAGCATAAGAAGAGCCTCCGACAGAATCAAGATGGCTGGTGGTTCAAAGCCTAGTGCAGAGAAGAAAAGAAAGACAGTTGAGGATGAAGTTCAAACAATCAGTGGGGATTCAAGTTCTAGGACTCCAAGTGCAGAAGCAATTGCAGAACTTCCTCCATCATAGATGAAAGCTAATAAGGATGTGAAACCATCTTCGGACAAGAAGAAGAAGAAGAAAGATAAAACTACTACAGAAAAGCAACCAGAAACACAGATATCAATTCCCAAGAAGCTGAAGAAAAAGAAGAAGGTCTCTCAAGCTGAAAAGGGAAAAGAAAAGGTGATAGTGGAAGAATCAGAAGACAATGTGGAAAGAGCCTTGCAGATCTACTCAAAGAACTCAGCTCCTGATGAAACTGGTTCATCACAAACACTTCCAAAGGTAATTGGTTGGATGGTTTTGCCTCTAGGCCTATTGCTTTATGTAGCTTGGGTAGTCTTCCTATGTTTCTTGGAATGAATCTTAATTGCATCACAATGTTAAAAGAAAAGCTCTCTATGGTTCATGTTAAACCCTCCTGAGCTAGCCTATCCAAGACTTACCAGATTCTTCTACCTTAACATGAATCAACTTAAGAACACTGCTAATCTAGTTGTTCAAACCAGAGTTGCTGGTGTCAATATAGAGCTAGATCATTGCTGAGTTTGCATCTGTTTTAGGTTGTCCTAAGAGGTATGACACAACTAATTATCCTCCCAAGAGTGAAGCTTTGAAGTTAGCATAAGAAGAGTTCTTTCTACCCAAAACTCCTACCTCATCCAAACAGTTAACACACTCTGTGTTACATGTTGAAGCTAAGGTTTTATTCACTATCTTGATGAGATGTATTTTTTTAAGGGAAAATTCCAAGGAGTTGATCACTGAGAGGGTGCTATAAATTATGTATGTGGTTATGCATGGGTATGACATTGATCTTCCAAATCATGTAATGGAACACATGCTGTTTAGCCAAACAGATGAGAGAAAGCATCCTTTACCTTATGCAAATTTGCTCACAATTTTCTTCCAACACCTTGAGATTCCAACTGCTGGTGAAGAGACTATCACTTCTGGGTTTGTTATGCTTAATGAGAAAGCATTTGAGAAGATTGGAGTGGTGAAGACCAAAGAAAAAACTTGGAAGTTGTATTCAGAGTTGACAGAAGAAGAATTGGGTGCAAAGAAGTTTCTTAAGCCCAAGACCTTGACTCCTACTTCGAGCCATACCTCACAGCCTCCACATTTGTTTTCAATTGTTCAGAGACTTGATGGCTTACAGATGGAATCTGGTGAAATCAAAGAAAATCAGCATGGATTTGAGACTGATCTCAGGTAGGTAAAGTGTATGGTGGAGACCATCTTCAGAAGCATGACTGTGTGTGATGTCACAGAGGATGTCTTTCAAGATGGATACGGACTCAAGAAGGATGGTTATGACAAGAAATTGCCCAGTGAACACTCAAACCAGAAATAAGCTTCAAGACAAGGACAAAGGAAAGCAGGTGATAGATGAACAAGTTTCTCACGAGGGAGAAGAAGTAGACAATCCTGATTCAGATGCATTGCTGATAAACATCAAGAAGAAGAACTTTCAAAAAGTTGTTACTACTGAAGATCAGGCTGAAGAAGGAACTGCTGGTGAATAGATAAGCTGTAGAAGCACATGCTACTGATGAAGGCAGTGAGGAAGAAGAAAGAGAACAGGATGAAGACCCAACCCCATGAACTCTTGCCCACTCTTTCTTGCCCACTCTTTTCTTAAATTTATTTTTAAAATTTTCCATAGACTCTGATCCAACATTTTTCTCATTCTTTTTGATGAAAGTTAAAACGGGGGAGAAATCTTAGGTTGTTTTTATTTTTTAGTGACATGTCTTTTTGTTCAGTAGGAGTTATCTGGGACTTATTTGTTTTCTGCTCAAGTTAATTGCTAAATAAGTTGGATCTTTTTGGAACCTATGTGTTATGACTCTTTGTGCTATGTGCTAATGAGTATTTTTTGTAGAAACAAAGGATCAAACAGAAAGTGGTTTTGTCTTTCATCAAGGGGGAGATTGTAAGTTCACAGGTTTCACAGGCATGAAATAACAAGATATTTCAAGGCCTTGAAACAACATTCAAAGCCTTGAAGTTGTCTGACCTGTATGCGTATACTAAGGGGGAGTTTTTCTGAGTTCTTCTGATCTTATTATCACTCTCTCACCCCTATATTTGATATGCTATAACTTGATGATGAAATACAAAAGCTTTTGATACACTTAGAATTCATCTAATTAACCTGCTTGACTTAGTTTTGCAGGGAAAGTTCATTTCCTATTTTGCAGGATTGGTTTCCTAACCTGGGTATTGCAGGAAAAGAAATATTGAGAGATTGTGATTCTGTGATCAATCAAACACTCATTACTGCTTCTCAATAAGTTTAAAGACAAGATCAACTTATTATCTTTGAAGATTCTGATAAACTATTCGTTGGGAATATTGTTGGAGAAGTCAAAAATTGTTGCCTAAAAAACAGGAAGTTTGTTGCTGAAAATCAGGAAGATTTGCTGATCTTTTGAGTAGTATAAATGGAGCTCAATTGGAAGATACAACACTCAACGGGAAAAAAGAGATACGCATTTCAGGATTGACAAGCATCAACGAAGCACATCATTCTCACAATCCATCTCACAGAAGATCACTGCATTTTTCACTGCAGTTCCACTTCTAGTGTTATTCTATTCTGAACTTAATTTGTATATAATTCTTATATTACTTCTAGCTCTCATTCTCAAGGATTGTTCAAAGTGAACAATAGAAAATTCTTATTTAATCAGTTAGGTAGAGCAGGTACTAGATAGGTTAGTGAGAACCACAAGCTGTAACAGAGTAAGGCATATCTCTGTGCTTGAGATCTAGGACCTAGATTTTGATTAATAAGAATTGTGTTGAAAATCCTGCAGGGAAAAGATCCCTGAGGTAGAGACGTAGGTCCAAGTGGACTGAACTCTATGAATCTTGTGTCTCTTGCATTTATCATTTCATTCACATACTTGTTTTACACAACATTCAAACTAGTCTGTTTTCAAGGGTTTGAAACTCTTTTCAAGCCCTTGAAAATGACTTGTCTCTTTTCACATAAACTGTATTTCACTTCAAAGGCTTGAAACTGTTTTCAATGCCTTGAACTTTATTATTCTTCACATAAACTTTCTTCTTTGCAAGTTTTACAAAAAGTTGGCATACTCTATTCAACCCCCCCTTCTAGAGTATCTGTGCTGCATTTCTACCTGCTCACGCCCCTTTCACTATGGTTTGAAACAATTGTCCGACTTGGGTCCGAGTTTATATGACTGTAAATGCTTAACATAAGCCTAGCAATCCCAAATTCTTATGAACGACATACTGGGATGCCAATGATTTGGATGGAACACGGTTACGGGTAAAGATAGCTGTTAATAGAGCATGGTCCCAAAATAAAATTGGAAGATCTATCCGACTCATCATAAATCGAACCATGTCCAACAGGGTTTGATTCCTCCTCTCATACACACTATTCCGTTGTGGTGTTCCAGGTGGAGTGAGTTGGGACAAGATCCCACACTCTCTAAGATAGTCATTGAACTATTGGCTTAAGTATTCTCCTCCATGATCTGATCATAGAGACTTAATACCCTGCCAAGCTGGTTCTCCACTTCATTCTTGAATTCTTCGAACCTTTCAAAGGATTCTGATTTGCTATTCATAAGATACACAACTTCATATCTACTGAAGTCACCAGTAAATGTAATGAAGTAAGGATAAACACCTTTGGCGGTTGTGGCGAATGGTCGACACACATCAGTATGTACGAGTGCCAATAGCTCACTATTCCTCTAACCTTTCTTCGTGAAAGGGGACTTAGTCATTTTTCTCAATAAACAAGCTTCACATGTCTCATAAGATTCATAATCTAATAATTCTAGAAGTCCATCTTTAGGGAGTCTACAAATGTTCTTCTTGTTAATATGGCCTAAACGACAATGCAAAAGATATGTGGGAGTTGAATCGTTACATTTAATCCTCGCAGTATTTATGTTGTAGACGTAATCATCTAGATCAAGGATATACAACCCATTAGAAAAAAAGTGCATTACAATAACGCATACTATCACAATAAACGGAGCAAAACTTGTCTTTTATAATGGCATATTTTGGCAAAGATTGATTATTGGATATATTATTGAATGAGTGGTTGAGATGATGTGTATTTCTCTCTCTCTCTCCTCATCTCAACCACACAATGAATAATCTATCCAATAATCTATCTTTGCCAAACTAGGCCAATGACAGAAAATCCTTTCTTGTCCAAACAATCAATAGTAATAATATTCCTACACATAGAAGGCACATAAAACAATTGTCTAATTTTAAAATAAGTCCAACAGGTAGAGATAATGATAAGTTCCTTCGCCTAATTCAGCAACTCTTGCTTCATTGCCCAACGTGTAGGTGTACCTCTCCCTTATACAATGATCTACTTCTCTTGAGATCCTGTACATTTCTACAAATGTGAGATCTCCATCCAGTATCTCATACCCATGATGATGAGATAGACTCACTAAATTTTATAACAAAATATGCCTCAAGTGGAATTCACAATTCATTTCTTATCATCTTCCAATTACTTTGGGCAGTTCCTCTTACACTAAACCACCTTTTGGGCTTTAAGGCAAACTCCTTGGTTTTAGAAACAAACTTGCTTTTATATTTGGGGTTTCGGGCAAACCATTTGTCTCTTCCCCTTTTACCATATATATGGTTTTGCACTTGCCCTTATTGGTGCTTTGTTCAGCGATTCTCAATCATATGAGTAAATTGGTTTTGAACAAAGCTTTTGGCACTTGAAACTTTTTCACGTCTAGCTCGATATTCAAAGAGTATCTATAAATGTATGATTATATCATAAACCCCCCATGTTTTCATCTTGCTTCCAAAGCTCATAGTTCATGGCAGCTAACAGGAGGCAAGTCACATCCAAAGAATCATATTTTGATGTTCCTTCGTTTAGGCTTTAGTGGTATCGGCAGTTGGTGGGAAGAAACCTTTTTCTAAATGATATACAACTTTTATTTTCATTTGAGAACAATTACAAAAATTTTTACCAGTCAAGAAATTTGATTCCTGACAACTTGTCCTTCTCAAGGACATATCGTAGTGATGAAGTCGAGTTTTGTTCGTTGTTTTCCATTAGAATTCCAAACATAATGAGAAATATACAATTTTAGTATCGTGAACACTTATACTATACTTTATAATGTCTGGTTTATTAAATATAGCTCCCACTATTTTTATCGGATTAACAGGCCTCACTATTAATGCAGAAAATGTCCAAGATTCATATTTCACCTCATCTTGAGCCTACTTTGGTAGGTCACACAAAAATTGGTTATTTAGGTAGGACCCGATTCCAATTGCATCCAATGCAACTCTTGGTTCAATTGGGCGAATAACTCCTTATTCTTTATCTATCTCATAGATATCTCCCGACTGCCTTGCCTCAAAGCTTTCAATCCTATTGAAGTAGCTTAGTTGCGTTTAACCTCTTACTTCAGCAATCACACATTACTTGCTTGTGCCGTCGCGTCACATCATGATGAATCAAGTCGCCCTGCTTTGGCAAGCCCAAAGTTAATAAATCTTGATCATGACGAGTGCTAAGCAAGAGAAGGCAGAACACAATATTATCGTTGTGGGTTTTCTTGTCATTTTAATTTGTTGATCATATTAGCTGATCTACTCATATGGATTGGGCAATCCCAAATAAATGTTTTAAACCGTTATCTAATTATCTTGTTATCGTTTTGCATGCAACAACCATACATCAAAATAAAACAAGATAAATAAACAATAAATAAACGTGGTTTGGATGTGGCCCCTAAAACTAAGATATTACCAAGCCAATGAGAATATCTATAAGTCCTAAAATAGCAAGCTCATCTCTATGTGCTTCCGTGTTTAGTCCATGCGTCATAGCTTGAGTGTCTTCATCTTCTTGTGGTCTCTGTTGTCTTTGATGTACTCTCCATGCTGCTAGCTATTTCCTATCTATCTAATTCTAGCTAATACCTATAAACTAAATAGATGAGCCTCACATGAGAGGAAGAAGACGCCGAGCATGCCGTAAAATTAATTATATTAATTATATCAAAATCAAAACTAAACCACAAAATAAAAACAACCACACTACTAAGGCCACATCCAACCACCATGCGATAAAACAAATAAAACAGTTAACATTCAATTTTATCGCGCTGGGCCAATTTTAATTGAATTGGGATAACTGGGTTAAAACAGTCAAACCGGTCAAAACGGTCTGACCGTGGCCGAACCGCTGAGTACCGGTCGGATCGTGGACAAACCGGTCAGTACAGGTCGACCCGTGGTCGCACCAGTCTGTTCCGATCGGACCATGGCCGCACCGGTCAGTACTGGTCAGACCTTGGGGACAGAAAACCCTTTATTCTCCGATTTTGCTCTAACACTAGTTCATCACCAATTACTTGTTGAATTTCATTATTTTTGCATCATATACAAAATTAATGAATCTCCACATGAATCATATTCATGGCGTATCATAATGCGCATATCAGTGTTATCAATGATAAAACAGATAATGACATAAATCACATTATGCGCTATCAACCAGGCTCTGATACCACTGTAAGGTTTTGATGCAGGTTATGCAGCGAAAATACAAAAAAATTATGCTCAAAACCCTCCCTGAATCGCAGGTGAATCATTCATAACGTGATAAAGGAGATAAGGTTACCTTGTTAATATGACTGATCACTGCGTTGAATTGATGTCCACACCGTAGGATGAGCAAATGGATCTTCCTCTACTGTTTGTTCTAGCAGTGTATGGAAGAAAGCAATCAAGAGATTGATCCAATCAAGCAGTGCACGCAACAATGGAGGAGGGATAGGGGTGCCTCATTGCCGTCGGGTCCAAGGGGGTTCGGCCTCCCTCTCTTTCTCTCTTTCTATTGCTTTAATTATTTCATGTAATGAAAATATTATGGATGTATTAGCCTTTTATAATTAGTCCACTTTGCTATTTAGTCTATCTAAACATGCACATCGTTGCACTTTGATCATTTATTCTCGTAACTGTTAGTTAGTCCAACTAATTGACATCTATACCCAGTCTAATCCTTTGGTGTGTGACCCTTCAGGTTCCTATTACATTGGCAAAAACAATTACAAACATTGAGCGGTGTCCGGCAACACATCAATGCTACCCAACAAATAGGAATAGTCAGTGATCTGACAAACCTCTGTGACCAATGTTACCGTGCTGTATATGTCCCTTTGTCACAATATCCTGATTGGACATGAGAAACAAATGTCACACTCGTATATCCAATCCATAGTTTATCGATCCTGGTATTGGACTTATCTGAACAGATAACAAAAATATCGTATATTAATTTACCCGAGCCTGGCCAGATATTTATAAGTACTACTCATCGAGTGGCCATGGATATATACTCCCATTATGTGAGAGGGACACATTCCCTCTACATCACTACCATCTCTTAAATTGCTTCATATCATGTCCGATATCGCTTTTATAGTTAACCAATAACGGTGAAACGTTTAACGATATCAAAACATGATAATTCCCAAGCAGAGTATTTAGTGACTTCAAGTAAAAGGACTACAACACCATTTTCACTGTAAGTTCACAGTTTTGTTTCAAAGGTTGGAAATATGTTTCAAAGCCTTGAAACTACAAAGTTTCAAAGCCTTGAAACTGCACAGTAATATCCTGCATGAACTCACGGGGAGTTCTTCCTCGTAATCAATTTCTAATCTCTTGTACTTGATTATGCTATATTGGATTATGAAAGACAAAATAATTGTGTTTTTTTTATCATGAATTAATCTCATTGTTTGCTTAAGTGGTTGTAGGGATTTTCAGCTAACTACATACTGCAGAAAGTTTCCTTATTTATAGTTATGCACAGACGAAAATCCAAGCCTGCGGATGATCCTACTATTATGGAATGATGTCTGGACCTTTCTTAAGTCTGCAGATGGAGGATCAGATCAAAATCAGTGAGAAATCAAGCATCTAGCTATTGGAATTAGGCTGTTGAGAGTCAAATATCTCTGGAGGATTTTTAGGAATTTATGTTGCAGATATCCTACATATTATGCAATTCAAATTGAAATAACACATAGAAGTGAATGTGAGAGATTTCAGAAGCACATAGCAATAAAAATGAGTTCAAACACTCTCAGGGATTGAAAAACATCATTGAGGAAGATCAAACATCCACTTAATCCATTCCAGTTCCCAAAAGAACACTTCAAGCTTCACAACTTTACTGTTTTGCAGTGATCTTCACTTGAGCTTTATTTGTATATCTTTCTGTTAATACTTCTTTATCATTTGTTCTTGTGAGTTTTTCAATAGGTTCAATAGAGTATTCTTATTGTATCAATTAGATAGAGCAGGTACTCGATAGGTTAGGAGGAACCACGAGCTATAGCAGAGTAAGGCAATTCTCTGTGCTTGATCTCTAGGGCTTAGCTTTTGATAAATAAGAAGTTATTCAAATCCTGGATGGATTAGATCCCTCAGGCGGAGAGTAGGTCATTTGGGACCGAACTTTGTAAAAAATCATTGTGTTCAATCCTTTACATTTCAGTTCTGCATTTTTTCTTCATAACGGCTTCATAGAAGTTTCAATTCAAAGCTTTAAAAGCCATTTCAAAGACCTGAAAATTATCAGTAAATTTCTATCTGTCTTTGAGAATTTCAAAGCCTTGAATATGTGTTCAAAGGTTTGAAATACTTCAAGTTCTTCTCATTTTTTTAAAATCCACTCTTTTGGCAAAAGTTTCCATAATCCATTCAACCCGCGCTTCTAAAGTATTTGATCCTGTATATATTGCCTGCATTACAGTCTTCAATTGGTAGAGAACTTGTATCACTTTATAGATCTAACAATATGGTGATCATGAGTAATGTAGGTGAAGGCAGTTTCTCTCAGGGAAGAGTTGCTAACAAACCTCCTTTGTTCTGTGGAGACAATTTTGTACACTGGAACGCCTTGATGAAAATGTTTATCATTGGTCAAGACATTGAACTCTGGTCTATCATCCAGAATGGACCTCATACATTCTACACAGAAAAGGATGGGATTAGAACTCCCAAACCTAAAAACTCTCTATCTACGTCTGAATTAGAACAACTTTCAAAGAATTATAGAGATATGAATCTCTTATATTGTGTTTGGAATGCAGATGAGTTCAACATGATATCTACCTGCAAGACCGCTAAGGAAATATGGAATAAACTGGTGGTAACCTTTGATAGAACCAGCCAAGTGAAGCAAACCAAGATCAATATCTCCTTAGACAGTATGAAATGTTCAATATGAATGGAGATGAATCCATATAAGATGTTCAAAAGGTTTACTAATATTGTCAACAACATGGTATCCTTGATGAAAGAATTTTCCAATGGAGAGAAAGTCTGGAAGATCTTGAGAAGTCTTCTCAAAGCCAAATGGGAACCAAAGACAACAACTATTGAAGAAGCTCAAGATCTATCCTCTCTCAAACTAGAAGATGTACATGAAAAACTACTTACACATGAGATCTCCATGGGTGAAGCTGATGAGAACTACCAGAAAATGTCAAGAATTTGGCACTCACGGCTAAAGAAAATGAAAAACCTCAAAGCCTTGAAAAATAAGAAACAAATTAAGAAGATCCTTTTGCTCTCATTTCCAAAGCCTTGAAAAGGATTCTCAAGATGAAGAAGAACTTTGGAAACAAAGAATTCAGCAGAGACAAATTTAGATCTTCTAGTAGCAAGGATTACAAGGGTAAATATTCTTCTCATAAATCTAAATTTATGAACTGCTTTGAGTGTGGTGATGCAGGAGACTTGATCATAGACTGTCCTCACAAGAAGAGCAAGCATTTTCAAAAGAATGACCATGAGAGAAAGAAGAAGGCCATGGTGGCTTCAAGGAGGGATTCTGATTCCTCAAGTGAATCTGATTCTGAAAAAGATCAAACCAACCTCTATCTTATGGCCAAGCATGATGAGAGTTCAGAAAAGAATATTGAGGTATTGGTGAATAGGGTTATTTATAAACCTACAAATGTAATTTCTGTCATTTTTAAAACTATGTTTCAGAATGAAGAAGATTACTTAAATGAAATCAAGTATTCAAAGGAGAAAGTTCATGAGCAAGCAAAAGAAAATTTGCAACTAGTTTGCCAGAACAAGAATCTTGAAATTTGTCATGCAAACACTGACAGAGATTCCAAAGTTTTGGAAACCAATTTCAAATCCTTGAAAAATAAAGTCAAAGAAGTTGTAACTGAGAACTCTCTTTTGAGTGACAACCTTGTTTCTCTAAGTCATCAGCATGATGAATTAGAGGAACATTAAACTCCTCTAAGTGAGAAACTTCAAGACTCCAAGAATGCTTTAACAAAACTTTCTGGCTCTGAACATAATCTCAACTTGATTCGTGGAGGAAGTTTTCATTCTGTTCACCAAACTGGTATTGGATATAATCCAAACTTTCCAAGAAAGAAAAATGCCAGATTTGTGAAAGCAAGTAGCAGACATTCTAAAAAATGTCATTACTGTGGAAAAGTTGGTCATGTTAAGATGACTTGTCTTTTTAGAAGAAGAGGGCCTCACATCTTGAGTAATACCTTTCCATTTCATTTTAAGGGACGAGTGAGACAAATTTGGGTTCCTTTAGGTCAGACCACCTAACATGGTTGATCCTGCATAATTATTCAAATATCACACTTGGTCTAACAGCTGTGTAAGGCAGTGAATGGTGTCTGCAGGTTGTCGCCATGAGCAAAGAACAAAATATGATAATGGATAGTAGTTGCTCCAGACATATGAGTGGAAAAGGTTCTTTATTTACTAAACTAACAGAGCAATAAGGAGGAGCTATCATAGTTCGTGGAAAAGGCAAATGCAACATCATATGAATTGGTAAAGTTGGTAATGATGTTGAAAATTCTATTATGAGATGTTTATCTTGTAGATGGTTTAAAGTTTAATCTACGTCGTGTATCTCAGTTGTGTGATATGTAGGGTTTTGATTCAGGTAACGCAACAGAATGAAGATAAATAAATTCCTGATCAAATCCCTCCACAGATCGCAGGCAAGCATTCATAACATGATGAGAGTAAACAAATTGTGTACCTTTTTTGTCTGAGTGATCACTAAGCAGAATTGTGTCCACGTCTCTACGGGTATCCACACCTAGGATAACACTCTAGTATCCTCCTCACATATTAGTTCTCGCTACGCGAAGAAGGTGGTATAAATATTACGCGAAACGAGGCAACAAGGCCGCGCGCCACTAGGTGGCCTACATAACTAGGGGCGGACGGGTTAGGGGCTTTGGCCTCTAACTCTCTCTCTCCTTGCTTTGTTATTTCTCAAAATAATGACTCTTGTGTGGAAATAATAAGCTAGGTTTGCCATTTTATATAGTTAATAACTCCTTATTCACTACATATTTGTCCGATACTAATCTTGTCCACACACAAATTAGTCCACCTTATAAATTAGTCCTACGAACTTTGCTTGTGGTTGAATTTTGATCTATTTAATTAATTAGTCCTATTAATTTTTATCCAAATCCAGTTTAATCCGTAAGGTGTGTGACCCCATAGGTTGTTGGAATAGATGCCCTAGAGGCAATCTAGTTTAGTATGAATTTGTATATGGCTAGAAAATTCATTTATTATTTATTGGATATTTAATATAATGAAGTCCTTAGATTTAAAATCGTGTTGTTTATCTTAAATATCCCTAGTCAAGTATAATGATTAATGGGACAATCATCTATAGACTAGTATGGGGTTGGATTGATATGGAGATATCACGATCCAACACATAGGTGTGCATTACGGAATGTTGCACTGGATTGACCCATCACCGAGAAGGCTACATACATGTTATGTTGAGTCATAAGTGCTTCTCGGGTACAATGGTATTGTCATCCTTAGACTTGAAGTCACTAGATATTCTAGTTGTGGATCATTGTGATCTTGGTAGCGTTAAACGCTACACCGTAACTGGGTAGTTATAAAGGCGTGTACTGGATACAATGAGAAGCAAGCTTAGAGATCGTAGTGGACGTAGAGATGATAATGAGTGTTTATGATTTCTTACCTTCACTATCGTTATGCATCTAGACTTGTGATCCTTGGAGGGTTTTGCATGGCTATTTGTTTGATTATGCTTCCGTTTGCGCGATCCATGAATCAAAACCCTACAGTGGTATCAGAGCCACAGGTCATAGAGCATAAACGTAGTTTATGTGTTACATTCTTGTTGTTTTACACCTTAAATTGTTGTTTATCGCGTAAAACAAGACAAATCAAGCATGGGATGCAATTTGTCAATAATTAGACCATAACAAGACCCAATTTTGCATTGGATGCATGAATTGGTGAGTTTGAGAAATTTTAGGATCTTAGATCTAGGGTTTGGGCATCCTTGGGGAAGAAGGAGTTCTCCCAAAACAAGGAAATAACCAAACTTGGGCTCCAAGCAAGGAGGTTGTTTTGGAAACAACCTCCATAAGGAGGTTCGGCCCCCTAGAGGACCGCCCCCCTTGCTTGCCGCCCAAGATTGGCGCCCTAAGGGGCCGGGCGGCCCTAACCCGCGGGCCTAGCTTGCGGGTTTTGGGCCGGGCCGGCCCTAGGGCCTTATGGTTCACTTTGTTTGGGCCCGGGCAATTGGATTGTTGGGCCCATGGACCGTTTTAACCCTAGAAATCCTAAAATCAATTAAAATTGACCAAGCGCGTTAAAATTGGATTTTAACTGTTTATGTGCAAATCGCATGGTGATTGGATATGACCTTAGGATGTGGTTTGATGTGGATGTTTAATTTTGTGGTTTGGTTTTACGGCCTGCGAGCTGATCAATTAATTGTAATAATTAATTAGGGTTTTATGGCCTGCGTGCCATTTTTTTCTCAACTTGTGAGATTTATTTTATTTAGTATAGATATTAGCTAGTGCTAGATAAAGTAGATTGTTAGCCAAGATTGAAGAAAAGAAGCCCAAAGCCAAAGAAGCCACAAAAGATGGAGCATGGAGCATGGAGCATTCCACATGACTATGAAGGATGGACCAAAAGAACAAGACGCATGGAGATGTGTGTTTGCTTAGGGTTCATAGATAATTCCATTGGCTTGGAATTATCTTAGTATAGAAAAGGCCATATCCACATCACGTTTAATTTCTGTTTTGTGGTTGTTTATTTATTGTCTTATTATTTGTGTGGTTGGTGTATGAATGATGCATGCAATTAGGATAATAAGATAATTAGACAACCCGGATCTATTATTTGGAGTTGTGCCCAAACTCAAATAGATAGATTAGTTGATATTGATCAACAAAACAATTAAAATTGAATTGAAAAATCCCTCAAATTCAAATATTGTGTTCTTGCCTTCTCGTTATATAAACACTCATTATCATCATTATTTATCAAGTTCGTGCGTGCCAAAGCATGGCGACTTGGTTCATAATGATGGAATGCGATGGCACGTAACAATGTGCAGTTGTTTAGATAAGAGGTTGAACACAACTCGGCTATTAATTTGATTAAGAAACCTAGAGGCAATCAATTGGGATTATCCATATGGATGGATAAATAAGGAGTTATTTGCCCGATTGAACCAAGAGTTGCATATGGGATGCAATTGGAAATTGTTCCTACCTAGAAGTAGTCAAATTGTGGGTGACTTGCCAAAGCAAGCTCATAAGGAGATGAAAAGATGGATCTTGGCCCACTAGAAAATATGAGGATATTTTCCGCATTAATATCTTGAGGGTTATTAATCCGTAGAAAAATAGTGGGAGCTATATTTAATAAACTAGCCATTATTAAATATAGTCAAAAATTCAAAAATACTAAAACTTGCGTATTTTCCTTTTGTAGAATTCCAAATGGCAAACAACTCATCGAGTTCACAACATTCCCTACGATCTGTCCTTGAGAAGGACAAGCTCTCTGGAACCAACTTTCTTGATTGGTACAGAAACTTGAGAATTGTTCTCAAGCAAGAGAAGAAACTGTACGCAATAGAGGAGCATGTTCCAGAAGGTCCAGAGAATCAGACACCTGTTGCCTTAAAGGCGTATCAAAAGCGTGTTGATGACGCTAATGATGCGGCCTGCCTAATGCTTTGCACCATGACCTCTGAGCTTCAGAAGCAACATGAGAACATGAATGCCGTCGATATGATCGAACATCTAAAGCAGCTCTTCCAAGAGCAGGCGAGGGTAGAGAGGTATGAGGTCTCAAAGGCACTGTTCAAATGTCATCTGGCAGAAGGGAACCCGGTGGGACCCCATGTACTCCGAATGATCGGGTACTTGGAGAATCTCGCCCGGCTTGGGTTCTCGGTCGGCCAAGAGTTGGCAACCGATCTCGTGTTGCAATCGTTGCCCGAGAGTTATGGACAGTTCATTATGAACTATAACATGAACGAGATCGTTAAACCACTGCCAGATTTGCTCAACATGTTGAGGACGGCTGAACAGAGCATCAACAAGGGTAAGGGCAAGCCCTTAAGCCTGTTGGTGGCATTGCCAAGGTCGTGACTAAGGGTGAATGTCACTACTGTAGTCAACCTGGACACTGGAGGAGGAACTGCCCAAAATATCTGGAGGACAAGCGGCTTGGAATAGTGATTCCACCACCACCAGGTATTTTTGTTGTATATGTCAATTTAACTGTCTCTACATCATGGGTATTAGATACTGGATGTGGATCTCATATTTGTCGAAATATGCAGGATCTAAAGAGAAGTAAAAGATTGGCTAAAGGGGAGGTAGATCTACGCGTTGGGAATGGAGCAAAGGTTGCTGCGTTGGTCATAGGCGTGTGCGAGCTATCTCTGCCTTCAGTATTAGTTTTAGAATTAAATAACTGCTATTTTGTGCCTACTATGAGCAGAAACATTATTTCTATTTCTTGTTTGGACAAGGAAGGTTTCATTATTTCAATAAAGAACAATTGTTGTTCCTTTTATTTGAATAATATTCACTATTTTAGTGCGAAATTATTTAATGGACTTTATGTCCTTGATCTAAGCAATCCTGTCTACAACATTAATACCAAGCGGATTAAATTAAATGATTTAAATCATGCTTATTTATGGCATTGTCGTTTAGGCCACATAAATGAGAAACGTGTATCTAGACTCCATAAGGATGGATTACTAGACTCATTTGATTTTGAATCATATGAGACATGTGAGGCTTGTTTATTGGGAAAAATGACAAAGTCCCCTTTCAATAAGAAAGGTGAGAGGACTAGTGAGCAATTGGCACTCATACATACCGATGTGTGTGGGCCATTTGCCACGCCTGCCAGGGGTGGTTATGTCTACTTCATTACATTTACTGATGATTACAGTAGATATGGATTTGTGTACCTTATGAGGGCGAAATCCGAATCCTTTGAAGTGTTCAAAGAATTCAAGAATGAAGTAGAGAAGCAACTTGGCAAAAGTATCAAGGCACTACGATCGGATCGTGGAGGAGAATACTTGAGCCAAGAGTTTGACGACTATCTTAGAGAGTGTGGGATCGTGTCCCAACTCACTCCACCCGGAACGCCACAATGGAATCGCGTGTCCGAGAGGAGGAATCGAACCCTATTGGATATGGTTCGGTCTATGATGTGTCAAACCGATCTTCCATTATCATTTTGGGGCTACGCTCTATTAAGTGCAGCTTTCACCATTAACCGTGTTCCATCTAAATCAGTCATGAAGACACCATATGAGATGTGGAGTGGGAGGCGTCCCACACTGTCGTTCATGAGGATTTGGGGCTGCGATGTCTATGTAAAGCGTTTACAATCAGACAAGCTAGGGCCTAAATCGGATAAGTGTAAGTTTGTGGGGTACCCTAAGGAAACTAAGGGATACTACTTCTACAATCCAACCAAGATCAAAGTGTTTGTTGCTCGAACCGGCGTGTTTCTAGAAAGAGAGTTTGTCTCTAAAGAAGCAAGTGGGAGGAATGTAGAACTTGAAGAAGTTCAAGAACCACAAATCACTGAACCGATTATGGAACATGAACAAGAATCACAAGCAGTTGTGGATCCACCTGTTCAGGTAACACAAGAGCTTCGTAGATCTAGTAGAGTGCGCCAGGAACCCGAGAGGTACGGACTTCTCGTGACCGATTCCGGTGACACGATGCTCATAGATGATGAGCCTACTACCTATGAGGAGGCCATGAATGACCCAGACTCGCAGAAGTGGCTTGAGGCCATGAGATCCGAGATGGAATCCATGTATACCAACAAAGTATGGACTTTGGTGGAACCACCTGATGGGGTGCAGCCCATAGGGTGCAAGTGGGTCTTCAAGAAGAAGATAGACATGGATGGTAATGTGATTACCTATAAGGGCCGATTGGTGGCTAAAGGATTCAGACAGATTCATGGTATTGACTATGATGAAACCTTTTCACCAGTCGCTATGACCAAATCCATCCGAATCCTACTTGCGATTGCAGCATACTACGACTATGAGATTTGGCAGATGGATGTCAAAACAGCATTCCTTTATGGGAATCTCCTCGAGGACGTGTATATGATACAGCCGGAGGGTTTTGAGGATCCAAAGCAAGCCAACAAAGTCTGTAAACTGCAACGATCCATTTATGGATTGAAGCAAGCTTCTAGGAGTTGGAATCGACGTTTTGATGAAGTGGTCAAAGAGTTTGGCTTCATCAGAAACGAAGATGAGTCTTGTGTCTACAAGAAGGTTAGTGGGAGCTCTGTAGCTTTTCTGGTCTTGTATGTGGATGACATACTACTCATTGGAAACGACATTCCCATGCTGCAATCTGTGAAAGATTGGCTAGGAAAGTGTTTCTCAATGAAGGACTTAGGGGAAGCAGTCTATATACTCGGTATAAAGATCTATAGAGATAGATCTAAGAGGTTGCTAGGCCTGAGTCAAAGTACATATATTGACAAGGTGTTGAAACGGTTCAACATGCAAGATTCCAAGAAGGGATTCTTGCCCATGTCACATGGAATCACTCTTTCGAAGAGTGGTTGTCCTTCCAATGAGATTGAGAAGGAACGCATGAGTAGGATTCCCTATGCCTCGGCCATAGGATCTATCATGTACGCCATGTTATGTACTAGACCAGATGTGTCATATGCCTTGAGTATGACAAGCAGATGCCAATCCAATCCGGGTGAGAGTCACTGGATTGCTGTCAAGAACATCCTGAAGTACTTGAGAAGAACTAAGGATGCTTTCTTGATGTTTGGCGGTGAGGAAGAGTTGCGTGTAAGGGGTTACACTGATGCAAGCTTCCAAACCGATAGAGATGACTTTAGATCACAGTCGGGATATGTGTTTTGCCTGAATGGAGCAGCGGTGAGCTGGAAGAGTTCCAAGCAAGAGACGGTGGCTGATTCTACAACAGAGGCTGAGTACATTGCTGCAAATGGCGCAACAAAGGAGGCTGTTTGGATCAGAAAGTTTGTTTCTGAACTTGGTGTGGTCCCTAGCATTGCGGATCCAGTGGAGTTGTTTTGTGACAACACTGGGGCGATCGCGCAATCAAAGGAACCCAGATCGCACCAGAAGTCCAAGCATGTGCTCAGGAAGTTTCATCTGATTCGAGATATTATCGATAGAGGAGACGTTCGGATATGCAAGATTCCTACATATGATAATCTGTCAGACCCGCTTACAAAGCCTCTCACGCAGTGGAAGCATGAAGGGCACACTAGGAGTATGGGCATACGAGATGCGCCAGATTGGCTCTAGTGCAAGTGGGAGACTGTTGGAATAGATGCCCTAGAGGAAATCTAGTTTAGTATGAATTTGTATATGGCTAGAAAATTCATTTATTATTTATTGGATATTTAATATAATGAAGTCCTTAGATTTACAATCGTGTTGTTTATCTTAAATATCCCTAGTCAAGTATAATGATTAATGGGACAATCATCTATAGACTAGTATGGGGTTGGATTGATATGGAGATATCACGATCCAACACATAGGTGTGCATTACGGAATGTTGCACTGGATTGACCCATCACCGAGAAGGCTACATACATGTTATGTTGAGTCACAAGTGCTTCTCGGGTACAATGGTATTGTCATCCTTAGACTTGAAGTCACTAGATATTGTAGTTGTGGATCATTGTGATCTTGGTAGCGTTAAACGCTACACCGTAACTGGGTAGTTATAAAGGCGTGTACTGGATACAATGAGAAGCAAGCTTAGAGATCGTAGTGGACGTAGAGAGGATTTGCCCCTCCCACATAACGGGAGCAAATATCCTAGGCCACTCGAAGGATAGTGCTTATAGAATGTCTGGCCAGACTCAAATAAATCAATATGGGATATTGATGTTATTTGCACGAATAAGGCTATTCCATGGATCAAGAAACTATGGATTGGATATACGAGTGTGACTTGTATGTCTCGTGTCCAATCCGGATATGGAGGCAAAGGGATGAGACAATTACTTGTACAAGGTTGTCTAGATGACTATTCTATTAGTTGGCTAGAATGGATGTTTTGCTAGAAACCGCTCCATATTAGCAAAGAGTTGCTACCAACTAGATAGAACCTATGGGGTCACACGCTATATAGAGTTGTGCTAGATTTGGGAATTAATTAATTGGATTAATTAATTAGAAGGATCACTTTGCAAACCCTTGCAAACTTAGTAGGGACTAATTTGCAAGGAAGGGACTAAATTGAATTCTAGTAGGACTAGAATAAGTCCTTTAGGTAGTTAACAAGGAGTTGTTGGACTATATAAAGGACCCTCCTTCCTTCCTTCCTTATAACTTATGATCTAGAGAGAACATAACAAGAGTGGGAGCGAACAAAGGAGAGAGAGCAAGCAACAAAGGAGGCCGACGCCCCCTTTGCCGCCACCCTCGTCCCCGTCGGCCAAAAAGAGGGCCGAGCCCCTTCTTTTGTCTCGTTTTGCGTGATTCCTTCACCCTCCTCTCATTCCGGGCTAGCACCAAGGAGATTGGAGATCTAGGAACAACTCTAGGCGTGGATCAACTGTAGAGAACGTGACACTATTCGCGTTTGAAGTCATCAAGGAGAACCCAAAGGTGTGTTCATGAATTCTTACCTTTACTATCGTTATGCATCTAGACTTGTGATCCTTGGAGGGTTTTGCATGGTTGTTTGTTTGATTATGCTTCCGTTTGCGCGATCCATGAATCAAAACCCTACATAGGTTTCCACGTAGTTGGTAGTAACAATTACAAACATAGAGCGGTGTCTAGCAACCCATCTATGCCACCCAACTAATAGAAACAACCAATGATCCGACAAACCATGAGATCAATGTTACCGCGTCGCATCTATCCCTTCGTCTCCATATCCGGATTGGAAAAGACACATAGTTTTCACACTCGTATATCCAATCCATAGTTTCGCAATCCTTGGAATAGGCTTATCTATACAGATAACATCAATATCTTATATTGATTTATCTGAGTCTGGCCAGACATTCCATAAGCACTAGCCCTCAAGTAGCCATGTATATTTTCTCCCATTATGGGGGAGGGAAAAATCCTGTCTACATCACTACCATCTCTCATATTGCTTCCTATCATGCCCGATTACTATCTTTATAGTTACCCAGTTACGGTGTAACGTTTGATAATATCAAAACATGATATTTCACAACTAGAGTATCTAGTGACTTCAAGTCTAAGGATTGCAACACAACTAGCACTACGAGAAGCACTTGTGACATTGACATAATCTAATGTAGCCTTCTCGTTGTGGATCAATCTAGTATGTCATTACTCCTAATGCGTATCCATGTGTTAGAATTGGTATCTACATATCAATCTACCCACATACTAGTCTATAGTGATCGTCCTATTAATAATTATAATGGACTAGAGATATTTAAGATGAACATTAATTGCAATCTAAGGACTTCATTATATTAAATATCTCTATAAATAATAAATGAACATTCTAGCCAAAACAATGTTCATACTAAATATAGATTGCCTCTAGGGCATCACTCCAACAGTTTACCACTTGCACTAGAGACAATATGGTGTATCTCGTATGCCTATATATCTAGTGTGCCTTTTATGCTTGCGCTAAACAAGCGGCTTTGTAAGTGGATATGAAAGATTGTTGTCCGTTGGAATCTTGCATATATTCACATATCCTCTTTTGATGATTTCTCGAATAAGATTGAATCTGCTAAGTACGTGCATGGATTTATGGTGTGACCTGGGTTCATTGTCTTGTGAGATCGCCATTGTGTTGTCACAGTACAACGTAATGGGATCCACAATGCTAGGAACCAAACCAAGCTCAGTTATGAACTTCCTAATCCAAACAACTTCTTTTGCTGCGCCTGTTGCAGCAATGTAATCAGCTTCAGTTGTGGAATCAGGAACTGTCTCTTGCTTGGAACTCTTCTAGCTCACAGCTCCTCCATTCAGGAAAAATTCATAACCTGAATGGATATATAGTCATCCTTGTCGGTTTGGAAGCTCGCATCAGTGTAACCAATTACACTGAGTTATTCCTCACCTCCAAATATAAAGATTGCATCCTCAATTCTTCTCAAGTACTTAAGGATATTCTTAACAGCGATCCACTGACTCTCACCCGGATTGGACTGGTATCTACTTGCCATACTCAACGCATATGACACATCTGGTCTAGTACACAACATGGTGTACATGACGCATATGGGATCTTACTCATGCAGTTCTTCTCAATCTAATTGGAAGGACAGTCAGCCTTCGAAAGGGTGACTCCATGAGACATGGGAAAGAATCCTTTCTTTGATTCTTGCATGTTGAACCGCTTCAAAACGTTGTTTATATATGTACTTTGGCTTAGGCCGAGCAGCTTCCTAGATCTATCCATATAGATCTTGATACCAAGTATATAAGCTGCATCCCCTAAGTCCTTCATTGCGAAAGACTTCCATAACCAATCTTGAACATATTGCAAGGTAGGAATATTGTTTCCAATGAGTAGTATGTCATCCACATACAAGACCAGAAACACAACAAAACTCTCACCAACCTTCTTGTATACACAAGTCTCATATTCGTGATGAAGCCAAACTCCTTAACCGTGTCATCCAAATGTTGATTCCAACTCCTAGAAACTTGCTTCAATCCATAAATTGATCGCTACAACTTACAGACTTTGTTTGCATGCTCTAGATCCTCAAAACCATCTGGCTTTGTCATGTACACATCTTCAAGGAGGTTTTCATACATACACGCTGTTTTTACATCCATCTGCCAAATCTCATAGTGGTGATAAGTTGCAATAGAAAATAAGATACGAATGGATTTGGTAATCGCAACTGGGGAAAAAGGTTTCATCGTATTCAATACCATGAATCCTGTCTGAATTCTTTTGCCACCAATCCACCCTCGTAGGCAACTATATTGCCATACCTCTCTTACTCCTGACATACCCTACTCGACCTATGGAGTTCTTGTGTTACTTGAGCATGTTGCTCCACAAAAACTTGTGGTTATTGCTCATGCTCCATTGTAGGATCAGTGTTTTTTTGGTTCTTGAACTTCTTCAAGTTCAAAAATCCTCCCACTGGCTTCTTTAGAGACAATTTCTATTTCGAGCAACAAACATTTTGTTCTCGATTGGATTGTAGAAATAATATCCTTTCATTTCCTTAGGATACCCCACAAACTTACACTTATCTGACTTGGGTCCGAGCTTGTCAGTTTTTAAACGCTTTACATAGACATCGTAACCTTAATCTTCATAAACGACACTATGGGAGGTCTCCCAGTCCATATCGCATATGTTGTCTTCATGACCGATTTGGATGGAACACGGTTAATGGTAAAAGCTAGGCAATAGAGAATGTCCCAAAAACGATATCAGAATATCTGCTTGACACATCATAGACCGCACCATGTCCAACATGGTACGATTCCTCCTCTTGGACACGCCATTCCATTCTGGCGTTCCGGGTGGAGTAAGTTAGGACAAGATTCCACACTCTCTAAGATAGTCGTCAAACTCTTGGTTTAAGTATTCTCCTCCACGATCCGATGGTAGAGCCTTGATACTCTTGCCAAGCTGCTTCTCTACTTCATTCTTGAATTCTTTGAACATTTCAAAGGATTCAGATTTGGCCTTCATAAGGCATACAAATCCATATCTACTGAAGTCATCAGTAAATGTAATGAAATAAAGATAACTACCCCTGGCAGGCATGGGAAACGGTCCACACACATCAGTATGTATGAGGGCCAATAACTGACTTGTCCTCTCACCTTTCTTATTGAAAGGGGAATTCGTCATTTTTCTTAATAAAAAAGATTCACATGTCTCATGATTCATAATCAAATGAGTCCAGTAATCCATCCTTATGGAGTCTATAAATGCGCTTCTCGTTTATATGGCCTAAAAGACAGTGGTTTTAATCCTCTTGATATTTATTTTATAGACGGAATTATTTAGATCAAGGATATACAATCCATTAGACAAAGTGCACTACAATAGTGCATACTATCAAAATAAATGGAGCAAAACTTGTCCTTTATTTTAGTAGAAGAACCTTTCTCGTCCAAACAAGAAATAGAAATAATGTTTCTGCTCATAGCAGGCACATACTAACAATTGTCTAATTCTAAAATAAGTCCAGATGGCAAAGATAACTCATAAACGCCTATGACTAATGCAACAAATCTTGATCCATTCCCCACACACAAGTCTATCTCCCCATTAGTTAGTCATCTACCTCTCTTGAGATCCCGCACATTTCGACAAATTTGAGATCGCCATCTAGTATCCAATACCCAAGATGATGAGATAGACAATTGACATCTATAACAAATAGATCTGGTGGTGGAATCATTATTCCAAGCCTTTTATCCTCCAGATACTTTGGACATGAATACAATAGTGACATGCTCCCTTAGAGATGCGACCAGCAGGCTTTAAGGCAACATTCTTCGATTTTGCAACTTCCTTCTTTCCTTTGGAGGTAGAAGCAACTCGCTTGCTCTTCCCTCTATTGACTATCATTCTAGCTTTGCCCTTGCCTTTTTAATTCTCTGTTGAGCGGAGAAGGTCTGGTAGAAGTTTTTTGATCTCATTCATGTTATAGTTCATGATGAACTGGCTATAACTATCCGACAAAGATTGCAAGATGAGATCAGTGGCCAACTCTTGGTCGAATGGGAAGCCTAACCTATCGAGATTATCCATGAATTCGATCATAAGGAGAAAATGAGGCCCAAATGGGTTCCCCCGAATGCATTTGAACAGTGCTTTGGATACTTCATACCGCTCATGCCTAGCCTGATCTTGGAAGAGCTGCTTCAAATGTACGTTCATATCGTGCGCCTTCATGTTCTCATGTTGCTTCTGAAGCTCAGAGTTCATGGTGCAAAGCATGAGACAAGTCACATCATTATATACATCCACAATCTACTGATGTGCCCTTGTAGCAGGAAGAACAACGTGCTCTCCTCGTGGTTCTGGAACATGTTTTTCTAAGACGTACATTTTCTTTTCTTGCTTGAGAACAATGCTCAAGTTTCTGTACCAGTCTAGAAAATTGGTTCCAGAAAACTTGTCCTTCTCAAGGACATATCGTAAGGATGAAGTCGATGCTTGTTGATTGTTTGCCATTGGAATTTTACAAAATGAGAAATATGCATTTTAGTATTTGTGAACAATTAACTACATTTAACAATGGCTAGATTATTACATATAGCTCCCACTATTTTTATCGGATTAATAACCCTCAACATTAATGCGGAAAATATCATATACATTCTAGTGGTCCAAGATCCATATTTCACTTCTTCTTTGAGCTTGCTTTAGCAAGTCACTCAAGGATTAATTATTTAGGTATGAACACCTTCCAATTGCATCCTCTACAGCTCTTAGTTCAATTAGGTGAATAACTCCTTATTCTTTATCTATCCCATAGATGAATCCTAATTGCCTTGCCTCTAAGTTTTTCAATTCTATTGAAATAACCTAGTTGTGTTTATTCTCTTACTTTAGCAATCACATTACTTGCTTGTGCTACCGCATCACACCATGATGAATTAAATTGTCTTGCTATGGCAAGCCTGAATTTAATAGACCCTGATCATGATCGGTGTTTAAGTAAGAAAAGGCAAAACGCGATATTTTATCTTTTGAGGGATTTCGATGTCATTATTAATTGTTTTGTTGATCCTATCAACAGGATCTACTTATTTGGATTTAGCAATCCCAAATAAAAGATCAACCTTGTTTATTATTATCTTGTTATGTTTTGCGTGCATCAACCATACACTAAAAAATAAATAACAAGACAATAAATAAATAAAAAAGAAAAGTAAACGTGATATGGATATGGCCCCTAAGACTAAGATATTCATAAGACAACGAGAATATGTATAAGCCCTAAAGTGACAAGCTCATCTCCATGTGCCTCCATCTTTAGTCCGCGCGTCCTAGGCTTGTGAGTTTTCCAAGTCTTGTGGTTTCTCCAACCTTTGATCTTGTTCTCAATGCCTTGAATATAAACTATCTATCTAATTCTAGCTAGCATCTAAACTAAATAGAGATACCTCACATGAGAGGGAAAAGACGACACACAAGCCGTAAATAATTAATTACATTAATTACAATAAATCAAAACCAATCAAACCACAAAATTAAACATCCACAACCTATGGAATATCCATCCACCATGCGATAAATCACATAAACAGCTGAAATCAAATTTTAACGCGCTTGGTCAATTTTAGTTGATTTGTGATTTTCTAGGGTCAAAATGGTCCAAGGGGGCGAACCACGAGGACCAGTCGGGCTAGCCGTAGCCGCTCGGACCCGCCCGACCGGTCGGACAAGTCAGCTGGTCGAGCCCGGCCGCCTGCTTGGTCGGCGCGCAAGTAAGGGGCGGTCGGCTCGGGCCAAATCGCATATGGGGTTTTTTCCAAAAAACTTTCTCCTTCCTCGTGTGCTTATTTCAATTGTAGAGAAAAACCAATATTTCCCCAATTGTGCCCGAACCCGCTTCTTAAAAACTCAAAAACTCACATCACATGTGAACGAAATTTTCCAAATTTTATACGATATGTAAAATTGGCTCATTCTCTATTGAATCATATTCAATTTTCAGAGTTATACTAAACTTCAGCTCTCGCGAAAATTAACGACTACAGTGTAAAAATTGATAAACAGTAACACATAATATCATGTTATGCGCTACGACATGTGGCTCTGATACCACTGCAGGGTTTTTATGCAGGTAATGCATCTAAATAACAATAAATAAATTCCTGATCAAAGCCCTACACAAGCATTCATAACATTGTGAGAGTAAACGAATTGTGTACTTTGTTTGTCTGAGTGATCACTACGCTGAATTGTGTCCACGTCTCTATGAGTATCCACACCTAGGATTGCACTCTGTAATCCTCACGTCTTAGTGCTAGCTATGCAAAGAAGGAGGCAGAAAGATTACGCAAAACGAGGCAACAAGGTGTGGATAGGGGATTCGGCCTCTAACTCTTAGGGGCTTCGGCCCCTAACTCTTCTCTCTCTCCTTGCTTTGTTATTTCTCACAATAATGACTCTTGTGGAGAAAGCTAGGGTTGCCTTTTTATATAGTTAATAACTCCTTATTAACTACATATTTGCCCAATACTAATCCTGTCCATAAACAAATTAGTCCACCTTGCAAATTAATCCTAATAACTTAGCTAGTGGTTGCGTTTTGATCCTTTTAATTAATTAGTCCTACTAATTAATTTCCAAATTCTGTTTAATCTATAAGGTGTGTGACCCCATAGGTTTCAACGTAGTTGTAATTAACAATTACAAACATAGAGCGGTATCTAGAAACACATCTATGCCACCCAACTAATAGAAGTAATCAGTGATCTGACAAACCATGTGCCCATTGTTACCGTGTCACATCTATCCCTTTGTCTCCATATCCGGATTGGACACGAGACATAGTTGTCGCACTCGTATATCCAATCCATAGTTGCTCTATCCTGGGAATGGGCTTATCTATACAGATAACATCAATATCCTATATTGATTTATTTGAGTCTGGCAAGAAATTCCAAAAGAACTACCCCTTGAGTGGCCACGGATATTTGCTCCATTATGTGGGAGGAACAAATCATGTGTACATCACTATCATCTCTCAGCTTGCTTCCTATCATGCCTGATTACTATATTTATAGTTACCCAATTACGGTGTAACGTTTGATAATATCAGAAAAATGATATTTTACAACTAGAGTATCTTGTGACTTCAAGTGTAAGTATTGCAACACCATTAGCACTACGAGAACCACTTGTGACATTGACATAATCTAATATAGCCTTCTTGTCGTGGGTCAATCCAATATGCCATTACTCCTAATGCATACCCATGTGTTAGACTTTATATCTCCATATCAATCTACCCACATACTAGTCTATAGTGATCGTCCTATTAATCAGTATAATGGACTAGTAATATTTATGATAAACGAAAAATGTAATCCTTCATTATATTAAATATCTCCATAAATAATAAATAAATATTCTAGCCAAAAAATAATGTTCATACTAAATATAGATTGCCTCTAGGGCATCTACTCCAATATGATAAAGGTAATAAAGTTATTTTTGACAAGGAGAAATGTGTGGTGCAGGATGTAAAATCTTGTGATTTCATCCTCACTGCTCCAAGGTCAAACAATGTTTACTGTTTGCATACTAACAAAATTGCAGGAGAAAGTCTGAAATGTCTCAAATCTTTGAAAGATGATTTATAGCTTTGTCATTGAAAAATTGGACACATCATTTTGCATTCATTGAACAAATTAGTTTCCAAAGACCTGGTCAGAGGATTCCATGCATCAAGTTCAAAGATGAAGAGATATGCAAAGCTTGTGCTCAAATAAAACAGACTAGGAGCTCATTCAAGCCAAAGAAATTTGTAAGTACAACCAGAACTATTGAAATACTTAATATGGATCTGTTTGGTCCTATGAGAGTTCCAAATCCAAAGGGTGAGAAGGACATGCTAGTTATTGTGGATGATTTCTCTAGATTTACTTGGGTTATGTTTCTAAGAGATAAGTCTGAGGCTCTGTCTGAATTTTAAAAACTTTGTAAAGAGCTTCAAATTTTGAAACCTGCCTATTGCTTCAATTAGGAGTGAACATGGCAGAGAATTTGATCAACTAGAGTTAAACTTATTCTGTACCAAGTATGGTATTTCTCAAAACTTTTCATCTCCTAGGATAATGATTTCGGAAAACAAATGGCCAGAGTCTTTTCGGGCAGAGGCTGTCAAGACTGCAAACTATATTTTGAATAGGTGCCTGATTAGGCCTATTTTAAAAAAGACTCCTTATGAACTTTTGAAAGGGAGAAAGCCAAATATTTCTTATGTAAAACTTTTTGGCTGTACTTGTTTTGTTGACAACAATGGTAATGATAATCTTGGAAAGTTTAATGCCAGAAGTGATGAAGATATTTGTCTTGGCTATTCCTTGACTAGAAAAGCTTACAGAGTTTATAATAAGAGAACCAAGCTTGTTGAAGAACGTATACATGTTATATTTGATGAAAGCTATGATGGTTCTTTGAGTGAAAGTTTTGCAGACTTGAATTTGAACAAGCATGAGTCAGAGGATGATATAGATCCAGCGAATGGTTCTAAGACTAACATGCAGGAAAACAGAAGAAATTTTCGGAGCCTGGAAACTGGCTCTCAAAGCCTTGAAATAGAACCTCAAGGAACAAATATTGGTCAAGCCACTACATCAAGCTCTCAAGGCCTTGAAAAGATTACTGGAGAACCAGAACCTTGGACACCAAGAAAGAAGTTCAAATATCTTTCATCACATTCAGTAGAAAATATTATATCTCATCCATCCACTGGTACACAAATAAGATATCAGTTAAAGAACTTGTGTGCTTTCAATGCTTTTGTGTCTCTTGTAGAACCTGAAAATGTGAAGGAAGCACTACAAGAAGCAGACTGGATCATAGCAATGCAAAGTGAGCTAAATGAATTTGAGAGGAACAATGTTTGGAAACTAGTTCCTCCTCCCAAAGATCAGTCTGTTATTGGAACAAGGTGGATGTTCATAAACAAGTTGGATGAAAATGGTAAGGTTATTAGAAACAAGGCAAGACTAGTAGCTCAAGGCTACAACCAGGAAGAAGGTATAAAATATGAATATACTTTTTCTCCTGTGGCTAGGTTAGACAAACTTAGAATCTTGCTTGCATTTGCATCACATAAGAACATGAAACTTTTTCAGATGGATGTTAAATGTGCATTTCTTAATGGTCTTCTGCAAGAAGAAGTTTATGTTGCTCAACCTCCTCGTTTTGAAAGTGATGAATTTCCAAATTATGTTTTAAGCTTGAAAAATCTCTTTACGGCTTCAAACAAGCTCCAAGAGATTGGTATGAAAGAATGTCAAAATTCTTACTTAAAAATGGTTTCAAAAGGGGCTTAGTTGATAAAAATCTTTTCATTAAGATACATGAGAAAGACATTTCAGTAGTACAGATAAATGGTAATGATATTCTGATTGGTGCTACTAATGATTCTCTTTCCAAGGATTTCTCTAGTCTTATGTGCAGGGGATTTGAGATGAGCTTGATGGGAGAGTTAAATTTCTTTCTTGGACTTCATGTACATCAAATGAATAAATGAATTGTTCTACATCAGAACAAGTACATCAAGGATTTGCTGAGCAAGTATAATATGTCTCAATCCAAGGTGGCCAAAAATCCCATGAGTTCTACATTATCCTTACACAAGGATCAGAATGGTAAAGGTGTGAAACTGAAAGAGTTTAGAGATGCTGATTTTGCAGGTTATAAAGTGGACATAAAAAGCAAATAAAGGTGTTTCCAATTCCTTGGATCACCCGTGATTAGCTGGAATTCTAAGAAGCAAAATTGAGTAGCCTTATCAATAGCAGAAGCTGAATACATAGCAGTTGTAGCTTGTTTCTCACAAGTGGTGTGGATAGCTTAACATATGAGCGATTTGGGTTATCACTTCAGAGATATCTCTATCGAATGTGACAACACTAGTGCTATCTCAATAAAAATTAATCCAGTACAACATTCCAGTACTAAACACATTGATGGTAAACATCACCTCATAAGAGATCATGTGAAGAAATGTGATGTATCTCTATCTTTTGTGCCTACCAATATGCAGTTTGCAAATATCTTCACTAAACCACTGCTAAAGGATAGATTCACAACCTGAGGTTAGAACTTGGGATGCTGAATAAAGAAGCATTGGTTTAGGGGGAGCATCAAGTAAGCTATATGTGTTTCAATGTTTTGAAAAGTTTGTCAAAGTCTTGAAAAGCTTTTCAAAGATTTGAAAATTTTATGTGCAGTATAACAGTTTTTCAAGGTCTTGAAATACTTTTCAAAGCCTTGAAAATAAATCTGTTTACTCTATAGTCAATGATCGGATCTCTAATGCTGGAAATTATCTATGTAGATAATTTCCTAACATTATTTTTACCTTATTGAACAAATTCTTTTCAAATCAGAATAATATAATTTCCATTATAAATGAGTTTGTATTTCAAACAAATATTTCTTTCCTTAAAAGATTTGGTAATATTCAGTTTCATTATTTAACACAAACTCTTTAGTATTTATCTTCTCCCTTCTCTCTTTCTCTCTTGTATCTTTCCCGTGCCAGCTCCATTTCTGGGACTGCTAGAGCCTCTCTGCAACCCTCTCCTCCTCCTCTTCAGAAAAAAGAAAGAAAGACAAGGAGGATCAAACTGCTGCTAGCAAGAGGAAGACAGATCTAGTGGCTACATCTGAGAAGCGAAAGGGAATTCAAATTGGTAGTCCAAAAAAGGTGAAGAAGGGAAAGACTCCTCAGAAATCAGGTAAAGAGAAGGGGACTCATACTTTAGAAAAATTCAATAGGAAGGAGATACAAATCAAAGAAAATGAAAAGGGTAAGGAGATTCATATTTACTCAGAGGAGAAAACAACTTTTGGTAAGAAAGCTCTCTCTTCTAAATGGTTTATCAGTCATGCTACAAGGGTATCTAGCTATATGGTTTTCCATCTACTCCTGTTTCTTACTTTAGTATGATCAGTACAAGTATGCTAGATTCTATGGATTTGGAGTGCATTAGGAGGCTAAAACAAAGTTATCTTTGGAAAATCCTTAACCCCTCTGAATTAGCATACCATTGGCTTACCAGATTGTTTTATCTGAATTTGAAACAAGTGAACACTTTGAGCTTGACTATATCACTAAGATAGCTGGTATTGTACTGAAACTGGATCATGCTGAGTTTGCCAATGTATTGGGGTGTCCAAAGAGGTACAATACAGAAAATTACCCTAACAAGGTTGATGGTATTAAACAGGCTAAGGAGGAATTCTTTTTTACTTGGTATTGCCACTACATCTAATCAGTTGACTCATTCTGTGTTAACTGTTGAAGCCAAAATTTTATTTACCATTCTGATGAGGTGTGTAGTACCTAAAGATAATTTAGAGGAGTTTCTTTCTAATATGGTATTTTATCTGATGTACATGGTGATGCATGGTTATAAGAATGATTTTCCAAGCATTGTGATGGAACTAATGCTCTATAGTTGTACCAAGAATAAGAAGCATCCCCTAATCTATGCCAACCTCCTCACACTTTTCTTTCAACATCTGGAGACACCTGTTGACAAGTAAGAAACAATTACTACTGATTTTGGAATGATAGATGAAAAGTCCTTTCAACGAATTGGAATTGTGATAGCCAGTGAGAAAGAATGGAAGTTCTACTCTGAATTGCCTACTGATGAGTTGAAAGACAAAATGTTTTTTGAAACCAAAATCCTTAACCTCTCCAGTAGACCTACCTTCTACCACTTAAGACCAATCTCAAGTTCTTCAGAAACTGGACTTTATTAAGAATGAGATAGATGAGCTCAAGCATGGTCAATATAAACATGTTCCAGAAGGCTCAAGGAAGTCAGGATCTACCAGAGACCTTTTTGATGAGCAAAGTTCTGGGGATAAGGCTGTTGGGGGGGGGGGGTAAGGAAGCTGAGGCAAAGACTGCTGAGGATCAGGAAGTTGGTGAGGAAGATAGTGTTGACTCTGGATTGCTTCGCAAAGAATTGAAGCTGAAGAAACGGAAAGGAAATACTCCAGAAATTGTCACTTCAGCCGATCTGTTTGAAGACGATAAGGCTGCTGATGATGCTGGTGAAGAAGTTGACAAGGAGGAAGGAGCACATGAAGAAGAACAACAGGAGGATGAGAAAGAGGAAGAAGATGATCAAGAGGTTGATCTAGGAGACAAGACAAATGCAGACCTGAGGCCATGAATCCAGCCTTCTTTCTCTTCTTCTTTTTCAAAACCTTGAACTCTCTTTTCAAGGCTTTTACTTCTTTTAAAAAAATTTCCAAAAAGGTTTGATCCAACATTTTCTCACTTTTTTGATGAAAGTCGAAAAGGGGGAGAAATTTAAGGAAGTTTAGGGGAAATTTTAAGCTACGGGATTATCTGGTTTTGGCTATTATGGTAGTTTGATTTTATTTGCTTAATTTGATTTTGATTCTGCTTATAATTGTTAGTTATCTGTTTATGATCTTATATAACTATTTCTGCTATTCTCTAATGGTTATCTTTTACAGAAATGAAGTTCTAACAGTTTAGTGGTTTTGTCTTATCAAGGGGGAGATTGTAAGTTCACAGTTTTGTTTCAAACGTTTGAAACAGGTTTCAAAGCCTTGAAACTTCATAGTTTCAAAGCCTTGAAAACTGCACAGCAATGTACTGCATGAACTAAGGGGATTTCTTCCTCCTAATTAATCTCTAATCTCTTGTACTTGATTATGCAATATTGGATGATGAAATACAAACTAATTATGTGTTTTATCATGACTTAATCTCATTGTTTGCCTAAGTATTTGCAGGGATTTTCAGCTAACAACATACTGCATAAATTTTCCTTATTTATAGTTATGCAGAGAAGGAAATTCAAGCCTACAGATGATCCTACTATTATGGAATGGTGTCCGGTCCTTCATTATGTATGCAGATGGAAGATCAGATCAAAATCAATGAGGAAATCAAGCAGCTAGCCGTTAAAATTAGGCTGTTGAGAGTTAAAGATCTCTGGAGAATCGTTAGGGATTTATGTTACACAGATCCTTTATATTCTGTAATTCAAGTTGACAGAACACAGAGAAGTGATTGTGAGAGATTTCAGAAGCACAGAGCAATACTAAGGAATTCAAACACTCTCACCGATTGACAAACATCATCGAGGAAGATCTAACATCAACTCAATCCATTCCAGTTCTCAGAAGAACACTTCAAGCTTCACAACTTTACTGTTTTACAATGTTCTTCACTTGCGATTTATTTGTATATATTTCTGTTATAATTCTTTATCATTTTTTCTCGTGAGTTGTTCAAGAGGAACAACAGAAAGTTCTTATTGTATCAGTTAGCTAGAACAGGTACTAGATAGGTTAGGAAGAACCACAAGCTGTAGCAGAGTAAGACAATTATCTGTGCTTGATATATAGGGCTTAGCATTTTATAAATAAGAAGTCGTTCAAATCTTGGAGGGATTAGATCCCTCAGGCGAAGTAGGACAATTGGGACCGAACTTCGTAAATAATCACTGTGTTCAATCCCTTACATTTCAGTTATGCATTTGTTCTTCATAACTGCTTCAAACAAGTTTCAGTTCAAAGCTTTGAAAGCCATTTCAAAGCCTTGAAAACCATCAGTAAATATCTATCTGCCTGTGAGCATTTCGAAGCCTTGAATCTGTGTTCAAAGGTTTGAAATACTTCAAGTTCTTCTCATTTTTTTTTAAATCCACTCTTTTGGAAAAAGTTGCCATACTATATTCAACCCTCCCTTCTAGAGTATTAGATCCTGTATTTATTTCCTGCATTACAGTCTTCAATTGCTACGAGAAGCACTTATGACATTCACATAACTCCCATGTAGCCTTCTTGTGGTGGGTTACACGATTTCCGCAAGTGTACTGTTATCGTTGAAAAATAGGATTGTTGAATCATTGAGTACTTGTCTTCACTTGATTAGGACAATTAATTTTAATGTGGGCAAGTAGTTGATTTGTTTACTAAGCTAAACATTGAAAGAACAAAGTAATTATGAGAATTTAGATTAATATGTGAGACGAGTTTTAGGAATTTCTCTAGGTTTGCTAGGTATCCACCGTTAAAGAATTATGTTCTGAAACGCTGATAATGAGTTAATTTTCCAAACGAGCAACGTTACTCACCGAGTTAACAAGTGTGATTTAAATTCCTAGGTTGAAATAGAACCGAGTTACTAAGTTCTTAAATTTTCCTAAAACATGTATTAACATCGTCTAGTTCTACTCAATGTACACAGCCTGTGGTTCATTTCTCTAACAATGTGACTACGTGCTTAATTCAATTATCTGGGAAATTTGTTTCTTTCACTAACAAGTTACCTATGATCTTCATATAGGTGATCAAACTACACAAAGATGGATTGAGAACAAGAATTAAACATAGCACAACCATTCATCTTCAATTAAGTTTAAGAAAAGCATGAATCAAAGTCATAATTCGCCAAAAAGGCTACAAACCCTAGCTACCATTGAGAATTCTTGATAATAAACATAGCTACAGCGATAAATGATCAATAATGACAAGATTACGTTGATAATGATTAAAAATAATGAAAAAGATAGATAAGAGAGATCAAATGATGGAATCATCGCTCTCACGACGAACTCCAAGCTCTAATTTTTCCTCCAATGTGTTCTTCCTTGTCTCTAACGTGATCTCCCCTCTAAAATATGACCTAATATGTCGAATATAAGTTCTCTAGGATTCCCGGGTCAATTAGGAAAGCTTTAGGGATTGTTTCAATAATTTTGGCCACCTCTGCACAGTGTCGTCGTAGGAAGACACTTCGTAGGAAGATATTTTTGTTTTCGTAGGAAGACCTTCCTACTTTTAGACATGAAGCTATTCTGGGAAGACTTTCTACTTTTCTGAAAATTTGGCTAAGGCATTGTCTTCGTACGATGAGAAATTGTCTTCCTACGAAGACATCATGAAGCTCTTGGATTTCCTTAGTTGCTTTTGCATCCTGTTTTCTTTTCTTCTATTCCAAAACCCGTTTCTTCTATCCAATTGCTTCCCACATACGTAATTCTTGTTAAACAACAACATGAACACTACCGCAAAGATCAAATGTGATAAATCATTCAAATCATACTCAAAACCAATAAGAAACGCCCGGATTGTACGTTGAAGCTCAAAAACATCCAAAAACGCAGTTTTCTCTTCAAATAAGCATGGAATTCATCTACGTACACCGAAACACACAAATATAACACTGTAAAGTATACGTAGGGTAACTATTATTAACGAGTTATCAAATACCCCCACACTTGCTATTTGCTTGTCCAGAGAAAAGTCTCATCTACTGCAAACAAGACTCAAACGATCTTAAAACAAGTATTTAATGCAGCAATTTGATGCAATGCACATCTAGACTCGATCTTAAAACAAGTATTTAATGTAAAACATCCAATTACTCTCTTTTTTGGAAAGATCAGGCAATTTCCTTATCATTAACTAAAAATCATCAAGCTCTCACTTGTCCTTTTTGAAATTCACATACACATAGTAGGTTGAAATGAAAATTTGATTTAGTGCAAATTATCACTAAGGCTTCCATTTATTCCACCAATTCAAACCAAGACACAAGGACGTCCTAAGTTTTATTGGGTATAATTCAGCTCAAATTTGATTGTAGTCTTTCTTCGTCGAATCATATGACGTTTTTAGACTCTCTTAGCCAAATTGTCCCGGTGAAGGGAGTCACAACTCCTGTGAAATAAGGCTTGACTCTATTTTTCCTCTCTAGACTCTACTTGGATGGCATCCAAATTTTTTTCGTGTGACCAGAAGCACACTAGGTTTTTTCTCCTTGAAGCACAAATTTTCTTTCTTTTTTTTTTTCTTCAGATTTTCCATTTCCTTTTCTTTCCTCCTCTGTTTTTACAACCGTGCAGTAGAGCCAGAAAATGTGGGATTTTTCGGTTAACTCTTGTGACCACCGTAAGGGATGGTGGTGTACGCCCCCAACTTTAGGCTGAGGCAACCGTACCACATGAAACCAACTCTACACAAAGGTTCACCCCAGATAAACATGAGACCACAAGTTTCCACTTGGAAACAAAATATTCAGCTACAATAAAACTCAATATAATTAGTACACTATAGAAAACTTAGGTATTCTTTACATGCAATTCTTTCCACAACTTCCCAATACCTGGGACATCCTTTCATGAAACGTCAACAAAAAATATTACAGAATACAATTTTTCCTACTACGACACTTCCTACTCAAAATGATTCATTCACTAAGCTCTCTTCAGTTTCAAGATCTTCAATTGCCCTTTTCTCAATCTTTCAAGTTTCAAAATTTTTATGGATTTTCTATTTTCTCATTTATTTATATTTTTATTTTTCATATTATCCTAACTATATATGCAAGGCTTTGACACGAAAACAAATTTGACGCCACACATTTAACTTTTTGGTGGTTATAATCAATTATGTAAAAGTGCAAACAATATATAAATTTATAGTACACAATACACAAGTATAAGTAAAAAACTCAACATGGACCACAACACTGACTCATAATACAATCTAGCACATCCTACATGTAACTGGCTATGCAAGACAAATATCAGCTAGTAGACAGTTAAACCAACCCCACACTGAATGCTTTGTTGTCTTCAACGAATTTAGAGATCAAGCAGAAGGCTCATCATTCAATGAAACATGCCAGTAGATGAGATGGAGCATGAAATATATTAAATAAAAGAAACACAAAAACCAGCAAAATAAAAAGATACTCACAACTACATCAAGGTCGGGGAAAAAATCGCGTCAAGCAGTCCCGAAGCAGAGTAGTGGCACCACCATGCTCCCACTGGTCAGTTTGTACTCGCACACCGGGATCGACTGCCTTCTCTGCAAAAATCCATGTATGATGATTCCCAACTCGCCAATGCGAGCCCCTGTGAACGTCATATGCGCCATGGAAAACCGGGGTGGATTCTACCATAACCTGCTCATGTATGTCACTAGAAAACCATCATTAGTCCCCTCTCTCTCTCTCTCTCTCATCTCTCCAAATAAATAAATAAAACACCACAAAACTATATTAAAACGCACTCCCTACATTAAAGCATACAAAAACGTTGGGTTGCCTCCCAACAAGCGCCTTGTAATTTAAGGTCGACGACTTGACCCAGTTACCTCAAAAGATTTTTAAGAAGATTTTTCTCTCCACTTTTCTTCTTCCACCATCGCTTCTCTCTTTAACTCTTCTCAAGCAAGCATGCATGAGACGCATATGGCAAGAAGAATTTGTAGAAGACGGCATTTTTTAAAGTTTATTATTTTTGTGCTTCCACTCCTTGATCACCGGTCTTGTCGAGAATTCATTCACCACATCACGACCCCTTGTACCTTTCTTCTTCTTCTTCTTCTTCTTCTTCTTCTTCTTCTTCATCTTCTTCTTCTTCTTCTTATTATTATTATTATTATTATTATTATTATTATTATTATTATTATTATTATTATTATTATTATTATTATTATTATTATTATTATTATTATTATTATTATTATTATTATTATTATTATTATTATTATGGCAAGGTGTGCCGTCATGAATGCTTCCTTTCGTAGTGTTTTTCTTGGAATCACAGGTAGCTATTCATGAAATGCACAAAATTGGGATCATTTTTCATCTCTGTGCAATAATTCCCTAAACTCATGGTATGCTCATCTAGGAACAGTGCCCCAACGAGTGGAAATGTCACATCATCCGAGCACTTATGAGCTCTTTCTTCAACAAAACCATCTTCAATATCACGGGGACATAATCTCGCGATGTTAAAACTCTCCCATTCTTTCCATGAATCATGAATTATGCGAGGCACAATTTGTATAGGCGTCACAACCTCATCCCAATCTAAGTCCAAATTTGAGTTTGAAGCTTCCCAAGGATCTATTACTTAACGAGACTGTATTATAGACCTCTGGGGGTTCTTCGTCTTACTCTTCGCACTCCCCAACTAAGTCGAGAATGATGCAGCTGAACCATTGTCATTTTTTACATATGCCAATGCACGAGAAAATTCTGCCAATTGTTAATCATGAAGCTGGAGTGATGCCTCATTCTAATTCATCCTCTCCTCAATTCTGTCTAATTTAGATAACATGAGCTCATTTAGCTTCAATATTTCTTAAATATTCTAATATTCTTGATTGCACGGAGGAGAGGTGTACACAACTCCATAGGAATAGTACGGTGAATAGCCTGGAGATTGCCCATAGTAATTCTGCCTCCACATGATTACCAAGATGTCTGCAAAATCTTTCGCTAGGAAGCATGTGCGATTAACAATTAAATAAACAAATAAAAAAAGAAAATTCCCTAAATCTAACCATTCTAATCAATTCAACCTAAGTCTTCGGCAACGACGCTAAATGCTTGACACGATTTCCATAAGTTTACGGTCATTGTTCTAGTAATAATGTGGAAAATAGGGTTGTCGAGTTCCATAGACTTGTCGTGACTTGATTAGGACCATTAAATTTAATGAGGGAAAGTAGTTGATTTATTTACTAAGATATAAATTGAAAGAACAAACTAATTATGACAATTTATATTAATATGAGAAACGAGTATAAGGATTTTCTCTAGATTCGCTAGGTATCCACCGTTAACGAATTATGTTCTGAAACACTGATGACGAGTTAATTTGCCAAATAAGCAACGCTATTCACCGACTTACCAAGTTAAATTTTAATGCCTAGGTTGAAATAGAACTGGGTTACCAAGTTCTTAAATTTCCCTAAAACATGTATTAAGATCGTCTAGTTCTACTCAATGATCATAGTCTGTGGTTGATTTCTCTAACCTGTGACTATGTGCTTAATTCAATTATCCGAGTAATTTGTTGCTTTCACTAACCAATTACCTATGATCTTCGTATAGGTGATCAAACTACACAAACACCGCACAACCATTCATCATCAATTAATTTTTTTTAAAAAAAGTGAATCAAATTCACAATTCGGCAAAACGGCTACAAACTCTAGCTACCATTGAGAAATCCCGATAATAAACTTAGCTACTGCGATTTATGATAAACAATGTCAATTTTACGTTGATCATGATAAAAAACAATTAATAATATAGATAAGGGAGATCAAATGTAGGAATCCTTGCTCTTACAACGGAATCCAAGCTCCAATCCTTACTCCAATGTGTTCTTCCTTGTCTCTAACGTGATCTCCCCTATGAAAATATGACCTAATATGTCTACTATACGTTCCTAGGAGTCCGGGTCAATTAGGAAACCTTTAGGGATTGTTTCATTAATTTTGGCCACCTCTGCACAGTGTCTTCGTAGGTAGACAAATTGTCTTCGTAGGAAAACACTTCGTAGGAAAAGATTTGTGTCTTCGTAGGAAGACCGTACTACTTTGAGACATCAAGCTATTATGGGAAGACTTTCTTATTTTCAGAAAATTTGTCTAAGGCATTGTCTTCCTACGAAGACATCCTGAAGCCCCAAGATTTCCTTAGTTGCTTTTGCACCCTTTTTACTTTTCTTCTATTCTGAAGCTCGTTTCCTCTATCCAATTGATTCGCGTATACAAACTCCTGTCAAACAACAACACGAACACTACCGCGAAGATCAAATGTGATAAATCATTCAAATCATACTCAAAACTAATAAGAAATGCCCGGATTGTACGTTAAGCTAAAAAATATCCGAAAACACATTTTCTCTTCAAATAAGTCCGAAATTTATCTCTTTGCACCGAAACGCACACAAATAAGAATGTAAAGTGTACGTAGGATGAACCATATTAACGAGTTGATAGTGGGTCAATCTAGTAAGCTATTACTCTTAATGCATACCCATGTGTTAGAGTTTATATCTCCATATCAATCTCCCCACATACTTGTCTCCATTCATAGTGATCGTCCTAATAACCCTTATACTTGACTAGGGAAAATTTAAGATAACAGCAATTGCAATCTAATGACTTCATTATATTAATATCTCCATATATAATAAATGGATATTCAACCTCTTATTTAAACAGTTGCACATTGCTCGCTTGTGCCATCGCATTCCATCATTATGAACCAAGTCGCCATGCTTTGGCACGCACGAACTTGATAAATCATGATGATAATGAGTGTTTAAATAACGAGAAGACAAGAACACAATATTTGAATTTTAAAGGGGTTTTTCAATTCAATTTTAATTGTTTTGTTGATCAATATCAACTAATCTATCTATTTGAGTTTGGGCACAACTCCAAATAATAGATCCGGGCTGTCTAATTATCTTATTATCCTAATTGCATGCATCATCCATACACCAACCACAAAATAATAAGACAATAAAATAAACAACCACAAAACAAAAACAAAACGTGATGTGAATATGGCCTTTTCTAGACTAAGATAATTCCAAGCCAATGTAATTATCTATGAACCCTAAAACACATCTCCATGCGTCTTGATCTTTTGGTCCATCCTTCATAGTCATGTGGAATGCTCCAAGCTCCATGCTCCATCTTTTGTGGCTCCTTTTGTCTTTGGGCTTCTTTTCTTCAATCTTGGCTAACAATCTACTTTATCTAGCACTAGCTAGCAACTATACTAAATAAAATAAATCTCACAAGTTGAGAAAAAAATGGCTCGCAGGCCATAAAACCCTAATTAATTATTACAATTAATTGATCAGCTCGCAAGCCGTAAACCAAACCACAAAAATTAAACATCCACATCAAACCACATCCTAAGGCCATATCCAATCACCAGGCGATTTGCACATAAACCGT
Organism: Linanthus parryae; assembly: GCA_023055425.1. Classification (NCBI taxonomy): domain Eukaryota; kingdom Viridiplantae; phylum Streptophyta; class Magnoliopsida; order Ericales; family Polemoniaceae; genus Linanthus; species Linanthus parryae. Next base: position 951,070 of record JALGPY010000013.1, on the reverse strand, counting down.
TAGAATCCAATTTTAACGCGCTTGATCAATTTTAATTGATTTTAGGTTATTCCAGGGTTAAAACGGTCCATGGGGCCCAACAATCAAATTGCCCGGGCCCAAAAAGAGAACCGCAAAGGCCTTGGGCCGGCCGGCCCATAGCCCACGCGGCTAGGCCGCGGGCTAGGGCTGCCCCGGCCCCTAGGCCGTCCCTTGCTTGGGCGGAAAGCAAAGAGGGGCGGTCCACTATGGGGGCCGAACCTCCTTTGGGAGTTGTTTCCAAAACAACTCCCTTGCTTGGTGCCCAAGTTTGGTTGTTTCCTTGTATGGGAAGAACTCTTTCTTCCCAAAGGATGCCCAAACCCTAGATCTAAGATCCTAAAATTTCTCAAACTCACTAATTCATGCATCCAATGCAAAAACTAGATCTTGTTATGATAGATTATTGACAAATTGCATCACATGCTTGATTTGTCTTGTTTTACGCTATAAACAACATTTTTAAGGTGTAAAACTATCACAACGTAACACATAAACAACCTTTATGCTCTACGACCTGTGGCTCTGATACCACTGTAGGGTTTTGATTCATGGATGCGCAACGGAAACACAAACAATCATGAACCATGCAAAACCCTCCAAGGATCACAAGTCAAGAGACATAACGATGGTAAGGGAAGAAATCAATAACACACCTTAGGGTTTCTCCTTTGATGACTTCAAACGCGAATCGTGTCACGTCTCTACGGTTGATCCACGCCTAGAGGTGAGATCTAGATCCTCCAAATCCTTGTGCTAGCTAGGAAGAATGGAGGAGGAAGAAGGAACCAAGCAACAATGGAGCACCAAGAGGTGCGGCGGCACCCTTTAGGCCGACGGGTAGGGGACGACAATCCCAAGGGGGGTTCGACCCCTTTTGGGACTTGCTCTCTCTCTTCTTTTCTCTCCCACTCACTTATGTTATGAGCATTAGTGTGGAAAGGAAGGAAGGAGCATCCTTTATATAGTCCAACAACTACTTGTTAACTACCTAAAGGCCTTATTCTAGTCCTACTAGAATTCGGATTAGTCCCCTAGTCCTAATCATGTCCATACATGGATTAGTTCTATTTGCCCATTAATCCTAATCATGTCTCTATAGGAATTAGGCCACCTTGGCAAATCCTAATCATGTCTCTACATGAATTAGGCCAACATGCATATTAGTCCTACTAAGTTAGCAAGTTGTTGCGATTTGATCCTTGTAATTAATTAATCATATTAATTAATAATTTCCCATGTCTAGTTCACCCCTATATGGCGTGTGACCCCATAGGCTCTATTTAGTTGGTAGTAACTATTTACTAATATGGAGCGGCCTCTAGCAAGACATCCATTCTAGCCAACAAATAGAATAGTCATCTTGACAAACCTTGTGCAAGTAATTGTCTCATCCCTTTTTCCCCATATCCGGATTGGACACGAGACATACAAGTCACACTCGTATATCCAATCCATAGTTTCTCGATCCTGGGAATAGCCTTATTCGTGCAAATAACATCGATATCCCATATTGATTTATTTGAGTCTTGACAGACATTTTATAAGCACTATCCCTCGAGTGGCCTAGGATATTTTCTCCCGTTATGTGGGAGGGACAAATTCTATCTACGTCCACTACGATCTCTAAGCTTGCTTCTTATTGTATCCAGTACACGCCTTTATAGCTACCCAGTTATGGTGTAGTGTTTGACGCTACCAAAATAACAATAATCCACAACTAGAATATCTAGTGACTTCAAGTCTAAGGATGACAATACCGTTGCACCGAAAGAAGCGCTTGCGACTTAAAATAACGTGTATGTAGCCTTCTCGGAGATGGGTCAATCCAGTATGCCATTACTCCTAATGCATACCCATGTGTTGGATCATGATATCTCCATATCAATCCAACCCCATACTACTCTATGAATGATTGTTCTATTAATCATTATAATCGACTAGGGATATTTAAGAATATAACACTTATATTCTAAGGACTTCATTATGTTAACATATCTCTATATCGATAACATAATGAATCGTAAATCCATAAATGTCACAATTAATTGATTGCCTCTAGGGCACAATTCCAACAGTCTCCCACTTGCACTAGAGTCAATCTCCTGCATCATATGCCTATTGATCTAGCGCGGCCCTCCACGCTTACACTGCGTAGGGGCGAGACATACGCTGGTACCTTGCCTGGAACCTTTCCTGGAACCTTTCCTGCTCACATGTTAGATTGAGATTGAATATTCTGAATAAATGCATCTTATGCATTAATTTACTCAGTCCTCTATGTTAGAATCAGTGACTGAATCTTGCCTGGAACCTTTCCAGCTCACAGTCGCTCCCACTAGGGCAAAACTCAAAACTTGACTTATAATCTGAACCTTCTTTGTCAGATTTGTAGTTCGCATCACTGTAACCCCTTACAGCAAACTCTTCATATCCTCTATTTATCAAAAATTAATCCTTAGTGCTTCTCAAGTACCAAAGGGTAATCTTGATAATTTATCCAGTGACTCTCACCCGGACTTGACTGGTATCTTTGTGTCATACCATATGACACATCTGGCCTAGTGCATAACATGGCGTATCTCATGAATCTTATTCATACGGTCCCTTCCCAATCAAATTAGAAAGACAATTAGCCTTCCAAAGACTAATTCCATGTGACAAGGGTAAGAATCAATATTCTTTTCAACACCTTTGTCAATTTATGTACTATGACCTAAGCTATACAACCATCTTGATCTACCTCAATAGATCTTCACAAGTTGCTTCGCTTGAGGCTGCCATTAGAAAGTCAACTCCCTAGTCAATCTGCATAAGACTGCCAAGTAGGGGCAACATTCCCAATGGTTAAGTATGTCTCCACATATAAGACTAGAAGCATAATTGTGCTCCCACTAACCTTCTTGTAGACACAAGTCTCATCTTCAATTTTGATGGAACCAAACTCCTTTTATTACATCATCAATTTGAAGAGTCCAACTCCTAGAAGCTTGATCCAATCTATAAATAGATTGATATAAGCAAGATGCGAATGGATTTAAGCATCACAATTGGGGAAAGATTTTGTCATAGTCTATACTATGAGCTCACATGAAATCCCTTTCCTACCAATTTTACCTTAAAGGTAATCATATTACCATCCATGTTGGTTTCCTCATAACCAACTTGCACCCTATGGGCCCTATCCTTCAGGTGGTTCCATCAAAGTCTATACTTTGTTGGTATACATGGATTCCATATCGTATCTCATGGCTCCAAGCCATTTATGAGAGTATGGCCACACGTGGCCATCTCATAGGTTGTAGGCTCACCTTTATGAGCAATATATCAGGGGTTATGAGAAATCCCTATTTCTCTAGTCCCTTGACATATCCTACCTGACCTACAAGGTTCTTGTGTTATCTGAGTAGGTTGTTCCACAACACCTTGTGATCCTGCTCATGTTCCATCAAACGGATCAATGTTCTATTGTGGTTCTTGAACTTTTCAAGTTCTATTGTTCTCCCACTATTTCTTTTAGAGACAATCTCTTCTTAGAAACACTGTGGTCTGAGCAACAAACAGTTTGTTCTCGATTGGGTTGTAGAAAAAATATCTTTTCAGGATATCCCACAAAACATTTATTTGAATTGGGTCCAAGTTTATTTGTAAACTCTTTTACATAAACGTCATAACCCCAAATCTTTATTAATGACATACTAGGACACTTCCTAGTCCATATCTCATATGGTGTTTTTCATAATCTGTTTTGTTGGAACAAGGTTAAGAGCGAATTTTTTTGTAATTAGAACAGCCCCAAAAAGTAAACTGGAAGTTCTGTTTGAATCATCATGGACCGAACCATGTCCTACAAGGTCCGAACTCTCCTCTTAGACACGCCAAACTCATGTGGCGTGCTAGGTGGAGCGAGTTTTGGATCATATCCAACACTCCCATAGATTCTTGTCAAACTCCTGGCTCAAGTACTCTCCTCTACGATCCAATCGTAGAGCCCTAATACTTTTTTCAAGCTGGTTCTCTACTTCATTCCAGAATACTTTGAACAATTCAAATGATTCTGATTTGTTTCTTCATAAGATACACAAATCCATATTTCTCTTATCCTATCAGTAAATATGATGAAGTACTGAAAATCATCTTTAGAATTTATGCTTAGCGGCCTTCATACATCAATATGTATGATTCCCAAAAGATCATATATTTGCCTAATATGTCTTACATGTCTCATATGATTCAATAATCAAATGAGTTCTAGTAATCCATCCTCATGGAGTTCTAGATATGTATCTCTTATTTATGGGGCCTAAACGATAATGCTAAAGATAAGTGAAGTTCATATCATTATATGCAAACCTCTAGGTATTAATGTTATAGATGAAATTATCATGATCATGGATATAGAATCTACTTAGACAAAATTGCATTACAATAATGCATATCAGAATAAATGGAACAACATTTGTCCTTTATTATGATAAGGAGCTTTCTTGTCCAAACAAGAAACTATGATAATGGTCCTACTCATAGCAGGGACATGATCGCTTTTTGTCTAATTCATGAACAATTTCTTAAAGGTAGAAATAATTCCCTACGGCTTATTCAGCAACCCTTTTCTTCATAGCCCCACGTGTAGGATTATTTCTTCCTTATCCAATTTTCGTCATCTCTTGAGATCCTCTACATTTCTATAAATGTGAGATCCTCATCTAGTATCATATACTTATGATGATGAGATAGACACATTGATTTCTATAACGAAATACCTATATTGGAATTCATAATTCCTTTATTACTTACTTCCAGGTACTTTGGGTAGCCTCTCTTCCTCTACACGACCTATGGGACTCCAAGGCAACTTGGTTTTAGAAACAGGCTTGCTTTATACCCATGGGGTCGGCGCAAACCATTTGCCCTTGCCCATGCTGTTAACCATTAACAGCTTTGCCCATGCCCATTATGAGTGTTTTGTTTAGTAATTTTTCAATCATATTGAGTAAATCAACTTTAAAACAAAACTATAATTGCATCCAATGCAATTCTTGGTCAACTTGGGTGAATAACCGTTTATTCTTTATCTATCTCATAGATAATGCCCATTCACTAATGTTTCAATCATATTAAATTAGCTTATTTGCATAACGCAAAGTGGAGCAACACTTCAAACCTTTCATGTCTAGCTCGCTCTTTTGAAAGAGCTTCTTTAAATGTATGATCATATCATACTTCTCCATGTCTCTCTTCTTGCTTCCAAAGCTCAGAGTTCATGGCAGCTAACATGGGGGCAAGTCATAACCAAAGAACCATTCTTTGGTGTTCCTTTTATAGGTTTTAGTGTGTTTTGGTAGTCGGGGGAAGAGAACTTTATGTTCTACGAAGTACAACAAATTATCTTTTATTTGAGAACAATTCTCAATTTTATATCAGTCTAGAAAATAGATAAAGTCGCATTTTTATTTGTTTAATGCCATGGGTATTCAACATAATAGGATTCTGCAAAGTTTGTGACGTTTAACTATATTTAACAAGGATTTAATTTGTTAAACATAGCTCCCACTATTTTACTTCGGATTAATAACCCTCAAGATATTAATGTGGAAAATATCCTTATATTTTTTAGTGGGCCAACATCCATGTTTCATCTCCTTATGAGCTTGCTTTGGCAAGTCACCCATAATTTGACTACTTTAGGTAGGAACAATTCCAATTGCATCCCTATGCAACTCGTGGTTCAATTGAGCAAATAACTCCTTATTTATCCATCCGTATGGATAATCCCTATTGATTGCCTCTAGGTTTCTTAATCATATTAATAGCCTAGTTGTGTTCAACCTCTTATTTAAACAGTTGCACATTACTAGCTTGTGCCATCGCATTCCATCATTATGAACCAAGTCGCCATGCTTTGGCACACACGAACTTGATAAATCATGATGATAATGAGTGTTTAAATAACGAGAAGGCAAGAACACAATATTTCAATTTTTTAGTGATTTTTCAATTCAATTTTAATTGTTTTGTTGATCAATATCAACTAATCTATCTATTTGAGTTTGGGTACAACTCCAAATAATAGATCCGGGTTGTCTAATTATATTATTATCCTAATTTCATGCATCATCCATACACCAACCAGAAAATAATAAGACAATAAAATAAACAACCACAAAACAAAAATAAAACGTGATGTGTATACGGCCTTTTCTAGACTAAGATAATTCCAAGCAAATGAAATTATCTATGAACCCTAAAACACATCTCCATGCGTCTTGATCTTTTGGTCCATCCTTCATAGTCATGTGGAATGCTCCAAGCTCCATGCTCCATCTTTTGTGGCTCCTTTTGTCGTTGGGCTTATTTTCTTCAATCTTGGCTAACAATATACTTTATCTAGCACTAGCTAGCAACTATACTAAATAAAATAAATCTCACAAGTTGAGAAAAAAATTGCTCGCAGGCCATGAAACCCTAATTAATTATTACAATTAATTGATCAGCTCGCAGGCCGTAAACCAAACCACAAAAATTAAACATCCACGTCAAACCACATCCTAACGCCATATCCAATCACCATGCGATTTGCACATAAACAGTTAAAATCCAATTTTAACGTGCTTGGTCAATTTTAATTGATTTTAGGATATTCCAGGGTTAAAACGGTCCATGGGGCCCAACAATCAAATTGCCCGGGCCCAAAAAGAGAACCGCAAAGGCCTTGGGCCGGCCGGCCCATAGCCCACGCAGCTAGGCCGCGGGCTAGGGCTGCCCCGGCCCCTAGGCCGTCCCTTGCTTGGGCGGAAAGCAAAGAGGGGCGGTCCCCTATGGGGGCCGAACCTCCTTTGGGAGTTGTTTCCAAAACAACTCCCTTGCTTGGTGCCCAAGTTTGGTTGTTTCCTTGTATGGGAAAAACTCTTTCTTCCCAAAGGATGCCCAAACCCTAGATCTAAGATCCTAAAATTTCTCAAACTCACTAATTCATGCATCCAATGCAAAAACTAGATCTTGTTATGATAGATTATTGAAAAATTGCATCACATGCTTGATTTGTCTTGTTTTACGCGATAAACAACATTTTTAAGGTGTAAAACTATCAAAACGTAACACATAAACCACGTTTATGCTCTACGACATGTGGCTCTGATACCACTGTAGGGTTTTGATTCATGGATGCGCAACGGAAAAAATAATAAACCATGCAAAACCCTCCAAGGATCACAAATCAAGAGACATAACGATGGTAAGGGAAGAAATCAATAACACACCTTAGGGTTTCTCCTTTGATGACTTCAAACGCGAATTGTGTCACGTCTCTACGTTTGATCCACGCCTAGAGGTGAGGTCTAGATCCTCCAAATCCTTGGGCTAGCTAGGAAGAATGGAGGAGGAAGAAGGCACCAAGCAACAATGGAGCACCAAGAGGTGGGGCGGCACCCTTTAGGCCGACGGGTAGGGGGCGGCAATCGCAAGGGGGGGTTCGGCCCCTTTTGGGACTTGATCTCTCTCTCCTTTTCTCTCCCACTCACTTATGTTATGAGCATTAGTTTTGGAAGGAAGGAAGGAGCATCCTTTATATAGTCCAACAACTCCTTGTTAACTACCTAAAGGCCTTATTAGAGTCTTACTAGAATTCGGATTAGTCCCCTAGTCCTAATCATGTCCATACATGGATTAGTTCTATTTGCCCATTAATCCTAATCATGTCTCTACATGAATTAGGCCACCTTGGAAAATCCTAATCATGTCTCCTCATGAATTAGGCCAACTTGCATATTAGTCCTACTAAGTTAGCAGGTTGTTGCGATTTGATCCTTCTAATTAATTAATCATATTAATTAATTATTTCCCATGTCTAGTTCACACCTATATGGCGTGTGACCCATAGGCTCTATTTAGTTGTTAGTAACTATTTACTAATATGGAGCGGCCTCTAGCAAGACATCCATTCTAGCCAACAAATAGAATAGTCATCTTGACAAACCTTGTGCAAGTAATTGTCTCATCCCTTTGTCCCCATATCCGGATTGGACACGAGACATACAAGTCACACTCGTATATCGAATCCATAGTTTCTCGATCCTGGGAATAGCCTTATTCGTGCAAATAATATCAATATCCCATATTGATTTATTTGAGTCTGGCCAGACATTTTATAAGCACTATCCCTCGAGTGGCCTAGGGTATTTTCTCCCGTTATGTGGAAGGGACAAATTCTATCTACGTCCACTACGATCTCTAAGCTTGCTTCTTATTGTATCCAGTACACGCCTTTATAGCTACCCAGTTACGGTGTAGTGTTTGACGCTACCAAAATCACAATAATTCACAACTAGAATATCTAGTGACTTCAAGTCTAAGGATGAAAATACCGTTGCACCGCGAGAAGCGCTTGTGACTTAACATAACGTGTATGTAGCCTTCTCGGAGATGGGTCAATCCAGTATGCCATTACTCCTAATGCATACCCATGTGTTGGATCATGATATCTCCATATCAATCCAACCCCATACTAGTCTATAGATGATTGTCCTATTAATCATTATAATCGACTAGGGATATTTAAGAATATAACACTTATATTCTAAGGACTTCATTCATGTTAACATATCTCTATATCGATAACATAATGAATCGTAAATCCATAAATGTCACAATTAATTGATTGTCTCTAGGGCACAATTCCCACATCTATTACTCTTAATGCATACCCATGTGTTAGAGTTGATATCTCCATATCAATCTACCCACATACTTGTCTCCATGCATAGTGATCGTTCTAATAACCCTTATACTTGACTAGGGAAAATTTAAGATAACAGCAATTGCAATCTAATGACTTCATTATATTAATATCTCCATATATAATAAATGGATATTCGATCCAAAACAACGTTCACAATAAAATAGATTGCCTTTAGGGAATCTACACCAACACATTCAACCATCATGTTGTGCTTATCGGATGACATGATCATCGAGGTCGCAGATCAAAAGCAAGCAGCGGTCTTTGGCTCAAGTTGGATAGCCTCTACATGAATAAGAATATCACTCGAAAGTTGATGCTAAAGAAAAGTCTCTTCACCCTGCGGATGCTCGAAGGTACGACTCTCAAGGACCATATTGATCAATTGAATACAATTATTTTAGGCTTGCGTAATATTGGCGAGAAGGTGGATGATGAGGATGCCACACTCTTGTTATTAATATCGTTACCTCCATCATATGAGAAATTCGTGCAGGAATTTATCGTGAATAAGGACGACTTAACCCTAGAGGAGGTCAGATCGACGCTCCATGCTAGGGAACTGCACCATAAGGGTGTAGGAACCTGTACATAGGACCATGCTTTCTGATTGATGGCGACAGAGGAAAGCAGGAAGGTTAAGAAGAAGCAATTATCTGGTTCTAAAGTTACCCAAGGATGTATGTGCCTGGTGCAAAGAAAAGGGGCACTGGAAGAGAGATTGCCCGAAATGAGGGTGCTGAAAAACGAAGACTAAGACAGGAGTTTCTCAACAGGGACTGAATGGCCCTACAACCATGGTAGAGAAGGGGAATTTATCTGATGATGATTTTTTTGACTGGCGGATGATGTCGCACATCAACCGGATGCGTGGTTTCTCGACTCTAGGGCTTCCTATCACATCTGTTCTAATAGGAAAATGTTTTCAAGCTAAAACCACGCAGATGGAGGATCTCTCCATATGGAAAACAGAGATACTTGAAAGATCATAGGAAAATGTTTAGTTAGATTTAATAATCATGATGGGAAGACATGCACATTGAAGGAGGTTAGACACATACCACTTGTCAAAAAGAATATGATTTCTTTGAATCTACTCGACAACAAGGGTTTTAACCTTAATGGTGAAGGTGGAGGATTATGCACCTACAAGGGTCCAAATGTGCTACTTAAGGGATTCATGGATGGATATGTGTATGTTCTATAGGGTTCGTCAATCACAGGCAGGGTCTGTCAGAGTTGCCACGACCGAGATTAAGGTAGATGATCAAACCAAGCTATGGCATATGAGGCTCGGTCATATGCGTGAACGTGGAATGCAAGAACTTCACAAGAAAGGCTATCTCACTGGGCATGCGCCCTAGAGCATATAATTTTTTGAGCACTGCGTGTATGGGAAGCAACAGTATATCAAGTTCCCTAAGGCGGTTCATAGAACAAAAGGTACTCTTGATTATATCCATTCGGATTGCTGGGGTCCATATCGAGGTGTGGTGATTGGCGTGTACATGTATTTTCTGAGCATCATCGAAGAATACTCAAGGATGAATTGGTATTCGTGATGAAGCACAAGAGTGAAGCCTTCGCAAAATTGAAGGAGTGGAAGACCTTAGTAGAGAATCAAGTGGGAAACAAGGTTAAGAGGCTGTTCAAGGACAACAGTTTGGAGTTTTGTTATTTAAGAGTTTGATGAATTCTACAAGGCTCAGGGAATTGCTCGCCATCACACCGTACGACAAACACCACAGAAGAATGGTTTAGCCGAGAGAATGAATAATAAACACTTAGAGAAATGAAAGTGTATGCTTTCAAATGAGGTCTTTCTAGAGGTTTCTGGAGAGAGGAAGTTTTCGTGGCATGCTATCTTGTAAATTGGAACCCACACACAGGCATATGATGCAAGATTCATATTAATGTCTGGTCTGGAAGAGCAGCAGATTACTCAGATTTATGATTTTTTGGTTGCATTTCCTATTATCATGTTGATGATGGCAAACTCGAACCAAGAGCAAATAAGCGAGTATTCATGGGCTTTGGGACAAGTGTGAAGGGGTACAAGATATGGAAAGACAACAAAATTATACTTAGCATAAGTGTATTATGTGATGAGAGTACAATGATGAAGAATTCCGTAAAGATAGAGGTTGGAGATGAAGAGAAGAAGGTGGAGGGAGAGTCGTATCCTACTGCTCCTAAGGATTTCAAAATCTCTACATCGTCGCCGGAAATTGAAGAGGGAGAAGCAGAATTGCCTGATGAGGATGCATCGCTACCAGAGGAACCTGATCATCATAGCATTGCTGGGAAGACCAAGGAGAGTTATAAAGTCTCCGGAAAGATACATAGATGATGGTGTTGTGGGATATGCATTGCAGGTAGCAGAAGAGGTGGAGGATGAGACTTCCACCTACAAGGCCGCTATATCTAGTTATGAAACAACACAGTGGATTGCCGCGATGGGAGAAGAGATGCAGTCTCTTAGCAAGAACTCAACTTGGGAGCTTGTTAAATTGCCAGCAGGAAGGAAGATAGTCGGTTGCAAGTGGGTCCTCAGAAGAAAGGAAGGAATTACCGCAGGAGAGGGCGTCAAGTATAAATAAAGGTTAGTTGCAAGAGGATTCAGTCAGAAAGAAGGGGTTGACTACAATGAGATCTTCTTGCCGGTGATCAGAAATTCTTCTCTCCGGGTGTTACTAGCTTTATTGGCACACCACGACTTAGAGCTTAAGTAATTAGACATGAAAACAACTTTCCTATACGGAGAGTCGGAAGTGGAGATATACATGAGCCAACCGGAAGGGTTCAAAGTTCGCAATGTGAAAGATGAAAAGATCTCTTTACGTAATTAATCATTCACAGAGGCAATCGTACTAGAGGTTTGACAAGTTCATGTTGAAAATCGTTTACTAGAAGTGCGAGTATGATTGCTGCGTGTATCATAAGAAGTCGCATGTTGGATCACGTATTTACCTAGTTATATAAGTGGATGACATTCTGATTACAACTCGGAATATCAAGGACATTTGAGAACTAAAGAGGTCTCTCAGTGTGGAATTTAAGATGAAGGATCTGGGGGCTGCTCGAAAGATACTACGAGTTGAGATCTATAGAGATAGGAAGAAGGAAAATTTCCTTAACACAACAGGGATACATCAAGAATATCTTGACAAGGTTCCGGATGTTATCAGCTAAAACTATATATACTCCTATGGAAAGTAACAACAAGCTAGGAATGTACACCGTTCAGACTGAGGAGGAGAAGGAGTACATCTCTAAAGTTCCACATGCTAGCGCAGTTGGAAGTCTCATGTATGCTATGGCCTGCACTCGACCAGACATAGCATTCGCTATCAGTGTAGTTAGTCGTTTTATAGCTCATCCAGGTAGAGACCATTGGCAGGCGGTGAAGCGCATATTCAGGTACTTAGGGGTACGTCAGACATTGGCCTATGCTATGGGATAATGAAAACATCTTGGTAGCTAGGTCCTCAGATTCAGATTATGCATGTTATGTTGACAGCAGGAGATCTATGACTGTCTATATATTTGCTCTGGGAGCTTTTGTTGTGAGTTGGAAGGCTACGCTACAGCCGACAATGACTTTGTCCACCATGGAGGTGGAGTATATGGCTCCAACTCAAGAAGCAAATGAGGCAATTTGGCTTAAGGAAATGGTTAATGATCTAGGCCTATTTCAAAATCAAGTGATAGTCTACTGTGATAGCTTGAGTGCGATTTGCTTGACCAATGACCATTCGTCATGAAAGGATCAAGCATAGAGTTGTTAGGTATCATTTTTTGAGAAGGGAAAGCACGATCAAGGTGATGAAGGTGGGCTAGCTGACAACCCCGTTGATATGTTCACCAAGCCAGTTCTGGAGAGCAAGTTTCAACATTGTCCGGAGTTAAACAATATTATGAGCCAATGAGCCCTTTAGGGCATGTCGGACCCGGCGAGGTCTAGTGAGTCTCCGTGACGGGAGACATTGGGAGGCAACAAGACAAGCTTTGTTCGCAAGGAGGATAAGACTTTGTTGAAGATGAGAGAATTCAAGTCAATGTGGAGATTTGTTGGGAAAGTGCCTTGAAGGCTTGAGGAGACTCAAAGGAGCACAAATGAAGATATCCCAGGGGTCTTCGCACAAAGACAACCTCCAGGATGCCAAAAGTGTTCGCAGAACACTGTGCTGTCTCAAAGTAGGAAGTCCTTCGCACGAAAAGCACAAAGGTCTTCGCATGAAGGCTCCGTGTCTTCAAACGAAGAGATCCTGGAGGCGTCAAATAAGAAAGGCATTCCTTGCATTGGGGCATTTTTTTTGGGGGGGGGGGGGGAGGTGTATAAATCGATCCTTTGAGGTCTGAGATGTATGTATTAGCATTGTAATAGGTTCTCCTCGGTTGAATAAATGTCATTCTTTCCCGTGGACGTAATTAGCATATTTTGTGCTAGGGAACCACGTAAATTTGTGTTTTACATCGCTGATTCATCATTCGTGAGGCAGGAGTAACCGTGAGAGTTATAACAAGTGATTTTGTTTTTGTAAATTTAATCACTAAATGTCATCATGCTTTAAAACAGAAGTTGGATAGAAGGATTGCCTGATTAGTACTTAAAATCACACTATCATCATTGTATAGTTTAACCCCAAGAGGTTGACTTAGTATGTGAGGCTGGGGAGTTGACTGTTTCCTACATTTTAAGTCTCAGTTTCAAACCCCGAGACGACCAATATTACATGAGGTGCGGTGGATTTAGACGAGGTCTGCACAAGCTTGCCGGACATGGGAAAAAAATGTGACGTCTAGCACTAATCAAATCGTCCGCAATCATAGGACACTAGTAGTACCATCGTTATAATGTGCATGTATCTGTAGTATTAGCCCTCCCACAAATTCTTCCTTTACGTTGGCAATAACATCTGAGATTAATTTGCTCGGTGTCTCAATTCTCAAACCCCAAATTAGGGGTGTTCTCATCAAATTCAGTTCTCCGAGGAATCTATCAAGTCCAGATGAAGAGAATTGAACTCATAACTGCTTCAATAGCTTCCTGAACTCTAAGGATTGTGTTGGTAATCGTAATCTTCTCGATTAATCAACATGGGTACCGGAATTAGATTTGGTTGTCGAAACAACTACGACCAAAGCCACTTGATCTTGACCATTTTGTCTGGTGAAGAACACAAAGTCGTCCACAGTGAATTAGTTAACCATGTTTTGCTCCTTACAATTTAAAACTATTATACTATTGTTTATTTTGAAATATAGTGGTGTAGGAGTAGTAGATCATATGTTCTGGTGAGGTGGTTAGCTCTACTTTTCTATGACTTTTCTAATTATTTTTTGATGAATTATGACTTTCTCTAGTTACTTTTAGTAGATGGATCCTGGTTAACGGTTCTTCCTCGGAACTGGTGACTTCCACTGTTTTATTATTTTTCGTAAGGTTTCTAAATTATAATGCGAACAATATAATACGAGACTTTTCATTGGTGAATATGACGACCAAATCGTTATAATTAGCTGTGCATGGTTGCTATTTGCGTTCAACTTGTAGAAGCAATAGGGTGCTTTACAAGTAGTGTTAGTGTCATATAATTTGCAACTTCTTTTATGACGGTCAGAAAATGTATGCTAATCTTAGAAGGAACGAAAGCATCAGAGGACCAACTTGTGGGGGCTGAAAGTGCTTTTTACCGTTATAGAGGACTTATGACATCGACATTTTTACAACTTTTATTAATGCCGCTCCAAATTATTTTTCTTCAAATTTTGTAAGAACAATCTTAATCTATAAATTTGAGGAAAAATAAAAATAAAGAAGGATCTTCATTTGAGACTAAACTTACCAACTTCCACTAGTCAGACGTAAGTAAGCTGAACTAAGGCATATCTAAAAGAGAATGTGTTGTAGTTTTGTTGGAGAGCGTTCTACTTACCACCTTCCCAACTCCCCCCACAAGGCTACAACCTTATCAACATGTATAAATAGAAGAAACTCATATTCATCGATCTATTTATTCCCACTCAATCAATATATATACAGCCTTTAGGTTAAGTCCCAAACCTAGAATTCAGCTACTCATGGCTTCAAAAGATTGTGCAGAAAACAAAGAATTAGCCAGTGCAGTTCTACAAGCTCGTCAGATGGGTTATCATCAAGAAGAAGTCGAACAGGAAGACGAGCTTTTCGAGATCGATTTAGAGCTACTGAACAGCATTCCTCCTTCACAATATTACTTCGAAAGCTATTTCGCGACCATGACAGCGACCAAACACGCCCTGCTGGCCAATTGTTTGTTGCCGATCGCAGACCTATCCGGTGCCATTCCAATTCCAGTTCCGGAAAGACCTAGTAGTACCATCGTTATCTTAACCAAGTCCATGCCTAATTCCGGAAATGAAAAGCTTCTTGGGTTTGGGTTGCCTTCTCTAGATGCTGTTAGCATGATTTTGAATTAATATGAAACAGAATGTGATCTGTTAGACTCAGGGCAAACAGCAGGTAGGAGGATGCAGCAAGTGGTTCATTTCTTATTGGTTTTACTATTGTCTATTTTCTTACATGTTAGGATTAGATCATACACGAATGGCTGTATGAGTTTCATTGTTGAGTAGTTCATGTTTGCTCCAAGGACTACTAAAGCATGTTTCTAACTTGTCTCTGTACTGCAATTTATAGACTGCCTTCTTTTTTCTAATTCAAATACCTTGCTATGGGTATCATGTATGTTATGACACTCATGCCTTACGAACGATGAAATAACCGACAAAACATCAAGTTTATGTGGTTTGCTAGCCCAAATCGAGCAAACTACGTCCACGGCGAAGAGAGACATTTATTTATTAAGAGGAGCGATTACAATGTAGTGCATAATTGTTCTAAATGCCTAGAGCCTTTTAATAGTGCTTAGAACCGACCTAGGGCCGTCCTAGATAGATTATGAAATAATTCAAAAACACGCCAGGATCTGTCCAGGTCCCGCGACCTCCCATCTAGGTCGTGCGACCTCACATCCAGGTCGTGAGACATCTGATCCAAGTCGTGCGACCTCCTCCAAAAATCCTGATGCTCCAAATATTTTCCTCTAGGTCGTGCAACCTCCCTTAAAGGTCGTGGGACCTTTGAAAACATCCTATTTGCTTCTTTTCTCTCCATCTTGGTTCCTTTGGTACCCATTGTTGCTCTTGATGATTTCTTCAATTTATTCAAGGCACAAATCCAACAAATCTCCACCTTGAATTGAATTCTCTCATGCAGCAACAAGAGGTTCTCTTCTTGCAAATAAAGCTTTCCTCCTCCGCACCCAATGTCTCCCGTCACCGAGACTCTGTGGACCCCCACCGGGTCCGACATTCCCCTAAGGGCCTCACTGGCTCATTATCCTGAGCAATTCTAGACAATGCTGAAACTTGCTATGCGGAACTGGCTTCGTGAACATCTCCGCGGGATTGTCAGCTTTCCCCACCTTCTTAACCTTGATCCTGCTCTCGTTTCTCAGAAAATAATACCTGACGTCGATATGCTTTGTCCTTTCAAGATGAAACTTGTCCTTAGTCAAGCAAACTGCACTCAGTCTATCACAGTTAACTATCACTTGATCTTGAAGTATGCCTAGATCATTGGCCATTCCTTTTAGCCATATTGTCTCCTTTGCTGCTTCTGGTAGAGCCATGTACTCCGCCTACGTGGTTTATAAAGTTACCATCGGCTGTAGCGTAGCCTTCCAACTCACAACCAGACCTCCCAGAGTAAACACATAGCCAGTCATTGATCCCCTACTATCAATATCCCCTGCACAGTCAGAATCCAAGAACACAACTACCAAGATGTCTTCACTAGCCCCATAACACAAGCCAATGTCTAACGTACCCTTAAACCGTCTGCCAGTGATCCTTAATCGATTGAGACATAAAAAGACTTACCACACTAACAACGAATGCGATGTCCAGTTGAGTACATACCATAGCATACATGAGGCTTCGAACTGAGCTAGCATATGGAACCTTGTACATGTACTCCTTCTCCTCCTCAGTCTGAACGGTTTTCATTCTTAGCTTGCTGTTAGTTGCCATAGAAGTATCTATAGCTTTAGCTGATAACATCTTGAATCTTGCCAAGATCTTCATGATGTATCCCTACTGTGACAAAAAAACTTCTTCTTCTTCCCGTCTCTATAGATCTCAAATCCCTATATCTTCCAAGAAGACCCCATATCCTTAATCTCGAATTGCGCATTGAGAGACCTATTAAGCTCTCTAATGTCCTTGATATTATTAGTTGCAATAAGAATGTCATCCACATATAGAACTAGGTAAATACATGATCCACCCTGCAACTTCTTGTGTTACACGCAACAATCATACTCGCACTTTTGGTAATCAATCTTCAACATCAAGTTGTCAAACCTCTTGTACAATTTCCTCGGTGACTGCTTAAGTATGTAGTGAGATCTTTTCACCTTGAACACGTGTTCATCTTTTCCGGGAACTTGGAGTATATATCTCATTTTCCAACTCTCCATGTAGGAAAGCTGTATTCACGTCTAGTTGCTCAAGCTCTAAGTCATGGTGCTCCACTAGAGCTAGTAGCACCAGGATTGAAGAATGTATGACCACCGGTGAGAAGATCTTATTGTAGTTGTGCACAAGAGATTCCGGCAGGGAGACCTCCGTGTACACCGTGCGTAGTGGATCAGGGATCGCACAGGAAGAATAGGGGTGTGTGTAGGGAGAGAGTAAGTCAGTAGCAATGTCTGAGAGAGAGACAGAGGTTTGGCAGAGCTTCCGCGTATGGCAGTGTGTCCTCCTTTGTATGGAAAGGTTGGCGATCTATATATACTGGAGAACGTGACCGTTGTAGTGTGGTTAATGCGCCCATTAATGGCGGCTTAATTAGCTTAACCATAACGGCACGTTCGTCCGAGTATATAGGAACCGTTAGAGCACGTGGTGCGCGAGTACCGGAACCGTTACGAGGTTGACCGAGTTTGACCGGGTTGACCGGGTTTATGGAGCTCGTGCCATAAATCTCTCAAAACAGTTACTAAAGGTCGCGTGCGGGCTTGGCTCGCACGCGACAGGGCTTACTCTAGCCTCCAAACCACTAAGTCCCTACAAGTCCCGTGCAGTGGTATGCGAGGGCTCTGTCTCGCAGCCCCCACATGGATCAGCTCGGCTGGTGATCCTGTGTGTGTGGAGCACAATATGGTGTGCTGGATGGTTGCCACGTGGCCTAGATCTGCCATGTCATAAAGCAGTATCTACATTAGCCCCCTTTCTGCGCGTGAAGGCTCATAGCTGTATAGGCTTCCATGCGCGGAAACCAACATGCGCGTCGTCGCCACGCACCAATTCAAATACGGGTAAGTTCAGCCCCCGTGCGTGTCATTATGACCTAAAACCCCTAGAGTCGTGCCGTCTGACCTTTAGGGTTTTAGGCGTGACGTCAGCCCGTCCCGTGATTGCGCGATACGACGGTGACGGTTGCGATTCGACTACTGAAGGGACGCAACCCTTCATTCTTTTGGATAAATACCTTGTATCCCATTATTGCAAAGCATCACTTCTTTCTCTTAAAGTGAATGGTACCCGGAGATCTTCGAGAGCAGATCCAGATAATCAATCACCAGTTCAGAACTGCAAATCGTATTCTCCAATTGTGTATATCCAAGCAAGCTTCAAGGAAACAAGGTTGGCCTCGTTTACTTTTGATTTAAAATACCAGTGTTTGCCTTGAACCGCGTTGAATCTGTAAATCCATGAAATTTGTGAAGAGGCTTTGATCTTTGAACCCGCTTCGTTTTAATCTTTCAACAATATTGGATCTTGCAACTCCCCAATTTCTGAGATCGGTACCGGAACTGTTTGCTTTCCTTTGCATGGCTCTCGAATTCCAAAATTCAAACTGAAGTGTGGTATTTCTCCCCCCCCCCTTTTTTTTTGCCCTTTCGCAGGAATGGCCAAGACAAGGGTAACCAGACCCGTCAAGGAAGATGAAGAGATGCCGGAGCTTCCGCAGGCTCTGTGGCGAAAAGCCCCCTTTCTGGGTGGGAAAGACTTTTATCATGCGAGGGTGAAGGCGAAGAGGATGCCTGATCCTGTTCCAGTTGAGCGATTGTTGACACTGACTCGCCCAGTTAACTCAGCCTTGCTCGAGTTGGTTGGTTCCGAGGATGTGGTTCGATTGGGGATCGAGAATGGGCACTTCCCATACACTGCGATTTCTACTCAGGCGTTTGTCCAGAAATTGGACTATATGGATGAGTGGATCGACCACGTGTTGGATCATCACGCCGAGACTCTCGATAAAGCCGGCATTTTCTTTGCTATCCGTGCTATGAAGGGTGCTGCCGTGAAGTTGGATCAGTCCATGCTTCTAGACCTTCTGTCCCGTTACTCGCCCGCGACTCACACGTTTCATTTTGCTGAGTTCGAGGCTGCCCCCACGCTCGAGGACGTTCAAATGCTGTATGAGCTTTCCCCCATGGGCGAGGTGGACCCCTTGAGTCACTTGAGGACATCTGCTGAAATGGCCTTGTATGCGCAGATGGAGGAGTGCCTAGCAGAGGTAAAGAAAATCTCCACTCGGTGGACCACTACAAAGCCTCTTCCGAACTGGCAGCTGGTGGATACGTCCGCGAAGAATACCTGGAACAAGTGGTTGCAGTACTTCTTCCGAGACTATGCGAACAGCAGCATTACTAAGAAGCTTTTGAGCGAGAACCCGGAGGCCGAGAATTATGTAGAGGGCAAGGGCTATCATTTGACCCTTTGTGCCTTTCTCTGTGCTTGGCTGTCGAGGTATCTGATTGATGGTCACCCCCATGACGGGGTCTTCTACCATGTGCTGCCACTTGCCGTGAGGCTCGCTCTTGGCCAGAGAGTCGCACTCGGACCCTTGGTCTTGGGCACGCTATATTATAGACTGGATCAGCTGGTTCTGGCGATGAGGGAATCGCGTGGCCGCCTCGATGTTCTGACCTTTGTCAATATCAGCTTTTTGACAATGTGGGTTTTCGAGCGCTGGCCGTCTTATGCTCCAACTCCCCTCCCACTTGATAAGTGGTGTCCCCCAGGCGAGACAGAAGCGCGCAACAGCGGAAGAGCTGCGAGATGGTTTGGAGCAAGCAACACCAAGTGCACTTGGAGTTTGATATGCGACAAACGAAAGGAGTTTACTGCCAGGCCCTATGCCACACGTGTTGAGAATGTGCGGTGGTTCCCAAAGCTATACCCTTCCAAAGGTATGGTCTTGTCAGAAGACCTTCTCTTTGAAAAGGGGCCGCATTTCCACGAGCGCTATCGTGAGTTCTTTTGTTGGTGTCTGCGAGGTTCCCTTCCTGCCCTTGCAGAGCATATTCGTGAGCTCGCGCCAAGGTATGAAAGGCTTACAGTGGATGTTGACCCCACTCGGGTCTCTCCTCAGTTTGGTTTTGATGCGGTGGCCCCATCGATCTGGCCCCAGTCTATTATCAGAGGGTGCTACAAGCGTTTGCTGACAAAGGAGTGCAAGACGGTCCTCATGAGCAATCTTCCCTTTGAGCAGCCTGCGGGAACTCGCAAGGGTGGTTGTTCCCAGAACTGGCTCGCATACTGGGCTGCCCAGCAAACGAGGATTGAGACGGAGGCGGCGGCGCAGCCAGGAAGGGCCCCCTTGGTCAAGAGGAACTCTTTTCCGTTTCGCCCCAATTGCAGTTTGAGCGAGTCTGAGTATGGTTGTTACTCGCTGTGGGACCGCGAGAATCATTTGTGCCCCGATTTCATTCTGAAGGAGCAAGTCGACGCAATCAAGAAGGGTGACGCGCAAGTCATCAAATATAGCAAGGCGTTTGCTGAGGTAAGCAATTTCCTTGTGTGCTTTAAGCTTTTTGATTTTTCCTTGCGCTGATGCTTTTCGTTCTGTGCTGTTTCAGTGTCATGTGCGGAGGTTCGCAGCTGGTGATCGCTCCAAATCGCTGGTGAACACCATTGTTGCCACCAGAAGGAAAGGGGAGTCGTTCCGGCTAGCATGGAGGATGGATGCCGAGGTTGAAACAAGGGTTCGCGCAGTCATGAATACTTTTGCTGACTCGCTGATAGATAACCCTCCGGCTCCGTCTCCTCCTAGAGATGACCCGTCCCCTCCAGCGACTGCGGCGCCGAGAGTGAAGAGACCTAGGCAAAAGGGAATTACGATTTCCTCCCCTAGGAGTGCTCCAGCTTCTCCCCCAGTGAGGTCCCTTTCCATCAAGGACAAAGGCAAGGGTCGTATGCCCAGCAAACTGCGAAAAGATCTCGCAGTTGAGACTTTCATTCCATTCAACCTAGAGGAGGAAGAGAGACAGGAGCCCCAGGCAAGTGATGAAGAAGAAGAAGCAACAGTTGTGATGTGCGAGGAAGAATCAGGAGGTACTTCCGTCGCATCTCCTTGCCTTTTATCTTGACTTCTTTGCAGTTCTTTTCTTTGAACCAAATATGTATTCGCAGATGATGATGATGAAGCCGTTGGTGGCCTTGTGGCCAAGAGGCAAAAGAGAGATGCCCATTCTGGCATTTCAGATGATCCTATAAGCGAGGATGTTCTTGCTGAATCCCGGAAGACAGCCGCGGAGGCTGCTGAAAGAAGAAGGCAGCGAGAGGAAGAGGAGCTCGAGCGTGTGAAACAGCGGAGCCTCGAGGAGCAGCATGTTGACGACTTAGTGCGTCCAGTTGGCGAGGAAGACGAGCTTCCCGAAGAAGTGGCTCCTCATGTGGAGGAGGAAGATGAGGTTCCCGGAGAGGATGCAGCAGAGCTAGAGCAAGTCCAAGCGGACTTCGCAGAGATCGCAGGTGGCGATAAAGGTGAGATCTTCAATCTCGCAGTTACTTATAGAGATGTAATTGTGGGTGCGTTAAAGCACGGTGTGTCAAAGCCTGACATTCGCCGTTGGTTGGTAAGCAAATGCGGAGAACCCTCAGGTAATTATTTTGAGTGATATGCGCATACTAGGCTGTAGCCACTTGAGGCAAAATCATGACTGGTTTACTCGCATCCCAGGTCACGCTTCTCTTAAAGATTTGCTTAGTGAGGATACACTGATAGGGCACGGTTCCACGTCCCTAGTGTACGATGAGGATACCTCAATCCCACCTTCGCGTGGAGGTGCTTATTCTTAGCTTTAGTAAAGATAGCGAAATAACTTATAACACAAGTTACCTCACATTATCGCATTTGGTATCGCAGGTCATGCTGAGGAACCTGAGCTGGAGCAGAGAAGTCAGCCTTCTGCATCCCATGTTCCAATTTCGAGCTCCCATACCGAGAAGCCCGTCGCAGCCGCTGGACACGTAAGTGAGCATCTCGAGGATGTCATCGAACTCTCTGATGATGTCGAAGCTGATGTTGCGCCGATGGACGAAGGTGTCCGTACTGGTGGTGAGGAAGAAAGGACAAGTGATGCTAATGTTTTCGCATCTGGGAGTGTTCTCCGCCCAGCGACTTCGGCTGTCCCTTCGCCTCAGGCGATGACTGAGCCAGAAGCACCTATTCCTGCGTGGAGCATTTGGGGCTCGCAGGTTGGGAATGTAGTCGCAGCTGGTGCGGCCTACTCTCTTCCTCCTGACTATGAGAGGTTGGAGCTCGCAGCTGATAGGAGAGCCATGGAGCGAGGGCAGTCTTCGAACAACCCAGTGGCCCGCATCCCTTCTCTTCATGAAATTCTGGAAGGCACTGGTAAGTAAAGATTTACCGTTCGCACGTCGCATTATTTGCTTGCGAGTTTTGACATTATAACTCATTTTTGGTGTCTCAGGTTTGAAGCAAACCGATGTAGACTGGGTGGTTCGAATGCGTCTCAGATACCCCCGATCGTTTGTGAGATCTCTGGAGATCGGACCTTTTGACAGGAGGCTATTCCTTACTGAAACCATCTGGATACTGGAGCAGCTGTCTGCGGCTACACCTGCGACCATTTCGGCCCAGAGTGCTGAATTGCTGTGTGGCATGTGCCAAAATCTCCTGTTCAAAGTCCAAGGCAGACTTGGTTTCAAATTCCTCAAGGACAGAGTTACACTGATTCGCGCAGCTGTAACTTTGAATCTCGGTCACCAGAATCTCGCAGCTGAGATGCAAAAGGTGGAGCAGCAAAAGCGAAAGGTTGATGAAGCTTTGAAGCTGTATCACGAAATGAATGCCAAGTGCGAGCAACTGAAGCAAGAAGTGAAACAAGTGGAGAAGCTGAGCGAGCAGTTCGAGCCCCAAGACTCCTTAATCAAGAATTTGTTTTGACTTTTCGAATTTTGAAAAGAAAACAGGAAAATGGCTGAGACATTAATGTAATGTTTTGAAACATTAATGTAATGTTGCTAGGGTTTCTCCCCCTTTTTTTTTAACAACAAACAATGAGTTTGCCCGTTTTGCCCTTTTCGGGATTTGATTGGACATTTCTGTGCATATCCAATTATGACATCAGCAATTGATTTTCTGCTTGATTTTCGCGCTAATTTCTCGGCAGATAAGCACGCTTCCGTTGGGATGTCCAGCCGAATCATGACTATCCGTCATTTATTAGGATACGCAACTGAATCGTCGTAGCCTTTAGTAGGGTAATTGATTGTTACCGCTTTTCAAGGCGTAAGTGATTGAACTTACCCTCTTTTTGAATTTTGCTGACTCATCTTAGGCTACCGAAGAGTCTCCACAGGGCCTATATAAACCCTGTCTTTGCCATTTGGGTTCTTCATCCCAAACATGTGCTTTGCCGTGAGTCCTTACGACTGCTGGCTTCAACGCTTGTTTTTCGTTGATTCATGGCAACTTCAAGTTTTGAATCCTGAGTTTGCGCTTTGTGCTATAGAAATAGTTTCCAAGATCCACTTTATGAGGCTTATTGCTGTTTATAACCATCATAAAGAGGATGCAGATAATACCTCATGTGTGTTCGAAGAAATTTCTTCGTGTATTATGTGTGCAGGTCATGTTTCCGGCCGCCTCGTGGCGAGGTGCAGCGCCGAAGTGACCGTGCTACCGTCTCGTAATGAACGGCGGAATTCTCCTCCAGCATCCCTGGAGGAGGGTTTCTTGCCTCTTCGTTCTTGAACTCAGGGTTGCGAACCGTTGTGTTCATCCCCGTCTACAAGGAGCCCTTGCCCTTTGGAGCTTCTGCTTGCAGTTTGCTCGCTGGAACCGGTGGTTCCTTGGGCAAATGTTATGGGGAGCATATCTGACAACGGTCTTGTCGGATAGCGGGATGTCGAGCGTACGGCTTCATGTGGCTCTTTTTAGAGCAAGATCCCCCTTGCTACAGATGTTCACCCGCAGATCTGGGCATCGTGTAGCCGGCGTTTGAGGCCAGGGCGGTTCATTCTTTGCAGTCCGGGTTTCCGTACCGTGTCTCTGCTGGCTTATCAGCCATTTTTCGAATGTATTGTAAGCCATGTGGGCTGCGTAGTTAGATTCGAGCTTTTCGCTTGTAAGCTGTTATCTAGATAGATAAATTGTAAGTCATTTGACTCATAATGATATGTAGCTTTTGTATTATCTGCTCTCTTTGCAAAAAATACAATTTCGAATGCGTTTCGGCTTGTTTTGCCTTGCATAATGCCATGTAATGATTTCACATATGCGATGTCAATTCGCGGATGTTTCGCTAGATCATTCGAGATCGTAATTTCGCAGCTGTGCCATCTTGACGGATGGGCTTGTAGTTGGTCGTTGCAAATCATATGAGATCATGTTCACAACTTTACTATCGTAACAGATAGTTTTTAACAGATCAATTAAGATCGTTGAGTGGTGCGAATCGCTATCATAGAAGATAGGCTTTATTAGAGAATTGCTTGAGATAGTTTCTCGCATAAATTGCTATCGCAGCAGATAGACCTTTAGAAGATCTAGCAAGATGGTTCTGCAGTTACGTTGCCATCATAACAGACGGGCTTGGGTGATCAACTAAAATCACTTTGCATATAAATTGCTATCGTAACAAATAGGCTTAAGAAGATCATATAAGATCGCACTTGCATAAACCGCTATCGTGAGAGATAGGATTTTGATGATCGATTGAGATCGCTTTTGTATTTTGCTGCTATCGTAAGAGATAGGCTTTGGATGATCACTTAAGATCGCATTTGCATTGGCTGCCATCGTAAGGGATGGGCTTTAGATGATCAATTAAGATCGTATTTGTGTCGACTGCTATCGTGAGAGATAGGCTTTGATGATCACTTAAGATCGCATTTGCGTTTGGCTGCTATCGTAAGAGATAGGCTTTAGATGATCAATTAAGATCGTATTTGTGTTGACTGCTATCGTGAGAGATAGGCTTTGATGATCACTTAAGATCGCATTTGCGTTTGGCTGCTATCGTAAGAGATAGGCTTTAGATGATCAATTAAGATCGTATTTGTGTTGACTGCTATCGTGAGAGATAGGCTTTGATGATCACTTAAGATTGCATTTGCGTTTGGCTGCTATCGTAAGAGATAGGCTTTAGACGATCAATTAAGATCGTATTTGTGTTGACTGCTATCGTAAGAGATAGGCTTGGATGATCAATTAAGATCGCGTTTGTATTTGCTGCTATCGTAAGAGATAGGCTTTGATGATCAATTAAGATCGCGTTTGTATTTGCTGCTATCGTGAGAGATAGGCTTTGATGATCAATTAAGATCGCGTTTGTATTTGCTGCTATCGTAAGAGATAGGATTTGATGATCAATTAAGATCGCGTTTGTATTTGCTGCTATTACAGCGAATAAATCATTGTTAACAGCAATAACAAATTAAATAGAGCAATATAAACGGCTAGAAATATGAACTTCTCATTTGGGAGAATTCTTTTATTATAACACTCTCATATGGGAGAGATAGGATTACAATCCTCTCATATGGGAGAGGAGATTGCGTCAATCATAGCCACATGAGACATTAAGCAACGTTATCATAAAACGTATGAAATAAGAGAAGTCAAGGATAGTACTTCTTAATCCAGCGCATGTTGACTGAGCTTGGAGTTGAGGTTGTACCGTGCAACCTTCGTATGCTGCAGTAGCCACTATCGAAGACTTCTGTGACTTCGAAGGGTCCTTCCCAATCAGCTGCGAACTTTGGATGAGTTGCTTCTCGCATGCAGTGGTCAGATGCGCGCAAGACCAGGTCGCCAACTGCGAAATCCCGTCGCTGGACTGTCTTGTTATAGGCGCGAGCGATTCTTTCTTGGTACCGCTTGTTAGTCCTTTTGGCTTGTTCTCGCTTTTCTTCCAGCAAGACTAAATCATGATCACGTTGATTTTCATAGAGTGCATGGAAGGCCAGCCTTGCCGAATTGACTCTGACCTCCGCAGGTACTACAGCTTCGGCCCCATAACATAGTAGAAATGGCGAGGCCCCTGTAGGTGTCCTTGGAGAAGTTCTGTAGGCCCACAGAGCTATGTTAAGGGAGTCGGCCCACCTCTTGTGGTCATCTGCGACCATCTTGCTCAGAATTCTCAACAGCGTTTTGTTAGTCGCTTCGGCTTGTCCGTTTCCCTTTGGATAATAGGGGGTAGAGCATATCTGCCTGATATTGTACTCCGCGAGTTTCGTAGCTACCTGGCGATTAACAAAAGGAGTACCGTTATCTGAAAGAATGGTATTTGGGATTCCGAACCTGCATACGATGTTTTCCTGGATGAAGTTAACCACAGCCAGCGCGTTTGCCGTCTTCAGTGGTATTGCTTCCACCCATTTGGTGAACAGCTCGGTTGCGGTGAGAATGAAATGGTTCCCATGTGACGTTGGTCGGATGGGGCCGATGAAGTCCAAAGCCCATGTGTGAAATGGCCATGGCGTCCCTAATGCATGTAGATCCACGGTTGGAGCGTGCACTAGGTTTCCTTTGAATTGGCATTCTTGGCAGCGCCGCACTTTGGTGCGGCAATCGACTTCCATCGTGGGCCAGAAGTATCCGATTGAGAGGAGCTGTCTGCATAATTTCGCACCTCCCTGGTGTTCCACCTGATGAGAAAGGTCCATGACTTCTTGTGCTTCCCTGCCGTCTAGGCATCGCAGCAAGTTGCCCTCGTGACCTTTCCGCCAAAGCAGGTTTTCCTGAACCATATATCGAGACGCTTTCCTCTTCAATTTGTCGGCCTCTTTTCTCGATTCGGGTACGGTGCCCTGGGTGAGGAATTCAAACAATGGCTTCCTCCAGTCTGTGTCGTCATCGGTTAGAGCGATGAGTAGAGAATCTTTGATTAGTGCGCAACTTTCGCACTTCCCTTGTATCAGGGCTGCAGCTGTTGACATGCCTGGCCAATGAATGCCATATCTCTGAGCTTTCCTGTAGATTGACACCTCGCTTTCTCCGCAAGCGTGTTGGTGAATCTTTTCTAACAGCTGTTGTCCCTCTTGCTCGGAGACACATCGCATGAGTATTCCTCCAGGACCCTTGTAGTAAAGGGTGTTGTCGTGGATGCAATATCCTTTCGTGAGTGCCCAGCTTTCGCTGCTGGTGCCTTTCGCAATAGCTTGCAGGATTGCTTTTCGCCAGTCTGCGTCATCCATGTGTTCGTCGTCGCACACATCTTCTGTTAATGCCGACGATGTTCGCACTTCGATGGAAATCCTTGCGGGGCATTTGTCTATGCTGACCTTAGATCCCAGAGTTGCTAAGGCGTCTGCATGCCTGTTGTCCGCTCGGGGCTTGTGCTCGTATTTCACGTCGCAAAATTGCTGCATCAGCTTTTGCACTAGGGTGCGGTATGACAGGAGGTTGATCTCCTTTAAACCATATTCGCCCGAGGCTTGCTTAACAATCAGTTTGGAATCTCCCATGACTGTTAAGTTGCTCACTTCCAAAGCTTTCGCCGCACGGAGCCCCGCGATAAGAGCCTCGTATTCCGCCTCGTTGTTCGTGACTGCAAAGTTGAGTTTTGCGGACATCTGTATGACTTCCCCGTCTGGCTTTGTCAAGACTATCCCGATGCCTCCGCCTTTTCTGGTTGACGAACCGTCGAAGTGGAGGGTCCAATAGGGCACGTCGATCGCGTAGATTTCTGGGCCTTCGAGCTCTTCCTCGATCACGGGTTCGTGGTTGTTGTCGGGAAACTGTGCCAGCAGATCTGCTACCGCCTGCGATTTGATTTCTCTCGGTTTTACGCATGTGATATCGTATTGAGAGATGGTCATGTACCATTTCGCCAATCTCCCGCCCGGAGTAGTGTGAGTTAGCAGGTATCTTATGGGGTCGCTTTTGGTGACCACCACTACTTTGTGCGATGCAAAATAGTGTCTCAACTTCTCTATCACGAAGAATAAAGCAAGGCAATGACGTTCGATGTCTGTGTACCTTGATTCAGCGGGCTGCACAATGCGGGAGATGTAATAGATGGGCCTCTCTTGGCCTTCATACACCTGAGCCAAGAGTGCTCCTATAGATTTCCTTGTTGATGTAAGGTATAGCAGAAGCGGTGATCCCAGTTGAGGCGCGATCATTATCTTTGGGGATGTGAGTAGCTCCTTTAGCTTTTCGAATGCGGCTTCGTGGTCAGGAGCCCAGTTGTACGCGGCGTCCTTCTTGAGAAGAGTGCTAAAACAGCATGTGATTTCGGCGATTGCTGGGATGAATCTCCGCAGATATGACAATTTTCCCAAGAATGTTTTCAAGGTACTTTGGTTGTGAGGTGGCGTCATGCTGGTGATGGCTGACACTTTCGCAGGGTCAGGCTCGATCCCTTGGCGATGGACCACGCATCCCAAAAACTTCCCCGAGGTCACGCCGAATGCGCATTTCATGGGGTTCATTTTCAGTTGAAAGCTCCTGCATCTGTTGAACACCTTTCGCAGGTCTGCAAGGTGATCTGCTTCATGCTTGGATTTGACTACCAGGTCATCCACATAGAATTCCACTTCTTTGTGCATCATGTCGTGGAATAGAGCAATCATGGCTCGCTGATAGGTTGCGCCTGCGTTCTTAAGACCAAATGGCATTACCGTGTAGTTGAATACCCCCACGGGAGTGATGAATGCAGTTTTCCTTGCATCTTCGGGATCCATCTTGATTTGATTGTACCCGCTGAAGCCGTCCATGAAACTGAACATGCGATGGCCTGCCGTTGAATCAATGAGCAAATCGATGTTAGGCAGTGGGAAATCGTCCTTAGGGAAGAAGCGATTGAGATCTCGGAAGTCCACGCAGATGCGGAGCTGTCCGTTCTTCTTCACCACCGGCACGATGTTGGCCAACCATGTAGGATGGTGATTTGGCTCTATGAACTTGGCGTCTAGGAGTTTGACAATCTCCTGCTTGATCTTCACGTTGAGCTCTGGCCTGAAGCTTATGCTTTGCTTGACCGGTTTAGACCCTGGGATGATGTCTAAACGGTGCATGGTGATGCTCGTGTCCAGACCCGGCATCTCATCATATTCCCATGCGAACACGTCCTTGTATTCAGTTAGGAGCTGCAGCAGTCCTTGTTCCTCTTCGCTTGTGAGGTCCGCACTCAGGAAGACTGGCCTTTTCTTTTCCTCGTTCGGGCTGAGGAACACTTCCTTTAGCTCTTGTTTTTGTGGTCTTGGCCTGTCTTCCATGCATTCGGGCGCTTCTTTGAGCTTCTCGTCTGGAGTGCCCTGTGTTGGCTCTTCCGTCAGCGCAACTTGCTCGATTTGATTGATTTGCCCAGGGACACCCCCATGCCCGTGTGAGGACGTCCCCGCGCACCTTCATATGCGATAGCATTTCTTCCCGTTGGCGTAGAAGCTCTCTATCTCCTTACCCTCGGGGTCATGCTTTGCAATCCTCTTCAGAGTGTACACATTCTTCCGATGATATGCGATGCGCGGCGCCTCTTCGTGTGTAGGCGGCTTTTCCTTGGCATCTCCCCTTGTCACCATCACGCCCGCAGGTGACTGGTCCTTGATGTCCTCCCAGAGAGGTAAAGGAGTAGGGTTGAATGGTCCGGGTGTTTGCTCGTCCGCCATCTCGGTGAACCACACCGCCTCGCTGAGATGTGCTTCGTCCAAGTTGAACGGGTTAGTTGAGGCCGGTATCTCGACAATCCTGTCGTTCCAGATAGCTTTCATCACCTGGTGAGCCGTCGAAGGGATTGCGTCAAAGCGATGAATCCAGACCCGTCCTATGATCATGTGATATGTGGTGTTCGCGTCTATGACATAGAACTTCGCCGAGCACTTGATTTTGCCAATTTGAACGCCTAGGCGGATCCATCCGATCGTCATTCTAGAATCGCTTCCGAATCCCACCAGCGGGGATGGACGCTTGACTACCTTGTGCTCGGGGATCCCTGCTAGCTTCAGTGTGTGGAGTGGAACAACATTGACCGCTGCTCCTCCATCGACGAATGCTCGCTTGAATTCGACGCCGTTAATGATGGCGGTCACGTACAGGGGCCTCTGGTGGCTCGCATCTGTCTTCTTGTCGCTGGCAGAAAAGGTCATAATCTTTTCTGTAGAACGGGACGCCCTGATGACTTTCCCGTTGGAGACCACGAGGTCCCCTTCGTAGTCTTCTGCTATCCTTAAGATTGCTTTTGTCATATCCGTTCGGCATTTTTCGGAGAAATTCATCTCGTTGAAGAATTTGTTGAAGCCGTGCGACCCTTTCATGCGGTCGGCACGCTCATCCTCCGTGTCCATGCTATAGTCTTCATCTTCATGGACTTCAGCAATGATGGGTAGACCATCCTCTGCGACTTCTTCCAAGTCCACTATCGAGATCATGGCGACCTCTTTGCCCTTTGAGCCCGAATCTGTATGGGCAGGCAGCGGGTTGTTGCGCACATCCTTCCGGTGGTCGCTGACGATGAGTTCACCGTTCTTCATCTTCTGATCGAACGCGAATCTGAGCTTCTTGCACTCGGCTGTGGGGTGCATGACCTTGCCGTGGTATTTGCACCACTTAGGGTCCCTCGTCATCTCCTTGGAGGGTGCTTTCTCGAGCGGTGGCAGGACGCCGTCCTTGCGCCACTGTCTGCAGAGATCGCTCGCTTCCTCCACCGAGCATGGCAGAGGCGGTGCATCGAAGTTTGTAACTTTTGCTTGCTTCTGGGGCGAAACTGTATTGACCTCAGCTTCGCGTCCCCGCTTGTAGCCAAATCTGCCGATCTTGTAGGTGGTGCCGCTCGCAGGTCGTTCCGGAGCGCTCTTCTTTCTCTGTCTCTCGACAATGGGCTCGATGTTCATCGTGCATTCGATGAGCTTTGAAAACGTAGGTGTTTGCAAATTGATCAGCATGCTTTTGTATTCATCCCGCATGCACTGCAGGCATATCTCTACGAGCCGGCTTTCGAGCATTGGATCCTTGCACTCCAAGGATTTCGCTCTGAATTTCTTGATGAAAGTGATTCCATCTTCCTCGCGTTTCTGATACATCCGCGAGAGATGGATCATCGTCACCTTTTCTTCCATCTGGAAGAACTTGGTATAGAACTTCTGGACCATGTCGTCCCAAGTTTTCACAGATCCGGCCTCCAATGTCCGGTACCATTTGTATGCTACATTCCCAAGAGTTTTTGGGAATTCTCGCATTAGCAGCTTGGGATCGGCTCCGTATGGACCCATGAAATCGATGAAACGCATGACATGCTCATGAGCGTTTCCATTGACGTCCTCGAACTTATCCCATTTGGGAGCCTTGTACCCCGCCGGGTTAGGCATGAGATAGATCTCTCGTGGAATGGGTGGATCGTTGTCTAGCTTCGGGATGATGGTATCCGCGAACGACTGATGAGCCAGGATGGAGTCCACGCGCTTCTGCAAAGACGTCATGCATTCTGGAATGCTTCCCTCGGTAGTTGGCGGAGGGGTTGCCGTAGGCGGTGGCGACACATATGCCGCCGGAGGATTGGGAGTGTATTGACTACCCGCGTTTCCCCAGATTGTCGCTGGTGGAGGCAGAGTATACTGCAGAGCTGGGTTGGACGCCAAAGCCGGGGGCTGAGAGGCGTGAGCAGCAGGGGGAAGCATTTGTGCCGTTGACCCTTGGACCGAAGGCAGCTGCGTTGCTGACGGTGGAGTTTGCAGATGAGAGTTGGGAGGCGTGGCTGACACTCCCAATCCTGGAGCGGTAGGGGTTCCTCCTCCCTGAGGGATAGCGGTGGCTGGTGGAGGATTTGGCGCAAGGGTGCCCAGAACGGCCAAGATCCGTTCTAACTGCGCGGACTGAGACTTGAGAGCTTTTGCCTGACTTTGGACAGTGGCGTCCAAAGACTCTAAAGTTGGCGCCTCGCCGGGAGTCGTCGGAGTACGGCGAGCCTCGTCTCCCGAGGGAGTTTCGGTGGAAGGCGATCGGTTGCTGACATCGTCCTCCTGAGACATGGTTGCTTTTGCTGGTAAGTTTCACGTCGGGTTCACCAAAATGTGCACAAGAGATTCCGGCAGGGAGACCTCCGTGTACACCGTGCGTAGTGGATCAGGGATCGCACAGGAAGAATAGGGGTGTGTGTAGGGAGAGAGTAAGTCAGTAGCAATGTCTGAGAGAGAGACAGAGGTTTGGCAGAGCTTCCGCGTATGGCAGTGTGTCCTCCTTTGTATGGAAAGGTTGGCGATCTATATATACTGGAGAACGTGACCGTTGTAGTGTGGTTAATGCGCCCATTAATGGCGGCTTAATTAGCTTAACCATAACGGCACGTTCGTCCGAGTATATAGGAACCGTTAGAGCACGTGGTGCGCGAGTACCGGAACCGTTACGAGGTTGACCGGGTTTGACCGGGTTGACCGGGTTTATGGAGCTCGTGCCATAAATCTCTCAAAACAGTTACTAAAGGTCGCATGCGGGCTTGGCTCGCACGCGACAGGGCTTACTCTAGCCTCCAAACCACTAAGTCCCTACAAGTCCCGTGCAGTGGTATGCGAGGGCTCTGTCTCGCAGCCCCCACATGGATCAGCTCGGCTGGTGATCCTGTGTGTGTGGAGCACAATATGGTGTGCTGGATGGTTGCCACGTGGCCTAGATCTGCCATGTCATAAAGCAGTATCTACAGTAGTCAACCCCTTCTTTCTGACTGAAACCTCTTGCAACCAACCTTGATTTATAATTGACGCCCTCTCGAGATGTAGTTCCTTCCTTTCTTGTGAAAACCCACATGCAACTGACCATCTTCCTACCCCCTGGAATTTTAACAAGCTCCCAATACGAGTTCTTGCTAAAGAGACTCCATCTCTTCTCCCATTGCGACAATCCACTGTGCTAACTCAGAACTAGATACAGCGGCCTTGTAGGTGGACAACACATCCTCCACCTCCTCCGCTACCTGCAATGTATAACCTACCATACCATCGTCTCTGTATATAGCCATAGGCTTTATGACTCTCCTCGGTCTTCCTACAACAATACTCTGATGATTTGGTTCCTCTGGTAGTGACGCATCCTCATCTGACTCTTCTTCTTTTTCTTGTTCGGTTCTCGTGGCGGTGTAGAGATTTTGGAATCCTTAGGATCAATAGGATCCGACTCTGCCTCCATCTTCTTTTCGGCATCTCCAAGATCCACCTCCATGGAATTGTTCAACATTGAACTCTCATCAAAGACTACACTTTTGCTAAGTATAATCTTGTTCTCTATCCAAATCTTGTATCCCTTCATACTTTTCCCAAACCCCATGAAAACCCTTTCTTTGCCCTTTTCTCTAGCTTGCCATCAACCACATGATAATGGGCAACACAAACCAAAACCCTTAGATTCGAGTAATATACTGCTTTTTCGGACCAAACTTCAATAGGAATCTTGTATCCTATACCTTTGTGCGAGCTCCAATTCACGGGATAGCATGCCATGGAGACTGGCTCTCCCTAGAAACCTCTAGAAAGAATTGTATTCGGAAGCATACACCTTGCTTCACTAAAATTGCATAATTTATTCTTTTGGCTACACCATTCTGCTGTGTTGTATGCCGAACGGTGTGATGGGGACCAATTCCCTAATCTTTGCAGAATCCATCAAACTTTGATGCGAAACTCTAAGCCGTTGTCCCAGTGCAACCTCTTCACCTTCTTTCCCACTTGATTCTACTGGAGTCTTCCACTCCTTGAATCTTGCAAAGTCTTCACTCTTGTGCTTCATCACGAATATCCAAGTTATCCTTGAGTAGTCGTATATGATGCTCAGAAAATACCTGTACCTGCCAATTGCCTGGACTCGAGATTGACCCCAGCAATTCGAATGGATGTAATCAAGAGAACCTTTCGTTCTATGAACCTCCTTATGGAACTTCCTAGATGTAGCTTCCCATAAACGTAGTGCTCAGAAAACCTCAGGCTCTTGGGCGCATGCCCAGTGAGATAGCCTTTCTTGGAAATTTCCTGCATTCCACGTTCACCCATATAACCGAGCCTCATATGCCATAGCTTGAATATATCTGCTTCCTCATTCTCGGCCGAGACAACTCGGAAAGACCCAGTGATGGCCAAACCCTGTAGAGCTTACAAAGTACCATCCTTGACTCCCTGAGTAGCACATCTGAACCCTTGTAGACACATAATCCTCCTCCTTCAACTTTTAAGTTAAACCCCTTACTCTCAAGTAGACTCAAATAAATTCGATTCTTTGTGACAAGTAACACGTGTCTAACCTAGTTTGATGTGCATGTCTTCCCGTCATGATTCTTAAACCTAACTGAACCTTTTCCTATGACCTTGCAAACAGCTCCGATAGCCATGTGAACGGAACCCCCATCTGCGCGGTTATAGCTTGGAAATAGTTCCTTGTTAAAACAGATGTGATAGGAAGCTCCAGAGTCATAAAACCACGCATCCGGTTGATGCGCGACATAATCCGCCAGTAGAACAAAATTTTCCTAAGACAAATTCCCCATATCTACCACGGCTGCATAGCCATTCTGTCCCTGCTGAGCTCGTTTCAGGAAATCTTTCTTCCAGTGTCCTATTTCCTTGCACCAAGCACAGACATCCTTGGATAACTTAGAACGGGAGAAATTCTTCTTCTCGTTCTTCTTACCTTTCTTGCTTCCACCAGTTTCCATCAAACAGGAAGCATGGTCCTCTGTCCTAGCATGGAGCAGTTCCCTAGCATGGAGCACCGATCTGACCTCCTCTATGGTTAAGTCATCCTTGTTCACAATAAACGACTGAACAAAGTTCTCGTATGATGGAGGTAACGAGATTAATAACAAGAGTGCAGAATCCTCATCATACACCTTCTCGCCAATATTACACAAATCTAAAAGAATTGTATTCAATTGATCAAGATGGTCCTAGAGAACCGTACCTTCGAGCATCCGTAGGGTGAAGAGCCATTGGTTTAGCATCAACTTTCTAGTGAGATTCTTCGTCATGTATAGACTCTTCAACTTGAGCCAAAGCTTCGCTGCTTCCTTCTTATTTTCGATCTCTATGATCACGTCATCCGATAAGCACAAACATAATAGTTGAATGTGCCTTCTCCTAGCATCCATGCCTCCCCTGTCCGCGGTCATAGGTGCCGACAAGCCTTTAGATTTGAGCAAAGCCTCCATCTTTATCTTCCACAGACTGAAGTCGTTCCCTCCTATAAACCTATAAATCTTCATCATCGATCCATACATTGTTCTTGGTAGAGTAGATCACGACCTAAGATCTGATACCAATTTGTTATGACACTCACACCTCAGGAACGATGAAATAATCAACAAAACACCTAGTATACGTGGTTCGCTAGCCCAAATCGAGCTAATCACGTCCACGAGGAAGAGAGACCTCTATTTATCTAGAGGAGCGATTACAAAGTAGTGCATAATTGTTCTAAACACTTAGGAGTCTATTTATCCTGCTTAGATCTGTACTTGGGCCGTCCTATATAGATTAGGAAAGAATTCCAAAAAATACCTAGATCTGTCAAGTTCTTGAGACCTCCTATCCAGGTCTTATGACCTCACATCCAGGTCGTGTGACATGTGATCCAGGTCGTGCGACCTCCTCCAAATATCCTGATGCTCCGGGTGTTTTCCTCCAGATCGTGCGACCACCCTCAAAGTTCGTGGGACCTCTAAAAACATCATATTTACTTATTTTCCCACCATCTTGGTTCCTTTGTTCCCCGTTGTTGCTCTCGATGATTTCTTCAACTTATTCAAGGCACAAGTTCAATAATGTAATTTCATCAAGTGTTTTACTCAATCCCGTCAATGCTAGTATTATAAATGAAGTTCTTAGGTTATGGGACAAAATAACTGACATAAACAATAAGAGTGACAAAAACCGACTTTCCACTGAGTAAAACGGGGAACTTGGTTTAAGAGATAACAAGAGAAAGACTTCGAAGCATCTGCAATGTCCTTGTCAGGGTATGGGATCGATTGACTTGTACCCTTGTGACTTTGGAATGGACATGAGTATTCTGGTCGCACAAAATGTACACCCTTCTTTAGCAGGGCTTAGGTGAAGGACTCCATCTTTTCATAGGGCATACGAACACCCCTCAAAAGGGATAGAAAGTTTTAGAGATAACAATAAATAACAATAGCCTCTCTTTACTTTGTGTAGTAGTAATCTATCAGTGTTTGATTTTATGTAAGGAGTCTTGTTAGATTTCTTATGTTACAATTAATGTATACTTATTTATAAGACAGTTCAATAATACAATTTTCATTACTTTTAACACGGTATCAGATCGTTACTCTTGGTGACCTAAAACGCAGCCTCGCTCTTTTGGCTGGCGCGCAGTGGCTAGTCGCCTGCTCAACCACCAATTTTGGTTCAATATATTTTTTTTTTCCGCTGCACATGTTGTCCTCGTTTTATTGGTTCTTTTAAGTCCGGTCATTTTCATGCCGTTGAGTGCATTTGTTCGCTGCCTACTAACAACTGGCAGTGACCATCACTGGAAACCCCACAGCCTCTAGTCCATTTCCAAATGCTTCATCCTTAATGTCGTTTCACCGCCTCCGCAATCAATCCGTCTTTATGTGAGGATTGCCCTGAAAAAGGAGGCCAAAACTAAAATAAAAATAGATGGTTAGAATTCGAGAGCTCCAAAAATGGAGATTGATAGCATAACTATGATGGAAGGAGGAAAAAAAAGAAGAATTCAGAGAACGAGAGAGATATAGAGAAAAATTGGTGTAGAAGTTTTTGATTAAAGCGGATCCCCATTTCTTTTACATTTTCATATTATATAGTGCAAGACACTAAATCTTATCAAAATTAGAAAACAACCCATAGACATCATATTATCTAAAATAACCCCATAACATAAATTTTAAAAAACTAACCCCAACTTCACTTTAATTGCAATGAAACCCTACATTAATAAAAACCATCCCCCTTACGAAATCCTTTCCCTGAAGGATATTGTGACGTAGACGGACAAATTCATTGCAAATTAATATTTGAGTCCACCATATATAACCACCATGACTTGAACAACTTAGTTAGTAGTTTAACACGCCAGTGACGAGTAATTTTAAAGAAGAAGTTCGCAAAACCTGAAGCATTTTGTGATGACATGGGGAGAAACCATTTTTCAAAAATAAATACTTCTAAAACATTTTGTACTAGATCTTTATCTATACTACTCTCTAAAAGTTTGAATGGTTATTTAGTGTTTTAACAATTGTTTTCCCTTAGGAAACAACAAATTTACAATAAAACAAAATGTGAAGAGTTGTAACTATTCAAATTATAAATGTAATTTAAAATTCATTTTTTGATGTTTTTAAACCTCGACAGTTATGACTAATAAGTTCGTGTCATTTATGAATAGTTGTCACTATTCAGTTTGTGCCTTTTTTAATAAGTACCTTTACCATTATAAAAGGAAGTCTCCGAGACCCAATATTTTCACCATAACTTGCCAACTATCTATCGTCCTCGTTTTCTTACAAAATTTGATATTTTCTTTGTACAATTTATTAATCATTTTCGAAACGGTACCATACATTGGGAGCATAGCATGGCCTAGGTGGACCGCACTATGCGACTTAAGTGGAGAATGAAGTAGGTATACTCAGAGACTTGTTTTCAAACCCAATTACATCATTGAGGGGCATATTATTCTTAAGCATATTTTTCAGTATGTCAAGTTTCTTTACACACATTTTAGGTACCACTTATTTGCTAAGTTGAGTATATCACTCATTGACTTTGAAATA
This sequence comes from Linanthus parryae, assembly GCA_023055425.1. Classification (NCBI taxonomy): domain Eukaryota; kingdom Viridiplantae; phylum Streptophyta; class Magnoliopsida; order Ericales; family Polemoniaceae; genus Linanthus; species Linanthus parryae. The sequence continues at coordinate 913,270 of JALGPY010000013.1, read as the reverse complement.
TGTGCTTCTTGTCTTGATATTTTCTTCAGTTTGAATTATATTCCTCATTAGTCTTATTTCTTCAAATTATTTTACAAATAACACCATTTAAGTGTAAATATTGTAACAAATACAAATCCACGTGTAACACATGTGCTCATAACTATTAGATGTAATGATGCTCACACTAACTTCAATAACTTTCATCATCAGTATTAGGCTTCTTGTTGGCAGAATAATTCTGAATTTCAAAAGTCGTTATACAGATCTGATTCAACTGTGTACTAACAAAACGTGACGAGTTGCAAGACAATTCAATACAAGCACAAGCATGGATTTTTTCAACCTCTCTCCTTTCAAAACTGAGTAGAGTAAACCCAGTACGAGATTCTCTCCCTGACTCCTATACATTTCCCTCCCTTAAGCACAATCCCAATAAAGAAAATATACATGCAACCATATACAAGGAAATGGCACAGCTAACGTACTATTTGAAGTTGTCAACCATTACAAAGAATTTGTCAGTATCACTTAGAAGCGCTGCTTGGTATGTTAGCATACCAAATCATGAAAGATAGTAATGTACGTAGTAAAACTTGATCAATACTCTAGAAGAGAAGGGGGGGGGAGTGAATAGAGTATGGTAACTTTTTGCAACCTATTCTAGAAGAGTAGTTTCAAAGAAATTTGTGCAAAGCTGTAAGTATTTCAAGGCCTTGAAATGAGTGTCAAGTCCTTGGAAAGGAAACAGATGATAAAGAAAAAGCTTAGAGTTTTCAAGGCGTTAAAATGCCTTTCAAACCCTTAAACTGAAACCTGTTTTGTGCAGAGAATTTGGCTAAGTATAGAACAGCAAAATAAATGCAAGAGACACATAGATTTATAGAGTTCAGTCCACTTGGACCTACGTCTCTACCTCATGGAATTGATCCCTGCAAGATTTTCAACTCAATTCTAATTAATCAAAATCTAAGCCGTAGATTTCAAGCACAAAGAGCTTCCCTACTCTGTTAAAACTTGTGGTTCTCACTAACCTATTTAGTACCTACTGTAGACTGATTCAACAAGAATTCTCTATTTTTCACTTGAACAATTCACGAGAACAAAATGTAACAAGTATTATCTGCATGATTTACAATTATATACCAGAAAGAAGAACACTGAGAACTGATGAAGCAGTTTGAATGTGCAGGGATCTTCTGTGGAATGGATTGATTGAAATGAATCTCCTTCAGTGTTGCTTGTCAATCGTGAGAATGTTTTGAATATCTGTGTTCGTTTGTCTGTTGAAAATCTTCAGTCATTCCCTCGTAGCAGATCTTCAAGATCGTCTCATAACAAACTTTCCTAAAAAATAGCTGCAAATCTTTGACTTGCCTAAGAGCTCTTCCCAACGGATAGTTTCTCAATATCTTCACGGATATTGACTTGATCTTGTATCTGAATATGTTAGTAAGGTTAAGACATGTTTGCATAAGCACAAATCAATCAAACAATCCAGTTTCATTTTCTGCAAGAACATAGTTTAGGGAAGTGACCCTGCAAAATAGGTAATAGATTTTCCCTGCAAAAACTAGTTCAAACGGATGGATTAATAATAGTTTAGAGAAACAAAATGATTTTTATTTAATCATCAAAGAACATATAATCTAGCATAGGGGACTGAGAATCAGAACAGAAACAAAAGGCTCCCCCCAAAGTTCATACTGTATATTTTCAAACCTTTGAAAACAGTGGCCTTGAAACAAACAAGCTGTTTCAAACCTTTGAAACTAGATGAACTTACAATCTCCCCCTTGATGAAAGATAAAACCTCAATCTTTGTTAGGAATGATTCTCTGAAAAAAATATCATTAGAGCATAGCAGAGTAATCATGAAATAAAAACTCTAACACAAAATATCCAAATAATCCAACTTATTATGCAACAAACTTCAGCAAAACAAATCTTACTGATCTTTACAAGATCCATCTAAAAAGTATCAAAAATAACAAATAAACCTAAGATTTTTCTCCCTCTTTTTGACTTTCATCAAAAAAAGAATGAGAAACTGTTGTATCAGTGTTTGGAAAAGTTTCAAAGCAAAAATATTTAAAAAGCAGATTTTTCAAGACTTCGAAAAGGAGTTCAAAAAGACAAAAGAAGAGGCAAGAATTAGGGGGTTGATTCTCCATATCCCTTTGGCTCTGTAACTTCTTCTCCACTGTCCTCTTCATCATCCTCATCATCTTTCTTTTCTTCTTCTTTAGCAGCTTTATTAGCAGTATCACCAACAGCTTCATCATAAAAAAGATCTACCTCAGTCACTATCTCTGGAATGGGAAGCTTCTGTTTCTACATCTTAGGATCTTTAATCAGCATCCCTAATTCTGGACTTTCAGCATCATCTTGTTCCTGGTCTTCATCACCTTGTTCTTGAGCCACTTGTTTTCCTTTGTGCACCACTCCTGCAACCTCATCCTGGGTTGTATGGTCACTGAAAAAATCTTGGTTGAACCAGCTTTCTTGGATCCCTCTGTAGCCAGAGAGCTTCTTCTTACACATGAAGCACATTGATGCTTTTGAAGATACTTTCAACCATATACGTGACTTCCTTGAACTCAGTTCCAAACTCATGTTGATTTTCCTTCAATTCTTTCATATCCTTCTCCAGAAAAACAAGTTTTTGGAATACCATAAAAAGGTCTTGAGATTGAGATGGTAGGTTTGAAGGAGAGGTCAACGCCTTGGATTTAGGAAAATTCTTCGATTGTAACTCTTCCTCAGACAGTTCAGAGTACACCTTCCAGTTCATTCACTAGTTTTCATAATCCCAATTCTCTCAAATGCTTTCTCTTCAATCATAAAAAACCTATGGTAAAGTCTCTTCTCTGTCATTTGAGATCTCAAGGTGTTGACAGAAGGCAGAAAATAGGTTGGCATAGGGCAAGGGCTGCTTTCTTTCTTTGGTCTGGGAGTAAAGCATGTCTTCCATCACAATTAAAGGAAGATAAATCTCATAACCATGCATGATCAAATACATCAAGTACAACACCCTGTCAGTAATCAATTCTTTGGAATTTTCCTTAGGTACTACATACCTCAGCAGAATGGTAAATAATACTTTGGCTTAAACAGCTAGAACAGAGTGTGTTAACTGTTTGGAGGAGGTAGATACATTTGTTAGAAAGAATTATTCCCTAGCCATTTTCAGGGATTCACTCTTGTTTGGATAGTTGTCTTTATTATACCACTTGGGACAACCAAAAACATTGTCAAATTCGGAGTGATCTAACTCCATGTCAACACCATCCACTTTGGTTTGGATCACTAGGTTTACTGTTCTAAATTGATTCATGTTCAAACAGAAAAACCTAGTGAGTCTGGGATATGCAACTTTAGGAGGGTTTAGGATTTTCCAAATAGAACTTTTCTTCAACCTCTCGATGCATTCCAGATTCATGGTTTTCAGCATATTAACACTCACCATGCTAATAAAAGCTACTGGTCTGGAAGAAAAACCATCTAACCACTGTCCTCTAGCAACATTAAAAATAAACCGTTTGTTGTTAATGCCAGATTTCTTACCAGGGGACTGTTGCTTCTCTGAGTAGATCTGCAATTCTTTTCCAGTTCCTTTCTCTGGTTCTTCCTCAATGGCTTTCCCTTTTCCTTTGTCTTCTTTTTTTTTGCTTCTTCTTCTTCACCTTACTAGGAATAGCAACATGTCGCTCTTTAGTCCTTCAAATCTCCCAGCCCAATGGGTGAAATTGAGTATCGGCAGGTTTCAGAGTGATAATTGACAAGATTTCAAATTAGGTCTCGAATTCGCCATTGATTGATGGGAAACCGAGAGAGGGATAGATTTGGACCAAGAATTGGGCATTGTGAGTTTTCAATCTCAGATGCAGAAGATCCACAAAGAAGCCACTGTAAACTCAAATGCAGAAGTGTTTATTTAAAACTTTATGTCACAATTGGGGTAGTATTAGTGTCAATTTTGTTCCCAGATCTCAAATGGTGGTGCTCACTCTTTTGCAAACTGGGTTAGAATACACAAAGTATAATTATGTGATAAGTTACCAGATCCAGCTTTGTTAGCTCTGTTAGAAGATGGGAAAGCAGTTTGTAAACATTTGGAGGTTGGTGTTTGCATAAAACTTTATCTTATCAAAAAAAGAGTTTCCAATCTCAGAGAGCGAGAGAGAGAGAGTTTCCTCTCGATGTGAACCATAGTATATTTTGGAGGATCACTTGATGTTACTAATTACAAATCCAAACTAAAATTGTTCAATTGTTAGACCATCAGTGCATGTTTGGAAACTGGATTTCAACCCGTTTTGATTAAAGTTGATAATTTTAATTTAATTCCATATGTTCTACTGTTTCGCAATTTTGATTAAATCTATTTTGGGTCAATAATCTGCATATTATTTATTCTTCAATTTTACAGATTCTCTCACATTCTGCAAATTTTAATTTCAATTGTACATATTTGAGCTCAATGCTTGTGCTAAATTGTGGACAACCAAACTTTTTTATAATCTTGTTAGCTCTTTTACTAAGAAGATAAATTTTCACTTCAGTTAGACAGATTTATGACTGGTAATTGGTTCTGGTTGTGTTCCTGCACAATGAATTAGCTTTCTTTGGTCCATATTTTTCTTAGCTTTCTTTTCGTTGTTATGAAATTTTCTTAGCTACTAATGATCAATGTGACAATCATCCTGTGTGATTACACTAAAAAAAATTGCAGATATCTACTTTACCAGTAGGTCCAATCACAAATTTCGCCTACTTCAGACAAGGTGATGGTATAGTAATGTTGACGGTGGTACTGTTGTGATTTTTTTATGGTGATGTGTAGTTGAGGGAAAAATGTCCATAATATTTGGGATTTATGCACACATACAAGGGGTAGTATAGTCTTTAGAGATAGCGGCAATAAACGTAAAATATTAGCAGTAGAGGGGTACAATAGGTAATGAGGTTCTTCAAAGGGCAAAATGGGAAGGAATTTCCTCTAAACAGCGAGCCCCACTGCCACCTAACAGAAACTTAACGCCCCTTGACGGAAGGGTGCATAATGTAATTATTTTGGCCAAAAAAGGGTGCTGCATGTCAGTCAATAAACAGTAGGGGTACTATCTGCCTAATTACCATCTTCCGAGGGTGCAAAGTGTAAATCCTACTTATTTATGGCGTTTTCTTTAAGGCCATATAAACAAAAATCGCATTTATATACTCCACAAAGATGGATTACTAGACTCATTTGATTATGAATCATATGAGACATGTGGGGCTTGTTTATTAGGAAAAATGACGAAGTCCCCTTTCAAGAAGAAAGCAGAAAGGACTAGTGAGTTATTGGAGCTCATACATACTGATGTGTGTGGACCGTTTCCCACGTCTGCCATAGGTGGTGATCTTTATTTCATTACATTTGCTGATGATTTAAGTCGATATGTATTTGTATACCTTATGAAGGCCAAATCCGAATCCTTTGAAAATTTAAAAGAATTCAAGAATAAAGTAAAGAAGCAACTTGGCAAGAGTATTAAGGCTCTACGATCAGATCGTGGAGGAGAATACTTGAGCCAAGAGTTTGATGACTATCTTAGAGAGTATGGGATCATATCCCAACTCACTCCACCCGGAATTCCAAAGTGGAATGGCGTGTCCGAGAGGAGGAATCGTACCCTATTGGATATGGTGCGATCTATGATGTGTCAAACTGATCTTCCATTATTTTTTGGGGGCATGCACTATTATGTGCAGGTTTTACCCTTAATCGTGTTTCATCCAAATCTGTCATGAAGACTCTATATGACATGTCGAGTGGGAGACGTCCCATAGTGTCTTTTATGAGGATTTGGGGTTGCGACCTCTATGTAAAGAGTTTACAAATAGACAAGATCGAACCAATGTCGGGTAAGCGTAAGTTTGCGAGATACCCTAAGGAAACTAAGGATATTACTTCTACAATCCAACAGAGAATAAAAGTGTTTGTTTCCCGGACTTGTGTCTTTCTAGAAAGAGAATTTGTCTCTAAAGAAGCCGAAGGGAGGACTGTAGAACTTGAAGAAGTTCAAGAACCACAAACCACTGATCCCACTATGGAACATGAACAGAAACTGCATGATGTTGTAGAGGAACATGTTCAAGTAATACAAGAACTTCACAGGTCGAGTAGGGTGCGTCAAGAGCCACAGAGGTATGGACTCCTCGTCACTGAGCCCGGTGACGCACTACTCATGGATGATGAGCCTACTACCTATGGAGAGGCCATGGAAGGGCCGGAATCTCAAAGTGGCTTGAGGCCATGAGATCCGAAATGGAATCCATGTATACCAACAAAGTATGGACTTTGGTGGAACCACCCCAAGGGTCTTGGCATATAGGGTGCAAGTGGGTCTTCAAGAAGATGACTGGAATGGATGGCAATGTGATTGCCTAAGTGGGTCTTCAAGAAGAAGAAGAAGGCCTATCTATATCCTTAGCTGAAACACTGAGTTTCTCCTCAGTTTTTACGGATTTTGACTCCTCAACGAATGAGGTTTCACGAAATTATATTAAGTATTAGGAAAATGTGACACCTCAAGGGGATGTAGATTAATATTTTCAAAGCTTTGGGTTTCAATTAGAATTAGCTGCAAATCTAACAATCTCATGTTGGAATAGATGCCCTAGAGGCATTCTTATTTGTTATGAACATTATTTCGGCTAGAATAATCATTGTATTATTTTTGGAGATATTTAATACAATGAAGTCCTTAGATAATGATTTGTTATTTATCATCCCTAGTCGTTTACATTGATTAATAGGACGATAAACTATAGACTAGTATGTGGGTGGATTGATATGGAGATATCAAGTCTAGTACGCATGGGTATGCATTAAGGGTAATGGAATGCTGGAATGATCCACCACGATAAGGGTACATACAAGTTATGTGAAACTGACAAGTGCTTCTCATAGTGACAATGGTATTGTGGTCCTTAGACTTGTAGTCACTAGATACTCTAATTGTGAAATGTCTAGCTTTGATATTATCAAAAGTTGCGCCTTAACCGGGTAACTATAAAGATAGTTATCGGGCATGATTAGAAGCAAGCTTAGAGATGGTAGTGATGTATAAATGATTTTTCTCTCCCACATAACAGGAGCTAATATTCACGGCCACTCGAGGGGTCGTTCTTATAGAATGTTTGGCCAGAATCAGATAAATCAATATGGAATATTGATGTTACTTGCATGGATAAGACTATTCCCAGGATCGAGAAACTATGGATTGGATATACGAGGGTGACTTTTATGTCTCGTGTCCAATTAGGATATAGAGATAAAGGGATTATACAATACGATAACATTGGTCACAAGGTTTGTTGGATCACTGACTATTTCTATTAGTTAGGTGACATAGATGTGTTGCTAGACACCGCTTTATGTTAGTAATTCTTATGACCAACTAAGTAGAAACCTATGAGGTCACACGCCCTATGGATTAAGCCGGACTTGAGAATTAATTAGTAGGACTAATTAAATAGAAGGATCAATACGCAACCACAAGCAAACTTCGTTGGACTAATTTGCAAAGTGGACTAATCCGTGTATGGACATTATTAGTATTTGGGCTAATATGTAGTTAATAAGAAGTTATCAACTATATAAGGGCACTCCTAGCTTATTTTCTCATAAGTTGAATTCAAAATTGAGTTGGAGAACAAATCAAGGTGAGAGTAAGACAACTAGGGTCGAACCCTAGCCGTCAGCCAGCCCATGTTGTCGGCCACAAGAGGCGCGGCGTCTTTGGTATGCATTTTGCGTGATATTTTCTTCCTCCTTCTTGACGTGATATAGAAAAAAGGCTTTTTTGAGGATCTGGAGCAATCCTAGGTGTGAATTTTTATAGAGACGTGGATAGCATTCTACGTGAAGTGATTTTTCAGACAAACAAGGTACACATTGTTTTTCCCTTACCATCGTTATGATACTAATCATGCGATTCATGGAGGGCTTTGAAAGGAATCTTTATTTTATTATTTCGCTCATTAATCCATATCAAAACCCTACATCTCATATTACCACTTCTGCCCCACTACTTTTGGTATTCAAAAGTCAGCCCCGAAGAAACTGAAATTATTTTTTTCAGGATAAACTTAGGTTGAGAAATTATAAAATATTATTCACACTTTTCCCCAAAGTTTCTTGATATTGCAACTGGAACTTACTTGAAAATTTAGGGGTATAACACTCTAGGGTTGATTTCAGTATGTAGTTGGAAACTCTGAGAGAGCTGGGAGGCTTCGAAAGCGAGTAAGCTCTATATTGTTGGTAGAGTAACCCTTTTTAAATCTTTCTTAGCTAGTGATCTCATCTATGATATGCAAAATATAATGTTTCCTTCCACTGTCCTAACTGAGATTCACTGCATTTGAAGACATTTTATGTGGAAAGGTTCTAATGAGAATAAAAAGTTGCGCTATCAGGTGGAATGTTGTCAGTCACCACATACATAGGTGTCTTAGGCTTGAGAAAAGCCAAGACTCTCAATCTCAATCTCCTTGTGGGCTCTATTTGTTAAAGATCTCAAATCATAACAATCTTTGGTGAAATATTTTGAACAGTGCATATAATATTAACCCCTAAAGCACTTTTTTAATCTAGAGAAGTTTGAGAAAGGGTGGGTTGCTGGCCACATAAGGGATCGACACTGCCACCTTATGGGTAAATGTGGTTGAGAAGCGTATAAAAGATCCCATAATTGGTGTTTAGAATAATTCTTTGGCCTTCGTATGATCTCAAGTTCTGGTCCTCATTTAGCCGGTTCCTGGACTATAGTTGGAACTACCACTGCCACCTATTCTACATGAGTGTTAATTCGTTCAATATTTTCTTGCGTATGTTTCAACTCAGCATCTTCCGATTCATAGCAATCTGGGAGTTGTAAAGACTTGAAGAAATTGAATTCCACCTTGTCTTTGTAAATTGCATGGACAATTCACCACTTTTGTAGTTTATAATCGCATCTCCAGTGGCAAGATATGGTTTTCCGAGAATCAGTTGCACATCTCCGCTTCCATGTATAGAATTACAAAATCTAGTGGAAAAATTAAGTATCTAACCTTGACCAGAATGTCTTCAATAAAAGCATACACGGGTTTTACAGACTCGTCATCCATGTGCAGGATAATTCTTCTAGGCTAGGGTTCAGTGGCCCCCAAACATCGGAAAATTGTCAACAACATCTGATTGATGTTGGCCCTTAGGTCACACAGTGCATATCGGGTCTAAGGATTACCCAGGTTTACCTGGATGAAGAAACTGTATGGGTCCTTCCTCTTGCGTGGTAGCCCATTTTTCACATTGTTGCTCACTGCTGCTGTCGAGTTCATGATCACGAAATCGATCATATTCCTCCTTCCATACATGATTCCTTTCAGGAATTTAACATAAGTTGGCTTAATTTTCAACGCATCAACAAAAGGTATGTTGTATTTACCTGATTGAACATCTTGAGTAACTTTTTTTATTTGTTGCTATCATCTATTGTTTGTTTTCTCAAAGGATACATTACCTATTTGGATATATGCACCGTTTCAGGTTCATCCTTCTCATTCAACACTGTATTCCTACCGAGCGGGCCCTTTTTCTTGGAGCTCAAGACGGGTGCTGAATCTTTGTTAAAAATCTCGTGCTCAGCATCCTTGGACTACTCAAGTCAAGCATGGATGGGATATGGTGGATCTTGCAGTGCTATCCACTCCGAGTAGTGATGGAATTAATTTAAGCTCGTGCATTGCTAAATGTGATTGAGGGTATGTTCCCTGGCGCTCTTTTTGGTTTGTTGCTACTCCATTTTTCCAACTTGTACCTCAAGTGTACGCAGTGCATTTTGGTAGTCTACAAATCTGATGGATTAATGTTTGTGTTAATCTGTGTAAATGGTGCGGTAAAGGTGGTTTTCATAGTCTGAATCATGGACTTCAATTCATCTATCTCGCTTGTTGGCTGCTGGAATAGTTGTGCCATTTTTACTAGTGGCTTTTACTGGAATCACGGTGCATAGACATGAGTAGTAGGATCTCCATATCGAAATCATCGGTGGTCTCTTCTTCCTGGTCTTTTCCGGTTGTCGTTCCACTACGACTAGACAAAGTTAGCTTCTTCCATCGTTAGCTCGTTCCTGGCTGCATCTAAATCTGGTTCATCAATTGCTGCTACCGCCTTCTTTTCTTTCTAAACCACTTTGACCAAGTCAGGCACTACTTTTTAAAGATTTCAATCAGATGATCGACCACTAGTTTAACCAGGGCACTAAGCCCTCTTTCATCAAACAGGAAAGTATCTTGCTTGGATAGCTGCTTCATAACCTCATTTGTTTCATCATTGTCGACATGGTAGAGAAAGTTGCCTCAAACTTCCCTGTCAATTCTTTCCGCATTCCCTCGATGCAGGCATGAAAGAACACTTCTACAATCTCCGGATCCCAAAATCATGATTAGGGCACTTCTTGACTGCATTAGGCGTTCCCAGGCTTCTACCATGGTCTTTTAAATTTTTTTTCTTGAATTACAGAAGCTTGCTCTACAACTTAATTATCTGTGAAGCATGGTAGAACTGTCCTAGAAATTTTTTTACACACTAATTCCATGTTATGATGAACCATGATGCTTAGGATTCGAGCTAGTTGTTTTCACACCTTTCAATCAGTACGGGTATAGTATCAGTTTTAGGGCTTCTTGCTCTACTCCTTTATACCGAACATTGATGCAGTATTGGTTGAATTTCTCAAAAAAGATCATTCAGATCTGCATCTGATCCGCCACGGGAATTGTGTATCGGCAGTCAGGATGGTGGAGGGCTTGAGACCAAAGTGCTCAACAGCTATTTCTTGCACCATGATTGCTGACTCGTGGTCTCCGGTAGTACTCAAAAAAATTTCCACCAATTCCATTCCACATTTATTTTATTTCATTTGGTTTTTCCTTGTAGTAATTCTGTTTTCTTTCAAATCCTCTATATACTGGGCCATTTGTGCCGGCGTTTGTTCAAGCGGAACGACCGTCTTGCTTAGTCCCAGTTTCCGATCACTGAGAAGCTTTTCTAGATCTTCGAGTGCGTGCACCTGTTCGTGAGGTAATCAGGGAAAACACTAGAAATTCTTGCAAAACAAAGATTTGAAAACAGTGAGATTAAAGCAAAATAAAAATAAACATAAAAAAAATAATAATTAATTCTTACTACTCAATAAACCATCAAATGTCCCTGGCTTTGGAGCCAAAAAATTTACACAATAATCTAGCATGCTTAATCGCAAGTTTAAGAACAAGTAATAACGTTAAGTATTAATCCTTAGAATATGGAACCCAGTGGGATAGATTCGGGTTTTCTAGAATAATCATAATTAAGTTAACAAAGTTTAAAAGAGGAGTAGTTGATTAGTTTAATTATAACTAAACTACTACTTAAAGTAAAGACTCTAAAAGAAATATTTTTGGTAAAAATTTTCCGAGAATATCTTGGTTTTTAAATCAGGGTTTGGGATACTAGGTTTCGAGGATCTCCTCGGGTTTCTCAGTTTTTTCCAGCTTTTGATAAAAAAGCACACATCATATATATGTGTGTGTGTGTGTGTGTGTGTGTGTGTGTTCAGTCCACATAAGCAATAGTGTAATATCCTCTCGGTCTTATACACACTATCACATTTCTTCGAATTGTCGAGTCCTCTCGCTCCACCTAAATCTCTAGTCATATTCCAAATCTGCTATGGTTATAGATATCTCCTCTCGACCTCACTCAAAACGTATACCAATTAGTCTATATGTTCTTGGCTAATACCTAGATTCCTATAGCCTCTCAATCCATCAGGGCTAGGTACTAAATCTTGTATCCTCTTCCTAACCCTCGCTACTCACTCTCGCGCACCAGACTCGATCCGTAGCAATTCCGGTCTATCACTTTGTTCATACATGTAACAAATATTTATCTAGAAGAACACATAATCAATAGCGTATTTTTTTTAATTAAAACACGAATCAAACGAAAGTAATGCATTTGGTCCCCTTATGTATTTGAGTGTTCCTCTAAAGATGATTAGTGCTTCTCCGATTGATACATGATAATTTGTACCCTAAAAGTGGTTTGGGCGTACTTTTATGGAGCCCGAGCCACTATAGATGTATTGGGAATTTACTAAAAAGCTCTTATCAAGAAAAAATTCTTGGTTTATCTTTTGTTTTTGTTCAAACGCTCAGGTCAGCATTTTAACGCACATGCGTATGAACGGATGTTTGTTCGTTTCAACGCACATGCCTTCTGTTACATGCCTTAGCCATTTTTCTTCAGCAGTTCCTCTCTGCCTGCGTGTAAACGCACCTATGCCTTTCAACGAATGGTTGTGCGTTTGAACGCACACCTGATCCAATCTATTGTAGCTTCGTTTCCTTTTTTTCAACCTTAGTTCTTTCTCCTCTCCGAGTATTGCTATCCCGATGTCTCCCGAAAATGTTCCTGCGCAACAATGCACACCTGCTCCAATCTATTGCAGCTTCATTTCCTTTTTTTCTAACATTGGTTCTTTCTCCTCTCTGAGTCTCGTCCATGCTATCCCCGATGTCTCCCGAACGTGTTCCTGCGTAACACAACAACAACACCAGAGAGCATATCCAAGTAAGCTAGAAAATGCTTGAAACTTAATCAAATTTCATCATTGAAGCTCAGCATTATATTCATTGCAAACCAAAGCTAAAGTGTCTAATTATGGCATAAATCATGTGATTTAAGTCTAGTTTGGTCAAAAAATACCTCTAAGAATAACTCCTATTTGGGAGTTATCAACCGCCTATGCAAGAACCTGTCAAAACTCGTCGGTTCTTTCTTGAACTAGTGAACAGGTTTGACTGGTCTGACCGGTTAGGTCATATTGGTTTGATAATGATGTTCGAAAAGATGCCCTAGAGGCAATCTTATTTTAGTATGAACATTGCTTTTGGCTAGAATATATATTTTATTTTTTATGGAGATATTAATTTTAATGAAGTCCTTAAATTACAATTGTTTCTTATCTTAAATATCGCTACTCAAGTATATCGATTAATAGGACGATCACTATGCATGGAGACTAGTATGCGGGTAAATCGATACGGAGGTATCAATCTAACATATGGGTATGCATCAGGAGTAATGACATACTGGATTGATCCACCACGAGAAGGCTATATATGAATTATGTGAATGTTTCAAGTGCTTCTCGTAGTGACAATGGGGTTGCATTGCTTATACTTGAAGTCGCTAGATACTCTAGTTGTGAAATTTCATGTTTTGATAACATCAAACGTTACACCGTAACTTGGTAACTATAAAGATGATAATCGGACATGATAGGAAGCAAGCTGAGAGATGGTAGTGATAAAGATAGGATTTGTCCCTCCCACATAATGGGAGTAAATATCCACGACCACTTGAGGGGTAGAGCTTATGGAATGTCTGACCAGACTAAGATAAAACAATATGTGATATTGTTATTATCTGTTCATTTAAGTCTATTCCCAGGGTCGAGAAACTATGGATTGGATATAGGAGTGTGACATTTATGTCTTGTGTCTAATCCGGATATGGTGACAAAGGGACATACACAACACGGTAACATTGGGCACAAGGTTTGTCAAATCACTAACTATTTCTATTAGTTGGGTAGCATTGATGTGTTGCTAGACACCGCTCAATGTTTGTACTTGCTACTGCCAGCTTAATAGAAACCTGCAGGGTCACACACCAAAAGGATTAACTAGATGTGGATGTTAATTAGTTGGACTAATTAACAATTAAAGGATTAAATAAAATAAGAAATCACATGCAAAGTTATTTGGACTAAGTTGCAAAGTCGACTAATCCGTATACATACAAGATTAATATTGGGGCAAGTTTGTAGTTAATAAGGAGTTAGTAACTATAAAATGGGAGTCATAGCTCTATTATTTCATAAGAGTTGTCATTGAGTGAAATGACGGAGCAAGGAGTGAGCACCCAAGATAGGCGCACGGCCCCATACCCGACGGCGCAGGCGCATGGCACCCCCCTCGGCCTCCCTTCCCGTTTTTCGTGATCGATTGATTTCTTTTTCTACGTTGTTAGCACAAGGCATGGAGAATATACCAGTTCTTAATCTCAAGATGTGGATACCGGTATAGACGAGGACAATATTCTTCGTTGTGATCACACAAACCTACAAGATAAACGTTACTTCCTTTATCATGTTATGAGAGCTTAACGTGCGATTCATGGAGGGCTTTAATCAGGAAATTTTAATTGTATTTCCGCTGCGCATCCCGCATCAAAACCATACAAATGAAATATCCGTGTTTATGTGTGTGTAATTGAATCCTCAAGTATGTTTCAATGAGATCTTAACCACCTGACTACCACATATTTTGTAATGGAAATGCAAATAAAAAAAATATACCAACTTTTAGTCTTAATCGTATTTAGTTGTCACACTTTTTCTGAATTTGTTGTGGCATCAAATTATAAATTGAGGTCAACCATCAAATCTTTGAAATAAAAAATTTTTCATTTTTCAAGTAAATAAGGTTACTCAACTAAAATTAATTATTTAAGAATTACATACTATTTATAGCTATCACTCTTTCTCTAGCTTTTTTGCTCTGAGTTAGTTTTCGCGCCGGCTCCGTTTGTGTATCTTTCTCAGTTCCCTAGCACGTCTTCGGTGGACGAACACAATCAACTTAAGAGAAGCGTGAAAATGATCAAATACCTGTCGGGTCAAATTTTAACTGAGCATGGAATGTTTGAAATCATCGACATGACGATGGGAGAAGGAGAGAGCTCTGTGAAGATTCAAGGCTTTGAGCAGAACACGATCGAAAGCAACATTGTAGGAACAGAAAAACCTAACTAGGTCAATGAAACGGAGTGTAGTTTCTGAGTATAAATATTTCTCATTCCAATAGATTTTCTGGTGGACGATGCGACCAAAGAGAAACTGTTTGATGAAGCAATCGAATTAGAAGATGATGAAGCGAAGATGGAAAATAAGTTGAGCGAATCAAAGCTGCAAACAAACTGTATCCTCTAAATCCTACCATTTTTTCCTCAAAAACTCAAAAAATCGTTAAGTTTGCCTTTTGTTAATTGTCTCTTTGTTAAACTTCTTGGCAGGACGATTGGTTTCAAACTATTGGAAGAAAGAACCAAAAAGCTGTGGAATCTTGACGACGCATGCAAATTCAATGACATGGCATCCGGCTATTATCTTGGAATTTAAAAGCACGAGTGATTACAACGAGGTCCTTATAGGGGGTAATTCGATTGTGATGGACCACTATCTCACGGTAAGGAAATGGGAGGAGGATTTCAAGGTGACGCAGTCAAGAGCATTAACACGGGGGCTTGGATTAGACTTCCTCAACTTCCATTGGAATACTATTAAACTTTTCTTAAGAAGATTTATCGCGAATTCGGAAAACCATTAAAGTTTGATTTACTATAGGCTCTAGGAACGATATCAAATCTGCAAGAGTATGTGTTAATGTTGATCTCAATGGAATTCTAGTCCAATTTTGCGCTTTGAAAGAATATGTAAGTAGTCAATTACGAGCCCATTTTTAACCTCTGTTCTACCGGCGGTCGAATTGGTCACCGGAGGAACGAATGTCAAACAATCAAAGGACACTAGAAGAAAAATAAAGCAAAAGTACCGTTACCCACTCGTCGTAGCCGAAGAAGAAACATATGTCAAATCACCAACGGGCGAATGTACAAAAGTTACCGTTGGTCAAAAGGTAACTTGGGAAAGGGACATATGTTGGATGGTAATTTTTAAAATGACTGGACCAAAACGATAATTAGAAAAAGGAGGCTCAAAAAATAAGAAACGGTCAGGCCCAAGAAGTTAAGACCGTTGAGAAAGGAAAGGCGATTTTGAAGAACAATGGGCCTAGCCCAAACAATGTTAGTGTGGGTAACAAATTCGGGCTTCTTGCGGAAGCTTCGACATCTGGTACGCCAATTATAGGAGGTAAATTTACTTACCTCCCTACCGGGAGGACATTTGTGGATGCATACACAAACCAGAATGCAATATTGGCAAAACGTCCGCAATTGGCAATCAAAAGTCTACGGTTTCAGACATTGTAAGGATCTTCGAACAGAGAAAAATCTCGAAGAAAGAGATTGAGAAGGAGAGGAGTGATGATGAACGGGGAAAGTTGATGGAGACGGAATAAGAAAAAGGTGCTGAGCCGGGAAAGGAGGTTACGCCGAATGAAAGTCCTTGGATGGGGCTCAACCTAACAATGGAGCTGGAAGGGTTACCGATGCTACACCAAGAGGAGTCCCTCAACAAGATATTTAACACAAACCACTAGAAAGAATCTCAAAGAAAAAATCGCCTATATATGGGTATTTCAAAAAGTTTTAAACAAAATTCTTGCAGTCGGGAACATTGAAAACCTGATTGCATCACTGGAAATTCTAAGAAAAGAGGAAGTCCGAGTTCGAATGGACGCGGAAAGGGAAGAGTTACACCTTACTGGAACAATTTGGTGGAAGAAAGAAGCAACCCTGGTGGTAAATCTTGACATGAGGGACAACAAGGAAGTGAACTACCACTGCACAGTTCTGAAGGGGATCATATCAGTTGATCAAGACCAAGAGAAGATAAGGAACATGGATTCGTTCTTTAAGGTACACCCCAGTGTTGGTGAACTTTTTAATGGCGTTAAAAACTTTAGTGATTAATATCCATGGTGCCGAAAATAGCACATTTGAAACCAATTATAAATATATTAAGCACATCCACGAGCCTAAGATTGTGGTTCTTATTGAACCTAAGATCCCTATCTCTGCAATTGGTGTTTTTTAAATGTTTTGGGTCTTACTGGTATGTTGGTTTTGGATCCAGTTTGTATGAAAGGTGGCATTTGGGTTCTGTGGGATCCTAAAGAGGTCACTATCGCAACTCTCAAGATTACCAACCATGCTATTCATGGTATTGTGAAGAGGGAGAGGTACCCTGAACGGGTTTTTTTGTGCAGTTTATGAGAGCTTCAATACCAGTATTAGAGACCTGCTCTGGGAAGACTTTTCTGAGCAGATATGAGACTCTGATAAGCCTTGGATGGTGGCGGGAGATTTCAATGATCTCTTTAGAGTGAATGAGAAGAGAAGTATAAACACCAAGATTAATGCCAGTAGAATTAACAAGTTCAACAACAACATCAACAAATGCAATTTGATGGCCTTGGTATGTGTTGGACCTACGCTCACTTGGAACAATGGAAGGGATGGCCTTGCTAATACCATGGAAATACTAGACATACCTCTATGTATTTTTGTGCAGTTTCTGGGAGCCCCAGTCCCAGTATTAGAGACCAGCTTTAGGAAGACCTTTCTGAGCAGATATGAGACTCTGATAAGTCTTGGATGGTGGCGGGAGATTTCAATGATCTCTTTAGTGAGAATGAGAAGAGAAGTTCAAACTCCAAGATTAATGCCAGTAGAATTAACAAGTTCAGCAACACCATGAACAAATGCAATTTGATGGCCTTGGTCTGTGTTGGACCTAAGCTCACTTGGAACAACGGAAGGCATGGCCTTGCTAATACCATGGAAAGACTAGACATACCTTGTGTAATGACAACTGGAGGATCAGCTATCCAAATGCAGTGGTAAGGAACCTTCCAAGAAGATACTCTCATCATGCCCCTATGCTTATCCACGTAGATGGTATGAATTATATTCCCTATACGACTAATTGTTGTAAATGTGAAGCTGCTTGGACCACTTCTGTTGATTTCATTGCTCTGTGTTTACTAAGTGGTCTAACCTAAAGGGGAATGATCTTATGGCAAAAACAAAGGCCATTACTACATATATGATTGCTTGGACTAAGACAAATTTTGGGAACATTTACAGAAACAAAAGACGGCTTTGGGGAAGAATTATGGGAATTCAAAAAGCCCAAGGGATTAATTTTTCTCATAGTATAAAAAATCTAGAATTGGAGCTTGTCAAGAAGTATAATATTATCCTTGTTAAGGAGAGATCATGCGGTTTAAAAAATCTAGAGGTAATGGATTTGTAATGGGGATAGGAATACTAAGTACTTCCACCTATCTTCTGTTATTAGAGCTAAAACAAAGAACATTTTGGTGCTCAAAGATTCAAATGGCCTTTGGAATGATAATGATACCGACCTTAAAAATCATGCTAACAATTATTTCTTGAATCGCTTTACTAGGGAGGACAACACCGGGGTCCATTTCAGTTTGACTGGATAATTTGAACTGTCCTAAAATCAAAGAGGAGGACCTTGCCTCTCTTTGTGCTCCTGTTAGTATGAACTAGGTGAAAAATTATTTTTGGAGTATGAACTTCTTTTGAAGCTCCTGGTAAAGATGGGATGCAAGCCACCTATTATAAAAAAAGTTTTAGAGTAGTGTTAGTAATGATGTGCTCAAGTTTATTCATGAAAGTTTTACTGATTGTTTTTTCTAAAAGAGCATAAATAGTACTCTTTTTTGTCTAATCCCCAAACACTACTATAAATGAACACAAAAATGACAAAGATATGCTAAAATTCGCGCGGCAAGAGGATATTTCGCCGTTTATTATTTCACAAACGGCGGTATTTCTTATTCTCGTTTAAAATCGTCTTATACGGCGACAAAATAGGGGCCCCGTATATAGTTTGGCATAAACGGCAAGATTTCTGCCTAAAACGACAACACAAAGTAGCTCAGTTAAGTCTTTTGTTATAAACGGCGAGAAGTCGTTAGTAACGGAGCCGTTCCATTATCCCCGTAAATGATATTTAACAGAAACGACGATACCTTATCTAACGCTGTTAGTTTCTATCTTATACGATGAGTTAGCTCGTCGTATAAGTGTTTTTGTACACGTTTCCCACTATGCCGAAAATTTTGATTTTTCCGCCAATTTTTGGGGTGAAAATATGCTTATCCCGCGCCAGTCAAGAGAGAAAACCCTAGGTATGAGGAATGAAACCCTTCACATTTCCAGAAGCCAAAATAAGAGAGAGGAGAGAGAAAAGAGAGGTAAGAGAAGAGAGAATGGAGATAGAAATGGTGGAGCGGTGCACCCCGAAGCCACAAGATCTGCAAATCGCCATCGTCGACCCTTCTCCAGCAAATCTCCATCTTCAACCCTTCTTTGCAAACCATGTAAGCTGAATCGTAGACCCTTCTTTATCTCTCATATACCAATTGATTTTAATTATTGATTTGTGTTGATTATTTATTTTCATTATTAATTTGTATTGGGATTTTAAAGGGATTGTAGTGAACAGTCTGAGCGTGGAAGAAGCTCTATTTTGTGTAGGGTTTCAGGCTAAGGAAGTTGCAGTGGACGGTCTCAATCGTCAACCCTCCTGCCTATTAGGGTTTGTATCTCTTTAACCCTTTCTATTTTGTTGGTTTTTTGGATTTGGTAGATGCTTATGTGTGGTTCTATGTTTGGCTTTGCTTGTGGTAATAAAAATGTAGTATTTTTTTGTATCTCTTTGATATCATCTTATTGATTTTCTCTTCATCTCCTACAAGAATGATGGCCTGATTTTTGTATTATTCTTAAAGAGTGCATTCTTTTAGTTTGTTATCTTGAAATTGCTTGTTAACAATAGTCTAGATTTAGCTATTTTAGTTTGTTATCTTGAAAATTCTTGAAATTTCTTGAAATTGGTAATGAATTGTTCAATTTTAGTTTATTTTAGTTGTTTTTTGCATACTGTTAGGCTTGAAATTGGTTGATGAGTAATTGATCTTCTATTTTTGTTTGGATTATTGCCGACTTTCGAGCCCGTTTATATATTAAACAACAATTGAAATTCGAAAAGAAACAAGAAGAATAAGTTCAATATAAAACACTTTAATAATCTGCCTCATAGGTAAATTACGTAAAGAAACTGAAAAAAAAAAGTAAAACAACTAAAAGGAAAACAACTAAAGAGCAGGAGCAGGCAGGGGCAAAATAACATCAGAGGAGACGGGATTGTCTTGCGATGGAGGGGGCATTGCTAATGGCGTTACATCATGAACTGGAACCATAGCTTTTTCGACTCGTGCAACCCTTTTCTGAACCTTTCCTTTAATCTTTCCACCAGATTGAATCTTCTTGGTGCTTTTGCCTTTTATTGTCTTTCTTTTCACTTTCTTATCTGGGGATTTCATAAAAAAACTTGTCTGCCCCAGTTTCTTGAAAGTTATTGCAAGTTTTCTCATATCAGTGGGTGGGGGGATTAGTGACAGAGATGGTGATTGTGTGTAGATCTGTGGCAAAAGAGAACTGAGGTAGGGGCTTTTATGGTGCTGATCCTCCGTAACAGTCCAATTGGCTGATTAAAGGATCATTAATGGTAGAGGTGGAAGGACCCTGAACTGGCATGCATATGTGAAGCCAAAGAACCAATAGTTACAGATGCATGAAGCTGCTTCAAGGAATTGGTTACAGATGCATGAAACTGGGTCTGACCCATTGGGTTTTTACCACATTGTGTGGATTGGGTCCTGTCTATTTAATAAAAATGTATTATTTGTAGCAACCCATTAAAACCCATTTTAACCACATTTGTATATGGTTTGGGTCCTGTATATTTAACAAACAAGTATTATTTGGAGCAACCCATTTAAATACATTAGTAATAAGAAAGTATTATTCAAGTTCTGTATAGGTATTATTGTATTTTCAGTTCTTTATCACTACTATTGTTGATAATTTGATATCTTATAACGTAATTGATTATTGAAAGAAATTTTCTTGATGTCGCTGTGTGAGTTTATGTTCATGTTTCAGTCGTAAATTACTATTTACCCTTTGCTTAAAAGTGTTTTATTCTATTTGGTTTGTACTCTTTGTAGTCTGGTATGGATTGTTTTCTGGACGGTCCCAACCGATCCTGAAATTTCAAGAACTGGCCCATCAGGGTGGCTGCCTGACAAATTGGTGCAACCCCAAAACAATACCCATGGAATTGTGAATTCCATGGTGTTGGTTTGTAGTTGCACCCGTTTGTTACGCGCCACCCAGTGGCCAGTTCTCTAAATTTGAAAATACTTCGGACATCGACTAGAAGCCAAAAACAGTGAGAACTATGTTGTGGTACGTCTTCTTTCCTTTTCAAGCATCATGTTCTGCATCACACATGTTGGTTATATACTTCTTTGACTGTGACTAGCCCTGTCGTGAAATGAGCTTAATTGTGTACATGTAGCTGTGTTCTTCTGTTAAATTGAGCTTTCCTTCACAATCAACTTGTTAGTTTGTTATTGTACTTTTTTTCCAGGGTTCCAGTTCAGTGCCTAGATTTTTCAACTCAACAGTTGAATAAATGTTGTTCAACTGTACGGCTCCGACTAATTAGCATGTACACAGTTATGCTCATTTCTGCTCAACTGTACGGCTCCGAGAACATGGAATTGCATAATTAGCATGACTGAGCTTGGGCAACAGCGGCACCCGTACAGCTCCGACTAATGTTTCTGCTCTTTTCCCCATCCACCATGTCCTGGCGACGTCTCCAAACGATGTTCAAACTTCATGAACTACCCCAACTGGGTGGTTGACGAAGGTGCATAGCAAATAGGGGCAACTACAAAACAATACCCATGGAATTGTCAATTCTATGGTGTTTTGGTTTGTAGTTATCCCTGTTTTCTAGGCGCATCGGCCAACCACCGAGACGAGGCGGTTCATGAAGTTCGAGGATACTTCGGAGATCGACGTCAAGCCATAACGAACGAACAAGTGACATCATCCAGAGCTGTTACAGTGCCGCAGTTGCCCATGCTCTCTGATGTTGTTTCCAATTCCATGTTCTCTTGTTGAACAACGACTTCAAGGGTGCTGGACTAAGTAATTATCAATTGTTGGGTTCTTTGTGCTAGTCGCTATCATTAGCGAACCCCGCACATTGAATTTGCAGGTTATTTTGCCCTCAAGGTTGGGTTGGATTTCCCGCATTTTAGAAAACTAACCAACATCTCAGAATCTTATCGCTATTAAAGTCAAGTAAATTATTACATTTTGTGCTTTCCAAATATACCGGAGAATTGAAACAGTAAAATACCTTAAATGTCTACATGTGGCTGTGCTATACAATTTTATTCTGTAAACTTAAAATGCTATCCTTTTTAATATTTTTATGTACTGTTATCTTGTTTAGGTTTATCCAAGCTTTGGCATGTGCACACTATGTTGACCGTTTTGGCGCAGCGCTCAAATGTGAAGGCTGATCTCGCAGCTTCGAAGCCAGTTTTTCGCACTTAGGGAGATATAGCTAGAGGTAAAGCTAGCTACAGAATGATGAGATGTATTATTTTGCAACTTCAAGATAGATAGCTAGTATAGGTTTGGTATAATGCACAAAGTATAGGTTTTCGTCTACTCTACTGGACTTGGTAAATTTGGGGTAAAACTTTTGCAATGTATATTTTGTGAACACATATATATTGATGTTTTTGAAATGTGTTGTGAGTTATTTCAAGTTTAGTAGGTGTGTCTTCTGTTGGTTGTGCCTCAAAACATAAGGCTTTGTGTTGGTTGTGCCTGAAAATAAGCTACAGGTTGGAAACCTCCAGCTATGATCTGGGATGGTTGCAGGGCATACCTCAAATACGGCGAGAATTTAATTTTGTTGTATTAGTTATCAACAAAAATGACGAAAGTTTATTTTTTTGCCGTACAAAATAACACTCAAATACGGCAAGAATAAGTTAATATGGATATACTTCTGCCGTAAAACATAACACATAAACTGCAAAATTAAACCCTTTTACGGCAAAAACTTTGCCGTATATAGCAGCCCAAACACTGTGAGATGAAAACTCTGTCACCGTGTATATGTATCATATAAGCAAAATTATTCCCTTATTTGAGTATCAAATACGGCGAGAGGTCTTTTACGGCGATGGTTTTTCTTGCCACAAAGTATTAACGTCAAAATTCCTCGCATCCGAGCCATTTTTCGCCTTTTATGCATTAAACGGCCAGAAAAAACCATATAAACGGTGTTATTTTCTGGCCGTATTTCGGTACGTTTCCAGTAGTGAAACAGGACAACCCTGAAAGCATTAAAGAGTTTAGACCCATAAGTTTTTGCAATACTAACTACAAAACTCTTACCAAAGTGATTGTGTCTAGAATTAGACCTTTTTTTGGATGACATTGTCGGGCCTTTTAAAAGCAAATTTATTCCTCTAAGAGCTACCAAAGACGATTTCTCATCATTACTCAAGAGATAGTTCATTTTCTTAAGAAATGAAAAGATAAATTTGGAGGCATGGCGTTTAGAATTGACCTTGAGAAGGCCTATGACGAAATTTCATGGGATTTTCTAAGAGATACTTTGGTGTGTTTTGGGTTCCCAACCAATCTTGTTAATCTCGTTATGTTTTATGTTACTTCAGTTAACACTGCTATTTTATGGAATAAGAAACCCCTAAATGAGTTTAAACCTACTAGATTTTTAAGACAAGGTGATCCCCTTTATCCATACTTGTTTGTGCGTTGTATGGAGAGATTGTCCTATTTAGTTTAGCAGCAGGTTAAAAAAAAGGAGGGGGTTAAAGCATCTAGCAGTGGCCCTTTTATCTCTGATATTTTCTATGATGATGATGTCATGCTTTTCGGGAGATGTTATAGACAAACCTGTCATACTATGACTACTTTGCTCAAAGATTTTAAAGCTATCTATGGTATGAAAGTGAATTTTGGAAAGTCTAAAATCATCTTCTCCAAAAACACTAGCAACTCCAATAATAATTTCATTAAGAGTGTGCTAGGTTTTAGAGCCCCTGTTGATCTGGAAAGGTACCTTGGGATTAACATTGTCCATGACAAGTTTGACAAGACTAGTGTTGTGGAGTTTATCTCTAAAATGCAAGCAAAGCTTGCTGGTTGGACTAGCAAAAATATGTCTTTTGCTGGAAGAGTAACCCTTGCTAAGAGTGTGTTGACTACTCTGAATTCTTAGGCTATCCAGATTCTCCAATTGCCTATGAGTACTTGCAATAAAATAGATAAAATATGTAGGGACTTCATTTGGAGAGATACATTGGACAAGAAAAGAACTCACCTAATTAAATGAGACACTCTTTGTCTTGTTAAAGAGAAAGGGGGCTTGGGGCTTAAAAAGCCAAAATTAAGAACCTGGCTCTCATTTATTTCTAAGATGAGTCAGAATATCACCTTTAATAAAAAGTATTTGGTGTGATACCATGAGAAAAATATATTTGAAACATGGAAACTTCAATCAGACTACTGCCTCTTTGGGTTGCTCTGTTATTTGGAGAGGTATCAATCATTTTTTTTTTGCCAACAATGTATTCTAGAATTTTGAAAATGGTAGGAAATGTCTTTTTTGAGTAATTGGTGGTGTGGTAATTCTCCCATTAGTAACATCAATGACTATTCTGGAAATTTTAAGGTTTCTGAATACATTGAGAATGGGTGATGGAATTTGGATCTTATTGCGAATCACTTCAATACTATTACTTTGGATAGTATTAATACTTTTGTGTTACCTAATTTGGATGAGGAGGACAAACCAACTGGTTAAACTCTCAAAATGGGCCCTTCACAGTTGTTGCTGCTTACCAGTCTGTCCTTGAGTCTTATGACTCTTGTGATCATGCTTTGAACATTGATGGTGGCACTTGAATTGCTATATGAAAACTAAAAGTTCTCAGCAAAATAAACCATTTGATATGGCTCATTAATCATGAGAGATTGATGACTGATGAGTTGAGAAAGCATAGAGGCATGACTTAAGGTGATGTTTCGAAGATGTGAGGTTAGGTTACTCCTATCTGGAAAATCGTCATGGGTGAGGTTTGGTTCAATTAGAACAAGCACATTACCCTTGGTGCATGGCTTAAGAGCAATGTTAAAATGAATCGAAGTCATGAGCTTAACATGGTATTCTTTTTTCAACAACTCTTTGGGGGTATATGGAATAGAAAAAACAACTTTATTTTTAACAAAGAGATTGAGGTTTCAGAACAATGTGTGCAGAGGATTCAAAGACTGGCAAGCAACATTCAGGGGGCCTTCTCTAAACTTTTCTCACTTTCTGATTACCAGCTTCTTAGTCCTTGTTCTAAATGGTGCTCTTCCTCAGCAGATGTTGATGGTTGCAAGAGACTGGATACCCTCAAAGCTGGGATCGGTGGTGTTTTCAGAAGAAGCAATGGAACATGGCTTATGAATTTCCTTAGCATAGCTGGCACCTGCTCAAGTTTAGAAACAGAGATTTGGAGTATCTACAGGACAATCACAGTAGGATTCCAAAACAACTGGAGGAACATTGAGATTTGAGGTGCATGCTGGGAGGCAGTAAAGATGATAAATGGTGAGAAGGATTGCCCAGTATCCATGACTACCCAAATCAGGGATGGCACCTAATTGCTGAGCATATTGAATGGCAGTATCAAAGCCATTACTAGATATGTTAATGAAGTTGCTAACTGTTTCGCCAACCTGGGAGTGGAGCAAGATGAAGATCTGCAGATTTTGTTGAAAGCACCAGAGGCTGTGTCAAGTATGATCAGTGCTGATAGACTTGGCATTGGGATGTTCTTGAAACGGTGCTTGTTTTTGTTTTAATTTCCGATGTAGCAAAAAAATGTAAATAATTTTAATTATACATTAAATAAAAATCTCCTATTTCACATACACATGATGATGTTAATGTTATGAACTTATAATTGTTATTCATGTTATGCAAATGAGTTTGGATTAAACTACCATCATGCATTTGACGGATATTTCGATCATACATAAGTTAATAAATTCATTTTTAATTACATTTTTTATATATTCAATATATAAAATTATTAAAAAAAAAAAGTGGGGTCTCAAATCACAGGTACAACTGGTCCAACCGAAATCCAATGTACTGCCAGTTCGATGTCTGGTCTAATTTTTAAAATATTGATCCTATCCTCCCCAGTTTTTCTGGTGTGCCCTAGTTTTAATCAATTCCAGTCCATTAAAAACAGATTAAAAAATTGATTCTCAGGAAGAAAAAAAGAAGAAAAAGGTGCGTAACATGCCCAACAAAAAGAATCTCCGTGGTTCTTTCACCTGATCATACGAAGTACAACCAGGAGTTCCTAAAATGATTAAAAATAAAAAGCTGCAGGAGTTTGCACGATGCGTGTTCAGTCCACATGTCCCTAAATCATTCCTCCGTTGAAATACAACAGTTCTTGTCCGATCCCAGCGGTATTACATAACGTGCGTGTTCGAAGACCCATCGACCCTTCTTTTTCTTAGCGAAGACCATTGACTAGGGGGTAGAAGTCGATAAAAATGCCTCAAAAATTAACTCAGGTCTTAGTTTAACCGAAATCCGATGCATGCATCGAATTCCTTTTTAAACTCTTTCTTGTTTTATCCAGTGTTATGATCACTTATTTTCATTGATTTTAGTGTAATATTACATCTAGTGATCACACGGATATGAATAAAGCAGATTAGTCACACATCTTCCGTCCCGTTCTCGATCCTGAGTGAGCTCACGCGCTAAACAACTCCTGTGTAAACCTCATGGTGTAACGTCTTTGATAAACATCATGCACAAATGTTGTCTCGCCGACCAATATGGTGGTTCCTCTACATGAAATAGGGTCTAATATTTATAACCAAACCCCTAAAAATTTAGTACAATGATGATGAGCATTTCTTGGCACACCATACTAAACAAACTACTCCCTCCGTTCTATAATATCTGTCGTTTTTTTAAACTCAAAATTTAAAGAGACATACATTAATTACAGAATCAGTAGAACTGTTAGCCAATTGATTAAGAGAAACACTTCAAATAGTAAACCAACACTTAAACCAGTAAAACATCATCTATAAAAGGAGATGTACTTAGGTAAAACTCAATTTCAATACCGGTTAGGAGAAACATACATATCACCATGGTTGGTACGTAAATGAACAAAATCACATCAGAGAGTTGGAGAGAGCTGAAGGATAGATCATGAGCAACATTTTTTCTTTTCTGGGTTTTTCAATTGCGAGAAACTGGATAGATGGGAAATGTTTGATAAATTCATTTTTTTCTTTTTTTGGTTAAAACACGGTAAAAAAACATTGATCTTTCTTTTAGGGTTTAGGTTTTGGAGATTTTAGCGTCTTCTGGCTGCGGTTTCTCTTTGGGCATTGAAGAACACTGCGGCCACCGGAAGGCCTAGGTTGTTCTCTGCCGCAAAAGTCCTGGTGCTGAAGTAATCCCTCGAGGTCGGTTTCTTCACGGTCTGTCTCCCCGTTTGCTTGAACAGAACAAACACAAACCTATGGATACCTATGTTAGGCCTCGGGATCTCATAGCTCACTACCTCCCTGCCTGCATTTTATAAGTTTCAACACAAAAGTATTAGACAGTAATTGCACACGTCTGTCGCTCTCAAATACTGTGGTAACTACAAAAACCAAGGTATGGTATTTTTCTGTAATACTGCCTATGTCCCAAAAAATTAGTCACGTTTAGATACTTCAACTATTTATGGAGCCCGTACTTAATGTTGGGGTTTCAAATGCCCTACCAATCCGGGTTCAAACCTGGTTGACGACAAAACAATTTCTCAAAAAAGAATGCTCTACTACTGTGTTCACATCCATATGCTTTTGTTAACGTTTTTTACTTGAAGTTACTTGAGCACAGCTCTATCTATTATTTGCCAATTTTTTCAAATAAAAGATGCCACAATATTGTGACAAAGACTAGTAATGTGGTAACTTACCAAATGTGGCATCAGTTGTACCTGGAATGTCGGTCACTATCCTGAAAAAAGGCCAGTAGTAATTCAACGGTTACTTGATTTTCTAGAATATCATGATTGCATGGTAAATTCCAAAATTTGACAGACAGTAAAGAAAATTATTTTGATGGAACGAACTCAAAATCATATTTATATTATTTTGGAGCTAAAGTAGTTAGATAATTATCTTCAAACAAAAAGTTAGATGTGTTTGAATTAGAACAGCATGATAGGAAAACTCACTCAAATTATGATTTTTGTAGATCATAGACGACTCTCAAACTGTGGCAAGCAATAGCCTAATATTCATCTCCTCTTACATCTCTAAATCAGGGAACGAAAGTTGTAAAAGAAGACGATGTTTTTTCCAAAAAAAAAAAATGTTCTTCTGAATCTGGAATTTAAGTAATTGCCATGCACTTTATAATTGTGTTATCTAGAGTTATAGACTAGTTAGGTCAAACTCTATTTCTTTTCTCCTCCTTGACAAACTTCTATTTAAGCCCTTTGTGTTACGTAATAATGCCGTTCTATTTTCCCTTCACTCATAACCTATGCATTTTCTATTACATTAAGGCTATTTTGTTTCGGCTTCCTTCATAAATTGTGCCTTCTCTGTTACATCTAGCGGCTTCTATGTTGGTTTCACTCATAAAATACTAGCTGAGAGAGTTAACGAAGTTGTAGGAAATCGTGTTTTTACCTAGTATCATTATCCAAATTCTTATTTCAGCCAAAGTACATAAATAATCCTAAAAGACGTAGTCTATTAAGCAGTTCAAGCAGAATACCAAATGTTTCTAGCTAATATTTGTTTCATTTTGTAGCTTGTTTGCTGAACATGACAGTTTAGTATCCTTCCATCCAGCCCCAACTTTTATGAAATGAAGCAATTAGAAGTTCAGGTTATTATGGAAGTACGAAAGATGTACAAAAACAATTCCAAATGATAGATGATGCTGCTATATGACTTTCGCTGCTGCTACCTGTTTCTGAACATCACCCCTCTTATTCAAGTGTATGATAAAGGAGTCGTAGTTGTTAATGGATAGTTCCTCATGTATTTTTCGGTTGGATTATCTGGTTAAGTCTTCTGATGTTGGTTAGGTCTTTTGAGCATGAAGGGCCAACTGTTTGGATTTAGTTATTAATCTTTTTTACTTAACTTTATGCCAATGAAGTTCTTAACTTGGTCAAAAGAAGAAACAAGTCTACTATATAAGAATTTCTGAGAACAAGTAGTTATATTATTAGTAAAATCTGGATACATATGGATTTGAGAGGTGTTTTTAGGGTATTACCACTGCAGGTGCTCCTTCAAATATGGATCACTAGGACCAGGAACATCAGGATCTGTCATTACCTGAAACGATATTTCCAACGGTATTATCCTGATAACCATAAACTAATACTATCATGTAACAAACACAAAATATATAACATATTTAAACGTTTTTGTAGAAGTAAGATGTGTATGCATACCAGTGTAAAGAAAGTTCTCATGTCACCTCCATGGATTTGAACCTTAGGTTTGGTGGTGACTTGTGATGGAAAGAGCTCATGGCCATTACACACTAGTTTGTTGTTGTAACTCACTGACATTGTTACGGTTGGGGTGAATGGATCCAGTACTTCCCCTATCACCCTCCCAACTGTTAGAGGCTCCAATATTCTTGCCATGATGGAGAGAGAGAGATGTTCAGAGCTGAGTATGTTATTGATAAGAAAGTAGGAAGTACATGAAACCCTATATATAGTAGCGTTGTGCTACAAAATCTACCTAGAGCGTACACCTAGCTAGACCTAGATAAGGATGGGCTTTACCACTCTGTCTCATGTATTTCTCCCCATTCTCATTTTTACCATTAGTTACTGGGTTACATAGACCCGGTGATTTAGATAACAAAATGATGTAATTTTTTTATAGATTTCATATTGTTATATCGTAAAAGTAGCTCTAGAACATGATAAAAAAATTATCCAAAAATCACATTGTTTTACGATAAAAATACCCGATTAAATTGACCAAGATACGAGTCAAAAAGTTAGGATGGAGAGAAAAAGAGAGACAGAGTGGTACAAACCTAGCTAGACCTAGATATGGAGACGCTTTGCAAGAGGGGGCATTTTCTTTCATCTGAACGAGTAGAGAATGGAACATCAAGAAATAGCTTCTTTTTTAGGCGACTTTTTGCAGAGAAAATACATTCTCTCTCTGTTCAAATATTTTAGTTTTTTTTTTCAAAATTTTTAATATTTTTAAGAGGATATGTAACTATTAACTCTCTTTAATTTTTGTCAAATGATTTATTTGAATGCCAGTACTTTTTACCGTTTGATAATGTCACTTTTAGTTTTCGAGGATAAATTAGATAAACTACATAATTATGAGCTACAGTAAGGGTTTTTCGAGGGTAAATTAGATAAACTACATTATTATGAGCCATAGTAAGGTATGGACAACAAATTTGAAACAAGTAAAAGTTAGAATAGAGAACAAAATATTACGACGAAGGGAATAATGATTTAAAGCCATAGAGACGTAGGGATTCAAAATTATTGTAATCACCTAACAATTGAATTACATCGACACATTTTATAATTGTTATTGTTTTCAATTGCTGAATCCCCTTACTATGGGACCATGGAATACCATCTCGGTTATGTGACACACACATACATACTCCAGTACGATCAAGAAATTTTATAACATATCGTTTTGCAGCTTTTGACAAGTTCATACACTCACTAGTCCACCATTGGGTCCCCAAGAATTGGTTCTTGATTGGCTGTAAACCTAACTTGTTACTACTACTTTTTCATACAATACAACCCATGTTTATTTTCTGACTCCGGACACTGAAGTATACTTTCTCCCAAATGAGACACTCCATGTGGTCCCAGCTAAGCAACTTGTCACCATATGCTTCTCTTTAGCCAAAATAAAATAAAATAAAATTATAAAAATGGTTAATCAAAACACTTGGAGGACTCGTATCTGAGCATACTCATTTTGATAAAGGGAATTGCAAACTTTATCATTTAAGGTAACAACTAGGTGAGACTGTTTAGACGGTATTGTTAAAAGGCATCATATATTGTCAAATGAAAAAGAGATTTACTAAGTTTAAGAGATTCTTTTTGTGGCTTTCTTTTTTAATTAAATTTAAGATTCTCCCCGAGATGGGCACATAGGGCATAAAGGGGCTCCCACCCACACATGCACTCTAGCTAATGAAACTTGGTGCTGAGAGGTCATGTCCTGCTTAAAGGAGATTCATGGATGTTTCTCTCTAAAATAACAACTGCAAATAAGATATTGGTTTTAGACTTAAAGATGGTTCCTATAACTAGATGTTAACTTCGTTTCACTTTCTCTTACCACTAATTGTTGTAGATCCAGCAGAAACTGCTTCATTCTTCTTTGGGACTAGATGAGTTGGTTGGGAGAAGACGCTATTCACAGTAGCCTCTCCTTTATGACTTTTGCCAACTATAAGAAGATTAACTTGTCTAATTTAACTCCTTGTATGATTTTCTTTTCTTTTTTTTTTTTTTTTTTAAATTTTGTTTTGAAATGGATGTATTAATAAGACTAGTGAAGTACAAGAGACAATCCGCTGCCACAACTAGTTGCGTAGTCGTGGGCAGGCTGGACAGTAACTTGTCTAATTTACCTCCAGGTAAGACGGTTGGGAATTTATGAATTCGCTAACACGTAAGTTGGGATAAAGCTGCCGTAGTATGGCCTCTGGAGCAGGCGAATCCGACTCCCCTGGGATCCATGGTTGGATTAACGGATGTGTGGTGGAGCCATTTCCAGTAAGCCATTGGGAGCCGCGGATAGCTAGGGTCCAGCCCCAGCAGATGTTGCGCCACCCCCAAGAAGAGGAGGAAGGTTCTTTTGCATCCATGAACGAGCTCATAGGAAAATAACGCCCTTTTAGGAGTTGTGCTAGGATGTATTCTTGTTTGGTGAGGATGTTATAAACCGTTTTGGAGAGTATTGCTTGATTGTGGGATTCTATGTTCCTGAAACCAAGTCCGCCTTGTTTGACATCGAGACATAGATATTTCCAAGATTTCTAATGAATACCTTTTCTTTGCTCTGTTACCCCAAAGAAAGCGAGTGATGATGCATTGAAGCTCGGATTGGAATGAAGCCGGCGCTTTAAATACGAAAAGCATAAAAGTGGGGATAGCAAGTAAAGTGGCTTTAATCAACGTGATACGTCTCGCAAAAGAGAGAGAGAGAAGATTGCTTCCAGGCGGAGAGCTTTGCCTTAAGTTTAATGATAAGTTTCCCGAATATAAGATGCTTGGGGAGAATGAAGTCCATGGGGCTGCCGAGGTAATTCCTTGGTTGTTGCATCTGGCTGATGCCTAAAATAGAGCTGAGGAGCAAAGAGTCATTAGGATCCATATTTGGGCTGCAGAAGAGCTCTGATTTATGCAGATTAATCAACTGCCCAGTCTGAATGCAGTAACTTGTGAGAACATTTTGAAGAGTTGCAGCCTTTTGAGCTTAGAAGTGTTGGAAAATAAATGTGTCATCAGCAAACAGGAGGTGGGATATGGAGGGGGATGTTCTGGCGATCTTAAGTCCTTGTAGGAGATTCGTATCAGAAAGCGCATAAATAGTTGTTGATATAGCATCCTGATAATGAGAAAGAGAAAGGGAGACAAGGGGTTTCCTTGCCGCAAACCTTGCGTGGGGCTGGAAAAAAAGTTGGTTGACCGTTGACAAGAACCGCGGGTGAGATCATGAAAACACAAATCATAACGATACAAAACCCAGTTTATGAAGGCATGATTCAAGAAAAATCCAGGAGACCCGATAAAACGCTTTATTCTTATCTAACTTGAGCGCGAAATATGAATTTTTCCCTTGCTTTTTTCTTGCGAAAGAAGTGGCGAAGCTCATGGAGATCAAAATGTTATCCGATATGAGTTTACCTGGTTTGAAAGCCGCTTGGTAGGGAGAGATGATAGACGAGGCGACTGTTGAGAGACGATTTGCAAGAACCTTGCCAATAACTTTGTAAATAGTGTTGCATAGGCTAATAGGACGGAACTCATTGGCAGAGAGCAGTTGATTTGTCTTGGGGATAAACGTGATGAAGGTGAAACTTGTTGGAATAGGTGCCCAGAGGCAATCTAGTTTAGTATGAACAATAAACATTCATTATATTATGTATTGAGATATTTAATATAATGAAGTCCTTAGATTTACAATTGTGTTGTTTATCTTAAATATCCCTACTCCATTATACTGATTAACAGGACCATCATCTATGGACTAGTATGGGGTTGGATTGTTATGGAGATATCACGATCCGACACATGGGTATGCATTAGTGTAATGGCATACTGGATTGAACCAACTTCGAGAAGGCTTTATACATGTTATGTAAAGTCACAAGTGCTTCTCAAGGTGACAATGGCATTGTCATACTTAGACTTGAAGTCACTAGATCATCTAGTTGTGGAATATTGTGTTTTGGTAGCGTCAAACGCTACACTATGACTGGGTAGTCATAAAGGCGGGTATCAGACACAATAGGAAGCAAGCTTAGATATCGTAGTAATGTAGATAGAATTTGTCTCTCCCACATAATGGGATCACATATCCTAGGCCACTCGAGGGATAGTGCATATGGAATGTCTGTCCATACTCAAATAAATCAATATGGGACATTGTGTTATTTGCACGAATAAGGCTATTCCCAGGATCGAGAAACTATGGATTGGATATACGAGTGTGACTTGTATGTCTCGTGTCCAATCCGAATTTTGAGACAAAGGGATGAGACAATACTTGCACAAGGTATGTCGGATGACTATTTCTCTTAGTTGGGTAGTATGGATGTCTTGCTAGAGACCGCTCCATATTAGTAAATAGTTACTACCAACTAAGTAGAAACCGATGGGGTCACACGCCATACGGATTGAACTAGACTTGGGAATTAATTAATATGATTAATTAATTAGAATGATCAAATCGCAATAACATGCTAACTTAGTAGGACTAATATGCAAGTTGGTCTAATCCGAACTTGAGTAGGATTAGGAGAGGGTCTTTATGTAGTAACAATGAGTTGTTGGACTAAATAAGGGATGCTCCTAGCTTCCTTCCAAATAACTAATGCTCAAAGCATAAGTTGAGTAGGAGAAAAGCAAGGTGGATTCAGAGCATGCTAAGAAAGTCTGTAAGTTGTAACGATCCATTTACGGATTGAAGCAAGCTTCTAGGAGTTAAAATCGACGTTTTGATGACGTAGTCAAAGAGTTTGGCTTCTTCAAGAACGAAGATGAGCTTTGTGTTTACAAAAAGGTTGGTGGCAGTTCTTTTCTGGTTCAGGTCTTTTATGTGGATGACATACTACTCACTGGAAACGACATTCCTACATTTCAATATGTTAAAGATTAGCTACGTATGTGTTTCACAATGAAGGACTTAGGAGATGCAACTTATATACTTGGTATCAAGATCTATATGGATAGATCTAGGAAGTTGCTCCGCCTAAGCCAAAGTATATTTATAGACAATGTGTTGAAGCGGTTGAACATGCAATAATCAAATAAAGGATTCTTGCCCATGTCGCATGGAGTGAGCCTTTCGAAGGCTGACTGTCCCTCCAATGAGATTGAGAAAGACCTCATGAGTAAGATCCCATGCGCTTTAGACATAATATCTATCCTGTACGCCATGTTGGGTACTAGACCAGATGTTGAGTATGGGAAGTAGATACCAGTCCAATCCAGGTGAGAGTCACTGGATTGCCGTCAAGAATATCCTTAAGTACTTGAGAAGAACTAGGATGTATTCTTGATATTTGGAGGTGAGGAAGAACTCAGTGTAATTGGTAACACTGACGCGAGCTTCCAAACTCTCAAGGAAGAATACAAATGGAAGTCCGGCTATGTGTTTTTCCTGAATGGAGGAGCTGTGAGCTGGAAGAGTTCCAAGCAAGATACAGTTGCTGATTCTAAAACTGAAACTGAGTACATTTTCGCGGCAGGCACAGCAAAGGAAGTGGTTTGGATTACGAAGTTCATCACTGAGCTTCGTGTGGTTCCTAGCGTTGTGGATCCCATTGCGTTGTACTGTGACATCACTGGGGCAATCGCGCAAGCCAAGGAACCCTGGTCAAACCAGAAATCCAAACACGTTCTCAAGAAGTTCCATCTTATTCGAGATATTATCGATAGAGGGGATGTGAAGATATGCAAGATTCTAACGGACAATAATCTTTCTGATCCACTTACAAAGCCACTTGTTCAGCGCACGCATGAAGGGCACACTAGATCTATTGGCATACGAGATGCACCAGATTGACTCTAGTGCAAGTGGAAGACTGTTGGAGTAGATTCCCTAGAGGCAATCTATATTTCTTATGAACATTATTTTGGCTAGAATATTCATTTATTATTTACGGAGATATTTAATATAATAACTAATATAAACGCCACCGGCGAGTTTGGTGAAATCAAAAGGCGAAGCCCGTCCCATTATTATGTTTCCAAATATGCCCCAAACTCGAAAGAGAAATAGTTATAAATGTTGATGGTCAAAATCGTAAAATATAGAAACCCCACTTTCACTAACCTCCTTCCATTACTTTCAAAACCGTTTACACCACAACTCGATAACTGAGTTGTTGAGGCTTGAGGGATTGGACGCATGGAGTTGGGGAGAATATCAAGTGGGTACACCAGTTTCCAAATGGACCAAGGTAACTTTTTCATCTCTCCTCTCCATACATACCCAATGTCAATTTGATTTTAGTGGCTACTACTACTATAGTTTGATTTTAATTTTTTGGGTCAAGTTTCCATCAAGTTCATTTATCAATTGTTTGTTTTTTACTGGACTTCCTTCAGGTTCATGTTGTATCTCACATTCATAATTTTCAGGTTATAATTGTTGTTCCTTTCCGAGTTAATTTCTTCTCAGTACTTCATTCTTGGTTGTGTAAGTGTTTACTCAAGCACGTACATTCTTCGTGTTAGGTATCACAATTTTTTCTTTGACTATGTAATGAAATTCATGTTAATTTCATTGTTAGTTGTTTGCTCAGGTGGGTTCTACAGGTACTCACAGATGACTTGATCTTTAAGAAATTGGAAGTTTGAATCAAACATTCACTTATTATAACATGTTTTCTTAGAAGAACTTATTATAACAGGTTGTGTATTTATCAAAAATTATTTAATAAAAATGTTAGGATTTGTAGTCTTCTTTTATTTATAATAAGAATTTTTCAGGTATGACTTAGTGGGTTCTTTTTTGAAATTTGACTTAGTGGTTTTATTTGCTTCTAACAGTGGATACATATAACATAGATTTGTTATGTTTTGATGTTAAATTTAGTCTATTTGGGACATGATGGTGCCTTAGCAAGAGTGGCAGACGCATCGCGGGTGCCCCATATGCTAGTTTGATATAATAAAGTCCTTAGATTGCAACGAGTTGTTTATCTTAAATATCCTTAGTCCATTATTTTGATTAATATGACGATTACTATAGACTAGTATGTGGGTAGATTGACATGGAGATATCAAGTCTAACACATGGGTATGCATTAGGATTAATGGCATACTGGATTGATCCACAATTAGAATGCTACATTAAATTATGTTAACGTCACAAGTGCTTCTCGTAGCTCCAATGGTTTTGTAATTCTTAGAATTGAAGTCACTAGATACTCTAGTTGTAAAATAACATGTTTTGATATTATCAAACATTACACCGTAACTTGGCAACTATAAAGATAGTCATTGGGCATGATATGAAGCAAGCTTAGAGATGTTAGTGATGTAGAGAGGACTTGTCCTCCCACATAATGGGAGCAAATATCCATGGCCACTCGAGGTGTAGTACTTATGGAATGTCTGGCCATACTTAGATAAATTAATATGGAGATACTGATGTTATATGTATAGATAAGCCTATTCCCATGATCGAGATAATATGGATTGGATATACGAGTGTGACTGTTATATCTCGTTTCCAATCCAGATATAGAGACAAAGGGATAGATACAACACGTTAACATTGGGCACATGGTTTGTCGGATCGCTGACTTTTCTAATAGTTGGGTGGCATTGCGTTGCTAGACAACACTGTATTTTTGTAATTGTTACTAACTAAGTAGAAACCTATAGTGTCACACACCCTCTAGATTAAACTGATATTAATTAGTAGGACTACTTAATCAAAATGATCAAAATGCAACCACTAGCAAAGTTAGTAGTACTAATTTGCAAGGTGGACTAATTCGTGTATTGAGAGGATTAATATTGGGGCAAATATGTAGTTAATAATGAGTTATTAACTATATAAGGGCGACCCCAGCTTATTATTTCACAAGTGTGTCGTTATTGTGTGAAATAAAAAAGGAAGGAGAGAGAGAGAGAGAGAGAGAGAGAGAGAGAGAGAGAGAGAGAGAGAGAGAGAGAGTGGAGGCCGAAGCCCCCTCCCGTCCCCCCCTACGCCGTGGGCCACCCTTTGGCGCCCTGGCTCCGTGCTCCGTTTTGCATGATCTTTACCTCCTTCTTCCCGTTGCTAGAACTTGACTTGGAGGAGGATTCCAGCTACAATCCTAAGTGTGGATATTCATAGAGACGAAGACACAATTCTTCTAGTGATCGCACAAACTAAGTTACACAATTCGTTTACTTTCATCATGTTAAGAATGCTTGCCTACGATCCGAGGAGAGCTTTGAGCAGGATTATTTTTTGTTATTCTGCTGTGTTACCTACGTCAAAACCCTACACTAATATGATCATGGGGTTCGTTGAGTGATGCTTTAGTGTATGTGGTGCTGTCTTGAAATCAAGATACAAGCATGAGGTGTGGACTTAAGTAATCAAGCAAAAAAAACAAAGATTATATGATATTCATGCCCTGGAAGCTTTCACTTGAGTTAGGAAACCAAGGTAGGACAAGGAATTACACCAAAAGAGGTATTAAGGTCCACGGAAGCTCATGAAAGCAAGAGGATAGCGTGGGAACCAAGAAATGAAGTTACAACGCAAATTTGAGAAGCAAATCTTGACAGTCGGCACGCTTTATGTCATATCTTGAGTTATTATTTGAATTTTGGAGTGAGACCGGCAACATTAGAATTTAGACCTCCAGTGCTTTCGCTCGGTATACGGTAGAGCTGAATCAAAGTACAGAGGAGGACG
This sequence comes from Linanthus parryae, assembly GCA_023055425.1. Classification (NCBI taxonomy): domain Eukaryota; kingdom Viridiplantae; phylum Streptophyta; class Magnoliopsida; order Ericales; family Polemoniaceae; genus Linanthus; species Linanthus parryae. The sequence continues at coordinate 875,310 of JALGPY010000013.1, read as the reverse complement.
ATATGGCCCCATCAAGCAAGAGGGCTGATTTTGTGAAGAAGCACGGAGCAGAGAGCTTTCTCGCCGCGGTGGGAAACTCCTTCGCCGCAGAGAGAATAACCGCTAAAGAAGCTAAATGACGGGGAAAATTGTATTTCTGGATTCCTCAATACCCTAACTCATCCTCAACACATATAAAATGATTGAGATGCCTCAAAATAGAAGGGGACGAAGAGAGAGACGTAGAGGGAGAGCTCTCGCTCCACTTGAAGCGGAAGATCAAGGCTAGGAGCGTCACCATCATACAGTTAATTTTTTGTTTTCCTCTCTTTCTTTGAACTATGTTTTAAATTTCTCTTGATCTATTCATGATTATTGCGACTTGAACTCATTTTCTAGGTCTCGAGTTCGTTACATATGGTTATTTATGGGATGCTCTTTATGATGATTGTTAGCATTTGATTAGGCTAGATTAAATGCTCATGAGGCGATGTCAATGGCTCATGAATTATTATTTGATCAATCTTGCAAATAGAACTATCCTACATGGGTAGGTGAAAATTTTTAGAATTGACAACCGAAGAGCAAAAGATGCCATGTATATGATTAAGTGGTATCGTAGGTGTGGGATCTTGGATAAAAGAGAGAATTTAGTGTTAAATAATGAAGAGCTATTAGGGTTAGCTAATCCAGCCTCCTGGACCACACTGATAAACAAGAAATATAATCTAATGAATGCTGATGCGAGCGCTCTCGCGGCCCGCACCAAAATAATGATTTACAGCCTCTATTCTTTAAGTAGTGAATGCGATCGAGAGCCTCTAATCTATAGTATTTCATTTTTGTTAGAAATCCCCAGAAAACATTCTGGAACTTCAAAACAAGGACTTCCAAACACATCGTAAGCGAAGCCCGGCTTAACAAGAAAGACCTTTGTTTTGGACTCCCATGAACAAACCTTTTCAAAACTGAGATCCGCCCTTCCTTTCCAACACCCAAGTAGTAGGAGATCCGTTTTCTATTTTTTTAAGAAGCCCCGTCCCGTAGATTATCTCAATAAAAAAAAAGCCCAGTCCTAGATGAGAAGTGTTGAGGTGACAGTGAGTTAGTTTGTCTTAATTTTTGCAGAGGAGTGGCACCGTTCATTATTTGCACATGGTCCGGTTATGTTTTGATAGTCCTCGTGAAATTGTTAATAACGTCAAAATTGTCATCTCAACAAAGTAAACAGTCTAGTGTCCCGAAGAGGTGCACTAGTACTTTCTCTTCTCGAATTCTCCACCATTTATAGCTTTAATTCGTTTTAGATTTTATTTTAGATTTAGCTTCAAAACAACCCAATCTTCTAAATTTGATTGTCTAGCGAAATTTACTAACACCGAATCCCGTGGGTTCGATAAAAACCTGAGACATATCATGAAAACTATAATTGACACCGTAAACTTGCGGAATACAGGGATCGGGAAGCTGTCAGCTTATTTCACAAAAATAAATTTGAGCGTACTTTTGTGGATATTGATCAGTCTTCCTATACTTAGATAATTAAGGGATTTTTTTTTTTTTTTTATGAAAAATGGAGGTTTTATTTAGTTTGAGTATAGTACACATCAGTGTGTTCTTCAATATGCTTTGATGAAGTACTTTGACACTTGTTTGCTCATAAAGGAGCTTATAAGGCATGCCCACCACATATCTGTGTTTTATGGTACGAACCCTTTTCCAGCAAAGGAGAACACGTGAGATCTTCACGGAGCTGCACGTTAGGGAAGAAATAGTTATAGAGAAAGCTTAACTACCCAACATTCAAGGGTGCTCAATTGGAAGATATTGGAACAAGACATGTCTCTAATACGATACACTTGAAGTACTCTATTGGAGAAATTCAAGAAAGGAACTTCGCCCGATGATCATGTACTATAATTGGTTTCAAGTTCAACTTCAATACGTGGACACAAGAAAGGCAAACACCTAGTTTAATGATGTGGCCTACACATTCAGTGTCACACCCTCATTGAGCACATGATCGCATCAAAACTCTACGAGTTCTTGTGACATGTTGAAGAGTTGAAGACTAACCATGGGATTCTAGAATACGTGTTAAAAAATGAAATCTCTCTGAAGATTGTTGCAGTTACACTCTCAATGCGGAGGCAGAAATCCAGTATCAGTGCATTTCAGAGAAACAATATTCTATACGCCTAGGGGTATCCACCAGATGTTATTTAAGGAACAATTTTTTTCACTTTCTTATCAGGTTGCCTATTTCATTGTACTCTTGCATGCACATGCTCATACAGTTCATTTAAAAAAGTATGTTTGCTCTCTGTTTGTTCTGCTATAGTCTAGTCCTGTGGTTGTGAAGTTTTCTATTGAAATCAAGTAGGAGTATCAATATACGATTTACGAGTTGCTCAAGAGTTCATGTGTCGTAACTGAAGAAGTTTGTGCTGGTTCTCTGCTCTAGTGCTCGTTTTTGGGGTGTGGGATAAATGAGAATATTAAAAATTGTTCTATCAATTTTAGGTTGAAAACTTTAGATTTTTGTCTCCAAGTTGTCAGGTTAACTTCTCTTTGCCTTTAGAGTCTTTAGGAGCTGCCAACTACTCAAGTAGTTCTCTGGGATGGGATGAGTGAACGATATTGACTTTAGGTACCCTCAATGAATCCTTCATATTGGTATCTTGGACCTCAATGAGCCAATAATCTTATTCCCTCGATTCAGTTCATTATTCCATCTCCAAAACAATTAAAACCCTAGGTGTCTGTCCACATGAGTACCTCTTAGAACCTCGCTTTTACTTAGAAAGACTACCTAGAAAGCATTTATATTTCCTACCTATCCAGTATATTTGACTGTGAACATCTCTAAGGAACCAAATCTTCCCATCTAAGATCTTGACGCCCTTATATTACTCGTATTGCACAAGTATATGGTCAAGTAATACAGTATAGTATTTGAGTACTCTGAGTTATCGAACCCACATGGAGGTAAATGTGCTAATCCAAAATCTAGAAATTATATTTAACTCACTAAGTAACCAGGTAAAAGGGGTAGTGATTGAAAGGTTGTCACCCTCAAACAAGTGACTAATCTAGTAACTACGCAGGGTGAAAGTGAACAAAATAGAGATTTGATCAGAATCTAGAAACTATATCAATAGACATAAATTACCTATGGTCGTTAACGATTCCTGAATTAGTGATATAACATGACAATTTTCAGTTTAACTAAGCTGGGTAATAACTATGACAATACCCTCTCAGCCTCTTATCATCCTACACAACGGCCTACTCAGGTTCCTTTCGGTCCACCTATGTCTACCGATATGTTCTAGCATGCTAACAGCGTGCACGATAATGGGTTACGTCCACCGCCACATGAACTAACTGAAATCTCCTATCGAATCTACCCACTTCGAGCCAATCCTACTAACCTCACCTCAAAGTATCGTTGATTCGAGAATGTAATTTTAGTCTCATCATAACTAGGGTAGAGTTGCTTCCGCACTCTCACTAGTTAACTAACGGGTCCAGGTCATGACTCCTTTCTCGTTAAGAATAAAGCGCAGTCTACAACTATTAACTAAACCAGAATTACTCTTAAGCAAGGAATTGATTATGAAGAGAAACTAACTCACATTAATATCAAATCTTTACCAAACGGTGTCAATAGGTGAGGCTCAACAAAGATTGATAAAAAGTGTCATTATTCAATACATAAATCAAAACCTAATGCATGAAACATCAATTAAAATCTGCAAAATAATCAATTCATAAACCCTAGGCTATCCATAGACGCCTAGGTATGACTTTAGCTACTCATAGCAAAACAAATTGCTGAAATATATTCCATACAAGAAGCCAAGAGAGGAAATATGATTCAAATGCTAAAAACAGTGTATTGCGTCTATCCCAAGCTATCTCCTTGCTCCAATATGCTCTTCTCTACTCTCCAAGGCTGCACACCTCCACAATAGATCTGTTCTTCCGTCCTTTGCTGCCTAGATCAAAGTCAATGAAGTCCAAGTCTTGATATTGGTGCAAAAACCCCCAAGAATCCGCCTATATTTCAGGGCCACATGCGAATGCCCAAACCTTTTGTGCAAAATCATTTGTGCTAAATCATATTCCTTTCGTACGAATGAGCTGAAGAATCCTCCTTGAATCTTTACTTCTTAGTTCCCGAGCCTCATTTCTTGTGCTTTGTAGCTTGCTAAGCTCGCGTCCCTGATCCAATGCGTTCCTCAAGCCCTGTTTCGTGTCAAAGACAATAAACAACTATACCAATCGATTAAATTCGTCAAATAAGCATAATAAAACTGTAAGACGTGCCCGGATTGGAAATTATACATGTATTTTATCATCAAATCTAGGCTCGGAACTCTCCCTTAGAACATTCCAAATGACCTTAGAACATTCCAAATGACTCGGAAATCCTCCTTGCCTCATTAGGACAACTCTATAGGTTAATGATACAATTAACCTTAGATTCTTAATGACCTTATAACCCATACTATCCATCAAGCATATTGGTTTCTTTTCTTGACCTCATGCATCATTTTGTTTTCTACTAAAATTCTATAATGATTTCCGCATGTCATGCATATTCACCTAAATAAGGGGGTGTTTTATTTAAATAGATTTGTGAATATGAAAAGGAGAATAATCTTTCATTTTTGGTAAGATATATTGAAAAATTGTGAATGATAGCCTAAAATTCATCATTTTCAAGAAGTTTTTTTTTAATATTATTTTTCCTTTTACTTAAAGAATTTCCATAGGAAGCTAGGAAATCGAGAAGGATTATCTCTTTGGAGGCCTAGGATAATAACTGTATCACTGTTATAGATGAATTAGTTACAGGTAAGGGAAATTGGAGGATCATGATAGTTGGATGAGGATCATGATAGTTGGATATGTGGATGTACTTGGGTGCATTTTCTTTAAGAACATGAAGAAGTGATATTTGAGTTCTATAGTATCTCATCAGGATGATATATAAGTAATTTGGGAAATGTGGGTAATCAAGATAAAATTTGAATAATGTTTGGCTCATATAGGTGAATTGAATCTAGAAGGGACAACTATAAGGCTAATATGAGTATCCAGAAATGACTAGGAGGTACGGATACTAGGTAGAGCTGGAAAAGACTTGCATATTACAGTCATATTGTAGGAACCTATCAAAGGATGCTATGAGTGTATGATCTGAATTGAGTGAATGACTTGATAGTTTTAAGGAGAATAAATAAATTCGTATGGATTACGGTACTCAAAGTTCAGTGCATGTGAGTATGTAGTAGGAACGGTTAGCTAGATTGAACATCGAAAATAGAAATGAAAATGAATGTGTGAGGGTACTAGTTGAAGTATATAGTTTATCTTGGAGGTTGTACTGGGGATTGGGAACTTAGGGGAACTAAGAGGAATACTTGGAAGGGATGGGATTGTGTGAGAAGATTGAATCACTTGGCATGAAAATTCAAAAAACCCAATAACTCGGATAGTTCAACGAGTGAGAGTGGAAAGTAGGAAATGAGACCCGGAAGGGGTGTTATGGGAATTGAAGGAGTTTTCTCACTCCTAAAGAAGTTATACCAAATTGATAAAGGTAGTGGAATTCTAATAAAAACAGATAATTTTTAGGAGAGGTAATATGTGATTAGCAAGATACATGATGAAACATAGCAAGATTAGTAGATTCATGTGGCAAAAGGTTGCAAGGTCTAAAGTAATCATAAATAGAGGTTGTGAACAAATTTTGGGGTATATTAGGGATATTGGTACGTATTGGGTATCATTTAAAGGTTATGGTGAGCACCACGATGAACTATATACAGATGAAGATGGAGAAAATGAAGAGAACTTTTTAAAAGGATAGGATGGTGAATATCGTAGATATTATATATAGCGATGGCGAGTCACATCCTAAGTAAGTACATGTGCGAGAATCAAAATCGTGAGAAGAGATAACAGCTATATCAGAAGAACCAAAGGAGGAGTATGGAAATAATAGAAATCATAAGAAGCATAGAATGAGACTATCTAAGAAGAAAGAGCGAGACCCGAAGAAAAAAAAAAAGTAGGAGATGTAAGTACCCAAAAGTAATTGTAGATGAAATAGTAGAAGACTTTCAGATACGGAGGAAAAATAGAAGGACAAAGATTTGCAAGAAATTAATGAGTAAGAAAAATTCAACATTGTGACCATGAAGTCCATTAATCAGACACTTGGAATCAATGATCTATCTAGACGAATGGACGACGCAAGTACTATCTCAAAGACAAACTCAAGGACGGGATCTGGAGAAGGACATTCCAAATTTAACACTAGCAGCGTGATACAATAATCGTAGGTTCCCTATAATACCCAACTAACATATCTGCACACCTTCGATATTCATCGAATTGATGAATAGAATGACGTAACCACACCTGAATCAACTATGGGGACATTCCGTCAAGACATCTTTATCTATTGGCAGAGCAAAGAAAAGTAGGAAGAGTACCTGAGGACTGAGATAGAGACCCCGGAAGAGGATCCGGCTTGCGTCAAGATACCCAAGTTTCACCGTTGGTAAAGACCTAAATCAATTCATAATTCATATTTTCACCAGTGAGGATATTTCAGTAGATCCTAATGAGATACAATAAGTAAGAGGAGACCTCGACCAAGAGTGTGTCAGAGACTCGTAGTTTGGACTTTCATGTTAAAACAGGCAGTTGATTTAGGATTTCACGGAAATTGTGTGAACTTTTACCAATATTGTCAAAAGGCTTGCCACGCAGAGGTGATGTGGTAAGTATATGCGACATTTAAAACCAAAATAGGATGATACGGATTGTGTCAATTTATGATCCCGTGTATTTCTAGACCATCGTCAATTCCAGTACAAAGAGTCACAAATCATGTAGTCCAGTGTATATTGTAAGTTCACAGTCTGTTTCAAAGGCTTGAAACTTGTTTCAAGGCCTTGAAACTGGTTTCAAGGCCTTGAAACTGAAGAGCATGAACTAATGGGTAGTTATTACTCCTTTGCTTCTCTTAACCCCTGCACTTGATCATAATGTATTAGATGATGATAGACAAATTAATTGTGTGATTAATTATGTCTTGATCTCATGATTTGCCTAAGTTATTTTGCAGGAACTGTTAACCAATTACGTGTATGCAGGATTAGTAAGGTTTCCTTATTTGCAGAGATGTATAAGTGGCAATCAATGTCTGCAGATTGTGTGCTATTGTTAAGGAAGGTTGTATGAACATTCCTTAAGCTTGAAAATGAAAGATCATATCAAAATCAAGTCAGAAAAGAAATCAACTAGGTGTTGGAATCAAGCTTTTGAGAGTCAAAGATATGCTGCATATTTGTATGGATTTCTGTTATGAAGACTACAATATATTTTGCAATTAAAAAATTAGCAAAAATAAAACTATAACATCAAGAGAAATGAGATATCCACAAACACAATGCATTCAAACACTCTCACATTATTGACAAGCATCACTAAGGAAGATCAAATCATCCAATCCAAGTTCCTAAAGAACACTTCAATCTTAACTGCTTCACTGTGTTACAGTGTTCTTCATCTGAGCATTATTTGTGTATCATCTTGTTATATTTCTTTATCATTCAATCTTGTGGTGTTGTTCAAGAGTAACAACAAGAGATTATTATCGAATCATTAAGCTAGTGCAGGTACTATATAGGTTAGAAAGAACCACAAGCTTCAACACGAGTAAGGCAATTCTCCTAGATTGAGATCTAGGGATTAGCTTTTGATTAATAAGAAGTTTGTTCAAATCCTGAATGGATTTAGATACCTCAGGAAGAGAGGTAGGTCATTGAGGACTGAAATTCATAAAATCATTGTGTTCCTTGCATTTACATTTCAGTTCTACACTTAACTTATTAACTGTTTCAAAATAGATTTGTGTTTGAAGCCTTGAAAGGCTTTTCAAGTCCTTGAAAACTATCAGTAACTTTTTATCTATCTGTTTTGATTTCAAGGTGCTTAATCTGAGTTTAAGGCCTTGAAATACTTCTTTCTCTTCAGACTTTGTTTTAAAACCACTCTTTTGGCAAAATTTGTCATACTCTATTAAACCCCCATTTCTAGAGTATTTAATCATGTAATGCATACCAACATACTGTCTTTCAATTGGTATCAGAGCTTGTATCACTGTACAGATCTAACAATCTTGTGATCATGAGTATGGTAGGTAATGGTGGTTTCTCACAGGAAAGAGCTGCTAACAGACCTCCTTTGTTATGTGGAGACAATTTTGTGCACTAGAAGGCCTTGATGAAAATGTTCATCATTGATCAAGACATTGAACTCTGGTCTATCATTCAGAATGGACCTCACTTGTTCTACACAGAAATAGATGGGATTAGAACTTCCAAACTTGAGAACTCTCTACTACTTCTGAATTAGAACAGCTTTCAAAGAATTACAAATCTATGAATCTCTTATGTTGTGCTTTGAAAGCATGTGAGTTTAAAAGGATATCCACATGCAAGACTGCTAAGGAGATATAGGATAAACTGGTAGTGACCTTTGGAGGAACCGGTAAAGCGAAGCAAACCAAGATCAATATCTTCCTTAGACAGTATGAACTGTTCAAGATGATTGGAGATGAATCAATCAAGGACATGTTTGAAATATTTACAGATATTGTCAACAATCTGGAGTCCTTGGGGAAAGTATTTATCAATGAAGATAAAGTGAGAGAGATCATGAGAAGTATTTCCAATGCCAAATGGGAACCAAAGACCACTGTCATTGAAGAAGCTCAAGATATGTCCTCTCTTTAACTAGATGATTTACATGGAAAGCTACTCACACATGAGATCTCCATGAATGAAGCTGATGGAGAATTACCAGACAATGTCAAGAATTCGTTACTAAATGCAAAATAGAGTGAACAACCTCAAAGCCTTGAAAAATAAGAAAATTATGAGGAAGATCATATTGATCTCATTTCCAAAGCCTTGAAAAGGCTTCTCAAAATGAAAAAGAACTATGGAATCAAAGACTTCAGCAGAGACAGATCCAGATCTTCTAGTAGCAAGGACTACAAAGGTAAGTCCTCTTCCCATGAAAATAAATCTTAAGTTATGAATTGTTTTAAATTTGGTGATGCAGGACACTTGATTAGATATTGTCCACATAAGAACAGTAAGCATTATCAAAAGAAGGACAATGACAGAAGGAAGAAAGCTATGTTAGCTTCATGAAGTGACTCTGATTCTTCAAGTGAGTCAGAATCTGAAGAAGAACAAGCCAACCTTTATCGTATGGCCAAGCATGATGAAAGCTCAGAAAAGAACATTGAGGTAATGGTGAACTGTATAATGTCAAAACCTGCAGATGTACTTTCTAAAATTTTGAAAACTATGCTTTCAAATGAAGAAGACTATTAAAATCAAAGCAAGTCTTTGAAGGAGAAAGTTCACGAGCAAGCAAAAGAGAATCTGGAATTAGTTTTCCAGAACAAGAATCTTGAAATTTCTCAGGAAAAGAGTGACAGAGATTTCAAAGTTTTGGAAACCAATTTCAAGGCCTTGAAAACTCAAGTCCAAGAGGTTGTAACTGAGAACTCCATGCTTAAAGACAACTATGTTTCTCTGAGTCATCAGCATGATGAATTAGAGGAACAAAAGACTCTCTTGACTAAGAAACTTCATGACTCCAATAATGTTTTGACAACACTTGTTGGCTCAGAACACAATCTCAACTTGATTCTTAGAGGAAGTTTGCACTCTTTTCACAAAACTGTATTGGGTATAATCCAAATTTTTCAGAAAAGAACAATACCAGATTTGTGAAATCAAATGGCACACATTCTCCAAAATGTCATTATTGTAGCAAAATTGATCATGTTAAAATGACTTGTCCCATTCAGAAGAAGAGAGCCTCATATCATGAGGGATACCTTTCAATTTCAACTTAAGGGACATGTGAGGCTGATTTGGGATCCTAAAGGGGTCAGACCACCAAACATGGTTGATCTCAAATATTATTCCAAATATCACTCTTAATCTAATAGCTGCGTAAGGCAGTGAATGATATTTGCAGGTTGTCTCCAAGAGCAAAGAGCATAAATGGATTATGGATCGTGGTTGCTCCAGACACATGAGTGACAATGCTCTCTCTTTTCTAAACTGAAAGAGCAATCAGAAGGAACAATCACACTTGGTGACAAAGAAAAATGCAACATCATGGGTATTAGAAAAGTTGGTAATGATTCGGAGGACTCTATTTCAGATATTTATCTTGTAGAAGGTTTGAAGTTTAATCTTCTTAGTTTATCTCAATTATGTGATAAAGGAAATAAGGTTATCTTTGACAAAGAGAAATGTGTGGTGCAAGATGAAAAATCAGGAAATTGCATTCTCACTGCTCAAAGGTCAAACAATGTTTATTATTTGAATACTAACAAATTTGCAGGAGAAAGTCTTAAATGTCTAAAGGATTTTAAAGATGATTCAAAGTTGTGGCATAGAAAGCTTGGACATATCAGCCTACATACACTGAACACTTTGCCCTCCATAAACCTTTTGCAAGGCTTGTGCTCAAGGAAAGAAGACAAGAAGTTCATTCAAACCAAAGAACTTTGTAAGTACAGAAAGACCTATTGAATTGCTTCATATGAATATTTCTGGCCATATGAGAGTGCCAACTCAAAACGATAAGAAGTACATGCTGGTTGTTATAGATGATTTCTCGATATTTACTTGGATTATGTTTCTTAGAGAAAAATCTAAAGCTTTATCTAAATTTTCAGATCTTTGTAAAGAGCTTCAAACTTTGAAAAACCTGCCTGTTGCTTCAGTAATGAGTGATCATGGCACATAATTTGATCAAGTAGAGTTTCATTTATTCTTTGTCAATTTTGGTATTTCTCACAACTTTTCTGCTCATAGAACTCCTCAAAAAAATGGTGTAGTTGAAAGGAAAAAATAGAAATCTTAAGGATATGTTGAGGACAATGCTTTTCGAAAACAAGTTGCCAATGTATTTTTGGGAAGAGGCTTTCAACACTGAAAACTATATTTTGAACATGTGCTTGATTAGGGCTATTATGAAGAAGACTCCTTATGAACATTTCAAAGGGGGAAAGCCAAACATTTCTTATTTCAAACCTTTTGGCTGTACTTGTTTCGTTCACAACAATGGTTAGGGTAATCTTGGTAAGTTTGATGCCAGAAGTGATGAAGGTATATTTCTTCATTATTCCTTGACTAACAAAGCTTACAAGGTTTACAATAAAAGAACCAAGCTTGTTGAGGAAAGTACACAGGTCATTTTTTTTATGAAGGCTATGACATTTCTTTGAGTGATGGTTTTGCGGACTAAAAATTTGAACAAGCATGAGTCAGAGGATGAAACAGATCTGGAGAATGGTTCCAAGAATAAATTGCAGGAAAAAAGAAAAAAAATTCAAAGCCTTGAAAATGAGTTTTAAAGCCTTGAAACAGAATCTCAAGAAACACAGAGTGGTCAAGCCACTACATCGAGATCTCAAGGCCTTAAAAAGATTCCTAGAGAACCAGAACCATGGACACCAAAAAAGAAGTTCAGATATCTGTCATCACATCTAGCGGAAAACATCATTTCTGATCCATCCTCTGGGACACCGACAGGATCTCCGTTAAAGAACTAGGGTGCTTTTAATGCTTTTGTGTCTCTTGTAGAGCCTAAGATGTGAAAGAAGCTCTACAAGAAGCAGACTTGATCATTTCTATGAAAAGTGAGCTCAATGAATTGAAGAGGAGCAAAGTCTGGAACCTAGTTCCTCCTCCCAAAGATCAGTCTATGATTTGAACAAGGTGGGTGTTCAAAAACATGCTGGATGAGAATGGTAAGGTCATCAGAAACAAAGCAAGACTTGTAGCTCAATGCTACAACTAGGAAGAAGATTTCTCAAGTCTTATGAGCAGGGAATTTGAGATGAGCCTGACGGGAGAGTTAAATTTCTTTATTGGACTTCATGTACATCAAATGAAGAAAAGGAATTTTTCTGCACCAGAGTAAGTACACCAAGGATCTGCTGAGCAAGTATAGCTTGTCTCAATCCAAGGCTGCTAAAACTCCAATGAGTAATACACTATCTTTAGACAAGGATCAAAATGGTAAGAGTGTGAACCAGAAATAATTCATAGGTATTATTGGTTCATTACTCTATCTTACTGCAAGCAGGCCAGAAATGATGTTTAGTGTTTGTATGTGTGCTAACTTCTCTTTGTGTGGTTATTCAGATGCTGATTTGCGGGATACAAAGTTGATAGAAAAAGCACTTCAGAGTGTTTCCAGTTCCTTGGATCATCCATGATAAGCTAGCATTCTAAGAAGTAATATTCAATGGCCTTATCAACAGCAGAAGCTGAATACATAGCAGCTGGAGCTTTTTCCTCACAAGTGTTGTGGATAGCTCAAACAGATGAGAGACTTGGGTTATGAATTCGGAGATATTGCCATCAAATGTGACAACACTATTGAAATCTTAATTAAAAAGATTCCAGTTCAACACTAAAGGAATAAACACACAGATTTTAGACATCAATTCATCAGTATCATGTGGAGAAAGGTGATGTATCTGTGCCATTTGTGCCTACTAACATGCAGTTTGAAAACATCTTCGTTAAAACATTTCCAAAGGAAAGATTCATAGCCCTGAGATTAGAATTGGGCATGTTAACCAAAGAAGCATTAGTCTAGGAGGAGCATCAGGTAAGTTTTATGTGTTTCAAATTTTTGAAAGTTTTTCAAATCTTTGAAAATCTTTTCAAAGCCTTGAAAAATTCATTTGCAGTATCACAGTTTTTCATGGCCTTGAAATTATTTTCAAAGCTTTGAATATCAATTTGTATACTATGTAGTCAATAAATGGATCGTCAAATGCTTGGTGATGTCTCGGTAGATAATTGCCTAACAATGTTTTTACTTTTTAGAACAAATCTTTCTCAAATCAGTATTATATTATTTCCTTTCGCACGTCACACACAGAGTATAAATTTCACACAAACATTCCTTTTCAAAATAGGGAATATTCAGTTTCCTTTTCAAACTCAAACACTTCATTGTTTATCTTTTCTCTTCTTTCTCTCCTCTATATCACTCCTGCCTCTCACTTCTAAAACCTCCAAACCCCTAATGGACTCACGAAGAACCTCTGAGACAATCAAGATGGTTGGAGGCTAAAAGAAAATCTTAGGAAAGATGATAAAAGATGCAGAAGAAGAAGTTCAAGAAATTAGTGATGGATCCAGTTCCATAACTATAGTGAACCAAAAATTCCCTCTCCTCATCCTAAGAAGAAAAGCAAGAAAGGTAAGGGAGATCAGACTGCTGCATCAAGAAAGAAACATCTAGAGACAACAGATGTTTCTGGGAAACAGAAAGGTGTTCAAATAGGTAGCGCAAAGAAGGTTGGAAATTGGATAAAGGAAAAGAGAAGGTCACTGGAAAGGAGATTCAAGAATCAGAGAAGGACAGTGGGAAGGAGCTTCAGATTTACTTTGAAAAGAAATCCCCTTCTGGTAAGAAAACTCATTTCGAGCAAGTGGTTTATAAGTCCTTATGCAAGAGGAAATAGGTTAGATGGATTTGCTTCAACTACTATAGCTTATTGTAGCATGATCAGTACTAGCATGTTGAATAGTATGAATCTAGAATGCATAAGGAGAGTGGAACATAGTTCTCTTTGGATAATCCTTAACCCCTCTGAATTGGCTTACCTGTAGGCTTACCAAATTACCATATCTAAACATGAAACAAGAAAAAACCCAAGCCTTGAATATATATTCTAAGGTGGATTACATTAACATGGAGTTGGATCATGCTGAGTTTTCTAATGTCTTAGGTTTTCCAAAGATGAACAGTACTGACAATCATCCTAGCAAGATTGATGGTTTAAAGTTGAATAAGGAAGAATTCCCATTGGCAAATGTAGCTACTACCTCAAAACAGCTGACTCACTCTGGGTTAACTGTTGAAGCTAAGATTTTGTTACTATTCTGATGAGGTGTATAGTACCTAAGGAGAATTCAAAAGAGTTGATGTCTAATAGGGTACAGTATTTGATGTATCTGATTATGCATGGTTATTAAATTGATTTGCCAACATTGTGATGGAGCACATTCTTTACTGTTGTACCAAGCAAAGAAAATATCATCTACCATATGCCAACCTCCTCACACACTTCTTTCAACACCTTGAAATTGCAACTGATAGGGAAGAGACAATTACTACTAGTTTTGGAATGCTTCATGAAAAGTCCTTTCAAAGGATTGGAACTGTGAAAACCAGTGAGGGAGCATGGAAGCTCTAATCTGAATTTCCTGCTGAAGTGGTGCAGGGTAAAAATTCCCAAAAGCCTAAGTCCTTAACTCCTCCATCAACCCTACATCTCAATCTCATAACCAAGCCCTAGTTCTTCAAAGGCTAGACTTCATTGATAATGAAATAGATGAACTGAAGAAGGGTCGGTATGAGTAGGGTATGAGTAGGGTACTGACTTCAAACAGATAAAGTATATGCTTGAAAGCGTCTCAGAATTATCAACTTGATCCATGTGGAAGAAGAAGTTTCAAAAGCTGCAGAAGGATAAAAGAAGGCAGGATCTAGAGATGATCTATTTGATGAACACGGCACTGAGGATGAAGCTGCAGGGGATAAGGGTACTGGTAAACAGGATTCTGGAGATGAGAATGAAGAGGCAAAGACTACTGGGAATGAGGAACATGATGAAGACAGTGTGGACTCTGGGTTTCTACTCAAAGATTTGAAGTACAAGAAGAGGAAGGCACAGGTCCAGCCATTATCAACTCAGCTAATATGTATGAAGAAAGTGTGGTGGCTGATGATTCTGGTGAAGAATTTTCTCAATAACAAGAATAGGAAGAAGATGAAGAAGAAAGTGATCCAGAGGCAACCGCAGGGCCTAAGGGAGATGGAGACCCAAAACCTTGATTATAGCCTTTCTTTCTTTTCAAAGCCTTGAAACTCCTATCAAATCCTTGAAATCATCCTCCCTCTTTCAAAATTTATTCAGTCCTTAAGTTTTTCAAAACAATTTGATCCAACATTTTCTCAAATTTTTGATTACATTCAAAAAGGGGAAGAAATTTATGGGATACCTTAATTTTTATCTGGTTTGGCTTGCATGTGTAGTAGTTGATTTGTGAACTGCATAGTACTTTGATTGGTTACTTGGTTTATTTTTCCTTTAGTTTAATTTACTTCTTATGATTGTCAGTAAGAATATTTGGTTTTGTTCTTATATAATTGTTTCTGCTATGCTATTAATGTCTATCGTTTTCAGAGAAACAGTTTAGACAGAATAAGTGGTTTTGTCTTTCATCAAGGGGGAGATTTTAAAATCACAGTCTGTTTCAGAGGCTTGAAACTGGTTTCAAGGCCTTGAAACTGAAGAGCATGAAACCAGGGGTAGTTATTAGTCCTTTTCTTATCGTGTTGTTGTCCAAGAGGAACAACAACAGATTATTGTTGATTCAGCTATCTAGAGCAGGTACTAGATAGGTTAGAAAGAACCAGAAGCTGCAACAAGAGGAAGGCAATTCTCTTGGCTTGATATCTAGGGCTTAGCTTTTGATTAATAAGAAGTATGTTCAAATCCTGAAGGGATTTAGATCCCTCAGGCATAGACGTAGGTCATTGAGGAATGAATTCCGTAAAATCGTTGTGTTCCTTGCATTTACGTTTCAGTTCTGCACTTAACTTATTAATTGCTTCAAAACATATTTCTTTTCAAAGCCTTAAAAGGCTTTTCAAGTCCTTGAAAACTATCAGTAACTTTCTATCTATCTGTTTTGATTTCAAGGGCTTAAATCTGAGTTCAATGCCTTGAAATACTTCTTGCTCTTCACATTTTTTTAAACCAATATTTTAGAAAAAAAATTCCATACTCTATTCACCCCCACCCCCCCCCCCCCACCCCCCGCGTCTAGAGTATTTGATAATTTATTGCATACCTACGTATTGTCTTTCATATATGTTTATTATAAATAATATGAGATCCCTTTGTATAGTTTCTCTGTGATGTTAACCAATTTCTTGTACACAATTAAAGCTTATTTGATTCTAGTGCATCAAGATGAAGATCAAATACCATTCCTGCGATTTAAGGTATTCTTCCTAACGTTCATTTTTATTCAAAGGTTTCGGAGTATTCATGTTGCATTAATACAAGATTCTAGGTACTTAACTGTCAAAAATTCAAATAAAGAGATTATCAAAGAGGAAACTAATACTACCTGGAACGCCTGCAGTGCTGCATGCAACCCTAGAGGTCGTGCGCTGTAGTGGCGGTCAAGGTTTAACTCTCTTTGAAGTTCAGTCAGTCAGATATTCTTCTTTATAGATTTTCTATGATCTTATTCCTCATATTCCAAGATAAAGAGAGTTTATTTAGGACCAATTAACTATTTCACTTATAAACTTTTTAGTGATAATGACCGCATATATTTTAAAAAGTACTTTCATGGTACAAATATTTTACTGTTTTAATAAGTTTTCAAATTCAAGTAAACTGGAAGATTTTTAATATGAGTCAATATTATACATAATATTTTTTTTCATTAAGTCTTTTTCCGTTTTACTACATATTGATACATTTAAATTACATTGACTCAAAGTATTTTATTAATAACAAAATACATTTCTTAATTAGTAAAGAAGAGTTTTTGGCAGCATTATATGTTTATCTAAACTAAAGTTTTTGGAACTAAAATTGATATTTTCTCTTAAAAGTAAATTTCTTTATTAAGAATTTGATATTTAGTACGAGTCTAGTACTTTAGCTAAAAACTCTTTTTAAATTGTTTAATTATCTTTAATTAATTGTTTTACTTGATTTAGTTTTCTAATAAGTTTAGATTCATATCAGATTTTCTCTAAAATCTCTCTTTTTTTTTAAATATGTTCCCCTACTCTATATATTGATTTCTAGGGTTAAGGATAATATCAAGTTGTGATAAGTACTCAGTCCCTTCATGAGAGGGAGAGAGGGATAGGGAATTCCCTCAGCCCCTGTTAGGGTTTCGGCCACTGCAGAGAGATACAAGAAGTTTTCGCCCCTCTTGCTAGAATTTCCTGAGTCATTTGGTCGAGGTTTTCAGCCAATTGTTGCTGATTTCTTGGGTGTTGTAACTCAGCATCAGTTACACGTATTCCTGTGATGATTCAACTTCACCTATTTAAAGTTTTCTTTAGATTCTAGTTTATTAATGGTAGATCGGTTCTTATTGATTCATTCAAGTTTTATATTATCTCTGTCCTTAAGATTTAGAAGTTATGCTTGTTTGATCTACCTATGTTTAAAATCTTCCATAGTTGTTTTTTAACTTTCAAAATCAAATCTCTTGATAATGTTCGTAGTTTTTCATTTTACGTCAGATCTGTGTTTTAGAAGACCTCTTCTTTGTAGACGTCTCACAAATTCTAAACTCTTGGATTTCTCTCACATATAGCGTCCTAGAGTTGCTTTGTTACCAAATGTGTTAAGTTGTATTTGTGTTGAAATGTTATTGATCTTGTGCCTCAGATATGAGGTTGTTGGAGTATCATCTTAGCATTGTCTAGGGTTATTTACTAGTTCCCTGGAGGTGTCGGAATATGTTAGCCTTGTGTAAAGTATCAAATTCCTTGCTGGTTCTAGCTTCAAGTTTCTACATGTGATAAAGTTGTTCAATGACGAATTAGATGGTGATAGACTTGTTCAATTGGCGAACTACAGTGGAAAACATCCTAGAGTACATGCCTCGAGCAAGGGGCTCACGTGTATCTCGGGTCTCCTGTTTAGCGGACTGAGATGGTCTGTTAGTTTCCAACTAGATTCAAGGGAGTACTTCGATTGCCAACACGTGAGGTGCTCCACAAGATATTGCATAAGCTAGGTAGGTAAAGCTATTATGATGAGTAGCTGATATGTGTGATAGCTCGTTATATATCCAATATCAGCCAGTTTATGGAAATAAAGTTTTCTAGCACTGGTTGGTGATGGCGGGTGGGGTTTTATCCTAAATGTCCTTCTCATGAGGAGAACGCATTGAAGGTTTGCCCACAGTAAAAATCTTTTGCGTGGTGCATCTTTACTTTTCATTTGAATGTCATGTTGTGTGATTTACTTTACAGTTATATCGTGCATTGACATGTGATCTTTACGCACTCCTTTATTAGAATTGATTACATCTTATTGTCTTTTAAAATACCTCTTCTATTATATGAGGCAAGGACCAATCCAATTGGCTACGAAGTAGACTTTCACTTTCTCGCTATTTGACGACATATAAAAGTAGACACACTCGTACTCATGTACTTTTTTGTCATCTACGGACTCTATATTTACTCTCAATTGGTTTTAGAGCCTTGGTGACTTAATTTTTGATTATTTATTTTATTGAAGTAACGTAAAAATATAAGATGAAAGGATCGTCTACAAAAAGGAATCGGTTGACATGTGGGACTCGTTCTCGTCCCTGGGTGCTGTTACGCATTGGATTATAGATAAACTAGCTGGAGAGAAAATATGGAAGGATTCCTAATGAAATGGATGGCTTGTCTATTGAACAGTTCTTGAAGATCTCTCTACATATGTGCAGCCTCAGGAATTCATAAGCAATCGGTAAGGCTTGAAGTATATTCTTCTTGCTCTCACTATTGAGGATTAAGAGATAACCAAAGATGATGTGTCTTAAAAGTGGCATGGGACGCCCTAAGTAAAGCATACCGTGATGATCCAATGAGACCTGTTTTTGGGGAAGTGTGAGAACTCAAAGGACCAGAGAAGTGGCGCAGTATGCCTCGAAAAACTTTAGTTGAAGCTAAAACCAGTAGGTCTTCTAACTCTTTATGTATCATTGACGGAAGTGATGGGGAATCCTCTTATTCATCAACCCATGTGTGCTTCATGGGAATGTTTAGTGAGTCCAACGCTTCTAAGTCTCATATTAGTTCAGTATCTGCATTAAACACTGGAATTGTGATTATTGATACTTCTAAAGAGTTAGCTGCCAATAAATTGCTATGTTAACTGCTGAAAAGGATAGGTTAATATAATTACTAGAGGACATGCATTCCAATGCTGAAAATTTGCGGGCTAAAGTTGAATTCCCAAAGAAGGAATTGTATAAATCATTGGACAAAAGAGGATTTTTTTTTCATGACCTCAAATTTGCTAATGACAGGTTGGCTAAACTCGAGCTCAAGTTCAAAAAAGGAAAGTATAAGTCAAGGTTCAAAATTCTTCATGGTTCAGTTGAGAATAACCCTAGTCATACTAATATACTTGAGACGTGTGAGTTAGGGTCCAAAACTCCGTGATGGCTCAGTTAAAAAGAGTCCTAGTCCCATTGATAGTGAAAGACCCACGACTGATGTTCTAGTCACTGCCAAGTCCAAGGGTGTCAGGAGAAAGGGGAGTAAAGGTAAGTCCGGTAAGAAAACTATAGTAACCTTTTAGAATCGTGAGAATGACGGTAGATAGATAACTTATAGGAATTCCATGAGGAAGTGTCACCGTGTGTGTCAATTCCTTTTTCTTTTGTCTCATTGCAGAACCTTAGACTTCACGTCGGATTGTACTGAACCCTCTTTGATTATGAACTCCAAATTGAACTACTCTATTTGTATGGATGAGTCATCTAAAGCAAATTATTCTGCACAATCCAAGAGATTTGCTAATATAAACAAGACTAGGAAACTAAACATGTTAGGGTTAAAATTCATATTTCTGAGTGTACAACCAATGGTCGAAAAAGATTCACTGGTCATGCCTACAACTCAATCGACGAGTCTTCTCTGACTTGCCCTAATGGTAGGGATTGTCATAGATTCAAGAGTAATAACCCTCGTTTTTCCTCTTGTGGTCTCTCCTATGGTTCTAGGATAAGAAGTTTATCGATGTGTCAATTATGCAACGAAAAAGTTCCCTTTTCTCCTCAATGATGATCAGTAAACAAACTTACACGTGTGAGAAAACTAGAGCTTATAGTAGATCCAAGACTATTCAATGTTCCGTGTGTATTGATGTACGGTGACCCATATGCATGAATTTTTGAAGCAGAACTTCAGTAACTCTAGATCGCCTTATTACAATAAGAAAATTAAGTAGATGAGATACCGATTAGGAACGGATTAGTGGATGAGTTTTCCATAAGTACTTTTTCACAACCCCAAATTGTGAAGAGATCTCCCCCACCGCATTATATGTGTTTTGTTAGCTTATTTTCTTTCGTTTCATGATTTCAAAGAATGTGTTTTCTTCAGGTTATTGCGGAACGAGCAGTGGGAAGCTATAAGTCTGTTATTTAGATTTCATAACTACTTAATTCTTTTTATGTTTCTTGCGAAAATCATGAGCCTCTGATGATTACATGTTTCCTCTTTTGAGATGTATTTTCTCATTTTGACTGCATGCCTTGTGTTAATTAGAAATGTTTGCTTGGTACATCTGATAGATCTAAGATATGTAATACTCCAGTTCGAGACATCCTACATTTGAATGATTTTGAATGAACTATACTCTCTCGGGTATTCCTCATTCACTCGTGTCTTATATAGATTCACTCACCGTGAGCCATGCATATTTCACAAGAATAGTCTCCAAAATGTTATTGTTAAGATTTTTTCCAGTTTGCTTTACAATTGGTATATTTTCCTGAAAACTGTATGTAATCATGTAGAGTACAATACACGTCACTGAATTCCTCTATAAACTCTGAAGTGGCATGACATGAAAATTAAGTGTACCCTAGCAAGTAAACTAGTTCTCCGAGAAGTTCCAGCCAGATACCCAGTATTATCGTTCTCACGAGAATAAGTCGCAAATATCTAACTAATAATCAATCCGAAGTATTTGTAGTTACAAAGGAGGTGTGTATTCGACTGTTTGATTTTTCGACCCCAAAAAGCGATGTGCAATTAAAATAATTGAATAAATAATATTTGGATTTTTTGACTAAATATGATTTTTTGTAAAAGACCATGATGGGAAAATACTAGGTATTTTATAGGTCCCCTAGGGTTCTTAGACAAGTCTGGTTCACGATGAAACACACTTCTCAATGTATAGTAAATCTAGGTAATAGCCACTACGATTATCTCTCGATCTTATGTAGTTCTACCTAATAATAGTCATTGGGTCCTCTCGGTACACTAATTCCTATTGTTACGTTCTAGTTGGTTAACGAATCTCCGATCACCAGGTCCTCTCGGTCCACTGATGTACTAAAGCTTCACTAATTCAACCGGATATACCCTCTCCCGGCCATTCAAACTCTTATCTCCTCTAGTTCTCAAAATGTATAGAATGAAATTACATTCTTTAACAAGTACGGGTTAAAGTCGCTCTCGCGCATTCAACCTAAATGACTAACACTTTCGCGTGATCACGCCGTACATGTATAATATGAAGAAAAACAACTTAATCATAAAATAGAACAACGAATCATATTAAGTTAATCCAAAACGTGAATAACACAAGATTCCGGAAAAAAAATGAGTGAAATCCCTAGGTTCTACATAGAAACCCACTAAAAATAGGCTCATGCTAACAATTAGATTACACAAAACTTCATAAACATGGAGAACAAAAAAATGAAGAAATGGTGATTAAATGCTTTAATCTTGAAATCGAGACGAGTTCTTTCCCCATGCTTCTTCTCTGCCTTCTCGTATATTCAACAATAATTAGTTTGTGATGAGACTCTTCTAGGAACTTTTATAGTTCAGAAGGATGTCCTCCAATGATCATGGAACACAACTCCTTCATATTTGCATAAAGACCCCAAAACCTTGGATCATCCCTCGCCAGCTGAGCTCGTGCGAGCACAACGAGAGCTGGTGCGAGCACAGCCTGCTCGTGGGAACACTCCTCTTGCTTGTGCAAACTCAGCTTGGCAATGCACTACTTCTGTTTTACTTACTTTCTCTTGAGAACACTATGGGTTCCTTCCCTTAGCCAAATATTAAGCTTCTTTTCTTCTCAATGCCTCTCTTCTTCCTTAAAATTTTCCCACCTTTTCTTTTCTCATGAAGTTCGTTTTCCTCTCCAATTCATCAACGAGCTCATATTCCAATAAAAAAACAACATGAACATAACCACAACGATCAAATGTGACAATAATTGTAACACTATGTCAATATAATTGCGGTTAAGTTATAATAAAATAAAAAATTCGGTAATTTGTGTAAAATATTTGTTCAGCAATGTTTGCGGACATCCGTTCATCCGGGAATGTTTAGAGTATTAGTTTCTAGTTGGGGCAAGTGATATTTGAGGGAAGTGGGGGCGTTTATGTGACTTTTTTAAATTTAAACTTCTAGACGAAACTGCCATTCTGAAATTTATTAGAATTATGACGACGCAAATGGATCTAATGTTTGGAATTCAAGTTGGTGCCACCTAGTGATTTAACAACTTTAAGGGGCATTTGCAAGCTAACCCCTAACAATTAGTATATTTTCACTTTTGAACCGCATCCATCTGTCAATCATGCATGATGGGCAAGAGACAAGTGGAACATTATGAGCTGTTGGAAATCTTCTAGGGTCTTTCTAGAGCCATGCAAAGGAGATCAAGTGGTGATTTTCTCAATCTTCTTTATCCCTCTAGAAGAACCACCCACGAATACCAACACCACCTCTGCACCACCACCGTTTCCACTCCTTTTGTAAAGCTGCTGCAAAGGGAGACTCCCCATGATGTGTAGAAGAAAATCCCTTAAGTAATTTCATAATTGGAAATTAGAGGCTCTAGCCAATACTGTTGAAACCCTGGGGAAGAAGCCAACCCGGGGTACCACATTTGTGCCTTGAATCGCCGTTTCTGCCACTACTGGAATTTGGGCAGCAACCTGCCACCATGAAGCTCCAAGCTCGCTGGAGAAATCGTGCAGGAGCTGCGCGGACGACCATATTTGGCTATTGTCGCCGGAAACAAGAGCCCGCCGGAATCATAAGTATCCCCTTCATTACTTGCTATATTCATGACCGTTAGAACAATTGGGACCCACCTAGACCCAGCACCATGGCCCAGAATCATGTATGGATGTGTTTTGATTCAGTTATGGTTTGTTTTCTAGCAAGGTTTCGCACTCTGTTCTCAGGTCCGTAACTCCGTCAATCGTTGATGGTTCGGGGCGTTTCTTGCGCCTATGTTACAACTTCATTTCCCTCTACAAATTTCATGTAGATTTCATCTCTCAATTGAAGCTCTAACCTACCTGAATTTGGCACCAAAGTCTCTGCAACTAGTGGTTCAAGTTATCATGTTCAACTAAGATTTGTGAACTGTGTTTGTACCTGACTTTGAGCTCTTGTAACTCACTCCCGGTTTGATTTTTTTAGTTGATTCTTGGACATGTTTAAACCTGGAGTGTAACTCTACAATGTACATCAATTTGATCTTGCAATTCACACTCAAAACCACATCAAATCAGCCATAAAGTTGCTATTTGATGTTATGCTTTAGAAGCATAAACTCTCTGAATTTTCCTAAGTATGGGACTTAAGTTTCATCAACTTTGACCAACTGTATCTCATTGTTTACTTTGAATTTTTGAGAGATGAATGTTCTTGAACCTTGGTTCAACCTGCTTCGAAATCCGATTCTCGGTTTGTCCAGATTCTTCCTCAATTTATCAGAAATCAAGTTTAAAGTTAACTGTTTGAGTGGATTCCACTTTAACTTTGACTATCAAATTGAGATTCCAAATTACATTTCTAGGTTTATCAAAATTGTGGAAGTTGTTCCCAAGTTAATTCAGAACATAATGGTCAAGGTTGTCTTCTAAAAGCTTCAATTTCACTGAATTGTATTAGAGGGGCAAAATGATAACTTCTCTAAAAAGCTGTATGTAACTGAAATTTATGACTTCGAGTTATTCCCATGACTGACAAGGATAATTGGAGTTATTGTAAGGTACCTTGGGTTAATGTGACCATGCGAGTGGTTTATGGGTATTTATGTAATTTTGCAAAATTTTAGGGGCTTGAGTGTAAATAATCAAAACTTAGTAGTCAAGCTAAGTAGGTTACTTAATAACTCTGGAGACTAGCCAGTCAGGCCTAACTAAGGGGTTCAAGAACAGGCTGAGACTTCAGGGGAGTAAATAGTCATTGTAGATAGAAAAATAGAATGATATTGCATATGCATTATATCTCACTAATGGGGACATGTACTAATAAGTAATTATACACTTGTATGTGTAGAGATCATCGGGATAGAGTATCAACGACACTGGTTTGGAATACTAGGCAGGCTGCCAAGTAAGCTTATGAATGCTTATTTTTTATTGAGTAGGGGAACACCCGTGGCCGAGGCCACTACAAAAACGAAATCGTATTGTATGGTTCTCATATCCGAATATTATGTAATACCCCTAATTTTATAGGGCTTATTAGTTTATGTTTCCTAAGCTTTATTATCATTTCCTAATTTGACGGGTCTGTAATATAATTTCCATAACTTATTTATACTCCAAAAACATCATAGACAAATTTCCTTCTCCGATGGTGCACCCAATGCACCCAAACAATTTTTCATAACAACTCTCTCTCTCTCTCCTTACCTGATCATGTGTTTAATTCTCTGCGGTTGTGCGTTTAATTATTTATTTTTTTAAAACTCATGTCCTAAAGTAGGTGTGATCTAAGGGATAGAGCTGATTTATTCTAAAGGTTGAAAATAATTAGCGTGCTATTTCATAGAATAGATGAATAATGAATTGGATGTACATATGTGTCTATGAGTATAAGATACAGAAATCGAAGAATAATAAAATGCTGATCTTGGACATCTATATATGCACATAACCCGGTACGTATGGTGTTGTTCATGACAGTCTCATATACTTAATAATTGATTCATGTACCCTAGACCTATGTATGGTCAAACATTTATGGGACCCAAACTACAGGCTTGATAAAGTTATGGGACCTGGTCTCTGGGCTTTTACCGGTACATTGCTAGCTCCCGGCTCGACAACTAGGTTCCGCCTCTGGGTTGCGATCCAGAGGGGGTGTGCACACTTAAGATCTAGTATGTCTTGTTAGATTAATGGGTGGTACAGGAATAGGGAACTGGATATGGAATTGTCATAGCTGTGTATTTAAAGGATAATTTGGATTACTAGTAAAACATTCTCTTTATCGCTTGAAGTGAGTAAGGATACTGGAACATATGTTTACGAGTGCAGATTTAACGCCTTTCAAAATATTGTATATAAATATATACTTCTGTTATAAAGTCTTTTTTGTTCACTGTAATCTGATGTTGGGACATCACTGCCTTCTATATTTTGCAGGTGAGTACAGCGGGAGACCGGAAACTAGGACATCACATAGAAGTTTTCACAACAGTTATACAGGATATGATAGAAAGTTCTTTGAAATTCGGGTTTCTTTAATTCTGTCTTGTAAAAGAACCGTTACGGTTAGTCTCCTTGCAGAGCACTCCCGTGCTTAGAGGAGGACATCTCCAGAGAGCCTGGGGGATCTAAGTGTAATTCTCCAGTACTTTGAGATGGGGGTGTTACGGATGGTATCTGAGCCTGGTTATGTGAATAGATAGAATGAGAAACTCAATTATTGGACATGGCACTGTACGTGGATGATTTTCTACTAATGTGATATGGAATTTGATAACGGGGTTGGAATGAAGCGTGTGGGTGTGAATCAATCTGGAATGACTATGATATTATTTGAGAATAATTGATATGTAAGCTAGAGCTGTCATGCGATTGAATGGAATTAATCTTAAAATAATCAATATTAACTTTCAATGTTAGCTAGGAATTGGAATGGTTAAGTTGAGGTATAATCCTATAGTCGAATGACATTGTCTTGCTAGAAGAATAATCTAGAACTTGATAGAGGATTGGTAAAAACACTGTAGGGTATAAACTAATTTGATATAGTACAAATGTATTTGTGGATATCTGTATTATCACCAAATGAGTTGGCATGTGATTAGAAGGGAATCTCCTTAAATAAAAAATATGTGAGCTATATCATTGAGCATGAACTGAAACGGTAAAGTTGGTATGTAATCTTGTAGTGGGATGACCTATCCAGGTATCCTAGGTCTACGTAGGAATATGATAAGGGGAAACGAATATGAATAGTTAGGATTTGTTAGCAAAAGAGATAGAGCTACAAGTGCATCATTAGGATGCTATTATAGTATGAAATAAAGGGTAGGAGATGGGATGCGCATATTTCGGGACACAAAATGAGGAATAAAAGAATTTATGAGTTGATAAGAGGTTGGGAATATTCAATTGTCTGTACTTTTGGGGATAAGTGATGTGATTGGGAAGAATCATATCAAGAATAGAGGCTTGTGATGAGTGGTACTTAGCAACAGGGGAGTTGGAATGGTTACATAAGTATGAATGATAGGTTGGCTGGGAATCGAAAGAGGTTCGAGTAGAGACATTTAGAGGGGTTATTATTAAAGGAGATGTTATAAGTGTAAGGGTCGGTCTATTAGAGGGGTCTATTTACCAAGACATAGGTGGGAGTTTGGTGTGAACATAAGTTGATTACACACTGGTAAAGGAGATTAGATAGGTGTTATACACCGAGTTAAGGGGTCAGTGTAATGGGGAAAATTGGCATTCATCATGTTATGGATGAAAATTGGATGAGTCATATATAAGTAGTTGTATTCGGATAAGGGAGTGAGGGGATCAAGGTCGAAGTAACGAGAAAGGGGATTGAGTAATTTCTAAATGCTCTATGAAAAGGAAGAGGTAATATGTTGGAGAGATAAAGGAGCTAGCGCATAGGCGGAATTAGTACGAGATCCAAAAAGGAAAGCTTCAAAATAATTTAAATAGGATTTGTTCATTGGGAGAAGTTTGAGAGTATGTCAGACTGATGTAAGAACTAGTAGGCATTGGGAATATGGAATAAGGTAGGTTAATCTTTTCTATTCGAAAGGTTACAACAGTAGTAAGAGATAGAGGAATGTTGATGGATGAATTAGGAAATGTTAATCGTAACATGTTTATGGGATGTTAAATTCATAATGCAAAGGTGGTGAATGATCATAATAATTTGAGAGGATTAAAGCCTGTACTCACGTGTGATAGGGAAAGGCTAAGAGAGGAACAAATATATGGAAATTAAGCATGGAATTCATAGTCAAAAGAATAATTCCAGTGAGTGTACTTCAGATAAAGCATAAAATGTCGCTACAGGTAGTATCAAGTGGCTGCAAGGAATAGAGAAGTGAAGGGAATTTGATTGGTTACATCACTAAATGACTGTTAAAAGAGAGTTTAAGTAGGAAAGTAACTGATTGGAATATCGGAAGTAGAATTGTCAAAGATGTTTGGAGATGTTAACCGGGGTAGTGTAACTTACCATGAGATATTTGAGAACGAAATCTTAAGGAAGAATGAGAGATGTATCTGAAAGTAGCAAGGAGATATTAGAAGAATTAGGGAAGATGGATTGCATTATAAGGTCAAACAAAAAAGAATTGAGATAATCTTAGAAGTGAGTACGATAAAAGAATCAAGGGAAGTATTAATGGGCATCGAAAGAATGAAGCGGCGTTATAATAATCAGACATAGGAACCTATAGGTTGCAAGATATGGAGGGAACTCAAACCAATAATAAAGATAAAAGTAATAAGACGTTCAAGAGTGTCGGGTCGAAGCTTAAGGGCCAGAATGGGTATATACAGCGGAAAGTGGGACTGGTGAGTGATGATAGCTCAAGGGAAGTTATGCACAGTTGGGTGATAATCATTATACAAAATGAAGGATTTTAGAATTTGAGGAGCAATTCTAGAACGAAATGGTTAATAGTGAGGGATAGTGTCAGGGAAGAGAAATGGGGTATATAAATTAATGCAAGGATGGTGAAGTTTTAGAATATCATGTAGTTTTACGAGATTTTCAATAACTATTAAGAGTTTGTGAGAATAGGATTGGATTTCCAGGAGTGAGAAAAAGATAATTGCGGTATCCTGAGGAAAGACAGGACGTTGAAGGAGTTCTTAGAGGAAAATTGTGAACATTACATCAAAGGTGATAGAAACTAAGTCAAGAAGGGACAACAAAAAAAACAAATCATTTTGCGAGGACGGGGCACATTTGAACATGTGGAAAAGGTACATTGGGGCGACTCAACAAAATTGAAGAGTTTCTTAGGTGATTTCTAAACCAAGAAAGGGAGTAAACAAGGCGTCAAGGTAGACAATACTATGAATTTGTTCAAGTAATGACAAGGGGATTCAAGGTATATTGTGGAAGCTGAATAGGGATAAGGAAGCTCGAGAAGACATTAAAGAAATGGTATAGACTATTGTAGTTGTCACATAGGAAATAATCCGCGCTATAATGGAAAGTGGCACTAAGTTTGTTGCCTAGCGAATGACATATTCATCCAGGGTAAGATCTCATGTTAACATTGAGAGGTTCAAATAGGAACTTGTTAGTGATGAAAATCTTAAAGTCGGGATGGAGGTTATATCAAAGGGACTGAGAAAAGTGTCAAAATAATATGGGACAAGGAATGAAGAAAACAATTAATACCAACAAAGACAGTGATAGGGGTGCAGGATTTAGGGAATTATAAGCGTAACGGAGGAATACGTTACCAATGGACATTCTATTGGGAGTTGAAAATAATATAATAGGGGCATATAACTCCTAAAGCGTGTGACTTAGACGAGATATGGCAAGAAGGGGTACAATGTTAAGTTAGAACTAATATAGTTCCAAGTTATGGAATACAAGTGAGGTTGATATAGTAGGACCTAGAAGGGTTCAGAGGTTAATAGGGACTAAAGTCTACAATATGGCGAAATCAGGTCAAGTAGATTGGTGGATCAGACCAATCAAAGCACGGGAGAATATGAACAATAAGGATATTAGTCGGCTACATAAGGATATGGAGACAAACTATAGAAGGTTATGATTGCAACATAATTGGGTACCACTTTCAGATAGAATTTCATAGCGACATGAGGTATAAGGTAACAGGGACAACAAATCAAGAATGGATTAAGGAAAGTTGTGAGGGGGGCATAAGGATGTGTGATTTTCGGGGACGAAGATTCTTTTAAGGGGGTAGAATGTAACACTATGTCGTTCTAATGAGGGTTAAGTGATAATAAAATAGAACATTGAATTGTTTTTGTAAAATATTTGTTCAGCAATGTTTGTCGACATCCGTTCAGCAGGGAATGTTTAGAGTATGATTTTCGAGCTGGGGCAATTAATATTTGAGGGAAGTGGGGGCATTTATGTGATGTTTTTAAATTTAAATTTCTAGACGAAACTGCCAGTCTGAAATTAATGAGAATTGTGATGACGCAAATGGATCTAATGTTGGAATTCTGGTTGGTGCCACATTGTGATTTAAAAAAGATTAAGGGGTGTTTGCAAGCTAACCCCTAACAATTAGTATATTTGCACTTTTGAATCTCGCCATGTGTCAATCAAGCATGATGGGAAAGAGAAAAATAGAAAAACCCACTATGAGATGTTGGAAATCTTCTAGGGTCTTCCTAGAGCCATGCAAAGGAGATCAAGTTGTGATTTTCTCAATCTTCTTCGTCGCTCTAGAACAAGCACCCACCACTACCAACACACCTCTGTACCACCACCGTTTCCACTCCATTTGTAAAGCTGCTGTGGAGGGATACTCCCCATGCTGTATAGAAGAAAAGCCCCCAAGTAATTTCATAATCGGAAGATTGGAGGCTCTAGCCAGTACTTTTGAGACACTGGGGAAGAGGCAAACCCGTGGGGTACCAGATTTGTTCCTTGAATTGCCATTTTTGCCACTTACAAAATCTGGGCAGCAACCCACCAGCGTGAAGCTCCAAGCTTGCTAGAGAAATCGTGCGGGAGCCTTGAGGACAACTGGATTAAGCCATTGCCGCCGGAAACGAGGCTTCGCTAGAATTAGTGGTATCACCTCGATTACTAGCTATGTTTTGTTGCCTCTTGCATATTCATGACCCTTAGAACAATTGGGACCCACCTAGACCCTGAAACACGGCCCGGAATCGTATCTGAACATGTTTTTACTCTGTTTAGTTTTGTTTTCCGGTGAGGTTTCGCGCTCTGTTCTCAGGCCCGTAACTCCGTCAAACATTGATGGTTCGGGGAGTTTCTTGCACCAATGTTACCACTTCTTTTCCCTCTACAAATTTCATGTAGATTTCATCTGTCAATTGAAGCTCTAACCTGCCTGAATTTGGCACCAAGTCTCTACAACTAGTCGTTCAAGTTATCATGTTCATACTCAGATTTGTGACCTGTGTTTGTACCCGACTTTGAGCTCTTGTAACTCACTCCCTGTTTGATGTTTTAAGTTGATTCTTGGACCTGTTGATACCTGGAATGTAACTCTACAATGTTAATTTGAGTTTGATCTTGCAATTCACACTCAAAACCACATTAAATCAGCCGTAAAGTTGCTATTTAATGCTATTCTTTAGAAGCATAAACTCCCAGAATTTTCGTAAGTATGGGACTTAATTTTCATCAACTTTGACCAACTGTATCTTATTGTTCACTTTGAATATTTGAGATATAGATGTTCTTGAACCTTGGTTCAACCCGCTTCGAAGTCCGATTCTCGGTTTGTCCAGAATCTTCCTCAATTTATCAGAAATCAAGTTTAAAGTTGACTGTTTGAGTGGATTCCACTTAAATTTGACTTGTGCACAATTTAATTCAGAACCTAATGGTCAAGGTTGTCTTCTAAAAACTTCAATTTCACTGAATTGTATTAGAGGGGCAAAACGTTAACTTT
Organism: Linanthus parryae; assembly: GCA_023055425.1. NCBI lineage: Eukaryota > Viridiplantae > Streptophyta > Magnoliopsida > Ericales > Polemoniaceae > Linanthus > Linanthus parryae. Next base: position 844,520 of record JALGPY010000013.1, on the reverse strand, counting down.
ACTAAAAAGTTGTATGAAACTAAAATGTATGACTTTGAGTTATTCCCATGACTGACAAGGATAATTGGAGTTATTGTAAGGTACCTTGGGTTAATGTGACCAAGCGATTCGTTTAGGGGTATTTATGCAATTTTTTAAAATTTTAGGGGCTTGAGTGTAAATAATCAAAACTTGGTATTCAAGCTAAGTAGCTTACTTAATAACTCTTGAGACTAGCCAATCAGACCAAACTAAGGGGTTCAAGAACATTCAGGGACTGTACTAATAAGACTGAGACTTTAGGGGAGTAAATAGTCATTCTAGATAGACAAATAGAATGATATTGCATATGCATTATATCTCACTAATTGGGACATGTACTAATAAGTACTTATACACTTGTATGTGTAGAGATCATCGGGATAGAGTATCAACGACAATGGTCAGGAATACTAGGCAGGCTGCTAGGTAAGCTTATGAATGCTTATTTTTTATTGAGTAGGGGAAGACCTGTGGCCGAGGCCACTACAAAAAATAAATCGTATTGTATGGTTCTCATATCCGGATATTATGTAATACCCCTAATTTTATAGGGCTTATTAGTTTATGTTTCCTAAGCTTTATTATCACTAGCAAATTTGGCACACGCGATGCGTCTGCACCACCTCAAAGTTCGAAAAGAAAAACAAATTTATTTTCACCTATCCCAACTTCTTTTTCATCTCCAAACAATTCTTATACATCATGGAAATAAAGAACCACAAGCACACAGAAGTCTCGTTGCAATTAAATCCTACAATAGACTAAAATGTCAAATTCTTCAATGTTGAGGAATTATAGAGCCCATGCACTACCAACAAATTACACCGACGAAATTGTCGACATCTACAACAAAGATATGTATTTTTCTGGATAACCTGGGATTGCTACGAATCGAATAGTCGACTTCTAGGTGCTTAGGCAGCAAAGGTGATGGAAACTACGAACGACCAACCGAACCTTGAGAGCTAAAACTGGATGCCAAAAACCTGAAACAAACTGTAAAAGGTTAAGACCCTCTAGAAATTCAACAATTGGGGTTGCATTGAAGGAAGATCTGAGAACTCATTTGTGATAGAATTAAAGGTTTGAGAATTGCATCAAAAATATAATTTAAAACTCAATTAACCCTTTGATTTGAGAATATATGCTTCAATGATTGAATCTATAAAAAAGAAGCCGTTAAAACATAGATACTCGCCCCTCATGCCTACTCTTCCTTGCAATTCGGCCTCCTCTCTACAATTTTGATGAGTTCAAAAATGCAGAGCCATAAAACCTATGAAAGTTTCTTAATGCGGTCTTGGATTTACATTCGAAAACATCAATTCTCGATAGATGGTTGAATGATTGGTCGTATGGTTGAATCAAACACCCTTACCCAAATCGGCAAAGAAGCCATTTTAAAAAGGAAAAGAAAAACAGAAACATACTACAAAGAGATAAGAAAAAAGAATACAACATAGAGATAGAAAATACCATGTCAATTTCGGATATGAAGGAACGGAAGATTTGCGATTCCACCCACTGCTCACCTTATATCCAAGAAGTAGAGAAACATGTGTGAGAGAATTCCAACGAAGACACTCTATGCACAGAAAACACGCAACAAATTGAAAAGTTAGAAGAAAAAAGAGATCAATTTTCCATATGAAAATAAAACCAAAATGGAGTCTCTGGCTACTGTAATTATAACCTAGATTAAGCCCCAGTTGAATTCCTGAAAAGCAGTGAACTTGGATAAGAACCCAAAAGAAAGTGTGTACTTGATTGAGATGGGGAGAAGGAGAATGCGTGAACCAAAAAAGATTTTACCTTCACATTCATGGGTTCAGACCTTGTTAGCTTCAAATGTGGGAGTAGTGGGACGTGATAGTGGGGGAGAGGGTGGATTGAGTGATTTTTACCATTGTAGCCTTACTGGAGGGTAGTTAATTATATGAAAGCAGGGATAAAAGTGGCAAATAAAAAGTATGACGGGCTTCAAAAATTGATTTCACCACAATGAGAGTTGGCTTTATATATTAGTATAGATTTCCTAAACTTGACGGGTCTGTAATATAATTTCCATAACATATTTATAATCCAAAAACATCATAGAAAAGTTTCCTTCTCTTATGGTGCATCCAATGAACCCAAACACTTTTTCATAACAACTCGCTCTCTCCTTACCCGATCATGTGTTTAATTCTCTGAGGTTGTGCGTTTAATTATTTATTTTTTTAAAACTCATGTCCTAAAGTAGGTGAGATCTAAGGGTTGGAGCTGATTTAATCTAAAGGCTGGAAAAAATTCAACCGTGCTATTTTATTGAATAGATGAATAATGAATTGGATGTACGTATGTGTTTATGAGTATAAGATACAGAAATCGAGGAATAACAAAATGCTAAGCTTGGGCATCTATATGCACATAAATTGATAAGTACGTGGGTTGTTCATGATAGTCTCATATACTTAATAAATGATTCATGTACCCTAGACCTATGTATGGTCAAACTTTTATGGGACCCGAACTACGGGCTTGATAAAGTTATGGGAACTGGTATACGGGTTTTAGTCGGTACATTGCTAGCTCCCGGCTCGACAACTAGGTTCCGCCTCATGGTTGCGATCCAGAGAGGGAGTGCACACTTAAGATCTAGTATGTCTTGTTAGATTAATGGGTGGTACAGGAACGGTTAACTGGATATGGCATTGGCATAGCTTTGTATTTAATGGATAATTTTGACTACTGGTATAACATTCTCTTTATCACTTGAAGTGAGTCAGGATACTGGGACATATGTTTACGAGTGCAGGTTTAACGCTTTCCAACTATTATATATAAATATATACTTTTGTTATAAAGTATTTTCTGTTCGTTGTGATCTGATGTTGGGGCGTCACTGCCTTCTATATTTGACAGGTGAGTGCAGCGGGAGACCGGGAACTAGGACATCACATAGAAGTTGTCACAATAGTTATACAGGATGTAATAGTAAGTTCTTTGAAATTTATGTTTCTTTAATTATGTCTTGTAACAGAACTGTTAAGGGTAGTCTCCTTGCTAGTCACTCCCGTTCTTAGCAGAGGACATCTCCGGAGAGTCTGATGGATCTAAGTGTAATTCTCCAGTACTTTGAGATGGGGGTGTTACAATAATAGCATAAATAAGCGTCAAACAACGTGAAAACACCCATTCCAGAATAATCACATGCCAAGCTTACTTTATCAAATTAAGCTTAAAAACCCTCTCGGAAAGACGCTACATTCGTATGAAAATAATAAGCTAGGAGTGCCTTTATATAGTTAATAACTCCTTATTAACTACATATTTTCCCCAATAATAATCTTGTCCATACACGGATTAGTCCACCTTGAAAATTTGTCCTACTAACTTTGCTTGTGGTTGCATTTTGATCCTTTTGCTTAATTAGTCCAACTAATTAATGCAAAAATCTAGTTTAATTCATAGGGTGTGTGACCCCTAGGTTTCTACTTAGTTGGTCGTAACAATTACTAACATAGAGCGGTGTCTAGCAACACATCTATGCTACCCAACTAATAGAAATAGTCAGTGATCCGATAAATATTTTGCCCAATGTTACCCAAATTGCATCCCTCTGTCTCTATATCCGGATTGGACACAAGACATAAACTTCACACTCGTATATCCAGTCCATAGTTTCTCGATCCTTGGAATAAGCTTATCCATGCAGATAACATCAATATATCATATTAATTTATCTAAGTCTGGCCAGACATTCCATAAGCACTACCCCTCGAGTGGTCGTGCATATTCACTCCCATTATGATGGAGTGACAAATCATCTCTACATCACTAACATCTCTTAGCTTTCTTCCTATTATGTCCGATACCATCTTCATTGCAACCCAGACATGGTATAACGTTTGACGAGATCAAAACATAATATTCCACAACTAGAGTATCTAGACACTTCAAGTCTAAGGATTACAATATCATTGCCCCATACGAGAAGCACTTGTGACGTTAACATAATTAATGTAGCCTTCTCGTGGTGGGTTAATCCAGTATGCTATTACTCCTATGGAATACACATGTGTTAGAATTGATATCTCTCTATCAATCTACCCACATACTAGTCTATAGTGGTCGTCCTGATAATCAATATAATGGACTAGGGATATTTAAGATAAATAACATATTAGAATATACAGACTTTCTTATATTAAATGTCTCTATAAATAATAAATGAATATTCTATCCAAAAACAATGTTCATAATAAATATAGATTTACTCTAGGGCATCTAATCCAACAGTCTCTCACTTGAACTAGAGTCAATCTGGTGCATCTCGTATACAGTGAGTGTTCCCGTCATGCTTTCACGGAACAAGCGGCTTTGTAAGTGGATCTGAAATATTATCATCTATTAGAACCTTGCATAGCTTCACTTCTCCTCAATCGATGATCTCTCGAATAAAATGTAACTTCCTGAGTACGTGCTTGGATATTTGGTGTGACCTGGGTTCCTCGGATTGTGTGATCGCCTAGTGTTGTCACAGTACTGAAACATCCCGGGATCTCGGTTCAGGGTTAACGCGACAATCGATAACCAAAAGTAGAAATAAGTTCACAAATATTACAATTTGGCTAATAAATAAAACAATTTTGAGAAGATAAGTTTACAATTGAAATGTGTGAAATAAGCTATGTGATCTACTAAGTGGTCTAAACGTCTTCGTCTCGATACGCGTTCCCATTCCCCAAACTTGATTGACGACCTGCGGTTTTAAAATGGCAAATGCCGACGCAGTTTTGAAGAAATAATCAGTAAAAACTGAGTAAATACATACTACGACATGTAAAGCAACGAGTGGCACGGAAGCATGAGTTGGAACAAATTAGAAGATTTAAACAGTAAAGCTATCATGTTGGATAATTTGGAACGATTGTAAGTAAACGAGTAACAAAAACATCTTAATTTAATAACATTGAGAAACCACGAGTAGTTCGTAACATAACCAGAGTAAACAAGTTCATTTGAACTGATAACGATAGTACTTCATGAGTAGCCAAGATTTACAATTCATTTCAAATCAATTAGGGCATATCAAGAGCCACAAACAACATTAATAAGTAGCCAATTTTTAATTTCGACTTCAATCAACAGTTTAATTTAGCTGAGGCGTGTCAAGAGCCACCAGCAGGATCGATGTAGACAGAGGGATCACGAAATAACCACTAAGGGTTCCTTCTAGGGTCTATCAAACCCTATTTCACCCGAGCGTTAAGGGAGCCCATTCGTCAACCCCCCTCACAACATTAGCTAAAAGGCCTTAAGTGTCGACACCCCTATACCGTAGTGACCCTTACAAGTATAAGTAGCACTCTATAGCTCTATAAACCCCTTGGCCTCAATATCTTGATACATTTTGGCTCATCGGGGGCGGATTTTTGAACATTAACGTTCTATCCAATAATAAGAAGCATTGCTTCAATGGTCTTAGCCACAAGAAAATGGAGGATCGCTTGACGCCTCCCATTAATAACAGTACTCTGTACATCGTCCTAAGTCTATTAGAGGTATTTTATTTCTTCTCTTTCACATAACTAGAATCAGGATGTCAACAATTCACAAGTAATTTCGGAGAGTTCTCAAAGGAGATGAATAAAATAGTTTAACAACTTTCGAGTGGAAAACATGCATTCTCATACTATTTCATATAACAAACATTCATTTGAAACATCAAGCACTTACGCATATTTTGATATGAAAATGCCGTACATATGTACTTACCTCTGAGCCATGAAAGGCGCGAAGCAACGCTAGCAATCCTACAACGCTCGTCTCCGAGTCTCACAATAAACGCAGCAACACGAAAACGTACGTCTACTTCGAACGATCCTTAACGTCGGCTGGATATAAACAAGTCAAGTATACAACCTATTAGCATATATCCTCTATATGAGGTTTTATGCAATAATGCAATAAAATGCAGGTCACGCAAGCTAACTTGACCAAAATGCCCCTAATACTTTGAAACTGTCCAGTACAGTCCCTGATTGTGCCTGGACCCCATATTACACTCATACTGGCCCAACCACATCCAAGAATGACTCTTAACTCATCCATATGAACTTAGCATTGAAATCTACAACTTTCAATAAATTGCACTTAGGCCCCTAAAGTTTGCTAAAATTGCAAAAAGACCCCCACATTTGACTTGGTCAACCCTAGCCCAGAATTACATACAAGTACTCCAAATACGCATACAAGACATGCTGAGAAACTCCAAGTTACTAAATGAAACCCAATTCAATTCTAAGTGAAATTACTATTTTGCCCCTCCTATACAGTTCTGTCAAACTAGGGTTTTTGAACAGTCAAACTTGGTCAAACTTGATATATAGGCTCAAAATATGAATACGAGCAAGTTTCGTGAAGAACACTAAGGCTAGAAATGTCATTTAGAGTGTCGAATTCAAAAGTCAAATTTAGAAGAAAGTCGACTCAACTAGTCAACTTTAGAGCTGATTTGTAATCAATTGAGGGGGATACTTGAAAATCTGAGAATAGGGTTTTGAAGACGATAGTTCAAGGATTCCAGAACATATTTGAACTCCTAAAACTCCAAGTATTCAAAGAGATATCGCTACTCAAAGTTGGACAAAAATCACGATTCAATACTTAGAAAAATTCGAGAGAGTTTTATGAGTTGAAACTAGCAACTTTAGGCTCGTTTTGTGAGAAATCCGTTATAAATTTGAACATGACCCAGAGACGATGATTTGAAGTATTATATACCAGCTACATATAGGAGAAAACAGATCTAAATTTCATTAAGTTTTGAAGAAGATACAAGGGTTAGAAAATGGGTGTTTCACCATAGCATCCTATACTTAGAAAAATTTTGAGCACTCACAGCCAAGAACACATCAAACCAGCCCACTTCAAGACCAAATTTAGATGGATTAGACTTGGAATCAAACAAACAAATCTGAATGAGAGTTATAGAGCTATGTCCAGGCTTTCCAGAAAGGTAAGAATCATCGAAAACGGATTAAAGACGAGAAAGATACAAGAGTCCAAAGTTGATGAAAAATTAGGATTTCAACACTTTGAAAATTCTGCACTTGGACAGATTCAACAACAGAAAACGCAGCAACTTCAACTCGATTTTCAGGTGGTTTAGAGACAGAATTGGACAAAACTTAAAACACGAAAGTTGTAGCCAATTGTCTGAGGTTTCCAGAAAGTCCTGAATCGCTCAAAACGGATTAAAATTGAGAGAGATATGATCATTTGAACAGGGGCTGTTTATGCATGACGGGAAAACGAACTAAGAGTAAAAAATGAAATCAAACTCGACTCTAACAACAATCTGGGCAGATTTGGATCATTCAAACAGGTTCACGACATGATTGGGAGCAATTTGATGCATAGAACGCGAAATTTGGTGGAGAAATGAAGCTTACCCATGGTTTGGTCGGCCATGGAGTTTTCCGGCGACTTTGCCGCTTGGTTTCCGGCGATCCCGACCCTCCTCTGTGATTTCTGGGTTGAAACAAAGTTATGGGTTCTACTCCTCGCTCCTCAGGGGTCACAATGCCGCAAGAATTAACGATTTTGCTCAACAAACGAAGAAGATTGAAGTTTTCCGGCGTTCATGGTGCTTCCCGTCGGCGGCACGAACCCAGAACCCGACGACCTCCTTTCCCGACGAATTACAACCAACAATCGGTACCCCTGAGCTCGCCATAGCCTCAGCAACACAGAAACAACACTCAATCCCTCTGAATTACAACGTACATAACGAATTAACCAAATTGAAAGCTAGGGTTCCTCACCTTCGAATGCCGTTTTCTCTCTCGATATCCAATGAAACTTCAAATTGCTTTGTGCGTTTTGCTCCCCCCATCACCCTCTATCTCCAGCTATAACAGTTTTTGAAATGGCAAAGTCGTGGCGGTGCTAGGGTGGTAGTGGTGGTGGTTGTTCTTGTGTAGGATGAAGATGATGAAGATGAGAGAGAGAGAGAGAGAGAATTTTTTTTTTCTCAGATTATGCTGGTGAAGAGGGGAGTTGGAGGAATTGACTTCTCATCTAGTGAGGTGTCTAATTGGGTTGAACAAGTGGCATTCATGCAAGGGGGGTGAAAGTGTAGTTTTCCAAACTTTAGTGTACAACTAGAATTAGAGGTTCCTACTTAATTTCGGATAATTGCACAACCACCCCGAACATCGCTAGTGCTCCAAAATCATTCTAACGACTCCCAAATATTGCGAACACTCCGAATTTCAAACTTTAAAGTCGTGACAACCTATTTACAAATTCGCCCCCAAAGTCTTGATATTGCACTAAGAATTCTCTCGGAAATTAGGGGTGTTACAGTCTACCCACCTTAAAAGAATCTTCGTCCCCGAAGATCTCATACTATACTTGCCCACATACATGACATGCACATGAAATGTAGCACACTGACTCAGTCTATATGACTTAGCCAGACAAGTACATGAAGCGCTCTCGTCGGGTATCATGCTCTCAAAAGATGACTTCCTTACTTCAGCTAGCAATACCTTAACGGGAAGAAGTTCCTCATTCTCACTCTCAACAAGACGGGGTTTATTATGGGTCTATACTACTATCCAGCCTAGACTCGCACCACAATTGGGTTTCGTATATGATTAGTACAAGTAAAAGTTCGAAACAAGATTTTGAAAGTTCAATAACAACATACAAGTTCTCAATTTTAGAAATGACTCAAAAATTTGCTAGAATTTATACAAATCTCGAAACTTTTAGACAAATACTTTTATCAAGACTAATATGTCATTGTGCTTGAATCATACGCGTTAAAAATGTTGTCTTACCTCTATAGGGTTAGATAAACCAGTCACCTAAAGTGTTCCACGCATACGAGGGAGAAAAAAAACACTATGTGTCGTCACACAACGTGCCTTTCTAACACAACTCGCATGTGCTTCAAATGTTCCAACTTAGTCTACACAGCGGGTACAACTTATAGTACCGTCGTACTAAGAGTCGCACCAGCGGACTGATAAACAAAGTGGTCCATATCACTTGGCATTTGGTAGCTCGAAACGTCAATAATTTTCAGAAACCATTTTTTTTTGTAATTAATACTTTATTTTCAAAAGTTTCTAATTTTGGAAATAACCATGTCAAGCTAACTCAGAATAAACCAAATTCAAACTAATGTTTTAAGGTTCGTCACTCGTAGGTGCGAAAGAATGGTCTCGGGGTCTTCTCAGTCACAACGTCGTTACTCTCTCGTCGAGAAATTACTTACATAATAAAGAGTCAAAGATACGCATTCACAAATAGGACAAACAATTCGATATAAATTAATGTCACATAGGTACTGCGCGTTAAAATAGACAAGCAAATAATGCATGATTCACATAACAAATAGCCGCTAACATTTAATCAACAAGTACAGTACAAACCAAGTTTAACTATAGATAAGTACCCAAACACCCAGACGGCTTGTTTATTTCATTTATTTTCAATTTGAGTTATCCTAGTTAATTTTTAAATTTCGAAAACGTTTTATCTTTCTTATTCTCTACTAATGGAAATCGAAAAGTCACTTTAACCGGAGAACCGATGCTCTGATACCATCTGAAACATCCCGGGATCTCGGTTCAGGGTTAACGCGACAATCGATAACCAAAAGTAGAAATAAGTTCACAAATATTACAATTTGGCTAATAAATAAAACAATTTTGAGAAGATAAGTTTACAATTGAAATGTGTGAAATAAGCTATGTGATCTACTAAGTGGTCTAAACGTCTTCGTCTCGATACGCGTTCCCATTCCCCAAACTTGATTGACGACCTGCGGTTTTAAAATGGCAAATGCCGACGCAGTTTTGAAGAAATAATCAGTAAAAACTGAGTAAATACATACTACGACATGTAAAGCAACGAGTGGCACGGAAGCATGAGTTGGAACAAATTAGAAGATTTAAACAGTAAAGCTATCATGTTGGATAATTTGGAACGATTGTAAGTAAACGAGTAACAAAAACATCTTAATTTAATAACATTGAGAAACCACGAGTAGTTCGTAACATAACCAGAGTAAACAAGTTCATTTGAACTGATAACGATAGTACTTCATGAGTAGCCAAGATTTACAATTCATTTCAAATCAATTAGGGCATATCAAGAGCCACAAACAACATTAATAAGTAGCCAATTTTTAATTTCGACTTCAATCAACAGTTTAATTTAGCTGAGGCGTGTCAAGAGCCACCAGCAGGATCGATGTAGACAGAGGGATCACGAAATAACCACTAAGGGTTCCTTCTAGGGTCTATCAAACCCTATTTCACCCGAGCGTTAAGGGAGCCCATTCGTCAACCCCGCTCACAACATTAGCTAAAAGGCCTTAAGTGTCGACACCCCTATACCGTAGTGACCCTTACAAGTATAAGTAGCACTCTATAGCTCTATAAACCCCTTGGCCTCAATATCTTGATACATTTTGGCTCATCGGGGGCGGATTTTTGAACATTAACGTTCTATCCAATAATAAGAAGCATTGCTTCAATGGTCTTAGCCACAAGAAAATGGAGGATCGCTTGACGCCTCCCATTAATAACAGTACTCTGTACATCGTCCTAAGTCTATTAGAGGTATTTTATTTCTTCTCTTTCACATAACTAGAATCAGGATGTCAACAATTCACAAGTAATTTCGGAGAGTTCTCAAAGGAGATGAATAAAATAGTTTAACAACTTTCGAGTGGAAAACATGCATTCTCATACTATTTCATATAACAAACATTCATTTGAAACATCAAGCACTTACGCATATTTTGATATGAAAATGCCGTACATATGTACTTACCTCTGAGCCATGAAAGGCGCGAAGCAACGCTAGCAATCCTACAACGCTCGTCTCCGAGTCTCACAATAAACGCAGCAACACGAAAACGTACGTCTACTTCGAACGATCCTTAACGTCGGCTGGATATAAACAAGTCAAGTATACAACCTATTAGCATATATCCTCTATATGAGGTTTTATGCAATAATGCAATAAAATGCAGGTCACCCAAGCTAACTTGACCAAAATGCCCCTAATACTTTGAAACTGTCCAGTACAGTCCCTGATTGTGCCTGGACCCCATATTACACTCATACTGGCCCAACCACATCCAAGAATGACTCTTAACTCATCCATATGAACTTAGCATTGAAATCTACAACTTTCAATAAATTGCACTTAGGCCCCTAAAGTTTGCTAAAATTGCAAAAAGACCCCCACATTTGACTTGGTCAACCCTAGCCCAGAATTACATACAAGTACTCCAAATACGCATACAAGACATGCTGAGAAACTCCAAGTTACTAAATGAAACCCAATTCAATTCTAAGTGAAATTACTATTTTGCCCCTCCTATACAGTTCTGTCAAACTAGGGTTTTTGAACAGTCAAACTTGGTCAAACTTGATATATAGGCTCAAAATATGAATACGAGCAAGTTTCGTGAAGAACACTAAGGCTAGAAATGTCATTTAGAGTGTCGAATTCAAAAGTCAAATTTAGAAGAAAGTCGACTCAACTAGTCAACTTTAGAGCTGATTTGTAATCAATTGAGGGGGATACTTGAAAATCTGAGAATAGGGTTTTGAAGACGATAGTTCAAGGATTCCAGAACATATTTGAACTCCTAAAAACTCCAAGTATTCAAAGAGATATCGCTACTCAAAGTTGGACAAAAATCACGATTCAATACTTAGAAAAATTCGAGAGAGTTTTATGAGTTGAAACTAGCAACTTTAGGCTCGTTTTGTGAGAAATCCGTTATAAATTTGAACATGACCCAGAGACGATGATTTGAAGTATTATATACCAGCTACATATAGGAGAAAACAGATCTAAATTTCATTAAGTTTTGAAGAAGATACAAGGGTTAGAAAATGGGTGTTTCACCATAGCATCCTATACTTAGAAAAATTTTGAGCACTCACAGCCAAGAACACATCAAACCAGCCCACTTCAAGACCAAATTTAGATGGATTAGACTTGGAATCAAACAAACAAATCTGAATGAGAGTTATAGAGCTATGTCCAGGCTTTCCAGAAAGGTAAGAATCATCGAAAACGGATTAAAGACGAGAAAGATACAAGAGTCCAAAGTTGATGAAAAATTAGGATTTCAACACTTTGAAAATTCTGCACTTGGACAGATTCAACAACAGAAAACGCAGCAACTTCAACTCGATTTTCAGGTGGTTTAGAGACAGAATTGGACAAAACTTAAAACACGAAAGTTGTAGCCAATTGTCTGAGGTTTCCAGAAAGTCCTGAATCGCTCAAAACGGATTAAAATTGAGAGAGATATGATCATTTGAACAGGGGCTGTTTATGCATGACGGGAAAACGAACTAAGAGTAAAAAATGAAATCAAACTCGACTCTAACAACAATCTGGGCAGATTTGGATCATTCAAACAGGTTCACGACATGATTGGGAGCAATTTGATGCATAGAACGCGAAATTTGGTGGAGAAATGAAGCTTACCCATGGTTTGGTCGGCCATGGAGTTTTCCGGCGACTTTGCCGCTTGGTTTCCGGCGATCCCGACCCTCCTCTGTGATTTCTGGGTTGAAACAAAGTTATGGGTTCTACTCCTCGCTCCTCAGGGGTCACAATGCCGCAAGAATTAACGATTTTGCTCAACAAACGAAGAAGATTGAAGTTTTCCGGCGTTCATGGTGCTTCCCGTCGGCGGCACGAACCCAGAACCCGACGACCTCCTTTCCCGACGAATTACAACCAACAATCGGTACCCCTGAGCTCGCCATAGCCTCAGCAACACAGAAACAACACTCAATCCCTCTGAATTACAACGTACATAACGAATTAACCAAATTGAAAGCTAGGGTTCCTCACCTTCGAATGCCGTTTTCTCTCTCGATATCCAATGAAACTTCAAATTGCTTTGTGCGTTTTGCTCCCCCCATCACCCTCTATCTCCAGCTATAACAGTTTTTGAAATGGCAAAGTCGTGGTGGTGCTAGGGTGGTAGTGGTGGTGGTTGTTCTTGTGTAGGATGAAGATGATGAAGATGAGAGAGAGAGAGAGAGAGAGAATTTTTTTTTTCTCAGATTATGCTGGTGAAGAGGGGAGTTGGAGGAATTGACTTCTCATCTAGTGAGGTGTCTAATTGGGTTGAACAAGTGGCATTCATGCAAGGGGGGTGAAAGTGTAGTTTTCCAAACTTTAGTGTACAACTAGAATTAGAGGTTCCTACTTAATTTCGGATAATTGCACAACCACCCCGAACATCGCTAGTGCTCCAAAATCATTCTAACGACTCCCAAATATTGCGAACACTCCGAATTTCAAACTTTAAAGTCGTGACAACCTATTTACAAATTCGCCCCCAAAGTCTTGATATTGCACTAAGAATTCTCTCGGAAATTAGGGGTGTTACAAGTACAGTTTTGATTCAGGTTACGCAGCGGAATAAAAACAAATAGATTCCTGATCAAACCCCTCCACGGATCGCAGGGAAGCATTCATAACGTGATCAGAGAAAACAGTTGTGTACCTTGTTTGCCAGACAGATCACGATACGCATAATCATGTCCACGTCTCTATGAATATCCACACCTAGGATTGTGCTGGATTCCTTCTCACGTATGTGTGCTAGCTGACGTAAAGAAGGGGGCGGATGGGTGAGGGTTTCGACCTTCACTTGTCTCTCTCCCTTCTTTGTTATTTGCACTCTAATGACACTATTGTGAAAATAACAAGCTAGGAGTGCCTTCATATAGTTAACAACTCTTTGTTAACTACATATTTGCCCAATACTAATCCTTTCCATACACAGATTAGTCCACTTTTCAAATTAGTCCTACTGACTTTGCTTGTGGTTGCGTATTGATCGTTTTCTTTAATTAGTCCTACTAATTAATACCAATATCCAATTTAATCCATATGGTGTGTGAATCCATAGGCTTGTACTTAGTTGGTAGTAACACTTACAAAAATAGAGCAGTGTCTAGCAACACATCTATGCCACCCAACTAATAGAGATAGTCAGTGATCCGACAAACCTCGTGCTCAGTGTTACCGTATTGTATTATCCCTTTGTCTCTATATCCGGATTGGACACGAGACATAAAATTCACACTCATATATCCAATCCATAGTTTATCTATCCCCGGGAATAGGCTTATCTATACAGATAAAATGAATATCCCATATTGATTTATCTGAGTCTGGCCAGACATATCATAAGCACTACCCCTCGAGTGGTCGTGGATATTTACTCCCAATATGTAGGAGGGACAAATCATCTCTACATCACTACCACCTCTAAGCTTGTTTCATATTATGTCCGAAAACCGCCTTTATTGCTACCCAGTCACAGTGTAGCGTTTGATAAGATCAAAACATAATATTCCACAACTAGAGTGTCTAGTGACTTTAAGTCTAAGGACCACAATACCATTAGCACTACGCGAAGCACTTGCGATGTTAACATAATTAATGTAGCCTTCTCGTGGTGGGTCAATCTAGTATGTCATTACACCTAATGCATATTCATGTGTTAGACTTGATATCTCCATATCATTATATCCACATACTAGTCTATAGTGATCGTCCTGTTAATCAATACAATGGACTAGGGATATTTAAGATAAACACTGAATTGCAATCTAAGGACTTCATTATATTAAATACCACCATAAATAATAAAAATGAATATTCTAGTCAAAAACAATGTTCATACCAAATAAGATTGCCTCTAGGGCATGTCTTCTTAACAATCACAATACAACTTAATTGGATCCACAATACTAGGAACCACACCCAGCTCAGTGATGAACTTCTTAATCCAAACATCCTCCTTTGCTGCGCCAGACACAACAATGTACTCGGCCTCAGTTGTAGAATCAGCAACTGTCTCTTGCTTGGAACTCTTCTAGCTCACAGCACCTCCATTCTGGCAAAACACAAACCCCGATTGTGATCTGAAATCATCTTTGGTGGTTTGGAAGCTTGAATTAGTGTGGTACCTTACACTTAGCTCTTCCTCACCTCCATAATTCAAGAATACATCCTTATTTCTTCTCAAGTAATTAAGGATATTCTTGACACCAATCCAGTGACTCTCACCCGGTTTGGACTGATATCTGCTTTCCATACTCAACTCATACGAAACATCTGGTCTAGTACATAACATGGCGTACATGATAGATCCTATGGTAGGTTCATATGGGATCATACTCAAACGGTTCTTCTCAATCTAATTGGAAGGACAGTAAACCTTATAAAGGGTGACTCCATGCTACATGGGCAAGACTCCTTACTTTGATTCATGCATGTTGATCTTTTTCAACACCTTGTCTATATATGTACTTTGACTTAGACCGAGCAGCTTCCTAGATTTATCCCTATAGATCGTGATACAAGTATATAAGCTTCATCTCCTAAGTCTTTCATTTAGCAACACTCCCTTAGCTAATCTTTAACATATTGCAAGGTAGGAATGTCATTTCCAATGAGTAGTATGTCATCCACATAGAAGACCAGAAAACACAACAAAGCTCCCACTAATATTCTTGTACACACAAGACTCATCTTCGTTCTTGATGAAGTCGAACTCTTTGACTACATCATCAAAACGTAGATTCCAATTCCTAGAATCTTGCTTCAATCATTAATGGATTGCTGTAACTTACTGACTTTATTGGTATGCTATGGATCTTCAAAATCCTCTGATTGTGTGTCATGTACACATCCTCAAGGAGTTTTCCATACACAAACGCTATTTTAACATCCATCTGCCAAATATCATAGTCGTGATAAGCTGAAATAGGAAGTAAGATGCGAATGGATTTGGTCATCGCGACGGGGGAAAAGGTTTCATCATAGTCAATACCATGAATATGTCTAAACCCGTTTTCCACCAATTGGCCCTTATAGGCAATCACATTGCCATCAATGTCAGTCTTCTTCTTGAAGACCCACTTGCACCCCATGGACCGAGCCCCTTGGGGTGGTTCCACCAAAGTCCATACTTTGTTGGTGTACATGGATTCCATTTCGGATCCCATGGCTTCAAGCCACTTTCGAGAGTATGGACATTTCATGGCCTCTTCATAGGTAGTAGGCTCATGATCCATGTGTAATACGTCACCGGGCTTAGTCATGAGAAGTCCATACCTCTCTGGCTCCTGACGTACCCTACTCGACCTAAGAAGTTCTTGTGTTACTTGAGCAAGCTGCTCCACACCATCTTGTGGTTCATGCTCATGTTCTATTGTTGGATCAGTGGTTTGTGGTTCTTGAACTGCTTCAATACAGTCCTCCCACATGCTTCTTTAGAGAAAAACTCTTTTTATAGAAACACACCGATCTGAGCAAAAACACTTTGTTCTCGATTCGATTGTTGAATAATATCCTTTTGTTTCCTTAGATATCCCACAAACTTACACTTACCCGACTTGAGTTCGAGCTTGTATGTTTGTAAACGCTTTACATTGACATCGCAACACCAAATCTTCATAAATGACATTATGGGACGCCTCCCAGTCCATATCTCATATGGTGTCTTCATGAATGATTTGGAAGGAACACGGTTAAGGGTAAAAGCTGCAGTTAATAGAGCGTGTCCCAAAACGATATCAGGAGATCAGTCTGACACATCATAGATCGAACCATGTCCAACAAGGTGCGATTCCTCTTCGGGGACACGACATTCCACTGTGGTGATCCGGTTTGAGTCACTTGGGACAAGATCTCACACCCTCTAAAGTAGTCGTCAAACTCTTGGCTTAAGTACTCTCCTCCACAATCCGATCGTAGGACCTTGATACCCTTGCCAAGATGCTTCTCTGCTTCATTCTTGAAATCTTTAAACTTTTCAAAGGATTCGAATTTGGCCTTCATAAGGTATATAAATCCATATCTATTGAATTCATCAGTAAATGTGATGAAATAGAGATAACCACCTCTGGCAGGCGTGGCAAATGGCCCATACACATCAGTATGTATGAGTACTAATTAATCACTAGTCCTCTCAACTTTATTCTTGAAAGGAGACTTAGTCATTTTTCCCAATAAACAAGCCTCACATGTCCCATATGATTCATAATCAATTGAGTCTAGGAATCAATCCTTATGGAGTCTAGAGATGCGATTTTTGTTTATGTGGCCTAAATGACAATGCCATAGATAAGTAGGGTTTAAATCATTAGTTTTAATCCTCTTGGTATTTATGTTATAGATGGATTTATCTAGATCAGGGATATATAATCCATTAGAAAATAAAGCATTACAATAATGCAAACCATCAAAATAAATGGAAAACACTTGTCCATTATTGTGACAGAAAAACATTTCTTGTCCAAACAAGAAATAGAAATAATATTTCTGCTCATAGAAGGCACAAAATAACAATTGTCTAATTCTAAAATAAGTCATGAAGGTAAAGATAACTCATAAACGCCTGCGAATTATGCCGCAACTCTTGCTTCATTCGCTACGCGCAAGTCTATATTCCCTTTAGCCAGTTGTCTGCTTCTCTTTAGATCCTGCACATTTAGACAAATGTGAGATCCACATCCAGTATCCAATACCCAAGATGAAGAGATAAACAGATTGGCATATATAACTAAACTGGTGGTGGTGGAATCACTATTCCAAGCCTCTTATCTTCAAGATACTTTGGGCAGTTCCCCTTCCAGTGGCCAATCTGACTACAATAGTGACAGGAGCCCTTAGACACGCCACAACCAGGCTTTAAGGAAACTTCCTTGGGTTTTAAAACTTCCTGCTCTTCCCTTTGGAGGTCAAAGCAACTCACTTTCTCTTTCCTTGATTGACCATCATTATGGCCATGCCTTTGTCTTTGTTAATGCTCTGTACGACAGTCATCAACATAGTGAGCAAATCTTGCAGAGTTTTGTTGATCTCATTCATGTTATTCTTCATGATGAACTAGCTATAACTGTCAGGAAACTATTGCAAGATGAGATTAGTAGCCAAATCTTGGCTGAAAGGGAAGCCTAATCTCTCGAGACTCTCTATATACCCGATCATACGGAGTACATGAGGCCCGAGTAGGTTCCCCTCTGGCAGATGACACTTGAGCAGTGCTTTAGATACTTCACACCTCTCATTCCTTTCTTGATCTTGGAAGAGTTGTCTCAAAGTATAATCATATCATACACCTCCATGTTCTCATGTTGCTTCTGAAGCTCAGAGTTCATGGTGAAAATCATAAGGCAAGTCACATCAGTAGAATCATCAACGAACTTCTGATGTGCCTTCCTTTAGGCAGCAGTAGCATTAGAAGGTGGCGCCTCTGAAACAGGCTGCTCTAGAGTGTACAACTTCTTTTCTTACTTGAGAATAATTCCCAAGTTTATGTTCCAGTCCCGAAAATTGATTCCAGAAAGTCCGTCCTTCACAAGGACGGAACGCAAGGATAAAGTCGATGGTTGTTGTTGATTGTTTGCCAGTGGTATTCTATAAAATGAGAAATATACATGTTTTAGTATTTGGTGAACAATTAACTACATTTAAAATGACTAGATTACAAAAAATAGCTCCCACTAGTTTTCTCATAATACTAGCCCTCGCCATTAATGCGGAAAATGTCATATATTTTCTAGTGGGCCAAGATCCATATTCACCTATTCTTGAGCTTGCTATGGCAAGTCACCCAAAAATAAACTGTTTCGGTAGGAACATCTTCCAATTGCATCCTATGCAACTCTTGGTTTAATTGGGCAAATAACATCATTTCCCGATTGCGTTGTCTCTAAGCTTTCAATCCTATTGAAGTAGCTTAGTTGCGTTCAACCTCCTACTTCAACAATTGCACATTACTAGTTTGTGCCATCGCGCCATCTCATGATTAGTCAAATCACCTTTCTTTGGCAAGCGTGAATTCAATACATTATGATTTTGGTAAGTGAGAGAAGGCAGAACGTAATATTTATCGTTGAAGGATTTCTTTGTCAATTTTAATTGTATTGTTGATCCCATCGACATGATCGGCTTATTTGGATTGGACAATCCCAAATAAAAGATCAACCTTGTTGATTATTATCTTGTTACGTTTTGCATGCATCAACCACACATCAATAATAAATAAAAAGACAGTAAATAAATGAATAAATAAATAAAACGTTAGGTTAATATGGCCTCCTAAGACTAAGATATTCCCAAGCCAATGAGAATATCTATAAGCCCTATAAACAGCAAGCTCATCTCCATGTTCCTACATCTTTAGTCCATGCGTCCTACCTTGTGGAATAACGCCATCTTGTGGTTTCTCCGGTCTTTGAACTTCTTCTCCATGCCTTGATTAAATTATATCTATCTAATTATATTTAGCATCTAAATTAAATAAAAGAATCCTCACAGGCGAGGGAGAAGGCGACACGCAGGCCGTAAAACTTAATTAATTACATTAAAAAAAAAACAAAAAATAAACATTCACATCATCCACATCTACGTCCACATCCAATCACCATGCAATAAAGCACATAATATAGTTAAAATTGAATTTTAACGCGCTTGGTCAATTTTAGTTGATTTTGGGATTTTCTAGGGTCAAAACAATCCAAGGGATCGAACCAATCAAATTGGCCGAACCCTTTGGACCGCCCGAGTCGTGCCTAGCCGGTTGGACCAGCCTGCACGGTCAAACCGACGGCTGGCCGAACCCAGGCAGGCCACGGCCTCGGCCTGCGTGCCATAAGGAAGGGGCGGTCACCTTGTGGCCGAACCATAGGAGTTGTTTACATTGTGGTCATATTCCCAATTGTAGAGAAAAACACAATTTTCCCCAAATTGTGCCCAAACCCCAGCTTTTCAAGTCACCAAAAGACACATCATATGTGAACGGAATTCGCTACTTTCAGAACGATACATAACATTAGCTCATTCTCTGCTGAATCATATTCAGTTTGCATCATTATGCCAATATTAGATTTACGCGTAAAATAAAAGAACGATGTAAAAACAGATAAAACTGTAACACATAAATCACGTTATACGCTACGAATTGTGGCTCTGATACCACTGTATGGTTTTGATGTAGGTTACACAGCAGAATAACAATAAACATATTCCTTATCAAACCCCTCCACGGATCGCAGGGAAGCATTCATAACGTGATAAGGGATAAACAATTGTGTATGGTGTTTGTCTGAATGATCACGATACGCAGAATGATGTCCACATCTCTACGGGTATCCACACCTAGGACTGTACTGGAATCCCCTTCACGTCTTTGTGAAAACTACGCGAAGAAGGAGGAAGAAGATCACGTAAAACGAAGCACCAGGGGGCCACACGCCACACGAGGCCGACGGCGCAGTGGGGAGGCAGACGGGATGGCTCAGCCTCCTTGTCTGTCTCTCCTTGCTTTGTTATTTTCACTTAATGAAGACTCTTATGAAAATAAGAAGTTATGAGTCCCTTAATACAGTTAATAACTCCTTATTAACTACATATTTGCCCCAATACTAATCATGTCCATACACTGATTAGTCCACCTTGCAAATTAGTCCTACTAACTTCGCTTGTGGTTGCATTTTGATCCTTTTGCTTAATTAGTCCAACTAATTAATTCGCAAATAAATTTTAATCCATAGGGTGGGGGACCCCATAGGTTTATACTTACTTGGTAGTAACAATTACTAACATAGAGCGATGACTAGCAACACATCTATGCTATCCAACTAATAGAAATAGTCAGTGATCCGACAAACCTTGTGCCCAATGTTACCGTATTGCATTATACCTCTGTATCTATATCCGAATTGGACACGAGACATAAATGTCACACTCGTATATCCAATCCATTGTTTCTCGAACTTGGGAACAGGCTTATCCATGCAGATAACATCAATATCTCATATTGATTTATCTGATTCTGGCCAAATATTCCATAAGCACTACCCCTTAAGTGGCCGTGGATATTCACTCCCATTATGTAGGAGGTAAAAATCATCTCTACATCACAACCAAATCTCAGCTTGCTTCCTATTATGTCCGATACCGCCTTTATTGCTACCCAGTCACGGTGTAGCATTTGACGAGATCAAAACATATTATTCTACAACTAGAGTGTCTAGTGACGTTAAGAATAAGGACCACAATACCATTAGCACTACGAGAAGCATTTGCGAAGTTAACATTATTAATGTAGCCTTCTCGCGGTGGGTCAATCCAGTATGTCATTACTCCTAATGCATACCCATGTGTTAGACGTGATATCTCCATATCAATCTACCACACACTAGTTTATACTGATTCTTGTTAATCAATATAATGGACTAGGGATGTTTAAGATAAACAACATATTGTATTCTAAGGACTTCACTATATTAAATATCCATATAAATAATAAATGAATATTCTAGCCAAAAAAAATGTTCATACTAAATACAGATTGCCTATAGGGAATCTAATCCAACAGATTGCACCAAAGCACCTTTTTAGTAACCTATCATGCCTTTTCATCAAAAAATTACCGTGTCTGTGTTTAATGATGAAAAATCTTCTCCCGCATATTGAAAAGGAAGAACGATATTCATCAGTTGACGGAGAAAAGTAGGCAATCTCATTGATCGTTTAGGGAGGTAAACGATTTCCAGATAATATGAGTAACATGTTAATTATATTAGAACTAAATCAGGTAATAGCACGGATCGTCTCTTGTCGGTCTCAGTTCGTTCTACGTAACTGTATGCCTAGAGTCTTTTCGGTCCACCTACGTTTACCGGTCTATCGTAGTAAGTTCTCTCTTGCTACGTTCACCGGTCCTGTTGATCCACCGTTTCAAGAAAAATTGATTAAACCTACTGAATCTACCTTCACTGACCAATCCCAACATAGCTCCTTTCAGTATTAGTGATACGAGATTGGTTTTCATGTCTCATCCTTAATAGTTTGGTTCACAGTCGTGCAATCGCTAGCTAAGTAACGGTTCCTATTAGTTACACCATTCTCGTTAAGGTTTAAAGCAGTACATGAAGAGTTATATTAGAACGATAATCACCATTAAGCATGATTTGCTCCTCTAAATGAAACCCTAGTTCATGAAACGTGCTCATGTCCTGAATGTGTCAATAGTCCAGGATTATTGATGATATTCGTCAAATAATGATCATTCAATAAGAAGAAACCAACAAAGCATGAACTAGAATCAACACTTCATAACTCTCCTCCATCAGCTGGTTATGAGTCACTACCCTCAATCCTATTCTCTTACTCACCACTACCATCTCCACCATGAAAACACCACCACCACCAAGGCATCCACCCCTTTCCTTTTGCAAACCAAATGTTGCTGCTATCATAGTACCTCCTTACCCTACAGATCAAAACGCACAAACTAATTTGGAATTTCACCAAGTAATGAGTTCATAATCAAAGGTAAAAGTCAAGAACTATAAATTTTTCAAACGATATTTCTCTTTCTCAGTCAAGAACTAGTTCATTTAGACCCCTTTGTGTTATTGGCGAGGTGAAATTGATGTAGGGAAGCCCATGCTTGATCCTTGAATTGAGGATCCGTTTGCTCGCCAGATTCTGGGCACGGGCTCGCCGGAGTTCCTCCATGGTTGCGGGAATCACGACAAGCCCTTGTTTCTTGCTCTTTTCTTGTTCTAATTGTATCAATATAGTCCCTAGGCTGTATAGAACTAGCCTAAACCTTGAAACCTTGCCCGTGTTTGCATTTCAGTGGGTTTTATTCGGCTTGAACCCTGCTTTCTGGCGGATTTCTTGTGGTGTTCATGCTCATCTATCTCCCTCGCTATTGAGTTCTTTACCTTGATTCTTGGCTCCTTAAATAGCCTGCTTCTAGATTTATTACTTTTATGTTAACCAAGTTGTGTTAATCAGTTTGTAACTTTCCTGAAATCGGCTTGAAAATAAAATAAAAACTTGTTGTTCATGTTGTGTTCTTGAACTGGGTTGAAGAGGCCAACTTGCAAGCCGAATTGCTCACTCAACAGTGAGTGGATTTAGTTGATTCTTGGCTTTGTGTAATATCTGTGTTACCCCTTCAAATTTCATGTTGATTACTCTTTTCAGTTTAATCTTAAAACTCTCTGAAAATTGGATCGAACATGGCTGCTTGTGTAGATGAAGAACTGTCAAAACTTGGAAATTGGCTAAGCATAGGATGGAATGATTCTGCCCAATTTTGATCTGCAACATTTCCTTGTCTATTTCACCTTCTAAGAGCTTGAATCCTTGTTCAACCAACTTCAAAACCCTATTCTTTGTTTTTCCAGGTTCTTTCTCAATTGATCATAATTTAGCTCTGAAATTGAATGTTGGTGTTGATTTCTCTCAAGCTTTACTTTCATATTTGTCATTCAAAATGATTGTTCTACCCTTCACGTCTTTGAGAATAGTTGCTCACATTGTTATTCTGGATCCACATATCTACATGACTTACATGGATAGTTGAAGTCATAATAAGCTATTATGGGATAATGTTGACCACGTCAACTGTATGGGGGTCATTCTTCAATTTAGCAAACTTCAGGGGCCTAATTGCAAACAATCAAAACTTGGGAAATGCATTCCCTTGAACAAGCTAGTGACTCAGGCAAACTTAAAACGAATGAATTGGGAATCTAAGGGACAGTATGAGCTTCTTAGACTATCTTATTGGAATATCAAACTCAATTAATACTCTGGTATTATGAGTAAGGGAGAAACGGTAATTATGTGAATTGAGAATTCTTCACGGAAGATTCTCAAAATAACATTTTAGACCTAAGGGTTAAGTTTGAACAAGTTTAATCCTCTAGAAAGCATGGTTTAATTAAGCTGTCTACGAGGGATAAATTAGTAATTTTACATTTTCTCTAGTCAAACACTCAAATCTTGAAACGGGACAGGACCTCATGTCTCTATGAAAATTACAATACATGTGGAATCCATACATGTCTATATGGGTTTAAATTTAACTAATTAAACTGGAATAGGGATTGAAATGCAAGTTAGTCACACCTTGACAACTTAAGTATAGATAACTGGAACTTGAGATTTAATCTTGCTGGAACAACTTGGAGACTTAGTAACTCATGAGACTTGCCAATAGGCATTACTGATGGGAGGTTAAGGAACAGTCAGGGAAAATACTGATAAGACTGAGACTCAGGGGCAAGATATGCATTTTACCTCATTAATGAAGGAATGTAGTGATAATATATATACTTTTGTATATGTAGAGGTTGTCAGGATTGAGATTCAGGATCGCTATCAGTAGTACTAGAAAGGCTACTAGGTAAGCATGTGAATGCTTAGATTCGGCTGAGAAATGCTACAATATAGATATATGAGTCTATGGATATCAGATAGGAGATTCAAGGAATAAATAATATTGTTTCATGCACACACACACACACACACACACACACACACACACACACACACACATATATATATATATATGTGCATACACACACAAGAAAAGTGTGAATTTGGGATCGATTCATGCTCGTCTTTGAATTGCTTGGTCCGTATTTGATTAATTACTCTAGACCTTTGAATGGTCATTACAGTGTCCAAACGTCTGACTATTGTGGTAGGAGACACACGTGGGACCCTGTCTACGAGCTTTTTAGTCGCGATGTAGCTAGCCCCTGACTTAGGCAGTTGTACTACTCTCTAGATTGACAATCCAGTAGGGATGTGCACAGTAACGGTCTAGTTTGTTTCGGTGTATTAGTGGATACTTGATTACGGAATTAAAATAGTTTTTCTTCTTTTTCGGAAGTAAATTTGGTCCTTACAACACTCTGGGTAGTGGATTTGGAATCCTTTGTATAAGGCTGATATAGTAATGGGTGTGCTTTAACTGATATTTGAATTACTGGAATAACATTCTCTATGATCTTTGATGTGGTTCAAGTTCTATGGAATTTGTATAAAAAGTATAAGTTAAACGATTTCAAAGTCGTATATATCTACTTTGTTATAAGTTCTATTTTATTCGTTGTAACCTAACACTGTGACGTCACTGCGTTCTATACTTGGAAGGTGAGTGCGCGAGAGACCGAGGAAGTACACAACAACTGAGAGCTGTATCTGAGTATATGAACTATAATAGTAACTTTTATTTAAGTTTTTTTTCTTTATTATGTCTTGTAACAAAATCCTTAGGGTTAGACTCCTTGCTGAGCATATTCTTTATTAGTCGAGGACATCTCCTGAGAGTCTGGGGAATACAAGTGTAGTTCTCCAGCACTTTAGGATGGGGGTGTTACATTTCATTAAGCCATCGATCAACACAAACTCATCGTATTTGAGCGTAATATCGAACCCGCTAAAGAAAATGTTTTGCTTAGTGACATGGGTCCACCATTTTTCATCGGGACAAAGAAGGTTCTTTGTAATTCTCTAGATCTCAAGACTATGACCATTTCCATGAACCAAAAAAGCATCGGGCATCCCTGCCGCAATGGACTCTAATTAATCTACATCGGTTAACTAGTCAGACTGGTTCTCATGTTCGCAATTTTCGTTAATATCGACAGATAGCAATTGGCTGATACCAAATAAGTTATAAAATCTAGCAACACTGATATCTATTTGGGTACCCCACATCTCGACAATATTCTCTTAGTATTTGAAGAAAAATTCCCCATATGACATGAACTCTCTAACCCTGGGTATATAGGCCTTGGAAATCGGGTCTTCGAACAACCTCCCACAACACCTCATCCCCAAAACCCTTTTTATATGATCATGCATCTTCTCTGCCATCACAAGCGTCTTCTCATTTTGGGCCTACGCATCTTTTAGAGGTCCCAACTCGAGTTTCATTTGAATACTGACATTTGTACATCGAGTCTCATCTAATCAACCATTTTTTTACATCTCTAAAATGTAACCTCCGGGATCTATACTTTTGGTGGTGGTGGAATTTGTGATCCCAAGCACCCACACATCCATGGAGTTCCCTCTTACCGGCTCTATGCAAGAGTAATAAAATGATGCAAGGATACAAAATGAAAATTTAAACTATCCAAACTTTAAATAACAAGATAAAAAATAATACGATTTTGAGTTACAATATGCAAATAAATAGAAAGTAGATATTTCCCAAGCAATAAGAGCTTTCCTTACGGTGTGAACGAAGAATCGTGCGGCGGTCAACCAGTGGTGGTGTTAGACGACCATAAAATGCTCACCCAAACGATAACTGTTGAAATAGAATTTTGAATTCAATGTCTTGAAGCTCTCGACATTCTTGATGATGTTCCTTCTTTGCGTTTTCTCTGAATTCCCCCCATATGTCTCCAAATTTTGACTTGAAATTGTAGTGTGAGGGAATTTTCGGTCCTGAAATTTTCTCAGAAATGGTGGGATTATGGGCAAAGATCTAATGCATAATGGCGTAGGTTCTTGATTTGGTGAGTAATGCCAGTTTTTCGGGTGATTTTGAGATAAAATGAAGCTTGTTCTAGCTCAAATGGTGGAAATGGTGGAGAAAATGGACGGCTGAATGGATGACATTCAATATACCCCTTTAATGATGCACATACCACAGTAAGTTTTACCCTCACCGCAGTATACTCCTCTTTAAATCCGGTTATACTCTATTACCGTGGTAAGTCCTCCTCTTACTGCGGTGAGCCTTCAGAGTGTTCTTGTATTCTTTGTCATCTTTAAACAATCTTCATCGTGTTCATACTTTCTTGCCGCGGTGAGCTTTTCTGAGAATAAAAATTGAAAATTCTTCACAACATATCGCGGTAAATTTAGCCTCCTTACAGCAGTTACCTTCCCCTTAAAAAAATCTTCTCCCAAAAGTCCTTCACCATACTATACACAATTGTCATTTACCGCGGTGAACGTTTCCGAGTATTATTGTTTTGATTTTTCTTCTAACATACCATGGTAAGCTGAGATTTGTTAACGCAGTGAAATTTCTCGAGAATTTCACCTTCATATTTCTTCATTCCTGACGGTTTATTTGCACCGTACTACGGTATACGTTTTTTTGTCAAAAAAAGTAGTTTACTGTAACTCTTATTGCGGTAAATAGAGGTCGCTAGGTTTTTGTTCCTTCAAATAAGCTATATGATGGAATTTGCCCATCACCACCATAATTTCATCATATTTACTCATGAGCTTTTACTCCTCTTTTCACCAATTTGAGGATATAATTTCTTCCTTTTCTTGAGCAATCCTCAAGTACGTTACAAGATTCAATGTAACTCTCTTTCGGTTCAGTGCCCATGGAACACAAGGTTTGATGTAGGGTTTTGATCAAGGATACGCAGTGGAAAAGATAATTTATCCATTCAACCCTCCAAGGATCACAGGAAGAGAATCATAACGATGGTAAAGGAAGAATCATGTTACACACCTTAGGGTTTTTCCTGTGATGACTTGTAACATGAATTGTGTCACGTTTATACGGTTGATCCACGCCTAGAGTTGAGATCTAGATCTTCCTTCTCCTTTGTGCAAGATTGGACCGGAGGAAGAGGAAGAAGAAATCACACAACCGGGTAACAAAGAAGCTTCGGCCTCCTTACTTTGGTCGACGGGGACGGGCGGCGCAAGGGGGGTCGGGTTCGGCCCTCCTTGTTGCTTGCTCTCTCCTTTTTTCTCTCCCACTCACTTATGTTATGAGCATTAGTGTGGGAAGGAAGCTAGGAGCATCATTTATATATTCCAACAACTCCTTGTCAACTACCTAAAGTCCCTTCCTAATCCAACATGAATTTGGATTAGTCCCTTCCTTGCATATTAGTCCTACTAAGTTTGCAATGTATTGCAAAATGATCCTTCTAATTAATTAATCACATTAATTAATTCCCAAATCTAGTTCAACTCTATCTAGCATGTGACCCCATAGGTTCCATCTAGGTTGTATCAACAATTTGCTAATATGGAGCGGTCTCTAGCAAGACATCCATTCTAGCCAACTAATAGAATAGTTATCCGAAAAATCCTTGTGCAAGTAGTTGTCGCATCCCTTTGTCTCTATATCCGGATTGGACACGAGACATACAAGTCACACTCGTATATCCAATCCATAGTTTCTCGATCCTGGGAATAGCCTTATTCGTGCAAATAGCATCAATATTCCATATTGATTTATTTGAGTCTGGCCAGACATTCCATAAGCACTATCCCTCGAGTAACCTCGGATATTTGCTCCCGTTACGTGGGAGGGACAAATTCTATCTACGTCTACTACGATTTCTAATCTTGCTTGTATTCGGTACACGCCTTAATAGCTACCCAGTTACGGTGTAGCGTTTGACGCTACCAAAATCACAATAATGCACAACTAGACAATCTAGTAACTTCTAGTCTAAGGATGACAATACCGTTGTCACCACGAGAAGCGCTTGTGACTCCACATAACATGTATGTAGCCTTCTCGGAGATGGGTCATTCCCGTGCGCCATTGCCCTTAGTGCACACCCATGTGTTGTATCATGATATCTCCATATCAATCCAACCCCATACTAGTCTATTGATGATTGTCCTATTAATCATTATATTGGACTAGGGATATTTAAGATAAACAACACAACTGTAAATCTAAGGACTTCATTATATTAAATATCCAATAAATAATACAATGAATGTTATAGCCAAAAACAAGTTAATACTAAACTAGATTGCCTATAGGGCATCTATTCCAACAGTCTCCCACTTGCGCTAGAGCCAATCTGATGCATCCAGTATGCCAATGCTCCTAGTGTTCCCTTAATGCTTCCACTGAACAAGGAGCTTTGTATGTGGATCTAACAGATTCTCATCTGTAGGAATCTTGCATATCTGAACGTCTCCTCTATCGATAATATCTCGAATAAGATGAAACTTCCTGAGCACGTTTTTGTATTTCTGGTGTGATCGGGGCTCCTTTGATTGCACGATTGCCCCAGTGTTGTCACGGTACAACTCTTCTGGATACGCAATACTAGGAACCACACCAAGTTCAGAAACGAATTTTCTAATCCAAACAGCTTCCTTTGCTGCGCCATTGCAGCAATGTACTCAGCCTCTGTTGTAGAATCATCCATCGTATCTTGCTTGGAACTCTTCCAGCTCACCGCTGCTCCATTCAGGCAAAACACATATCCCGATTGCGATCTGAAATCATCTATGTTGGTTTGGAAGCTTGCATCCGTGTAACCCCTTACACGCAACTCTTCCTCTCCGCCAAATATCAAGAAAGCATCCTTAGTTATTCTCAATTACTTTAAGATGTTCTTGAATGCAATCCAGTGACTCTCACTCGGATTGGATTGGTATCTTCTTGTCATAGTCAAGGAATATGACACATCTGGTCTAGTACATAACATGGCGTACATGATATATCCTATGGCCGAGGCATAGGGAATTCTACACATGCGTTCCTTCTCAATCTCATTGGAAGGACAATTATTCTTCGAAAGAATAATTCCATGTGACATGGGCAAGAATACCTTCTCGATATCTTGCATGTTGGACCGTTTCAACACCTTGTCAATATATGTACTTTGACTTAGGCCTAGCAGTCTTTTAGATCTGCCTCTATAGATTTTTATACCAAGTATATAGGCTGCTTCCCCTAGGTCTTTCACTGAGAAATACTTTCCTAGCCAATCTTTAACAGATTGCAACATGGTAACGTCGTTTCCAATGAGTAGTATGTCATCTACACAAAAGACCAGAAAAGCTACAGAGCTCCCACTAACCTTCTTGTAGACACAAGACTCATCTTCGTTTCTGATGAAGCCAAACACTTTGACTACTTCATCAAAACGTCAATTCCAACTCCTAGAAGCTTGCCTCAATCCATAAATGGGTCATTGCAGCTTACAGACGTTATTGGCTTGCTTTGGATCTTCAAAACCCTCGGTTGTATCATATACACGTCCCCAAGGAGATTCCCATAGAGGAATGTTGTTTTGACATCCATCTGCCAAATCTCATAGTCATAGTATGCTGCAATGGAAAGTAGGATTCGATTGGATTTGGTCATAGCGACTGGTGAAAAGGTTTCATCATAGTAAATACCATGAATCCGTCTCAATTCTTTAGCCACCAATCGGACCTTATAGGTAATCACATTACCATCCATGTCGATCTTCTTCTTGAAGACCCACTTTCACCCTATGGGCCGCGCCCCTTCGGGTGGTTCCACCAAAGTCCATACCTTGTTGGTGTACATGAATTCCATCTCGGATCTCATGGCTTCAAGCCACTTCTGAGAGTCTGGCCCTTTCATGTCCTCTTCATAGGTAGTAGGCTCATCATCTATGAGCATAGTGTCACCAGAGTCTGTCACGAGAAGTCATACCTCTCGGGTTCCTGGCGCACTCTACTAGATCTACGAAGCTCTTGCGTTACTTGAACAGATTGTTCCACAACTTCTTGTGGTTCCAGTTCATGTTCTATAGTTGGTTCAGTGTTTTGTGGTTCTTGAATTTCTTCAAGTTATACAGTCCTCCCACTTTCTTCTTTAGAGACAAACTCTCTTTCTAGAAACACGTCGGACCGAGCAACAAACACTTTGTTATCAGTTGGATTGTAGAAGTAGTAACCCTTAGTTTCCTTCGGGTACCCCACAAACTTACACTTATCCGACTTTGGCCCTAGCTTGTCTGATTGTAAATGCTTTACATAGACATCGCAGCCCCAACTCTTCATGAACGACAGTGTAGGATGCCTCCCACTCCACATCTCATGTGGTATCTTCATGACTTATTTAGATGGAATACGGTTAATGGTGAAAGCCGCACTTAATAGAGCATATCTCCAAAATGATAATGGAAGATCGGTTTGACACATCACAGATCGAACCATATCCAATAGTTTTCAATTCCTCCTCTCGGACACGCCATTCCATTGTGGCGTTCCGGGTGGAGTGAGATGAGACACGATCCCACACTCTCTAAGATATTCGTCAAACTCTTGGCTCAAGTACTCTCCTCCACGATCCGATTGTAGAGCCTTGATACTTTTGCCAAGTTGCTTTTCTACTTCATTCTTGAATTCTTTGAACCTTTTAAAAGGATTCAGATTTGGACTTCATAAGGTATACAAATCCATATCTACTGAAATCATCAGTAAACGTTATGAAGAAGACGTAACCACCCGTGGCAGGCGTGGCAAATGGCCAACACATCAGTATGTATGAGCACCAATTGCTCACTAGTCCTCTCACCTTTCTTATTGAAAGGGGACTTTGTCATTTTCCCCAATAAACAAGCCTCACATGTCTCATATGATTCAAAATCAAATGAGTCTAGAAATCCATCTTTATGGATTCTAGATACACGTTTCTCGTATATGTGGCATAAACGACAGTGCCATAAGTAAGCAAGATTTAAATCATTTATTTTAATCCTCTTAGTATTAATGTTGTAGACAGGATTGCTTAGATCAAGGACATAAAGTCCCTTAAATAATTGCGCACTACAATAGTGAATATTATTAAAATAAATGGAACAACAATTGTTCTTTATTGAAATAATAAAACCTTCCTTGTCCAAACAAGAAATAGAAACAATGTTTCTGCTCATAGCAGGCACAAAATAGCAATTATTTAATTCTAAAACTAATCCTGAAGGCAGAGACAGCTCGCACACGTCTACGGCCAATGCAGCAACCTTTGCTCCATTCCCAACGCGCAGGTCCATCTCCCCTTTAGCCAATCTTCTACTTCTCTTTAGATCCTGCACATTTCGACAAATTTGAGATTCACATCCAGTATCCAATACCCACAATGTAGAGATAGTTAAATTGACATCTACAACAAAAATACCTGGTGGTGGTGGAATCACTATTCCAAGCCTTTTGTCCTCCAGATATTTTGGACAGTTCCTCCTCCAGTGTCCATGATGACTGCAGTAGTGAAACTCACCTTTAGTCACACCTTTGGCACTGCCACCAACAGGCTTAAGGAAAGGTTCCTTGGACATGGAAACTGACTTGCCTTTGCCCTTGGAGGATGAGGCAAACCTTTTGCCCTTTCCTTTCTGCACCATCATAATGGTCTTGCCCTTACCATTTTTGATGCTTTCTTCAGCTGTCCTCGACATATTGAGTAAATCTGGCAGTGGTTTCACAATCTCGTTCATGTTATAATTCATGATGAACTTTCCATAACTTTCAGGCAACGATTGCAGCACGATATCGGCACCCAACTCTTGGCCGACCAGAAACCCTAGTCGTGTGAGATTATCTAAGTACCCGATTGTGCACAAGAGATTCCGGCAGGGAGACCTCCGTGTACACCGTACGTAGTGGATCAGGGATCGCACAGGAAGAATAGGGGTGTGTGTAGGGAGAGAATAAGTCAGTAGCAATGTCTGAGAGAGAGACAGAGGTTTGGCAGAGCTTCCGCGTATGGCAGTGTGTCCTCCCTTTGTATGGAAAGGTTAACGATGTATATATACTGGAGAACATGACCGTTGTAGTGTGGTTAATGCGCCCATTAATGGCGGCTTAATTAGCTTAACCATAACGGCACGTTCGTCCGAGTATATAGGAACCGTTAGAGCACGTGGTGCGCGAGTACCGGAACCGTTACGAGGTTGACCGGGTTTGACCGGATTGACCGGGTCTAGGGAGCTCGTGCCATAGATCTCTCAAAACAGTTACTAAAGGTCGCGCGCGGGCTTGGCTCGCACGCGACAGGGCTTACTCTAGCCTCCAGACCACAAAGTCCCTACAAGTCCCGTGCAGTGGTATGCGAGGGCTCTGTCTCGCAGCCCCCACATGGATCAGCTCGGCTGGTGATCCTGTGTGTGTGGAGCACAATATGGTGTGCTGGATGGTTGCCACGTGGCCTAGATCTGCCATGTCATAAAGCAGTATCTACATTAGCCCCCTTTCTGCGCGTGAAGGCTCATAGCTGTATAGGCTTCCATGCGCGGAAACCAACATGCGCGTCGTCGCCACGCACCAATTCAAATACGGGTAGGTTCAGCCCCCGTGCGTGTCATTATGACCTAAAACCCCTAGAGTCGTGCCGTCTGACCTTTAGGGTTTTAGGCGTGTCGTCAGCCCGTCCTGTGATTGCGCGACACGACGGTGACGGTTGCGATTCGACTACTGAAGGGACGCAACCCTTCATTCTTCTGGATAAATACCTTGTATCCCATTATTGCAAAGCATCACTTCTTTCTCTTTAAAGTGAATGGTACCCGGAGATCTTCGAGAGCAGATCCAGATAATCAATCACCAGTTCAGAACTGCAAATCGTATTCTCCAATTGTGTATATCCAAGCAAGCTTCAAGGAAACAAGGTTGGCCTCGTTTACTTTTGATTTAAAATACCAGTGTTTGCCTTGACTCGCGTTGAATCTGTAAATCCATGAAATTTGTGAAGAGGCTTTTGATCTTTGAACCCGCTTCGTTTTAATCTTTCAACAATATCAACTCCCCAATTTCTGAAATTGGCACCGGAACTGTTTGCTTTGGTTTGCATAGATCTCAAATTCCAAAATTCAAACTGAAGTGTGGTGTGGTATTTCTCCCCCCTTTTTCTTGCCCTTTCGCAGGAATGGCCAAGACAAGAGTAACCAGACCCGTCAAGGAAGACGAAGAGATGCCGGAGCTTCCGCAGGCTCTGTGGCGTAAAGCCCCCTTTCTGGGTGGGAAAGACTTTTACCATGCGAGGGTGAAGGCGAAGAGGATGCCTGACCCTGTCCCAGCTGAGCAATTGCTGACGTTGACTCGCCCAGTTAACTCAGCCCTGCTCGAGTGGGTTGGTTCCGAGGATGTAGTCCGATTGGGGATCGAGAACGGGCACTTCCCGTATACTGCGATTTCTACTCAAGCGTTCGTCCAGAAATTGGACTATATGGATGAGTGGATCGACCACGTGTTGGATCATCACGCCGAGATTCTTGATAAAGCCGGCATTTTCTTTGCTATTCGTGCTATGAAGGGTGCTGCTGTGAAGTTGGATCAGTCCATGCTTCTAGACCTTCTGTCCCGTTATTCGCCCGCGACTCACACGTTTCATTTTGCTGAGTTCGAGGCTGCCCCCACGCTCGAGGACGTTCAAATGCTGTATGAGCTTTCCCCCATGGGCGAGGTGGACCCCTTGAGCCACTTGAGGACATCTGCCGAAATGGCCTTGTACGCGCAGATGGAGGAGTGCCTAGCAGAGGTAAAGAAAATCTCTACTCGGTGGACCACTACGAAGCCTCTTCCGAACTGGCAGCTAGTGGATACGTCTGCGAAGAATACCTGGAACAAGTGGTTGCAGTACTTCTTCCGAGACTATGCGAACAGCAGCATCACTAAGAAGCTTTTGAGCGAGAACCCGGAGGCCGAGAATTATGTAGAGGGCAAGGGTTATCATTTAACCCTTTGTGCCTTCCTCTGTGCTTGGCTGTCGAGGTATCTGATTGATGGTCATCCCCATGACGGGGTCTTTTACCATGTGCTGCCACTTGCTGTGAGGCTCGCTCTTGGCCAGAGAGTCGCACTCGGGCCTTTGGTCCTGGGAACGCTATATTACAGGCTGGATCAGCTGGTTCTGGCGATGAGGGAATCGCGTGGCCGCCTCGATGTTCTGACCTTTGTCAATATCAGCTTTTTGACAATGTGGGTTTTCGAGCGCTGGCCGTCTGATGCTCCAACTCCCCTCCCACTTGAGAAGTGGTGTCCCCCAGGCGAGACGGAGGCGCGCAACAGCGGAAGGGCTGCGAGATGGTTTGGAGCAAGCAACACCAAGTGTACTTGGAGTTTGATATGCGACAAACGAAAGGAGTTTACCGCCAGGCCCTATGCCACACGCGTTGAGAATGTGTGGTGGTTTCCGAAGCTATACCCTTCCAAAGGTATGGTCTTGTCAGAAGACCTTCTCTTTGAACAGGGGCCGCATTTTCACGAGCGCTATCGTGAGTTCTTTTGTTGGTGTCTGCGAGGTTCCCTTCCTGCCCTTGCAGAGCATATTCGTGAGCTCGCGCCACGGTATGAAAGACTTACAGTGGATGTTGACCCTACTCGGGTCTCTCCCCAGTTTGGTTTTGATGCGGTGGCCCCATCGATCTGGCCCCAGTCTATTATCAGAGGGTGCTACAAGCGTTTGCTGACAAAGGAATGCAAGACGGTCCTTATGAGCAATCTTCCCTTTGAGCAGCCTGCGGGGACTCGCAAGGGTGGTTGTTCCCAGAACTGGATCGCATACTGGGTTGTCCAGCAAACGAGGATTGAGACGGAGGCGGCGGCGCAGCCAGGAAAGGCCCCCTTGATCAAGAGAAACTCTTTTCCGTTTCGCCCCAATTGCAGTTTGAGCGAGTCTGAGTATGGTTGCTACTCGCTGTGGGACCGCGAGAATCATTTGTGCCCCGATTTCACTCTGAAGGAGCAAGTCGACGCAATCAAGAAGGGTGACGCGCAGGTCATCAAATATAGCAAGGCGTTTGCTGAGGTAAGCAATTTCCTTATGTGCTTTGAGCCTTTTGATTTCCTCGCGCTGATGCTTTTCGTTCTGTATTGTTCAGTGTCATGTGCGGAGGTTCGCAGCTGGTGATCGCTCCAAATCGCTGGTGGACACCATTGTTGCCACTAGAAGGAAGGGGGAGTCGTACCGGTTAGCATGGAGGATGGATGCCGAGGTCGAAACAAAAGTTCGCGGAGTCATGAACACTTTTGCTGACTCGCTGATAGACAACCCTCCGGCTCCGTCTCCTCCTAGAGATGACCCGTCCCCTCCAATGACTGCGGCGCCGAGAGTGAAGAGACCTAGGCAAAAGGGAATTACGATTTCTTCCCCTAGGAGTGCTCCAGCTTCTCCCCCAGTGAGGTCCCTTTCCATCAAGGACAAAGGCAAGGGTCGTATGCCCAGCAAAGTGCGAAAAGATCTCGCAGTTGAGACTTTCGTTCCATTCAACCAAGAGGAGGAAGAGAGACAGGAGCCCCAGGCAAGTGATGAAGAAGAAGCAACAGTTGTGATGTGCGAGGAAGAATCAGGAGGTACTTCCGTCGCATCTCTTTGCCCTTTATCTAGACTTTTTTGTAGTTCTTTTCTTTGAACCAAATATGTATTTGCAGATGATGATGATGAAGCCGTCGGTGGCCTTGTGGCCAAGAGGCAAAAGAGAGATGCCCATTCTGGCATTTCAGATGATCCTGTAAGCGAGGATGTTCTTGCTGAATCCCGAAAGACAGCCGCGGAGGCTGCTGAAAGAAGAAGGCAGCGAGAGGAAGAGGAGCTCGAGCTTGTGAAACAGCGGAGCCTCGAGGAGCTGCATGTTGACGACTTAGTGCGTCCAGTTGGCGAGGAAGACGATCTTCCCGAAGAAGTGGCTCCTCATGTGGAGGAGGAAGATGAGGTTCCTGGAGAGGACGCAGCAGAGCTAGAGCAAGTCCAAGCGGACTTCGCAGAGATCGCAGGCGGCGATAAAGGTGAGATCGTCAATCTCGCAGTTACTTATAGAGATGTAATTGTGGGTGCGTTAAAGCACGGTGTGTCAAAGCCTGACATTCGCCGGTGGTTGGTAAGCAAATGCGGAGAACCCTCAGGTAATTATTTTGAGTGATATGCGCATACTAGGCTGTAGCCACTTGAGGCAAAATCATGACTGGTTTACTCGCGTCCCAGGTCACGCTTCTCTTAAAGATTTGCTTAGTGAGGATACACTGATAGGGCACGGTTCCACGTCCCTAGTGTATGATGAGGATACCTCAATCCCACCTTCGCGTGGAGGTGCTTATTCTTAGCTTTAGTAAAGATAGCGAAATAACTAATCACAAGTTACCTCATATTATCGCATTTGATATCGCAGGTCATGCTGAGGAACCTGAGCTGGAGCAGAGAAGTCAGCCTTCTGCATCCCATGTTCCAATTTCGAGCTCCCATACCGAGAAGCCCGTCGCAGCTGCTGGACACGCAAGTGAGCATCTCGAGGATGTCATCGAACTCTCCGATGATGTCGAAGCTGATGTTGTGCCGATGGACGAAGGTGTCCGTACTGGTGGTGAGGAAGAAAGGACAAGTGATGCTAACATTTTCGCATCTGGGAGTGTCCTCCGCCCAGCGACTTCGGCTGTCCCTTCGCCTCCGGCGATGACTGAGCCAGAAGCACCTATTCCTGCGTGGAGCATTTGGGGCTCGCAGGTTGGGAATGTAGTCGCAGCTGGTGCGGCCTACACTCTTCCTCCTGACTATGAGAGGTTGGAGGTCGCAGCTGATAGGAGAGCCATGGAGCGAGGGCAGTCTTCGAACAACCCAGTGGCCCGCATCCCTTCTCTCCATGAAATTCTGGAAGGCACTGGTAAGTAAAGATTTACCGTTCGCACGTCGCATTATTTGCTTGCGAGTTCTGACATTATAACCATTTTTGATGTCTCAGGTTTGAAGCAAACCGATGTAGACTGGGTGGTTCGAATGCGTCTCAGATACCCCCGATCTTTGTGAGATCTCTGGAGATCGGACCTTTTGACAGGAGGCTATTCCTTACTGAAGCCATCTGGATAATGGAGCAGCTGGCTGCGGCTACACCTGCGACCATTTCGGCCCAGAGTGCTGAATTGCTGTGTGGCATGTGCCAAAATCTCCTGTTCAAAGTCCAAGGCAGACTTGGTTTCAAATTCCTCAAGGACAGAGTTACACTGATTCGCGCAGCTGTAACTTTGAATCTCGGTCACCAGAATCTCGCAGCTGAGATGCAGAAGGTGGAGCAGCAAAAGCAAAAGGTTGATGAAGCTTTGAAGCTGTATCATGAAATGAATGCCAAGTGCGAGCAACTGAAGCAAGAAGTGAAACAAGTGGAGAAGCTGAGCGAGCAGTTCGGGCCCCAAGACTCCTTAATCAAGAATTTGTTTTGACTTTTCGAATTTTGAAAAGAAAACAGGAAAATGGCTGAAACATTAATGTAATGTTTTGAAACATTAATGTAATATTGCTAGGGTTTCTCCCCCTTTTTTTTAACAACAGACAATGAGTTTGCCCGTTTTGCCCTTTTCGGGATTTGATTGGACATCTCTGTGCATATCCAATTATGACATCAGCAATTGATTTTCTGCTTGATTTTCGCGCTAATTTCTCGGCAGATAAGCACGCTTCCGTTGGGAAGTCCATCCGAATCATGACTATCCGTCATTTATTAGGATACGCAACTGAATCGTCGTAGCCTTTAGTAGGGTAATTGATTGTTACCGCTTTTCAAGGCGTAAGTGATTGAACTTACCCTCTTTTTGAATTTTGCTGACTCATCTTAGGCAACCGAAGAGTCTCCACAGGGTCTATATAAACCCTGTCTTTGCCATTTGGGTTCTTCATCCCAAACATGTGCTTTGCCGTGAGTCCTTACGACTGCTGGCTTCAACGCTTGTTTTTCGTTGATTCATGGCAACTAGGAGTTTTGAATCCTGAGTTTGCGCTTTGTGCTATAGAAATAGTTTCCAAGATCCACTTTATGAGGCTTATTGCTGTTTATAACCATCATAAAGAGGATGCAGATAATTCCTCATGTGTGTTCGAAGAAATTTCTTCGTGTATTATGTGTGCAGGTCATGTTTCCGGCCGCCTCGTGGCGAGGTGCAGCGCCGAAGTGACCGTGCTACCGTCTCGTAATGAACGGCGTGATTCTTCTTCAGCATCTCCGAAGAAGAATCCGTTGCCCTCACATTTGTGAGGTCGGGGTGCTCGTCAATGCCCTTGTCCAACATGACAAGGAATCCATCACCAGAGGAATGACTGCTTCGCCTGTTGTGCGGAGTATCATCTGTCGGCACAGGAAGCTCCTCTGGCGCCTATCTTGGTCAGACAGAGGCTTTTGTCATTCCTTGGGGTCTTGGGCGCATCGTATCCCTGACCTTGCTGCTAGGGATGTGGCGAATGACGAGTTGATCTCTTCGCGGCAGCATCCCTTTTGCTATAGATCTTTGGCCGCAGATCTGCGTACTGTGCTGCCGGTGTCAGGACCGGTGGATTCTCTCTTTTCTTAGTCGAGAGTTCCCTTGGCGCATCTCTGGCTTATCAGTCATTTTTCGAATGTATTGTTAGCCATGTTGGCTGTGTAGTTAGATGCGAGCTTTTCGCTTGTAAGCTGCTATCTAGATAGATAAATTGTAAGTCATTTGACTCATAATGATATATAGCTTTTGTATTATCTGCTCTCTTTGCAACAAAATACAATTTCGCCTGCGTTTCGACTTGTTTTGCCTTGCATAATGCCATGTAACGATTTCACATATGCGACCTCAATGCGCAGATGTTTTGCTAGATCATTCGAGATCGTAATTTCGCATCTGTGCCATCTTGACGGATGGGCTTGCAGGTGGTCGTTGTAAATCGTATGAGATCACGTTCACAACTTTGCTATCGTAACAGATAGTTTTTAACAAATCAATTAAGATCATTGAGCGATGCGAATTGCTATCATAGAAGATAGGCTTTATTAGAGAATTGCTTGAGATAGTTTCTCGCATAAATTGCTATCGCAGCAGATAGACTTTTAGAAGATCTAGTAAGATGGTTCTGCAGTTACGTTGCCATCGTAACAGACGGGCTTGGGTGATCAACTAAAATCACTTTGCGTATAAATTGCTACCGTAACAGATAGGCTTGAGAAGATCATATAAGATCGCATTTGTGTAAACCGCTATCGTGAGAGATAGGATTTTGATGATCGATTGAGATTGGCTTAAAAAGATCATACAAGATCGCACTTGAGTAAACCGCTATCGTGAGAGATAGGATTTTGATAATCGATTGAGATCGTTTTTGTATTTTTGCTGCTATCGTAGGAGATAGGCTTTGGATGATCACTTAAGATCGCATTTGCATCGGCTGCCATCGTAAGGGATGGGCTTTAGATGATCAATTAAGATCGCATTTATGCTGACTGCTATCGTGAGAGATAGGCTTTGGATGATCATTTAAGATCGCATTTGCATTGGTCGCCATCATAAGGGATGAGCTTTAGATGATCAATTAAGATCGCGTTTATGTTGACTGCTATCGTGAGAGATAGGCTTTGGATGATCATTTAAGATCGCATTTGCATTGGCTGCCATCGTAAGGGATGGGCCTTAGATGATCAATTAAGATCGCGTTTATGTTGACTGCTATCGTGAGAGATAGGCTTTGGATGATCATTTAAGATCGCATTTGCATTGGCTGCCATCGTAAGGGATGGGCTTTAGATGATCGATTGAGATCGCGTTTGCTATCGTATGAGATAGGCTTTGATGATCAATTAAGATCGCGTTTGTATTTGCTGCTATCGTAAGAGATAGGCTTTGATGATCAATTAAGATCGCATTTGCGTTTGGCTGCTATCGTAAAAGATAGGCTTTAGATGATCAATTGAGATCGCGTTTGCTATCGTATGAGATAGGCTTTGATGATCAATTAAGATCGCGTTTGCTATCGTATGAGATAGGCTTTGATGATCAATTAAGATCGCGTTTGTATTTGCTGCTATTGCAGCAAATAAATCATTGTTAACAGCAATAACAAATTAAATAGAGCGATATAAACAGCTAGAAATATGAACTTCTCATTTGGGAGAATTCTTTTATTATAGTATTCTCATATGAGAGAGATAGGATTACAATCCTCTCATATGGGAGAGGAGATTGCGTTAATCATAGCCACATGAGACATTAAGCAACGTTATCATAAAACGTATGAAATAAGAGAAGTCAAGGATAGTACTTCTTGATCCAGCGCATGTTGACTGAGCTTGGAGTTGAGGTTGCGCCGTGCAACCTTCGTATGCTGCAGTAGCCGCTATCGAAGACTTCTGTGACTTCGAAGGGTCCTTCCCAATTAGCTGCGAACTTTGGGTGAGTTGCTTCTCGCATGCAGTGATCAGATGCGCGCAAGACCAGGTCGCCAACTGCGAAATCCCTTCGCTGGACTGTCTTGTTATAGGCGCGAGCGATTCTCTCTTGGTACCGCTTGTTAGTCCTTTTGGCTTGTTCTCGCTTTTCTTCCAGCAAGACTAAATCATGATCGCGTTGATTTTCATAGAGTGCATGGAAGGCCAGCCTTGCCGAATTGACTCTGACCTCCGCAGGTACTACAGCTTCGGCCCCATAACATAGTAGAAATGGCGAGGCCCCTGTAGGTGTCCTTGGAGAAGTTCTGTAGGCCCACAGAGCTATGTTAAGGGAGTCGGCCCACTTCTTGTGGTCATCTGCGACCATCTTGCTCAGAATTCTCAACAGTGTTTTGTTAGTCGCTTCGGCTTGTCCGTTTCCCTTTGGATAATAGGGGGTGGAGCATATTTGCCTGATATTGTACTCCGCGAGTTTCGTAGCTACCTGACGATTAACAAAAGGAGTACCGTTATCTGAAAGAATAGTATTTGGGATTCCGAACCTGCATACGATGTTTTCCTGGATGAAGTTAACCACAGCCAGCGCGTTTGCCGTCTTCAGTGGTATTGCTTCCACCCATTTGGTGAACAGCTCGGTTGCAGTGAGAATGAAATGGTTCCCATGTGACGTTGGTCGGATGGGTCCGATGAAGTCCAAAGCCCATGTGTGGAATGGCCATGGCGTTCCTAATGCATGTAGATCCACGGCGGGAGCGTGCACTAGGTTCCCTTTGAATTGGCACTCTTGGCAGCGTCGCACCTTGGTGCGGCAATCGACTTCCATCGTGGGCCAGAAGTATCCGATTGAGAGGAGTTGTCTGCATAATTTCGCACCTCCCTGGTGTTCCACCTGATGGGAAAGGTCCATGACTTCTTGTGCTTCCCTGCCGTCTAGGCATCGCAGCAAGTTGCCCTCGTGACCTCTTCGCCAGAGCAGGTTTTCCTGAACCACATATCGAGACGCTTTCCTTTTCAATTTGTCAGCTTCTTTTCTCGATTCTGGTACGGTGCCCTCGGTGAGGAATTCAAACAATGGCTTCCTCCAATCTGCGTCGTCATCGGTTAGAGCGACGAGTAGAGAGTCTTTGATTAGTGCGCAACTTTCGCACTTCCCTTGTATCAGGGCTGCAGCTGTTGACATGCCTGGCCAATGAATGCCATATCTCTGAGCTTTCCTGTAGATTGACACCTCGCTTTCTCCGCAAGCGTGTTGGTGAATCTTTTCTAACAGCTGTTGTCCCTCTTGCTCGGAGACACATCGCATGAGTATTCCTCCAGGACCCTTGTAGTAAAGGGTGATGTCGTGGATGCAGTATCCTTTCGTGAGTACCCAGCTTTCGCTGCTGGTGCCTTTCGCAATAGCTTGCAGGATTGCTTTTCGCCAGTCTGCGTCATCCATGTGTTCATCGTCGCACGCATCTTCTGTTAATGCCGACGATGTTCGCACTTCGATGGAAATCCTTGCGGGGCATTTGTCTATGCTGACCTTAGATCCCAGAGTTGCTAAGGCGTCTGCATGCCTGTTGTCCGCTCGGGGCTTGTGCTCGTATTTCACGTCGCAGAATTGCTGCATCAGCTTTTGCACTAGGGTGCGGTATGGCAGGAGGTTGATCTCCTTTAAACCATATTCGCCCGAGGCCTGCTTAACAATCAGTTTGGAATCTCCCATGACTGTTAAGTTGCTCACTTCCAAAGCTTTCGCCGCACGGAGCCCCGCGATCAGAGCCTCGTATTCCGCCTCGTTGTTCGTGACTGCGAAGTTGAGTTTTGCGGACATCTGTATGACTTCCCCGTCCGGCTTTGTCAAGACTATCCCAATGCCTCCACCTTTTCTGGTTGACGAACCGTCGAAGTGGAGGGTCCAATAGGGCACGTCGATCGCGTAGATTTCAGGGCCTTCGAGCTCTTCCTCGATCACAGGTTCGTGACTGTTGTCGGGAAACTGTGCCAGTAGATCTGCTACCGCCTGCGACTTGATCGCTCTTGGTTTCACGCATGTGATATCGTATTGAGAGATGGTCATGTACCATTTCGCCAATCTCCCGCCCGGAGTAGTGTGAGTTAGCAGGTATCTTATGGGGTCGCTTTTGGTGACCACTACTACTTTGTGCGATGCAAAATAGTGTCTCAACTTCTCTATTACGAAGAATAAAGCAAGGCAATGACGTTCGATGTCTGTGTACCTTGATTCAGCAGGCTGCACAATGCGAGAGATGTAATAGATGGGCCTCTCTTGGCCTTCATACACCTGAGCCAAGAGTGCTCCTATAGATTTCCTTGTCGATGTAAGGTATAGCAGAAGCGGTGATCCCAGTTGAGGCGCGATCATTATCTTTGGGGATGTGAGTAACTCCTTTAGCTTTTCGAATGCGGCTTCGTGATCAGGAGCCCAGTTGTACGCGGCGTCCTTCTTGAGAAGAGTGCTGAAGCAGCATGTGATTTCGGCGATTGCCGGGATGAATCTCCGCAGATATGACAGTTTTCCCAAGAATGTTTTCAAGGTACTTTGGTTGTGAGGTGGCGTCATGCTGGTGATGGCTGACACTTTCGCAGGGTCAGGCTCGATCCCTTGGCGATGGACTACGCATCCCAGAAACTTCCCCGAAGTCACGCCAAATGCGCATTTCATGGGGTTCATTTTCAGTTGAAAGCTCCTGCATCTGTTGAACACCTTTCGCAGGTCTGCAAGGTGATCTGCTTCATGCTTGGATTTGACTACCAAATCATCCACATAGAATTCCACTTCTTTGTGCATCATGTCGTGGAATAGAGCCATCATGGCCCGCTGATAGGTTGCGCCTGCGTTCTTAAGACCGAATGGCATTACCGTGTAGTTGAATACCCCCACGGGGGTGATGAATGCAGTTTTCCTTGCATCTTCGGGATCCATCTTGATTTGATTGTACCCGCTCAAGCCGTCCATGAAACTGAACATGCGATGGCCTGCCGTTGAATCAATGAGCAAGTCGATGTTAGGCAGTGGGAAATCGTCCTTAGGGCAGAAGCGATTAAGATCTCGGAAGTCCACGCAGATGCGGAGCTGTCCGTTCTTCTTCACCACTG
The DNA here is from genome assembly GCA_023055425.1 of Linanthus parryae. NCBI lineage: Eukaryota > Viridiplantae > Streptophyta > Magnoliopsida > Ericales > Polemoniaceae > Linanthus > Linanthus parryae. Next base: position 800,640 of record JALGPY010000013.1, on the reverse strand, counting down.
GCACGATGTTGGCCAACCATGTGGGATGGTGATTTGGCTCTATGAACTTGGCGTCTAGGAGTTTGACAATCTCCTGTTTGATCTTCACGTTGAGCTCTGGCCTGAAACTTCTGGTGCTTTGCTTGACCGGTTTAGACCCTGGGATGATGTCTAAACGGTGCATGGTGATGCTCGTGTCCAGACCCGGCATCTCGTCATATTCCCATGCGAACACGTCCTTGTATTCGGTTAGGAGCTGCAGCAGTCCTTGTTCCTCTTCGCTTGTGAGGTCCGCACTCAGGAAGACTGGCCTTTTCTTTTCCTCGTTCGGGCTGAGGAACACTTCCTTAAGCTCTTGCTTTTGTGGTCTTGGCCTGTCTTCCATGCATTCGGGCGCTTCTTTGAGTTTCTCATCTAGAGTGCCCTGTGTTGGCTCTTCTGTTAGCGCAAGTTGCTCGATTTGATTGATTTGCCCAGGGACATCCCCATGCCCGTGTGAGGACGTCCCCGCGCACCTTCATATGCGATAGCATTTCTTCCCGTTGGCGTAGAAGCTCTCTATCTCCTTACCCTCGGGGTCATGCTTTGCGATCCTCTTCAGAGTGTACACATTCTTCCGATGATATGCGATGCGCGGCGCCTCTTCGTGTGTAGGCGGCTTTTCCTTGGCATCTCCCCTTGTCACCATCACGCCTGCGGGTGACTGGTCCTTGATGTCCTCCCAGAGAGGTAAGGGAGTAGGGTTGAATGGTCCGGGTGTTGGCTCGTCCGCCATCTCGGTGAACCACACCGCCTCGCTGAGATGTGCTTCGTCCAAGTTGAACGGGTTAGTTGAAGCCGGTATGTCGACAATCCTGTCGTTCCAGATAGCTTTCATCACCTGGTGAGCCGTCGAAGGGATTGCGTCAAAGCGATGAATCCAGGCCCGACCTATGATCATGTGATATGTGGTGTTCGCGTCTATGACATAGAACTTCGCCGAGCACTTGATTTTGCCGATCTGAACGCCCAGGCGGATCCATCCGATCGTCATTCTAGAATCGCTCCCGAATCCCACCAGCGGGGATGGACGCTTGACTACCTTGTGCTCGGGGATCCCTGCTAGCTTCAGTGTGTGGAGTGGAACAACATTGACCGCTGCTCCTCCATCGACGAATGCTCGCTTGAATTCAACGCCGTTGATGATGGCGGTCACGTACAGGGGCCTCTGGTGGCTCGCATCTGTCTTCTTGTCGCTGGCAGAAAAGGTCATAATCTTTTCTGTGGAACGGGACGTCCTGACGACTTTCCCGTTGGAGACCACGAGGTCCTCCTCGTAGTCCTCTGCTACTCTTAAGATTGCTTTTGTCATGTCCGCTCGACACTTTTCGGAGAAATTCATCTCGTTGAAGAATTTGTCGAAGCCATGCGACCCTTTCATGCGGTCGGCACGCTCATCTTCCGTGTCCATGCTGTAGTCTTCATCTTCATGGACTTCAGCAACGATGGGCAGACCATCCTCTGCGACTTCTTCCAAGTCCACTATCGAGATCATGGCGACCTCTTTGCCTTTCGAGCCTGAATCTGTATGGGCAGGCAGCGGGTTGTTGCGCACATCCTTCCGATGGTCGCTGACGATGAGTTCGCCGCTCTTCATCTTCTGATCGAGCGTGAATCTGAGCTTCTTGCACTCGGCTGTGGGGTGCATGACCTTGCCGTGGTATTCGCACCACTTAGGGTCCCTCGTCATCTCCTTGGAGGGTGCTTTCTCGAGCGGTGGCAGGACGCCGTCCTTACGCCACTGTCTGCAGAGATCGCTCGCTTCCTCCACCGAGCATGGCAGAGGTGGTGCATCGAAGTTTGCAACCTTTGTTTGCTTCTGGGGCGAAACTGTGTTGACCTCAGCTTCGCGTCCCCGCTTGTAGCCAAATCTGCCGATCTTGTAGGTGGTGCCGCTCGCAGGTCGTTCTGGAGCGCTCTTCTTTCTCTGTCTCTCGACAATGGGCTCGATGTTCATCGTGCATTCGATGAGCTTTGAAAACGTTGGTGTTTGCAAATTGATCAGCATGCTTTTGTATTCGTCTCGCATGCACTGCAGGCATATCTCTACGAGCCGGCTTTCGAGCATTGGATCCTTGCACTCCAAGGATTTCGCTCTGAATTTCTTGATGAAAGTGATCCCATCTTCCTCGCGTTTCTGATACATCCGCGAGAGATGGATCATCGTCACCTTTTCTTCCATCTGGAAGAACTTGGTATAGAACTTCTGGACCATGTCGTCCCAAGTTTTCACAGATCCGGCCTCCAATGTTCGGTACCATTTGTATGCTACATTCCCAAGAGTTTTTGGGAATTCTCGCATCAGCAGCTTGGGATCAGCTCCGTATGGACCCATGACATCGATGAAACGCATGACATGCTCATGAGCGTTTCCGTTGACGTCCTCGAACTTATCCCATTTGGGAGCCTTGTACCCCGCCGGGTTAGGCATGAGATAGATCTCTCGTGGGATGGGTGGATCGTTGTCTAGCTTCGGGATGATGGTATCCGCGAACGACTGATGAGCCAAGATGGAATCCACGCGCTTCTGCAGAGACGTCATGCATTCTGGAATGCTTCCCTCGTTAGTTGACGGAGGGATTGCCGTAGGCGGTGGCGACACATATGCCGCCGGAGGATTAGGAGTGTATTGACTACCCACGTTTCCCCAGATTGTCGCTGGTGGAGGCAGAGTGTACTGCAGAGTTGGGTTGGACGCCAAAGCCGGGGGCTGAGAGGCGTGAGCAGCAGGGGGCAGCATTTGTGCTGTTGACCCTTGGACCAAAGGCAGCTGCGTGGCCGACGGTGGAGTTTGCAGATGAGGGTTGGGAGGCGTGGCCGACACTCCCAATCCTGGAGCGGTAGGGGTTCCTCCTCCCTGGGGGATAGCGGTGGCAGGTGGAGGATTTGGCGCAAGAGTGCCCAGAACGGCCAAGATCCGCTCTAACTGCGCGGATTGAGACTTGAGAGCTTTTGCCTGACTTTGGACAGTGGCGTCCAAAGACTCTAAAGTTGGCGCCTCGCCGGGAGTCGTCGGAGTACGGCGAGCCTCGTCTCCCGAGGGAGTTTCGGTGGAAGGAGATCGGTTGCTGACATCGTCCTCCTGAGACATGGTTGCTTTTGCTGGTAAGTTTCACGTCGGGTTCACCAAAATGTGCACAAGAGATTCCGGCAGGGAGACCTCCGTGTACACCGTACGTAGTGGATCAGGGATCGCACAGGAAGAATAGGGGTGTGTGTAGGGAGAGAGTAAGTCAGTAGCAATGTCTGAGAGAGAGACAGAGGTTTGGCAGAGCTTCCGCGTATGGCAGTGTGTCCTCCCTTTGTATGGAAAGGTTAACGATGTATATATACTGGAGAACATGACCGTTGTAGTGTGGTTAATGCGCCCATTAATGGCGGCTTAATTAGCTTAACCATAACGGCACGTTCGTCCGAGTATATAGGAACCGTTAGAGCACGTGGTGCGCGAGTACCGGAACCGTTACGAGGTTGACCGGGTTTGACCGGATTGACCGGGTCTAGGGAGCTCGTGCCATAGATCTCTCAAAACAGTTACTAAAGGTCGCGCGCGGGCTTGGCTCGCACGCGACAGGGCTTACTCTAGCCTCCAGACCACAAAGTCCCTACAAGTCCCGTGCAGTGGTATGCGAGGGCTCTGTCTCGCAGCCCCCACATGGATCAGCTCGGCTGGTGATCCTGTGTGTGTGGAGCACAATATGGTGTGCTGGATGGTTGCCACGTGGCCTAGATCTGCCATGTCATAAAGCAGTATCTACACCGATCATACGGAGTACGTGAGTTCCTACAGGGTTTCCTTCAGCCAGATGACATTTGAACAATGCCTTAGAAACTTCATACCTCTTAACCCTTGCCTGCTCTTGGAAGAGCTGCTTCAAGTGTTCAATCATATCGACAACATTCATGCTCTCGTGGTTCTTCTAAAGCTCAGAGGTCATGGTGCATAGCATACGGCAGGCCGCATCATTAGCGTCATCAACACGCTTTTGATATGCCTTTAGGGATGCAGGAGTATTGTTCTCTGGACCTGCTGGAACTTGCTCCTCTATTGCGTACAATTTCATCTCTTGCTTGAGAACGATTCTCAAGTTTCTGTACCAATCAAGAAAGTTAGTTCCAGAGAGCTTGTCCTTCTCAAGGACATATCGTAGGGAATGTTGTGAACTCAATGAGTTGTTTTTCATATGGAATTCTACAAAAGGAAAATACGCAAGTTTTAGTATTTGTGAACTTTTTACTATATTCAATAATGGCTAGTTTATCAAATATAGCTCCCACTATTTTTCTACGGATTAATAACCCTCAAGATATTAATGCGGAAAATATCCAATATTTTCTAGTGGGCCAAGATCCATGTTTCATCTCCTTTTGAGCTTGCTTTGGCAAGTCACCCAAAATTTGACTACTTTAGGTACGAACAATTCCAACTCTTGGTTCAATTGGGCAAATAACTCCTTATTTATCCATCCGCATACATAATCCAAATTAATTGCCTCTATGTTTTAATCATATTAATAGCCTAGTTGTGTCCAACCTCTTATTTAAACAATTGCACATAACTTGCTTGTGCCATCGCATTACATCATTATGAACCAAGTCGCCTTGATTTGGCATGCACGAGCTTGATAAATTATGATAACAATGAGTGTTTGAATAACAAGAAGGCAAAACACAATATTTGAATTTTCAGGTATTTTAAAATTTAATTTTAATTGTTTTGTTGATCCATATCAACTGATCTATCTATTTTGAGTTTGGTCAAAACTCCAAATAATAGATCCGGGTTGTCTAATTATCTTATTATCCTAATTGCATGCATCATCCATACACCAATCACAAAACAATAAGACAGTAAAATAAACAACCACAAAATTAATAAAGCGTGACATGGATATGGCCTTTTGCTAGACTAAGATATTACCAATCCAATGGGAATACCTATGAACCCTAAAAGCAAACACATCTCCATGCGTCTTCATCTTTTGGTCCATCCTTCATAGTAATGTGGAATGCTTCATGCTCCATCTTTTGTGGCTTCTTTTGGCTTCGGGTTTCTTTTCTTCAATCTTGGCTAACAATCTATTCTATCTAGCACTAGCTAACAACTATACTAAATAAAATAAATCTCACAAGTTGAGAAAAAAATGGCTCGCACGCCATAAAACCCTAATTAATTATTACATTAAATTGATCAGCTCGCTGGCCGTACACCAAACCACAAATTTAAAGAATCACATCAAACCACATCCTAAGGCCATATCCAACCACCATGTGATTTTCACATAAACAATTAAATTCCAATTTTAACGTGCTTGGTAAATTTTTAATTGATTTTAGGATTTCTATGGTTAAAACGGTCCAAGGGGCCCACCATCTTATGGCTGAATCCCATTTGAGCCGCCCCGGGCCGAGCCTAGGTCGGTTGTCACAACCCGAGGGGTCGGCCGACCGCCTAGGCCTTCGGCCTAGTTGGCTTGGGCGGCAAGGAAGGAGGAGGGTTGGTCCTAGGGCCGAACCTCCTTAGTTGTTTCCAAAACAACTCCTTCCTTGTTCGCCAAGTCCAAAAAAAATCCAAATTTGAAACTAGTTTTCAAATTGGTGCCCAAACCCTAGATCTAAGATCCTAAAATTTATCAAACTCACTAATTCATGCATCCAATGCAAAACTAGGTCTTGTTTCGTTTTATTATTGACAAATTGCATCATATGCCTGATTTGTTCGTTTTACGCGATAAACATTAAATTTAAAGCGTAAAACTATCAAAACGTAACACATAAACCACGTCTATGTTCTACGACATGTGGCTCTGACACCACTGTAGGGTTTTGATCATGGATACGCTTCGGAAAAGATAATTTATCCATTCAATACCCTCCAAGGATCACATGAAGAGAATCACAACGATGGTAAAGGAAGAATCATGTTACACACCTTAGGGTTTTTCCTATGATGACTTGTAACGTGAATAGTGTCACGTCTCTACGGTTATCGCCTAGAGTTGAGATCTATATCTTCCTTCTCCTTTGTGCAAGCTTGGAACGGAGGAAGAGGAAGAAGAAATCACACAACCGGGTAACAAAGAGGCTTCCGCCTCCTTACTTTGGTCGACGGGGACGGGCGGCGCAAGGGGGTCGGGTTCGGCCCTCCTTGTTGCTTACTCTCTCCTTTTTTCTCTCCCACTCACTTATGTTATGAGCATTGGTGTGAGAAGGAAGCTAGGAGCATCCGTTATATAGTCCAACAACTCCTTGTCAACTACCTAAAGGCCCTTCCTAATCCAACATGAATTCAGATTAGTACCTTTCTTGCATATTTGTCCTACTAAGTTTGCAAGGTGTTGCAAAGTGATCATTCTAATTAATTAATCACATTAATTAATTCCCAAATCTAGTTCAATTCTATCTAGCGTGTGACCCCATAGGTTCTATCTTGTTGGTAGCAACAATTTGCTAATATGGAGCGGTCTCTAGCAAGTCATCCATTCGCATCCCTTTGTCTCTATATCCGGATTGGACACGAGACATACAAGTCACACTCGTATATCCAATCCACAGTTTCTCGATCCTGGGAATAGCCTTATTCGTGCAAATAACATCAATATCCCATATTGATTTATTTGAGTCTGGCCAGACATTCCATACGTACTATCCCTTGAGTGGCCTCGGATATTTGCTCCTGTTATGTGGGAGGGACAAATTCTATCTACGTCTACTACGATTTCTAAGCTTGCTTCTTATTGTATTCGGTACATGCCTTTATAGCTACCCAGTTACGGTGTAGCGTTTGACGCTACCAAAATCACAATAATCCACAACTGGACAATCTAGTAACTTCAAGTCTAAGGATGACAATACTGTTGTCGCCACGAGAAGTGCTTGTGAATCCACATAACATGTACGTAGCCTTCTCGGAGATGGGTTAATCCTGTGCGCCATTACCCTTAATGCACACCCATGTGTTGGATCATGATATCTTCATATCAATCCAACCCCATACTAGTCTATTGATGATTACCCTATTAATCATTATATTGGACTAGGTATATTTACGATAAACAACACAATTGTAAATCTAAGGACTTCATTATATTAAATATCCAATAAATAATACAATGAATGTTCTAGCCAAAAACAAGTTCATAGTAAACTAGATTGCCTCTAGGGCATCTATTCCAACAGTTGATTTCTTTTCTTGCGCTGAAATTTCCGGAATCCCCAAGCATCAACTAAGTGCCTCTTTGTGGTCAAAAGCGCCACACGAATTCGGGTTTGATTCTTTCTTTCGCGGAATACAATTAGTTATCACCTCCCGACACAATTGGTGGCTCAATTTAAGAATAAATTAAGTGGACTACTTTTTATATATTCTTTTTTTTTATATATATTTCTAAAAAAAGACTACACATTCAAATATCAATTCAATAATAGATTGGATTGTCTCTGAATAAGCCCTTGTATTTTTAGTTTCGACGACCTGAATTAGTTTCCCCAAATATTATAGGGGAGCTTGGCTCGAATAGTCTCCTTGCTTTACTTTTTCTTGATTTGCGACCACATTGTGCACTTGAACTTTCCCACTCAACGAATAGTACAGTTCTCTTCTTCCTTCAAGTGATCGTCTCCTGATTTTTTATATCGTCTTTCGATAACTCCTTAATAAGAGTTATTATATACACTTTATATTGTTATTTGTGTGCGTTTCGGTGCAAAGTGCCGAGATTTGAGCCAAAATAAGAAGAAAATGCACATTTGGATGTTTTTGAGATTTAAAGTACAATCCGGGCGTTTCTTAATGGTTTTGAGTATGATTTTGATAATTTATCAGATTTGATCTTCACAGTAGTGTTCGTGTTGTTGTTTGACAAGAATTACGCATGCGGGAATCAAGTGGAGAGAAGAAACGAGCTTCGGAATAGAAGAAAAGGGCGGATTTGGCGAATTTTGGATGTTTTCGCCAAATTTGGGCAATAATTGAGAAAAACAAGAAAATGGTCCAGAAACGGAGATTTCTCTACATGGGCGAATTCTACGTCGCAAAGGGAATCCAAATGTGCAAAAATCTCATTCATCGGAGTTCGGGATCAAAATCCGGGTTCTTATTTTCTTTTCAAAAAGCTTACTTGCCTTTCCAGGATGTTTTAGAGCAAATTAAGGATGTTTTGAGGATTTTTTTGCATTCTACAATGAATATGGAGGTGATACCGGTGGCAATTGAAAGTAGACTCGAAGAGCTTTCTAACGGCGGGTCACAGAGCTAAAACGGAAGTCGGACGAGAAAGTTACGGCACGGAGAAAGTCGGAGAAGAAAAGCTAAAGATTTTGGCTAAGGAAACAAGTTGCACGACTTGTTTACAGCAAGTCACACGACTTGTTGGACAAGAGAAGATTGCTGGAAATTAGACGACAAGTCGCACGACTTGTTTACAGTAGGTCGCACGACACGTTGAAAAGGAGTCAGAATGCCGAATTTCTCACAACAAGTCGCACGACTTGTTTACAGTAAGTCACACGACTTGTTGGATGCTGCAGAATTTTTGGAGTATGGACAACAAGTCGCACGACTTGTTATAACAAGTCACACGACTTGTTCCTAGGCAGCAGAATTTGTAAACACTTTGAGGCTATTTTGTAATTACTTGTAACTTGTTATAAAACTCTTTGAGAACGTATTAGAAAGAGTTAGGGCTGGTTTTATCGGGATTCTAAGGTGGGAGAACGTGCTTGGAGCTTGGAGAACTTGCGTGGAGCTTTTGGGTCATTCGTTTGGCTTCTCAAACTCTATTTCTACTCTAGTTTTGCTATTTTGATCATGAAACTTTGTATTGTGATCATGTTTTGGAGTAGCTAAACTCTTATATCGGGATATCTCGTAGGAAACTAGGTTTTGACCACTATGTTCTGTGATTTATGGATTTTGTCTCATGCAGTTAAGCTTAATTGATGAATTTTTGTCTAGTTATGTGTATTTTATTCTTTTCATCTATCTTTTCTATTGGTAGACGTATCAATAGAATTGTGCTAGGTCGTAAACGATAGAGATATCTACGCTTGTTGACCGGTAAATTGAAATACACACTAGCTGTATCTAGGGTTGAGAAATCTTGCTAGTTAGCTAAGAACAAAGAGTAGACTAACGATTTTAATGCACACTTGAAATTGATTAGACTAGAGACACCGGCTATGATAGTTTAAGTGTAGAATTTGGTTGAGAAATATTCAACTTATGAGTGCTCGTTTAACTAGAGAAAGAATCATCGTGTTAGGAAAACGTAAATCCAACATAGTGTGAAATTCCTAGTGATCCGTAGAGATATCCTGAATTTGTCATCTTATTGAGAAACACCTACAAATCAATCTCTATTAATCGTGAATTAATTCATCGAATTAAGTGGGATTCTTGTCTTTTATTTTCCGTAGAAATTAGAAAACAAACAACTGCGCTTGACCCGCATAAGGATTGAAATTATTAATTAATTTAGATAGAAGTCTCTTGGGTTCGGCAACCCGGATTTCAACAATATTATCACTACACCGCCAACTGTGCACTTGCAGTTGGAGCGTGTCAAGTTTTTGGCGCCGTTGCCGGGGACTTCAGATAAATTAGTTATTATTTTTCTCTTTAGGGATTTACTTTTTCAGTTTATATCTGTTACTCACCTACTTTCTGTGTGGGATTTGTGTCTTCCAGTTTGATTTACTTGGTGCATGTCCCGTTCTAGAAACGAGCATTTGCATTCAACACTTGAAGACCCGGAATCCTTATTACGCGCACAGAGTAGAGACAAGAGTAAATCAACTTCAGTTCATATGGACAAGCAAACTAGAGCTAAGTTTGAGAGAATCCGCAAGGGTATGCAAGATGCAGAAGCAGCTAGAGTTGCAGCTGTGGAAGATGCAGCAAATAGAGCAAGGGAAGCTGAGGAGCTCAGAGCTCAGTTGACCGAAGTGCAAGCTGTATGTCACGCTTGAACCCTCCAACCACGTCTTGGTGTGGGGGTACTAGTGAGGAATGATGGAGGTAATAACAACAATGGGGGAAAACAATAATAATGGGGGGAATAATGCACAGGGTGTGGCGGCACATGTGAATAATGTTGAAGAGGATGAGCGTCCTTTGGTGGATTATTTCAGAACTACACCAGAGGGGTATCAACCAACTATTGTCAGGCCACAAATCAACTCCACACATTTCGAAATACGCCAACCATTGATCAACATGGTTCGGGATGAGTTCTTATTCACTGGAGCCCCAGGTGATGATCCGCAACAACGCTTGCTCAATTTCAAGCAGATTACCTCCAATATGTATGATCAGAGAGTTCCACTCGAGACCATAAAGGTCATGCTTTTTCCCTTCTCCGTCGTTAAAGGCAAAGACATGGCTTATGGAACTTCCAGCAGGCAGTATCGCTACATGGCCAGAGTGTTGCAAGGAGTTTCTCAGGAAATATCTTCCGTCGTCCAAGGTTGCTCAACGGATGGCTGATATAAAAAAATTTGCGCAACAGGAAGATGATTCTCTAGGATACACATGGAGAAAGTTCAACCAGCTCCTTCACAGATGCCCCACTCACGGAGAGCCATGGTACAAACTTTACATTATTTTTATAATGCTCTAGACAGAGAAACTGCAAACGAACTGGACATGATGGCTCAGGGAAATTTTATGGGCCTAGGACTACAGAGATGCCGGGATCTGCTGGATAATGTGGCAAAACGTGAGTCTACGAGGTCTGAATATAAATTCAAAATCTGATGGGGTGGTGAACAAGATTGAGACTATGATGGAGCAGAAGTTTGAACAACAAATCGCAGTCCTGACCACAACTTTTAACAGCATGAATCCATCAGCACGAGTGAAGTCTGTGGTAGAGATGGTCGCGGATGAGAATCAAGGATATGGGATTGAAGACGTGAATTACATGGGTCCACCACAACAGCAGCAGTTGCCTACTGCGTACCATCCCAACAACCGCAATCACCCAAATTTCAGCTATGCCAACCCAAAAAGTGGGTTATATGCACAGGTCAGCAACCGACTTCTCAGTATCAAGCTCAAAGACAGGTTCCACAACAGCAGGCTCCACAGCAAGAAAGAATAAGAGACAAACGCTTTATTGAGAAAGCTTCTTGCAAATCAAGACAAAATGGAGAGCAGGATTGTCTTTATGGAAGCTACAATGAAGAGCCACGAGACGCAGATTGGACACATAGCCAATCAGGACACTAGGCTTCCACCAGGCATGCTTCCATCCAACACTATCACTCCACCAGAATAGTTGAAGGCGATCACAACTCGCAGTGGGATCACCACTAAGGATCCTTCATATACTACCCACGCGCGAGCTGAGGCGACAAAGGCCACTGAAAAGGTGTTGGATGAGATTCTCGTGCCTACCGTGAGTCCCCAATAAAAGGATACGGTGAGGAAGTCGGATGAGAAGCAGAAGCCAAAGGAATAATATAGTGTGCGTGTGCCATATCCATCGGCAATAAAGAGGAATGATGAGGAACACTTTGGAAAATTTCTGAACATATTCAAACATTTTCATATAAACATTCCCCTTGTGTAAGCACTTGCTCAGATGCCAAGTACAAGAAGTTCTTGAAGGAGATCTTATGGGTCAAGAAAAGCATTGACCCTTATGCCACGGTGAAATTGACAGAGACATGCAGTACAGTTATTCAGAGGGATATTTCCAAGATGAGAGATCCAGGCACTGTTGTCCTAGGCTACACTTTTGGGGGTGGATATCACACACATGGGCTCTGTGATTTAGGCGAGAGTATCAATCTCATGCCATTGTCCCTATTTCAGAGATTGGGCATTGGTGCACCAACCCCGGTGAAGATGGGTCTGAAACTGGCAGACAATTCAATTGTGACAGCAAATGAGGTAATTGAGAACTTGCTTGTAAAAGTAGGTGCATTTGTCTTTCCAGCCGACTTTGTGATAGTGGACATCATGGAGGATCACGATGTGCCACTTATCTTTGGAAGACCACTTTTGAAGACAATGCGCGCAAATGTGGATCTAGAGACTGAGGAGCTTACTATCAAGGCTCTAGATTCATCACTTGTGTTCAAGGCATTTGTTCCGGGGAAGGGGAAGAACAAGTTGGCTATGATTAAGTTTAGAAAAGATTGTATGGATCCTACTCTTGGGTTGTCTACAGTTTTGCAGCCCGATCCACCCGAATCTGAGGAGAAGCCAAATCTGGTGCGTGCGCATGATGTGGTGCAGAAAATTAAGGGAAAGGAATTGAAGGAGGAGGCACGTCGTTCTAGACCTCCTTAACATTCTTTGAGGTAAATGCATCGGGTCGTCGACCTTAAATTACACGTCGCTTGTTGGGAGGCAACCCAACCTATTTATTGCGTTAATTTAGGGAGTTAGTGTTTAATACAGTTGTGTGTTTTGTTTATTTATTTTGGACAGATGAGAGAGAGATAGAGGTACTAACATTTGTTTCCAAGTGACATATTTGAGCATGATATGGGAGAGTCGACCCCGGTGTGCCATGGTACATATGACCTTTAGAGAGACTCTTGCATACGAGTTGGGGATTCTCAATGCGCAGATTCATGAAGAGGAGAGCAGTCGACCCCGTTGTGCAAGTACACACTGACCTAGTGGGAGCACAAGTGGTGTCACACTGTGCTTGGGGACTGCTGTACACGATTTCTTCCCCACCCTTGAGGTGGTTGTGAGTATTTCTTCCCTCTAGCTATTTTTATGTTAATTTTATATGTCAGCTCCATCTCATCTACTGGCCTTTCATATTGATTGCTGAGTCCTATGCATGATCTCTAAATTCGTTGAGGACAACGAAGCATTCAGTGTGGGGGTGATTTAACGGTTTACTAGCCAATGTGTTTGCATAGCCAGTTACATGTAGGATGTGTTTAGATTGTATTGTGAGTCAGTATAGTGGTTTATGTTATGTTTTTACTTATATTGTCGTATTGTGTAGGATAGATTGATATTTGGTTTGCACTTTTAAATAATTGAGTATACCTACCAACAAAGTAAATTGTGTAGAGTCAAACTTTTTTTTCGAGTCAAAGCCTTGCATATAGAGTAGTATCTTATTAAAACAAAATTTTGAGAAAAGGCAATTGAGAGAAGCATATACTTGGTTGGTTTAGTGATATGTGAAAACTTTAGGGATAGGGTGTTAATTTTGACCGAGAGTGACATTTTTAGTTCCCCCTAGTAAGTATAGAGAGAATCTCGTTACGGGAATGCCTACCTATTTTCAAACTAAACTAAATTTTAAAAGCTAAAGTGTGTGTTGTTTTTTTCTAAAAGAGTTGAGCTTGGTGTTTTCTAAACAAGCCGAATGTTCATGTTGTCCGTCTTAGGTAGTCGCCAGCCCCCCTCGTAGTGGCACACAGAACAGCTGTGCGAGGACGTGTATTAGAGAACTCACTGCGGTTTAGATCTTTAGCCTATATGACCTAGGGAGACAATTCTTGGCCTTCATTATTTATCGTTAGAATCACCTTTCTAGAGCGTCACGAGGGAGCAGTAGTTGAATGGGTCGTTGAGGGAGTACTTCATTATATATTTTTGTGAGTTCTGCAGATCGCATGTGCTTCATTTGATATCTACGAGGGGATGCGAGGGTGAGTGAGTTGGCTTGCACACTAAGGTGTGGCGGTGTTCCATGTCATTACACCATGGACACAGTAATGGAGAGCCTGAGTGTGTGACGTCTAATCCGCACAAAATGGGTCGGTTGTACTTAATTGGTGGAATGTGCTAGGTACTGGATTTCTATCTTTTTGGTATAGGAGGTTCGGTTGGATTAGGCACATGACATATCTTGTTTGACTACTTGAGAGGGGGATGTGACTGCATTCTAGTGTGGAGGTGTTGACATTTGATTACGGACAGAGATATTTTTCTTTGACGACTCCACCTCCACGCACGTGCTTTGATTGGCTTGCAGCTTTGTTAGGTGACACCATGTATTTTATTGAGTTAGGGGAAGATGAATTTTATTCATGATACTCATTCACCGGTTCGTCTATTTCCTCCCCCTAATATGATTACTATTGCTTGATTCTTGAAGGAGGAACACTCATATTTATTAGATTGTATTGTTTTATTGAGAGAAATAAAAAGAAAAATGAAAAAAAGAGAGAGAAAAAAAAGGAGATGAATAAAGAAATACAGTTGTGCTTATGGGAAAACGAGTGGTGAAAGTTCCTAGTTCCAAATTGAAGAAAAATATTGAGTTTTGCTTACGCTTCGCTTTGATGGCCACGGGATTGACATGGTACCGGGGTTTGAGGGGATAGAGGGCCGGAGTCGGTGAGATTCGGGTTGTGGATTCCTATCATCATGGTGAGGGTGTGTGAGATATGGGGTTTGGTGAGCTTATGTGACGCTTTAGGATTTGTTGCTTCATACAAGTTATATCCTTTTTGTCCTTAAGCCTCATCATATTTGACCATTAGCGGAATAGGAGCTCGGACTGTGAATGTGGCTTAGCCTTGGTTAGCCTCTTATTTTTATTAGCACACATGAAGAGGTAAGTTGTTCTTTATAGTAAAGTTAATCTTTCTATACTAACTATGGGGAATTAGTTGTTGTCGAATTTAGTTGCGCTTCACACCTCTTGTCTAACTTTTTCATCATCCAAGAGAACTAGTCTATTGTGGATTGAAATTGCCTGTTCTCACAAAAAGAAAGAATTTAAAAGTTTTTATGTGTTTAAGATCGAGTCTAGAATTGCTTTTGCATCATCTTGCTGCATTAGAGTGTCGTGAGTCATGTTAGAGTCGTTTGAGTTTGTTCGGCTGTTAGATAGTTAGATGCAGTAGATGAGACTTTGCTCGGGACGCGCAAATGGCAAGTGTGGGGGTATTTGATAACTCCTTAATAAGAGTTATCTTATATACACTGTATATTGTTATTTGTGTGCGTTTCGGTGCAAAGTGCCGAGATTTGAGCCAAAATAAGAAGAAAATGCACATTTGGATGTTTTTGAGATTTACAGTACAATCCGGGCGTTTCTTAATGGTTTTGAGTATGATTTTGATAATTTATCACATTTGATCTTCACGGTAGTGTTCGGGTTGTTGTTTGACAGGAATTACGCATGCGGTAATCAAGTGGAGAGAAGAAACGAGCTTCGAAATAGAAGAAAAAGGCGGATTTGGCGCATTTTGGATGTTTTCGCCAAAATTGGGCAATAATTGAGAAAAATGAGACAATGGTCCGGAAACGGAGATTTCTCTACATGGGCGAATTCTACGTCGCAAAAGGAATCCAAAGGTGCAAAAATCTCATTCATCGGAGTTCGGGATCAAAATCTGGGTTCTTATTTGCTTTTCAAAAAGCTTAGTTGACTTTCCAGGATGTTTTAGAGCAAATTAAGGATTTTTTTGCATTCTACAATGAAGATGGAGGTGATACCGGTGGCAATTGAAAGTAAACTCGAAGAGCTTTCTAGCGGCGGGTCACGGAGCTAAAACGGAAGTCGGACGAGAAAGTTACGGCACAGAGAAAGTCGGAGAAGAAAAGCTAAATATTTTGGCTAAGGAAACAAGTCGCACGACTTGTTTACAGCAAGTCACACGACTTATTGGACAAGAGCAGATTGCTGGAAATTAGACAAAAAGTCGCACGACTTGTTTACAGTAGGTCGCACGACTTGTTGAAAAGGAGACAGAATGCTGAATTTCTCACAACAAGTCGCACGACTTGTTTACAGTAAGTCACACGACTTGTTGGATGCTGCAGAATTTTCTAAGTATGGACAAAAAGTCGCACGACTTGTTATAACAAGTCACACAACTTGTTCGTAGGCAGCAGATTTTGGAAACACTTTGGGGCTATTTTGTAATTACTTGTAACTTGTTCTAAAACTCTTTGAGAACGTATTAGAAAGAGTTAGGTCTGGTTTTATCGGGATTCTAAGGTGGGAGAACGGGCTTGGAGCTTGGAGAACTTGCGTGGAGCTTTTGGATCATTCGTTTGGCTTCTCAAACTCTATTTCTACTCTAGTTTTGCTATTTTGATCATGAAACTTTGTATTGTGATCATGTTTTGGAGTAGCTAAACTCTTATATCGGGATATCTCGTAGGAAACTAGGTTTTGATCACTATGTTTGGTGATTTATGGATTTGCTCTCATGCAATTAAGCTTAATTGATGAATTTTTGTCTAGTTATGTGTATTTTATGCTTTTCATCTATCTTTTCTATCCGTAGACGTATTAATAGAATTGTGCTAGGTCGTAAACGATAGAGATATCTACGCTTGTTGCCCGGAAAATTGAAATAGACACTAGCCGTATCTAGGGTTGAGAAATCTTGCTAGTTAGCTAAGAACAAAGAGTAGACTAACGATTTTAATGCAACGTATGAGTGCTCGTTTAACTAGAGAAAAAATCATCGTGTTAGCAAAACGTAAATCCAACATAGTGTGAAATTCATAGTGATCCGTAGAGATATCCTGAATTTGTCATCTTATTGAGAAACACCTACAAATCAATCTCTATTAATCGTGAATTAATTCATCAAATTAAGTGGGATTCTTGTCTTTTATTTTCTGTATGAATTAGAAAACAAACAACTGCGCTTGACCCGCATAAGGATTGAAATTCACTAATTTAGATAGAATTCTCTTGGGTTCGACAACCTGGATTTCCGCAATATTATCACTACACCGACAATTGTGCACTTGCAGTTGGAGCGTGTCATCTTTCTCTTCTTCCCTAAACTCAGTCTTCGCTAACTTTCCATTGTGTTTTTCTCAATCCGGGTGGAAAGCTTTGAGAACTATCTTCTCATTCAATGCTCGGTTGGTTAGTTCTTCATTTTCCAAATCACAATAATCCTCATTGTTAAGAGAAACGACCTGCCAAAGATGTGTGGGCCACAGTGATAAAATCAGCGGGGAAACCAAATCACCAACCTTGAAGATCAAATTTTCAATGATACCCAATGCCGATTGGTCTGCAAGTTTCAAACACACTCTTGATGGGCATTGATCACCAATACCAAGTCTATTGAACAAAATCTAAAGGAATCAAACTCAAACTCGCTTTAAGATCACACACCGCACGTGTTTCGATTCCACTCCCAAGTTTACAAGAGAGAATACAACTTTTAGGATCTCTCATCTTGGGAATTTCCTTCTAATTACGGCACTACAAGTTTCAGCGAGTTCAACTCTTTTGTCGAGTTCAAAGAGTCTTTTACCACAAAGAATTTCTTCAAGAACTTTTTTTACGTGAGCATTTGAGTGAGTACCTCCACAAACTGAATGTTGATGTGAAGCTATTGGAACAAATATAAAAAGCGATTAAACACATGATCATCTCCATCTCGCAACAATTTCTTTGGAAATGACATTTTTTTTTGTAATCTCAACTCTGTCCTTCTTGCCTCAAAATATTTTGATTCCACCGTGCCCTTTGATTTGAAAATCACGAAAACATCCTGATCATCATAACAAATTCTCTTTCATTAGTTTTCAAATTTTCCGCCCATGCATGCAATGGATAAGGTGGGTCTTGAGCTTCAAGCCCACTCCATAGCCTGATTTCACTCACATGATCACTCAGGTCGTTGACTGTAGAACTAGGAAAAATCAGCAAATTTCTTTAACTTGTTTAAATAGCCATGTTCTCAATCAGAGTTTCATGAGTACCTATTGTTGCTTTTGTAGCTGTCATTCACTTTCAAGCTTGTCCAACTAATCACTAACCTTCGTTAGCATGCTCATCGCACCTGAAATTGCTTGGTGTTGTTATTGTCCTTTTTGACGAACTCGTGGTTTATAAGATGGATATGAAGGTTGTTGTCCCGGTGCGTAAATTCCATTTTTGGGGTTCGCCCAATTGAAATTTGGATGGCTCTAGCGTGGTTTCCCCTAATAATTCATGTCTTCTACCCCCAAACTTTTGTAATCACCGACCGCCAACTTTTTCCCAGTTGCTTTAACCTCAGTTTGTAGATTTTCGGTGTAGAAAATTATGGTCAATGCTGCTATGTTAGAATTGATTATTTCTAGGTGATTAACCATTACCGGATCCTTAGTTGGTCTTTGAATTTGGCGAATTTATGATGGAGTTATTTTTCTTTCACCAAAACTATCCAGTATATTTCTGAAAGTTTCATGATCAAGTTCAATGAAAATCCCAAGAGATAATTGATCCAACTCTTTTGCAAATTCTTTAAAAGTTTTTACCATGGCTCTCTATGTCTTGGACATTTTCTCCATATCTGATTGATCCAGTCCCATGCTTCTCCAATCTTTTCATCCTCTTCTTGAGTGAATTTGAAAATCTCAATCATGAGCTCAACAACTCTTGATGTTTTTTGATATTTCCTAAAAAACTCCTTCGGAAGTTGCTCCATTTTAATGATGAAATGGCTTGGAAATGAGTGGAGCCATGCCTTGGCTCTGCCAGTTCTAGAGAACGTAAATAACATCATTTTGATTATTTCTTCATCTACATGGAGTACTTGAAAAGTTTTCGCAATCTGAGACAAATAGCGAAGTGTGCATTAGGATTTTCTGTAGCTTTTCCACTGAATTGAAATTCCCTTTACACTGTCTTGATCAATGAGCTTTTGAGCTCAACATAATGAACATCAATTTGTGGCACTAGAATAGCAGGTTGATAAATCTCTTTAGTAGGTTTGAAGTTACTGACCATAGGAACTCCCATTCCCCTTCGTGCATGAACATTTTGTGCCTCATTGTTTTTTGGAATTGCTGGTGGTGGTGGTGGTGGATTTTGTACCCTTTGTACCTCCGTGGACAAGTGAGCCATCGTAGCTATTACTTTTTCTAACTCTTTATGAGCTCTCTCATTACGAGCAGCTACATCCACTAACTCTGTGCGGAGCTGTTCAACTTCGACTTAGTGTTCTGCAACCAGTTTGACTTTGTTTCTTAGTTCTCTGCTTCTCAAGTGAAGGTATGTTTTCGGGTCTTCAAGTTACGGATGAAGTGGATCTTTAGAAGAACGGTCATGCACCAACTCAATGTCCTAAAAACACATAATCACTAGACAAGCAGGTGATGAAATTTTTCAAAGACAAAAATAACTAGAATAAATAACTTAGTCCCCGGAAACAGCGCCAAAACTTGACACGCTCCAGGCGCGAGTACATGGTTGTCGGTGCAGTAATAATCTGGAAAATCCGAGAATCATGGAACCCTAAGGACCGAGTGTATACCTAAGTATTTTTTATCTCATAAATAACGAATGATTTATGTAGATAGTGATTTGAACAATAACTAAGCATGAAAACAAAATTAACATGGAATTCTCTTGTGGTCTACAAAATACAGATTTGTTAGTTAACCAAGCGAGCAATTATGGTGAAGAGGATGGTCATACATATCACACTTTAACTAAGCCCCCGTTAACCCGTGAAGAGGATGGTTACACAGATCACAATACTAATTCCATCTCAGTTAAGCATTACGACAAATTCTACTCAAAACTTATATTTCTAGAACTCGGCCTTAGGTGTTCATTTACCTTATTTGCTCTGATTTTACGGTTAGTCGCTCTTATAACCCTAACTCTGATCTAACATATAAAACGTCTTCTACACACTTTGATATAAATAACGAATAAATTTACATAAATCAAGCCAACATCTATTAAGCCTGAAAATCGGGATATAATCCACAAATCCACATGAAAATCAATATGAATTGTTAATGTATGCACCAAACTCGAACAATAGTAATGAAAGTTTTTCTTAGAAAAAGTAATGAAACTTTTAGCTACTCATGACTTGAATCAAAGCGCAGTTAAACATAATCAAAATATTTATGAAGTTTAAAAGAGAAAAGAGATAGAAAAATGAAATTGTGATAGATGAAAGTCTTCGAAATCGTTTCTGCCTCCTCCAATGCTGCTCTTCTTTTTTTTCTCTGTTCTCTCTATGATACATTGTACAATGTTTTTCTCCCCCATTTCTGACTTCTCTTGACTTCTTGTAGAAAAAGAGACTAGAAATTTTGCTAGGCCACGACTTTTAACCCAAAAATTTGCTAAAACTACACTTTAAGACCCTCTAGGCGCACGCTGTTCTGTTGGAATACAATGTTAAGTTGATGCTTCTTACGGCGGTGAACAATCCCGAGCTTGAAATTTTCGTTCATTTCTAATGGCTTACCGCGGAAAGCATAGGTGCTATACGGCGGTGTACATTTTAAAAAGACCCCAAAATAATGTACGAGATTTGTTAGATAATATGATCGCTTAGTGCACACGTAATGATTCGTGTTTTTTGATTAGGTAATTATTATTTTTATTTAGAAAAAAAAGAGCTCATAGGCGACTACTTCGTGTGCAAGTAGGAGTCTCTTATCTTGCTGCACTTATCGAGGTAATTTAACATATCAGGTTTAGTGTGTCTATCTTTCCTTCTTGTCAATCGTGTTTATGTTATATCTTTTCTTTGACTGAATCTTGCTTCCACATGTCGTCATATGAGTTGTTATTATGAAATCACTTTTCTCTTCGAGTGTCATGTTTTTTTTTTTAATGTTGATTACTTTAAAAAAAATCGAGCCTTGTTCAGACTCCTTTTAATCTTTGAAAAGAATCACATGAATTTAAGGTATATCATTAATGTAAAGTAAAAGAATGGTTGTAAGTGGATTGTGTATTACTAGCTATTTGGCTACAGTCGTCAGTAACTGCGGTCAATTGACGTCGATAATTTGGCAATGGTCGTCTGACGGCTGAGCTCACAGAAACTTAAATGTGTTGTAATTTTCCCTTTGTCACGGTTAGTACTCACTTTCCTGGGCGCAAGAACCCTTATGGGGGTATCGACACTTAAGGTCTAGATTGCTAGGTTATGGGATTTCGGACGAGTACTTACCCAGTTACAATTAATATAAAAGTGATTTTTTGGCATGATATCTCACTAATTCTGGAAAGAAAACATAATTTTTGGTTTCCGAATTGGGCCATATTTAAGGATCGGAATTGATTCCCCCCAGTTATTTATAAAGATTATAAAAATGATTCAATTTAGTATAATTCACGTGTCTTTACTACTACCTGGATTCGTTGTACAAAAGCTTATTTTATCATGTCAAACTGTTCTTATATTTCAAAACATGCCTCATAATCTATTTACATGCGTAGATGCTGATTTACTCAGTAATTTTACTGACTTGTTCTCAAACTCTAGTGACTATTTTTTGCCATTTCGAAACCAACACAAGTTAGTGAAGGCTTGGACGTGGAAATGCACACACTTATGATAAGGAGATGGAGACAATAAAAAATAGTTTGACATTGACTATCAAGTGAAAGTAATTTAGAATTTTAGTTGTAAACATTATTAACATTCTTAGTATTAGTTTTTATCTCATAGCTTAGTAACTCAAGTTTCAAAATTGCGTTTCTCTGACTACCATTTCTCATTTAATCCAAGACTGATCTCGGGTGTAGAGTGCCACATCTGTATTTCTCCTATATCAAAAATGCGTGGTGTTACACCCGTAAAATCTAATAATAGAAAACTCATTTAGAGGTATTTTACGAGGTCCCATTGTAGGAGAGAATATGCAAATCCACTTCTTGTTGTCAAATGAGCATTAGTCCCCCGCAAGACTAACTCTAGTAAGAATTAAACCATTATCATAACCGATTGGAAATTTCACTTCTCAACCTTAGGAGTACGTAACTCATCTACATAGAAAAATAAATAACATACTTCTTACTCATAACGAGGGAGTGAACATCATGGAAGACAATGGTACTCCCCAACCCCCTAATGTTCCCCCTTAATTTTTTTTTTTTTTTTTTTGCAATCGAAAGGGCCGATTTAACCCACCAGCCTCTACGTAAGGGTTGGAAAGAGAATTGTCATGATTTCCAAATTGCCATTTTTTCGGGTATTCGAAGCATAATCATTAGTATCGGCAACCTATTTATCACCCAAAATAGATGACTCCATGACATGAATCTGGCGTAGACAATAACATATTTTAAGCACAACAATTTATATGATGACTTACAAGAAGCATAGAAAACACTCTTGTTACCCCTCCTTGGGTAATGCAGGAATATATTCATTGTCATTTCCAAAGTCATCATCAGAGTCATTAGATCTCCCAGCCATCTCATGAAGCATCTCACAGTGAGCCTCTTTATCCTAATGCCTAAGACAAGAATTTCCCTTCTTCTGGGTTGGGATTCATGTTCATCTTCACAATCCTCGAAACACCCACAAGTATAATACGTATCCCTAGGGCTAAGTTTAGGATTAAACTTTAGAAGACGCTACTAGGAGTAAGGTACAAGGTCCAAATAGATAAATATCATAATTATACCTAAGCACAAAGTTAAACAAGTTTGCAACCAATATCCATTCACCATAGAGACAAGGAATCTCTTCAGTATATTTTCCCAACGCCATAGCTGCATCACACTCGTTTATGTCATGCCCATGAATACGATCCCACAATAGATACAAATTTTGGAGAGTTTTCTTAACATAACGTCGCATACTCTTCCTTATCTTCAAAACTTTGGGCACAAGAAATCATTTGAAGTGGTTCATGAATGCTTACAAAAACCTTAATACGAATACACCTGCGAGTCAGCAATTCTGAATTTGGGACATCAACTTCCTTCACCTTTCCAAGAGATGATCATATATAATTCCCAAGCCCCTTAGTAAAACAATTTAGACGTACTCCTCAATCATGAACCCACAAATATGCCTCATTATAACGCTGCTCCACCGTATTGTTCCATGGGTACCATTTTGCCAAGACAACCACGTTACTGTGATAAAACCAGGGTTGATTTGAGTTTTGATGGCATGATCAACTTGATCCTCTCTTTCAAACTCAAATTGATAGATGAAGTAACCTTGCGGTTTGACCACAAAGTCGACTGGATCATCCCAACCACGTGACATGCGATTTCAAATGACTAAGATTAGTACCTTTGGACATACACTTCTTTTGCATCAAGAACACCCTTCATCCATAGATTCAAGTTGAATCTTACAATTCTTACTTTCCTCTTCTATCAAACGCAAGTGAAAATAATATCTACAACCTTAGCTTCAGTTTTTAAATTGAAAAACAAAATCTTGTGATTTACGGGAACAAAATTTCATAAAAAACACTAAGGAGATGATCCAAAAGTGAATGTATTAGAATTGAATAACAAATTTTGCTAGAAAGAAACACTAATTAAAAAGAAAAACGCCAAATTTTCAGAAAAACTGATAATAACTGCTAGAATTTCTAGGTACGGAGAAGTTCTAAAGGTTATTGAAAGGAAACAAAATATTTAGATAGAAAGCATAGAGGAGCCATCGTTTTTGTGTACATGAAGTAAAAGTTGCATGCACTATAATTACTCAAAAAAAAAAAGCTGCATGCACTTATTCTATTTATCATTTAAAAATTTGCTAAACGGATAAAGGTAAAAGACACTTTCACCTCCTTTAGTTTGATTGAACGACACTTAAACTCTTTCTAGTTTGGAAAAAGACACTTTCACCCCTTTTGTGTGACAAATTTTAGAAAACTTACACCTCTTATTGTAAAACCGTTAGTCTGGAGTTGAGTTTGTCGCTAAAAAATAATTTTTGTGACAAGTTTACCCCCACGTGAAATATGGGTATTACCTAAATGTATAATAGACATTATGCATGATATGAAGTGTAAATCTGATCTCAAAACTATTTTTACTGACGGACCCCGCCTCCAAATTATCAATGTCGAAATTTGGGGTGTAAGTTACTACTTGAAGTTCAGAACAATGGAGGGTGAACTTGTCATTTTCAAAACTAGAAGGAATGACAATGTCATTCATTGAAACTAGAGTGGGGTGAAAGTGTCTTTTACCCAATAAAGAAAAGACAACTGTACAGTATATTTAACGTTTTTTTTTTATAAAGTATATTTAACGTTTTCTGTGGAAACAACAATGAAGACACCACGGGCATCTCACAGTTTAGAGCCACTAGAGCACTACTCGACTCTGTCACTGGCTGACCAAAGATTCGACGCCGATATAGAGGAGGTGAAGATCGCATCGAGATCTCTATCCTCCTCTCTAAAATTTGACTTTATTGGGTTACCGCCAGAGTTGTTATTTTTGTTGTTCTTTCTTCCATTGTAAAAGGAATTGGAAAGAGAGTGGGAAGAAAGATGGTTGCAGGAGTGAGCAGCGGTAAGAAGATATCAGCTGCATCAGCTAGGGCTCACACCAGAAAGTCAAGCCAGAGCTCTTCTTTTCGGCTTCCTTCAGGTGGGTTTACTTCAATTCTGGTCCAGATCACATAGTGATGTGGTAATGGCTGCCTTGGTGTTATGTATTGCAAATTTGTGCGTCCATGTGTGTTTTTCTTTTCTTGATTTGACTTAGGCGTTGACTTTTCCTGTGGATTGAATTTCAACAAATGGAAGTGTTTGATTTTGAATCAGACATTCTATTTGATTATAGAAGTGAACGAAAGGATGTAAAATGGAAGAGGAGAAACGAGTTTTACTAGATGATCTAAACAACTCAGGCAACATTCTCTTGTCTCACAAGATTAGAATGCACCCAGAGATAGAGGTGCCCCTAATGCCAATTCCGCTGCTTATACAGTAGTAGGACAATGGTCCTTCATTGATAGTAGATCAGTGTGTTTTTTTATGGGGTTTCCTCTTCTAATAAGAAATCACATTTTTCATTGTCTGCGCATTGTACTTACAGTTGTTTACATTTCGTTACAAGATCAGTGGCAATAAAATGATGAAATTTGGTTGGGGGGGGGGGGTGCGAATATAATGACCGATTTAGGGTAATGAAACTGTTCCACTATCACTTTAAATCTGCAAGGAGCTCTCTAACCTCGATCTTAAGCATGGTTGTGGCCTTCTTTAAAGGTTTGGGGGATAAGCCTCAAAAATTACAAGCCGAAAGCTCGAAGCTTCCATATTTTTAGTTTCTTTAAGCACTTCATACATCATAACCTTTTTGTTTTTCTAACCAAACAAAGTCCTGAAACCTGTCTAGCCGAATGGAGCTTTATCTTCTGTTGTGAGACTGATAAGCGAATGAAGCTTGTTCCCTCCTTAGAGAGCGATCTTCTACTTGAGCCTTTGAAGGAACATACATTCACATACACATGTTCACTAACAAATTCATGGCAAGGACTGACTTCTATAGTTTGAACAACCATACATAAAAAATTGGTTGTATGGAGCGTCTTCTTGATGACATTTGGATGACATGTACATGAGCCTTTCCCTGACAGGGTCAACTTTTGGTTTCTCTAGGCCTTTTTGGTGTTGGATTCATGTAATCACTATATTCTTACTTGCCGTAAGCATTATCATGTTTGCTTCACAATCAAGTTGAATTTCCACGACCTCTATCTTTACTTGTAACTCATTTCTCGCAAGGAGGAAAAAGAACAGATTTGTGCTCAATATTTTGTAGACTACTTGCGTTTGTCAAACTTGTTAACCATAGTAACCACATGTGTCAGTATCTCACAATATAAGTTGTATGTCACTCTTCAAAACCGTCATAGTATCTTACGATTCGGTATCATCGAAATACAACTTGTAGATGAGATACTCAGGGTAACAAATTTTTGAAAAGTTGGTAGATGGGTAACTTTCTACAAAGGAAATCCAAATCATTCTTGGAATACTTCACTTCGTCGGCCATTATATCTTCTTAATTACTGTAGACATTTTCACCAGAACTGTTATTTGCTCGGAACCAATACTTCTTCTGTACTTTAAGGGGTCAGTTTCAAGTTTCTAGCCATGAACATGTAGTCAATAAAGAGATCTTACACTGTTACACATCCAGGTTTCCCTAGCATTTTAAGATTAGTCAGACATACCGAAACATGTATATAATACGTTATTATGGTAACTACATTGACAACTTGTGTATCATGAGTAAATTGTAAATTCCGTAATTAATCTAAACCCTGTTAATGATTGGAGGCTATTTGTCTCAAAATGAAAGTGTAGGAGGTTTTTATATGAAATTGAAAGTGCTGGAGGTTTAGTGTCACAAGTGTGAAACTGCATACGGTTTTAGTTCCATTTGTCCATATTATTATGTGTAGGACACCCATAGTTTCAAGTTTCAACTATTTCCACTATTGCCCTCAGGGCAAAACATAGTACTTAGTATATCTCTGTAATCTCGAGAATGTTGATTTTGATTAATTTCATTCAGTTAATTCACATTCTACATTATGCTATATCAATTTCTCTTGCTAACTCAAAATCTCAAGAAGGTTTTGGGTTTGGATGGCTGGGACAGGCATGGTTGTACATGAAAAGTTGGCATGCAGGTCTTGTGCCTTCCAAAAGTTGATTAAATGTCAATGTCCCGTAAGTTCTACGAAGAATATTTTTCGAAGAAAAAAAAAACTACTGTGGTTGTTTGAGGCAATTGTATTGTTACAAAACTTATAAGTCATGATTGTACCATGACTTAATTGTTTCAATGTACTCTTAACAGTTTCAGATTCACTTTTTTTGGTTTCTATGCAAAAATTTCACCACTTGTACCATGTAGTCACCATCTAAACTAGTGTTGGTTATATTTAGTCAAATCGTCGGACACAGAATATATAGATGCTCTTTACATGGAAGCATGCATACAGCATCTATTTTAAGACATACGACTACAATGCATGGTACAAACAGATATAATTCACCTGGTACACCTATCTTGATTTGACAATCACAATATTCAATTTTTAGCAGACTCCAAATTGAACTACTAGAATTGTGTTTCTTACCTGCAAATTTGTGAACTTTATTCTGATCACAACTGAATATTTTCAGGGCTTCTCAAGAAACTACTAGCAGTGATCTTGATAGGGTTTATTGCGTGGTCTTACCAGGCTGTAAAGCCGCCGCCACCCAAGATTTGTGGTTCTGCAGAAGGCCCTCCTATTACAGCACCAAGGATTAAGCTTAGAGATGGTAGGCATTTGGCTTACAAAGAGCATGGTGTTCCAAAAGATGAAGCGAATTATAAAATAGTATTCGCCCATGGGATGAATAAGTGCAGATATCATGATGTAGTTGCCGCAAAATTGTCCTCAGTACTGATTCTCCATTTTCCATCTCCTGTATTCTTCTTCTTTAGTTGAGAGCCTTTTATTCAATCTATTTATTTTGTAACTTGTTTGTTTATTGCTGATATCGCAGGATATTGTCCAAAGCTCTGGGGTTTACGTTGTGTCATTTGACAGACCAGGTTATGGGGAGAGTGATCCTGATCCAAAACAAACAGTTAAAAGTCGGGCATTGGACATAGAGGAGCTTGCGGATCAACTGGGATTAGGATCCAGATTCTATGTTGTTGGTTTCTCCATGGGTGGACAGGTGGTGTGGTCCTGCCTCAAGCACATTCCTCACAGGTATGGTTTCCATAAAAGTAATGAGTATATAAGATGGAGGGTTCTGCTGCTATCTCCACTTTTTAGGCTTCGCAATGAAGCCAATTTCACGTTTCCCATTTTCCATTTAATTTACCCTCTTATCTGAAAAGGTAAGAAGTTTAGTAAATTTTTCAAAATGATTAAATTATTAACCATATAGTACAACTTTTAGTTTATATTGAACCCTTAAGCACTTCAATTCATTTGCATTAGTTTTTTCCTATTAAGTGTAGAAAATTGTTCACCACCTGAACTCCTGGTTTCATTATAAAAAGGTAAAATTGAAGGGAATAAGAAAACCTCGAGATACAAATTGAGATTGCTACATTTATTTTGATTAGGTTTTATCGACATGCTCTTTTTTATAGAACTAAGACTATTTATTATACTGATCTGTTTCAAATCTATGTATGATACAGGCTTGCAGGAGCAGTGCTTTTAGCTCCAGCTGTAAACTACTGGTGGCCTAGTTTTCCTGCTAACTTATCTAATGAAGTGTACCACCAGCTTCTACCTCAGGACCAATGGTCACTTCGTGTTGCTCACTATACTCCGTGGCTTACACACTGGTGGAACACACAGAAGTTCTTCCCTGCATTTGGTGTAATCTCTGGCAACCCACTCATTTATTCCCACCAGGATTCGGAACTCTTAGCCAATCCATCTAACAAAAATGAACACGAGGTAATAATTATGTAATTACACTGACCATGTTTATTCTAACTGAAATAAACGTATCACAAGAGGTCATTTCTTGGAAAATAATGTTACATGGTCTCCATAAAATATGTCAGAGAACAGTTGAGCTACTTTATGCAAACTGCCAAAGAAGATTAGGTTACGTGCTATCTATTCCCTTGCAGCATCAGCAAATGGGTGCGGTTGTATGCAGTTCTGTTTACTCTCTGGAATCTTATGTTACTACCCCTAAAGGATGTTAGGAATGCATAATATGCTAGGCATTGGTTAGAAAGTTAATGTGTCCTGCCATGTCTAACTTTAAGTGTGTCCAGCTTTGGTATCCCTGTTTATAAACGAATCTGTTTAAAACACTGTTTTTGTAAGAATCATGTTTGCCAGTGCCTATTTATGCTCCGTTTAAAAACAAAAAACAGGCTGAAAAACATCCGATTAAGAAAACACCGCTCTTGGTGTTCTTTTTTATGTTTTTTCATACAATTGGAGGTTATATAAATTCCTACTCTTATTAAATACAAAAAGTAACAATTAGATGTTGTTGTATGTACCAAATGATGTTAGAGCAAATTAACTATGAAATTTAATAATGCTGCCAAATGTATTTTTTTATTTAAAACAGTGTTTTTAAACACATACCAAACAGTTTTTTGTTTCTTTTGTCAACTTTTTTCAAGCATGTTTAATTTCACTATTTTTAAATGGATACGAAAAAGGCTCTAAGTTCTTCATTAAGCTAAAACGATATATGACAGAGGAACTGCTAGGTCATACTAATTTCTTACAAAATCCAGAAAATCTTATAAATTTCCTAATGGAGTATGGACCCAAGCGGCATGCAGGAACGTCACTCAAAAAGCATCTAAATGATAAAACCTCTAACAAAGGAATTCAACATAGGGAAACAATCAGAAGGCTGTGTACTACGCATACTCCATAATCCACACATCAGGCAACAGTCTAGTCTGCAAGCTTACCAGAAAATCTTATAGATTACCCAATGACAGAGGAACTGCTAGGTCATACTAAGTTTCTTAAAAAATCCGAAATATCATATGAATTACCTAATGGAGTATGGACCCAAGTGGCATGCTGGAACGACACTCAAAAAGCATCTAAATGATAAAACCTCTAACATAGGAATTCGACATAGGATACCAATCAAAAGTCTGCCTACTACGCATACTCCAAACTAGGCCTGTCAATGGGCCGGGTTCGGGCCCGACCCGACCCTTGAACAACCGGATCCTCCGACCCTAGACCCAAATCCGATCCACTAATGCGTGGCCCATCTATTGACAGACCCGCCCCAGCCCAGACCCAACGGGTTTGACCCTCTAGACCCGACCCAGATATATCTCTCTCTCTCTTTCTTTCTTTCTTTTTTTTTTTTTTTTTTTTTTTCTCCACAGTTTAGTGACTATCTTATATCTCCTCATTAGTTGCATGCCTTTCCCATAATCTGCAACTAAATTGCTTGTTGCATGATTAGAATAGACCACACGATAACAACATTTCATCTAATCCACACAGGGTTTTAGATTAGACCATAGAATTATATAATCATATGTTTCTCATAATCTTTCCACTAATGGCGATTTATGTGAATTTGGTCCTTAATTATCTGGAAAAGTCTAATTCTCTTCCTCTATCTCCATAATTTTCTCATTCTCTCTCTCCTAATCCCATGAATCTTACATACTCATAATCGCGTAACTCTCTCCTCCGTCTGTCAATAACCCATAATTCTCTCTCAATTACTCATTGTGTTCTCTCTCTCGTTCCATAATTTTCTCATCCTCTCTCTCATTATCCCCTAAATCCCTTGTATATTACCCATAACTCTCTCTCGTATAACAGTCTCATAATCTCTTAACTCTCTCTCTCTATCTCTAAATGCACTCGATTCTCCCTCTCATAGCTCTTTTATAACACTATTCCTAAAAAACAGTCTCTCTCTCTCTGTTGTTTTCATGTTCATGTTCATGTATGAGGGAAATCCCTCTCGCTTTCATTTATTTTTTTTTGATGAAATTCTCGCTTTCATTTCTAGGTACATGCTCTAGTTGTATTTTCAGATTTTTTTTTAGAGAGATATGGGACGAGTTAAACCAGTCGCAGCATTATGAGTGTTTTCCACAAACGGGTTCGGGCCGCTGTAGGGTCTCACGACACATGGGTCTGGACCCAACCCAAAGCGACCGAATACTCACGGGTCAAACCAGTGGCGGAGCCAGGAAATCAAGTCAGCCGAGGCAAGATTCGCGAAGTCAAAAGTCAATGTTAAAAGTCAAAGTCAATAGTCAAAAGTCGTTATATTTCATAAGCAATTATACACACAGACATCAAATTAATAATGAACACAATATTCACAACTCACAATTTGTTCTTTTTCTGGAGGAGACAATGAGCTTTTAGTGGTAAATTATAATGAACACAATACTCACAAGTCACAGTTTGTTCTTTTTTTTCGAGGAGACAATGAGTTTTTAATGGTAAATGAAAAATTGGCCAAAAAAGGAATGACAAAAAATAGTTGACTGGGAGGAGAATCGAACCTGTGTGCCAACTACAACAACTAACCATTTGGACAACTGGGCAATTTGAAGATTTGGGGGGGGGGGGGCAAAGTTCTATATTCCTTTGGGTTTAGTCATAAAAAATCTATAAAACTAGGGATACTAGTGGAAAATTTTAAATTTCAGGGGGGCAACTGCCCCCCCCCCCTTGCCCCTGCATAGGTCCGCCCCTGGGTCAAACAGGTTCAGGTCAGATGTGTCATCTGCCGGGTCTGGGTCCATGGTCGGTCCCATCGGGTCGTCTCAGGGTCAGGTCTGGATTTTCCCGGCTCATTGACAGGCCTACTCCAAATGATCCACATATTAGGCAACAGTCTAGTCTGCAAGCTTTCCACCTATCCCTACCTGCCTGAACGCCAACCCATGCAATCAACAACTTTGAAACTGTGGTTCGGGGAACCCAACAAAGACTGCAAGTCCATAGAATATGACCCTGAAGGACACGCAGAAGCACAATGAAGTATGGGGGCGGTCAACCAATACAGAACAAAGGTTGCACAAACAATACTGATTTATACAACCTGACAACCGCAAACCAAGTTGTCGATTGCTAAGATCCCTTCTTAAGCTGCCAATGCATACCTACAAAAGAAGAGACATGTTGGGCACCCCTACTTTCCAGACCAAAGGAAATGGAACCAAACAAACATGTACCCCCACTCAGAGAAGAATAATAGGGTAGAATAGAGAACACTTTAATAGAGGACATACGCCACCCAGAGAGTCAACTACCCCTACCGGATGTTCAGGTAATTAAGATACACAATGCGGAAAGCATGAACGGTAGGGGATTGGTGATTTGGTGTTCTTCTACACCTTTCTGAAGATCAAACATGTGATGTCTGTGAACACAACCTATGGATGATTCATTCAAAGCATCTGGTAGACAGACTGGTACAGGCTTCCAGTATGTGTATTTTAACATTGTTACTTTTGATATCAAATGTAATGAAAGCCAATCACCCCCGTCTGTCGTGCTTTTTGGGGGAATTTATTAATATGGGATACCGACATAGGGATATGATAGCTGTCTTACTTGGAGCTAAACTACTCTTCAGGTTGCGCAGATCCATACACAATGTTCGATATTCCATGGAGTCGGTTAGAGTGAAGCTGTTTGGATGAAGTGATTCGTGTAATAGAAACGGATGGATTACTTCAATTCGTTGTGGGTATTTATGTCCAAAAACATATCGAGAAAACCTCAGTATTCTCTATTTATCATGAATGGGAATCAGCTTAAACCATGCAGCTAAGAAGCATGACGGACCCGGGACACTTACAAAAAGGGACGATATGAACACAACAAGGATACGGAAATATTAATATATTTGATATTTATATATATAAAACTTTATACTAGTGGCTGAAAAAACAATTGGTTCCAACTTCTTAAATGGCTATAGCTTAAATATGACGGAAAAAGCCTCGATTAAGTATAAGAAGAAGAGTAATAGGAGTATCTTACCTGTGCTCGAGTTTGACGAGTTCTGTCCGTGAAAACCCTCACAGCTGTCTCCAAGGGTGAACTTAAATCCTCATTTGAACTTTTTGTTCAAGAAGGCAGCCTTTTCATATAGTGGGCCCTCATATATGTTCAGTGGCGGAGCCAGAAAATCAAGTCAACCGGGGCAAAAAAATACTAACTGGGAGGTGACTCGAACCTGGCACCAAGCTTTACTAAACATTACAACTAACCACTTGGACCAGTAGGCAATTTTGAACTTTAGGGGGGGCAAAATTTTATATCTCTTAACAATTAGTCATGAAAATCTAAAAAATTATGAGTATTAGTAGAAATTTTCAAATTTCAGGGGGGGGGGGGGGGGGGGGGCAAATGCCCCCCCTTGCCCCTATGTAGATCCGCCCCTGTATATGTTATACTATATATTAACCTACTTAAAGTTTACCGTGTCTGAAATTCTAATAAACACGAAGGGGGGACTGCCGTGTCTCATTAAGTGTCCCTAGAGTGTTTCCCCAAGTGTCCAGTATAATAACATTCTCTAAAATACACTGGCACATATTTGGTAGTGGCCTACGGGTGCCGAGTGTCAACACGGGTACGTCCTCTTTTGAAGTGTCCATGCTTCCTAACCTTGTAGCATGAAGCAATTAAGGATGTCATCCATACAGTGGCCTAAGACACTAAAATCAGTGCACAATACCAAATTAATCAGTCGCATATAGATATTAAGGTTTGGGCCTTAATTGGCTAACCTGATCACTGTGCTTGATGAAATGAAACACTCATTTGAATAAGTCGAACAAAACAGCAATTAGTGGCATGTAGAAAATGAATGGAAATTGCATGCTGATATTATGATATTATTCTTCTCCCTTGAGTATTTAATCAAACAACCTGGTAAGAAAAACATAAGATAAAGACATACATACTCAATTCATGTAGAAAATGTTCAAGAGTTATACTCTTTAAAGTTAAAACAGTGAAGAGGCTAATACAATACTCTTAAAAGTTAAGGTTGATAATCTGAAAAGATCTTATGAGACGCTGCTATCAGATTCTTGTGAGACCGTGACACTCCTTTAGCCACAGCAATGGATGTGTAAGGCAGAGTCTCCCAGTCGTCCTTATTCCTTAGTCTATCAACAGTTCTTGACTTTGCTGTCAATACATGGCTTATCCAAAACTTCTTCCAGATAGTTAGTGGTTTAATCCATATTCCCCTCTACAGCAAACTCTTAATGGGCCAATCGGGAGCCTTGGAGCCCGATTTAGAGTCGGGTTTTGATGAACGATCTGGATGTCTATTTTAGAGACGGTGTTAAGGGGTCGGTGGAGGTGGTCGTGACGTGATTTATATGAATGCATGGTGTCGGTCAGAGAGAACAGGTACCAGGTAGTAAGGAGACTATGGGTGAAACCGTTCAAGAAAGGGAGTGCTTTCATTGAGTCGAGTGACATGGAGTGAAATACTTCTGTTTACCAGGGGCTTTTTTGTCCAAAAGAGTATTCGGAACACCAAGTTGTTAGAAACACCTTAAACCTCTTAAAGAGTAGAGATACAAATGTATCAACATATACTAGAGCTCCATCTGCTATTACTCAGTATCTTAAGAGATTAGCAAACTTCACCACTATTGCTTTGCTCAAGCCTCTATGGTTTATATAAAACTGCATTTCAGTATACTTGTTTAAAACTATCTGTCCGACAAGGTCGTTAAACTGGTATGGATAAAGACTGGTTCCGTTGTAACAAAATCATATGGAAATATCTCACTTCAGTTTTCTTATTTTTCTTTCAATCTTCACGTAATAAAGATAAGTTAACGAACAACCACATACTCTCTGACATGAAATGTGTGTAGATTAATATTTTCTGATATGAATTTTTCTTGAATGTAGGAAAGAAATTACTTCCTCTGTTTCTTCCACTTTTGAGTTTCATCAGGCCGCTTTGACCCGATGATTTGATTTGCAATACGATGTATTTTTTCGGTAAATTTTCATGGTGTTGTACATAAAACATAACTCTACTACACCATGAAAAATTACCGAAAAATTGCATAGTTTTGTTATCCAAATCACCGGGTCAAAGTGACATGCCTACGGATGAAAAAGTCAAAACTGGAAGAAAGAGAAGAAACAGACCAAGTATAATCTGTATTCCTGTTTCCTGGGTGACGCGATCCCTTTTCTGAATGTAATTATTGTTATCAGTCTCCCAAGACTGAATTGTTTGTCTTTGCTCTCTTCTCACTGACTGTTAAATGATACTAGATCCCAAAAGGTTCATCCTCTTATTGCCAATCTTGAAAGCTTATCAGGGAATGCTCGGCCGGAATTTGAGTTACTCCAAGCATCCCACATTTAATTATTATTTATCTGAATCTTTCATTCCTTGTGTCATGTATGAATCTCTTGTTAAGATTTTTTAAAATATGCATCTTCCTCTACTTGGTAAGTTTCGTGACCTCAAGTTGTGGTTCTGTTGTGTCCAGGCAGAGGTAACACAGCAAGGAGAGTTTGAATCCCTTCACCGTGACTTGATGGTGGGTTTTGGTACTTGGGAATTTGAACCTTTTGATCTGGAAAACCCATTCCCAAATGGCGAGGGTTCAGTCCACCTGTGGCAAGGAGATGAAGATAGACTTGTTCCTCACACCTTACAGCGCTATATTGTCGAGCGCCTCCCCTGGATCCAGTATCATGAAATCCCTGGATCTGGGCACATATTTCCTTATGCTGATGGGATGGTAGATATCATTGTAAAGACACTCATCGGAGGAAGTAGCTAGTTGCAGGTACAAGAAAGCCATACCATTCGTTGCATTTCCTCTACAGTTTCCCCTTTTTGTTTCATATAATTGAAAAGCTCAGAACTCTTGTTTAGGCTTGTTGTATGAGTTGCTGCATATGCTATAATGTTCTTATGTTTGTATACTGAGTTTGATCTATTGGATAACATCTGCTAAGACACTTTCTGGTGGCATGGAATGACGCCTGTGTTCTCTCTACAACTACTACAGAAAAGCTGTTGATATTTACACGTGACATTTTAATTATGTGCAACACCCTGAAGACCAATTTCTGAAGAATGCTATAGTACCATCTCTGAAAGATGGAATTCCTCAATTTCCAGGTTCACTTTTTTGATTATATGCGCTTAACACCCAGGGTACTGTGTACCCACCGACACATGAACCCTATGAACTGTTGCCACCAAATGAACCCTCTCATGCAGGTTTACTGATACCATTGATGACACTTAATATTATGCAGACACCAGCTTCATGCCACTGTTACTGCTTGCTGGTTAAAACTATAATCTATCTCCTATAAACATTTTACCATTTGTTGGAACCTCTTAGTTTAGAGTGATTTGTATATGCCTGCGGAATTTACCCATGTAAGTTGTTGAAGTTGTGGTTTGCTGGCTAAATCGGGAAATCCCCTCCCAGAGGACCTAATTTAGTATGTTCTATATAAGAAGATACTACTTGAACAGAAGTTGAACTTACATGAAAATGATTTCAAACGGAAATGGCAGAAAATATAATGCAGCAACACAGCTAATCAATGTGATTTCAAACTGTGATTGTCCTTAATTCTTCACCCTTTTTGGGAGAAATCTTCTCCTCATCATCCCTATTTGCCTCGTGGTCAATCCAAATGATTTCTCCAAAACTTCGTCGCTAATCCCGGACCCAAAAATAGCAGATGAGATTTTCTGGGACCCGGGATTTTGGCTATTGAAGCTCCCGAATACAGTTGCCACAGATTTTCCAATATTCATCTGAAAATGGACCAGGCCTCTCGGGAAAACCATGACTTCGCCTTGCTCAATGACCTGGGCGAAAACCTTGTTCGTTGAATCCACAAAACCCGAATAAACTCTCCCTTGCACCACATAGCTGATTTCAGTGGCTCTAGGATGGAAATGTGGAGCATTAACACCGCCGACTTTCAGATCAGCTCGTGCGAACGACATTCCCATTATGTTAAGGCCTGGAAAAATGGTAGGGTTAACGGGTATGACTGCAAGGCCTGCATCAGAGAAGTTTCCTGGGGATTTTATGCCTGAGAAGACAAAGTCTCCAGCAATCACCTCGGTGGTGTTCTTGCAAGGTAGGATATCGAAGTGGAAGGTTCTGATGGTCCCCTGCGTCGCAGTGGGTATGCAGAAGTCTTGAATTGGGTCCGGATCTGAAGCAATTGTATCATAGGAATTTAGTGAAAGAAGAACTAACAGGAAAGTGAGGTTTGAAAACATCTTCATATGAACTCAGCTACTATGAAGTCTGGAATGCTTTTATAGGGGTAACAAGTATGTAAATGTACTAAATTAGGCCTGAATTTTTACTGGGTCCCAATGTTAAACGTATATCATAATTACCTTTTCGGCCTGCATTTTTGAACACATCTTCCTATGAACTCAGCACTTGACTTCTACTACGGTCCCAATGTTTTAAACTATAATCATGTTTATCTTTTCCCATACAGCATGGTGCTTAGAACTCTCATTTCCTGGTTGAAGCACAGGAAAAGCAAATGTTATGTTTATGAGTTGGTTATATCGACTAACAGCTTCATAAATTTGAAGTAATTTGTACAATGTTCTGACATGACGTACGCAGAGTCAAAGTGTAACTAGCCTTCAAGTACACCTTCTACATCATCAGCTGACGCCATTTTGGTCATGTATTGTCATGTGAGGTCTAGGACGATCTGGCGTAAACCTAACTTTCAATATTACAGACTCGCCCGACTGAGGTGTGTGTGTGTGTGTGTGTGTGTGTGTGTGTGTGTGTGTGTGTGTGTCTTTTGATGTTTAATCTTTTCACCAGAAAATAGGTTTATTTCACATTTACTAATTACCGGTACTCCTATAGTCAGGGACGGAGGCACGTGGAGACCAGAGGGTCACATACTGCCCCCAAGTTTACAAATTACATTTTGACTTATAAAATTTGTAATTATGGCAATGGTGAAATTTATAAAATTGATCCAATATATCTTAATAGATCACCTTCTAGGATCTAGCTCCACCACAGGCTGTAATCCTGTATACTGTCATCTGGAGAAAGAAAACCATGGAGGCCTGCAAAGTTGCACGTACTTGTGATTTGTGAGGTTATTTATCTCCATTTGCTTGTCAGTGAAGGTTTAGATATCAACAATAATAATATCCTCCCACTCTAATATGGGATCCAATGTTAAGCCATCAAAAAGTTTTAAGAACATTAGATCTTTAGGAAACAAAGGTCAAAAGTAAGAAAATTATTGTCTTCAGCGTGCTTCCCCGGTGGTTGTTTGCATGCTTAAACTTCATAGCTCACAAGTGCCCCAAGACCGACACCTCCTTGAAAGTAAGTGACATTTGATGCACCCTACCTAGTCCAACGTAAAGCGTGCTATCTTTCCCCAGCATAAATCTTCGCTAGCGATTTGTTTTTACTCAGAGACGACTTTGAAAGCCAGAAATGTGTGAGCGAGCTTAATGGTTGGCCAAGTGGTGCTATCACTGCATACATAACTCGTGGTCAAGGGTGAATAAGTCATTCGTTGTTGCTTCCCAATCACTTCTAATTGTGTATTACCTGTCCGTTTCTTCTCTTTCTCCCCCTTTTGACTTTTACCACTATTCACTGGGTCACTTTGACCCGGTAATTTGGATAGCAAAATGAAGCAATTTTTTGTCAATTCTTCCATGGTGTTATAGAGTAAGTGTTACTCTACAATGCCATGGAAAATTTATCAAAAAATTATATCGTTTTGTCATCTAAATTATCGGTTCAAAGTGACGCAACTACGAGTGAAAAAGTTAAATAGGGGAGAAAGAGAAGCAACGGAGTGGTACATGCTTAGGTATTAACCTGTCCCTTAAAAGAACTATTCAATTTTCATTGTGAACTATTCAATCTTCATCGTCACTAATTGAATATAGGGTAAAAGACAAAATCCACCATCGTTGTATGAGTTATATACAAAAACACCCCTTGTGTTCGGGGATAGATCAAAACACCCTTGTCAGAGACAAAAAAGCCCATGTCAGTGGATGGACGTTAGACAAATAGCCCCCTTATGTTACAATCAGTTAGTATGGGGGTGCAATCTGTCCTATTTATGTCCATTCTGCCCCTACTTGTATACTTGTGTTTATTGTTTTCATGTTCTTGATGTTTTAGGTGTTCTTAACTACCATTTTGGTGTTCTTGGCCACTGTCACCACCACCAAATCCCCACCTGCAACACCACCACCACCACCACCACCGCCGCAAGCAACACCAACACCACCACCACCACTGAACGATGGTGATGATGATCCTCTTATTGATATGTCTAGAATCATGTTTCTTGAAAGCAACTTGCCAAAATATATGTGGGCAGAAGCTGTAACTGTCAATTATGTGCTAAATAGATGTCTGATTAGGCATATTTTGAAGAAAACTCCATATGAACTTTTCAAAGGCTGAAAGCCAAATGTTTCTTAGTTTAATCCTTTTGGTTGTAATTGTGATGTACATAATAATGGTAAGAATAATCTTAGCAAATTTAATGCTAGAAGTGATGAATGTGTTTCTTCGTTATTCTCAATCTAGCGAAGCATATAGAGTTTTCAATAAAAGAACCAAAGTGGTAGAAGAGAGCATTCATGTGATATTTGATGAAAGTGATGATGTTCCTTGAGTGAAAATTTTGCAGATCTCAATTTAATCAAGTATGAGGCAGATGATGATGTTGAGAAAGAGAAGTAGCAAAACTAATCTGCAGGAATAGCCAGAAGAATATAAAATCTTTGAACATTCTCCTGAGTCAAATTCTTAAAGCCTGGAGATTGGACTTCACAGACCACAAAGTGATCTAGCTACTGCATCAAGTTCTCAGAGGATTGAAAAGATTGTTGGAGAACCAGAACCGTGGACACCAAAGAAGAAGTTTAAATATCTGTCAGCTCATCCAAAAGACAACATCATTTCAAATCCAACTGTCGGTACACAGACCAGAGGGAAATTGAAGAACTTGTGTGCCTTCAGTGCCTTTGTATCACTTCTTGAACCTAAGAATGCAAAGGAGGCATTACAAGATGCGGATTGGATCATTGCAATGCAGAGTGAGCTAAATAAGTTTGAAAGGAATAAGATATGGAACTTGGTTCCAAGGCCAAAGTCTCAACCAGTTATTGGAACCAGATGGCTGTTCAGAAACAAACTTGATGAGAATTGTAAGGTTGTAAGGAACAAAGCGAGACTTGTGGCACACGGGTATGATCAAGAAGAAGGTATTGATAATGAGGAGACATTTCCTCATGTTTCCAGGTTAGAAGCTATCAGAATATTTCTTGCATTTGCATCTCATAATCATATAAAGCTTTATCAAATGGATGTATGCTTTCTTAAATGGTTATGTACAAGAAGAAGTATATGTTTCTCAACCTCTTGGTTTGAAGATAACAATTTCTCTGATTATGTTTACAAATTAGACAAAGCTCTCTATGGCCTCAAACAAGCTCCAAGGGCTTGGTATGACAGACGTTCAAAGTATTTAGTTGAAAATGATTTTAAGAAGAGGCCTAGTTGACAAAACTCGTTTCATTAAGACTCATGAAAAAGACATCCTAGTAGTGTAGATTTATGTTGATGATATATTGTTTGGTGCTAATAATGATGCTCTGTCAAAAGAGTTTTCAAGTCTAATGTGCAGGGAATTTGAGATGAGCTTAATGGGAGAATTAAATTTCTTTTTTGGACTTCATGTACATCAATGAAGAAAGATATTTTTGTGCATCAAGGAAAATATACCAAGGACTTGCTCAAAAAGTACAATATGTCTCATTCTAAGGTAGCTAAGACTCCCACGAGTTCTTCATTATATTTAGATAATGATACAAATGATAAGAGTGTGAATCAAATGGAATACAGATGTATGATTGGTTCACTATTTTCTTTTAAATGTAAGTAGACCAGATATTATGTTTAGTGGATGTATGTGTGCAAGGTTTCAAACATATCCTAAGGAATGTCACTTAGTTGTTGCCAAAAGAATCTTTAGATATCTGAATGGTACCAAAAACTTGGGGCTTTTGTATCCAAGAAGGTCTAATTTTTTTTGAGTGGATATTCAGATGCAGAATTTGCAGGCTACAAGGTTGACAGGAATAGTACTTCAGGGTGTTGCCAATTCCTTGGCTCATCACTGATCAGCTGACATTCAGAGAAGCAGAATTCAGTAGCCTTGTCAACTCCAAAAGCTGAATACATTGCAGCTGAAACTTGTTGCTCACAAGTGCTGTATATTGATCAACAAATGAGAGACATTGGCTATGATTTAAGAAAATTACCTATCTATTGTGACAATACAAGTGCCATTTCAATTACAAAGAACCCTGTGCAACATTCCAGAACTAAGCATATTGATGTAAGACACCATTTCATAAGGGATCATGCCGAAAA